>JAWWNJ010000008.1:1200000-2400000 GCA_037176885.1 Favolaschia claudopus
TCTTGGCTACAATGGACCTTCATCTCGTCTGGCAGCCCATCCCCTATATCCCAGTCACCCTCTTCGGTGTCTTCCTCGTCTCTGCCCTTGCCCTCGATCCGACAGGCAAACAATATCATCTTCGTCCGCTGTTATTCCTCCCAATCCTATGGCTGACCTATCGGCTCATCTACGACGGCGAAGCGGGAATCGGCAGCACGTTCTGGTTTGCATGGGTTGCTAGGGCGTCGGAGCTTATGCTGCTCACGAAAAATGTGCCGAATCGGCTGGATCCAGCGGCTACTGGTCAAGCGACGGACAAGGAGGCTCCTACCAAAAACATCGAAACATTTTCTCTGAGCACACGCATCGAGAATGCATGCCTGCTCGCCTTCAATTGTCGTGGCATAGGCGAGCCAAATGAGCCCCCTTCACTGCGTTCTCGTCGTATACCTCGGCGGGGGCCATATACGAATGAATCCAAATCGAAATCCAAAACGCCGAATGGCACATGTACAAAATCCCAATTCATACTCATCCAGCTCACCCGCCTCGCGTCCTCCGTTCTCATCATAGATCTCTGGAATCTGCATGCACGCCGGAATCCCGGCCTATATCTAAGGCTTGGGCTCGTAGCAGTGGGATGGTACTGGCGCGCCGTTGGAATTCTGATGTTCGCCGCTGGCATCGCCTCGGTACTTCAAGGCATGCATTGTGTTATTAGCATTTTCTGTGTCCTTCTGGGTATCGGCGGTAGTGCGGATATCGAGGAATGGCCTTTGTTGTTCAGTCTTAAATGGGAAAATATGCGGACTCTGCGGGCATTTTGGGGGTCAGTGTTCATTACTTGGTTGTATTAACTTCCAGGCGACTTACTGTATCCTTTGTTTAAATCTAGACAAGGCTGGCATCACCTGCTTCGTTTGGTAAGTAAGCTGCAATTTTCAAGAGTTTCTTTCACCCCACACTTTCTCGATTTTATATTCTCGATTTCCTTCCACATACTCGACGCGAAACTGACGATCGACCACATAGCCGCTCAACGCTCACGCAAAATTCATCTGTCAAACCATTCTCCGACTCCCAGCAGATCGCTCCCCGCTCTCCAGCATCATATACTTCTTCCTCGTCTTTGCCCTCTCCGGCCTCGTACATTACCTCGGCGAGTGCGTTTCGCTTGGTTTCGGATTCGGATTCGGATTCGGACAGCCTGAGAAAAGCAGTGGCGCATTGCTCTTTTTTTCTCTGCAGGCCCTCGGTATTGCGATCGAATATGTTGTTCTAGAGGTCACCGGGCTACTGAAACCGACATCTTCAAGGTGGTATCGGCTCCTCGGAAATATATTGAGTGTGGCGTATGTGATAGGGTGGTTTGCGCTGACGGGGCCGATTTGGGTGGATCCGCTGATTAAGGCGGGGGCTTTGGAGACGGGCTTGGAGTGGAGTTTTGTTATGTGGCTGCTCCAAGGACAGGTTGCTTTGCCTCAGAGACTCGGAGGAGGAATACAATAGAAGGAATGGCTGAAGGGATGAACGCATGACGGATGGTGGGATCCAGATTGCAAATTCTCGCCGTTTTTTTTGCGCGTCAAACGGTGTACACGAGGGATGGGGATCGTAAATACTAAATTGGGATCAAAATTGCAGAAGGTCGAATGAGTCTATCAATTTGCTGGCATGAACCAAGTCAGAGCTACTATATATTCCCTGAGTAAGATAGACGAGACAAACACTAAGTATGGTACCCAAATCATATCGAACCAACCAAAAATTCAACCGTGGGAATTGACGGTTCAAGGGCTCCTTTGTACCTACAATTACCGGTAGAAGCTATATCGCAATACATTACATCTTTAGTATTCGAAAAAGCGGGGAAGACAAGAAAACAACTTACTCAAAGGTACTGTTCTTCGAATTAATCATTGACAAGAGGGTGTCTGGACCAGTTGCGCAGAAGCGATGCCCCTGTAGAAAGCAGTCCCATAGCTCAAGTTACTATCCATAAACATTCCAAAACCAGTTCCATGTTCAATTACTTAACAGGAAGGCGAGGGACAAAATATCAGCGCTATATAAGCAAGTCCAGTCATCGCAGTAAGGTCGAACATTGAATATTGAGGGTTTTACTAACTCTATGTTCATATCGCCGTCCCACTGCTCTCTCGTGCCTAAATACTCTCCACTAGTATTACGAATCTAAGCTCGTACGCCTTCTTCAACATGCAAAAGCTGCGAGATTTTTTATCCGACCCGCCCTCCTTCACGGATTCATTCACTCCATCCTCCATTGCTTTCCTTCCATTCCTCCAATCGGGGGAAGCGCAGCCGTCCCGTTGACCACCCACATAATAAAACTCGCCTCCCCTCGTGATTCCATAACCCCCGTCTTGAGCAGCGGATCCACCCAAATCGGTAAGGTCAGCACGAACCAGCCAAATACCCATGCGGCGCCTACTACGTTTTCAACGAGCCGATGTCGCCTCCTCATCGACGAAGTCGATTTCGGTTGTGGTTGTGGTTGTGATTGCGGGAGCACAATACTAATCAAACTCGTCACGGCATGTTCGATGGCGATACCCACCGTTTGTAAAGGAAAGAAACGGAGGCTGCCGCTCCTACGCGGCCCGAATCCAAATCCGAGACACATGCTCTCGCTGACGTAGTGTAGCAGGCCGGAGAAGGTAAACACGAGCAAGAAGTATATGCTGCTAGACAGGAAAGACCGATCTGCAGGGAGTCGAAGGACGGTTTGAGAAACGAATCTCGCGTGGGCGGAAATTGGCTACATAAAATCAATGATAGAAAAAAACATCAGAAAGGCGAGAGATACGAAGGAAGCAAATGAATTTACGAGACGAATAAGATGGTGCCAGCCTCGCCTACAAAAATTAAATCAAACTTTCGAATTATCCAACCATGATGAAAAGGCAGAAAAAAAAAACTAACCCCCAAAACGCGCGTAAACTCCGCACATTCTCGAATCGAACATCGAATAGCAAAGGCCATTCCTCAATGTCCTCAATGTCCTTCTTCCCCCAAACACCCACGACAAAGCAAACAATGCCAATGATGGAATGTCCGCACTCTAGCGCCGAGGCAGCGCCGACTGCGAACGTTAGGGTGCCAGCTATACGCCAGCGCCATCCGACGGCTACGAGCCCGAGGCGTTGATAGAAGCCGGGGTTCCAAAGGCGTAAGTGCAGGTTGACAAAGTCGAGAAGGAGGAGGGATACGGCGACGCGTGCGAGTTGGTGGAGGATGAATCGGCGGGAGTTGGTGGTACATTTCGCCGGTCTTGTAGTAGTAGTTCCGGATTCTGTAGTATGAGGCTTTGAGTGAATGACTCGGATGCTGTTGTGCAAACGACGAGCGCGTAAGGAAGGTGGTTCATTCTCCTGGCCTATTCCTCGTAGGTTGAAGATAAGATGGCAGGCCCGTCCGATGCGAGCTTTGAGGGACATCATGATGTTTTTATCGTCTTCGCCAGTGTTCACACTGTCCCGATATCCACTTGAAGTTGTAGTCAGGAGAAGCAGCTCCGACGCCCGTCCAAAAAACGTTATCCAAAGACTGCTGCTGACATACCCCGCTTCCGCATCGCGAATGATCAAGTAAGTGAGCCATAGGATCGGCAGGAAGAAGAGCGACGGGCGAATATAGTGGCCGCGATTTGTGGTTGTCAATGTGAGACCCGAGATGAAAGAAACTAGGAAGAGGGCGAACGGGATGGAGGGGAAGGGCTGCCAGACGAGGTAGGAGGTATGAGCCATTGCCCGGGCAGAGGTGGGGCTAGCCTGAGTGCGCGTCGTTGACTGACTCCCTGCTCGCAGAGGAGAAGCTGCAGTGGTGGCTTCGCTGGCGGTTGAGTAAATAATACGTACGATATGCTCGCGCATACTAATTCGGGTACCGCCTCCAACAGAGTTCAGGCCGTCTATGCGCCGAAGAGGAGCGCCGATAAGACCCTTATTCGCATCAGCAGGCGTAGCACCGATCCCACATCCTTCACCAGACTCAGGCTGCAATGTATATCGGTGGAGCGTTCATTGACCAGACCATTCGAAGTCGCAAATCCAGCAGCTTCCAACTGAACTGGCGCAAACTCCGCCCCCACTGTTTCTACTCGATCTGAGCTGCCAGTGGATCTGGGTCGAAAAGTCTCCGGCGACTCGGAGGTAGCTTTTCAAGTACCTTGTATCAAGACATTGCCAGTCACTCGCCGTCGAGCATATGCTAATGCGCACCCACCGACGCACAGGCCTCGTTCCATCTCCTCAAGTGTGCAGCTGAACCCGCCTGCAATCCTTCTACGCAACAGAGCCGAAGGTTGCCAGTCCCCTGTTGACCATAGTCGTCTCTTGACTCTCGTACACCTGGCTTTCACTCGGATAAGGATCGTGGCCTTCAAGAAGTGCAACGCCAATCCGATCTTCTCTACTTACAACTGTCGTGCAACCTCGCTCTCCTCCTCCGATTCATCGTCACTGTCAGCTTCCCGCGTCTGCACCTGACGCGTCGCATCCTCCAGCTCCTCAAGATCCCACCCAATCGCCCTCTTCGGCACCTGCAAGCCCCGGAGCGCCGTCCCCATCTCACGAAGCGCATCGTCACTGTGCAAACCACTTAGTCTTCTCGACCACGCAAATGCCAAACTCCAAGTCGCGCACACGCACCTCGCAGAAGCCTGCACCCACACACAAAAATCGTCCACCCATATCTTGCTGTAGACGTAATACACCTCGTGGTGGTCCAGGATATACTTCGTCTCGATGAGTGCGCGCAGGACTGCGCGTTTTCCTAGGAGAAGGAGGGATGCTATATCCGAGCGGCAGGCTTCGGCTAGTTGGAAGGAGCGGTAGAGGGGGAAGCAGAGGGATCGGCGATAGGATTGAGAGAGAGACGCAATGAGGTCCGAGGGGCATGGGATGTTTGGGGAGGTGGCAGTGGAGGTGGGTGCGCTATAAGGAGGGGGATCTAGGGCCGAGAACGCGGGGACTAAGGAACATATTGTCCAGGCGCTCTCGGGGGTGGAGTCGCCTTGCGTAGTACGTGTCTCGTATGCGTAGGCAAAGAGAACAGTGACGAGGGTTAGATAGAGACCGTTGGTTTGGTGAGCATCAGCGAGGTCTAAAGCGTGCAAGTCAGAGACGAGAACAAGATGCCCATTGCACAGCGTACGTACACTCTTTTCGCGGAAGATTAAGCAGCGTCAGCTTTTCCTCTTCGGTGAATTGGAACGGGCTGCTGTCCGTTGCGCTCGGATTCTCCCACAGAAGCAGCTCTTGGATGTATTCATCGTCGGCATAGTCAGCCCTACCAAAGATATGAATAATTGGCGTCGTGAAGAAACGAGGCAATCTCACATGTAATGTTCCTCATCCCATTTTTCATCTTCGTGTTTCCAGCGCTTGACCCGTCTCTCCCGGATGGTGCAAATCTCGGCATCGGGCCCCAACTCATTGACCTCATTCTCCGTGTGCGCGACGTGTCTAAAGTACCCCGAATACGCATTCAAAAACCCGTATGTCTGAGTCAAAGATGTGCTGATCGGTGGGTCGGCAGTCAGCGAGACTTGTTGGGGTAGTTGCCAGTCATTTTCCGCCGCTAGGGACATATATAAGTCAGGGAGATATAGATGTGGTCGAACGTACCGAGCAAAATCTCCTCCTGCTCTGATGACAAGGACAACGCGTTCGTCTGAGCGACAAGGTCGTCCGTCTCTTCGTCCTGGTCGGTTTCCTGCCCCTGCCCAATTACTTCAATCAAAGGAGCATCTTGAGAGGGTCGCGGCGCCAAAAGCTTGGAAAGTAGATCTAGATCGGGGAACACTTGACCCTTCGACTCCTTCGTTACATTGACCGTCAGATACCCCGAGCTGGGGTCATAGCTCGCTGAGGACTGTTCATCGTCGACGATTGTGTACGAGAAATTGAGGCGCAGGAAGTAGGGGTTGACGTGGATTGTGAAAAGCGTATCGTCAATGTGAGTTTCTACGTCCGCCGCCTACTTGATGGAAAATGTCGGGTAAGTTTCATGTAACGGGGCGGGAGTTCGTACGCGTATTGAAGGGCAGTAGACCTTGACGATTATAGACTCCTCCGTTTGACTACATTCGAACCGGGGCGTGATCATTCCGGAAGAGCAGGTCGACAACGTGCAGATGCCCAAGGCTCTGCGTTAGGCTGGGAATCGGATGGGGAGGGAAACGGGACCCAAGGTCCCAACTCCAGTACGCAAGTGCTACGAGGGCCTTGAGAGAGGAGGAAGCCCGAAGCTACCTAGCGCGAGAGAACAGGGATGGGCGGGTGGGGCGCGAAAATTTTGGCGATAAGACGCGAGGAGTTTGCTAGTACAGTGTACTGTACAGTACACGACGAGAGTTTCGACTCGGAGTAGAGCAGAATGATCACGTAAGACGTGGGAAAGTGGACTTGTACCAGGAAAGAAAAATACTACGCATATGCGACTAAAAACATTTCTTCCACTACCTCCTCTCTGCCTGTTCCTCTTGCTCCACGGCATATAGCGACTTCATTGACACCTTGAAGGGTCGCATTTACCGTACATTGCATACTACCCTCGATTTCCCTCGTAGAGGTTTGGTGAATCGGCCCCTCTGGCGTGTCGAACTGGGCTAGAGCTTCAATTCTCTCGTTATCCGACTCTTTTCTTCGATCTTTCTGGCCCCCGAAACTGCACGCAACGATGTGGCTCAACAATACTTTCCATAGATAGGCTTAGCGAATGTCAATCTGGCAGTCTGGTACTAGTGGTTGCCACCCGTCGAATAAACCCCCAACGACTCCGACAACGAAATTCTGATTCATACCGCCCCATGTCGTCAGTGGCTTGAGCCTCAATGCACTCCATTGGTATTGTGAAGAAGATATCTACGTGCTATATTACATTTTCCGCTCCCGAAGTGTCCTTGTTTATCTGGAGTCTTTGGCGCGCTGCTACTTGTGCGTCTACGGCGGCTGAAACCGTCCTGTCATATCGTATGGTCCAGTGATACTCGTCGCCTGGTACTGATGATGCCTGCTTTGATTCCGCTCAGGATACGCCGTCGACACGCGCGGAGGATGGGGAAACGCCGACTGCGAACGTCCATCAGCGGATAGAGCCAGCATGTTTTGCTCGTGCGAAGCGTAGGGCGCGGAGTGGGCCAGGTGGGTCTGAGGTGTGGGCGAATGGATGTGCGGCGACGCGGACCACTGCGCGCTGAAGAGCGGGAAGGACCCAGAAACAGCGCTCGCCGGCCTATGCGAACAAAATCCGTTAGTAAGGGAAGCTCTCTTCTTTCCAAATTTGACAAAATGGTGACAGTCGCGCAGAGAAGGAAGAGAAGGCACTCACGTACTACCGCTTTCTACACTCCCGGTGCTCCCGCTACCATGCAGGCTGCGTGCATTGCTCTGTCGGCGTGGCTCGAAATGGAAGCTCGCGATATCGCTGCGTTGCCCTTGGCATTCGCTTCCCCCGCCCAAAACGTATGATGAAGAAGACGCGTGGTCCATGTACGCCCTTCCGCTGCTGAATGTACGTCGAGTGGCGGAGTAATCGACGCTCTGTCGTTCTTCGCCTGTGTACCAGCCCACTGCGTCCTGGTCGTACTCCTGTGTGGACCGTCGTGTATATTGGCTCGCGTACGAATCGCTGTACCCTGAGTCGGGGTATGAATAAGTGGGAGAAGCTACCATGCTGGTCGGTTGGGTGGAGCAGGCGCGCGGAAGTCGTTTGCCGTCGCTCGAGATCATACCATCCTCGGTGACCCCCAAGGAATGAAGATCAGTGTCGACGCTGAGCTGACCGAAGCGGTTGTAGGAACGGCCATTGCTGCTGCTCGACTGCAATGAAAGCGGCAGACAAGTGGACAGAGGCTCCGACTTGACATCGCCCCTCGGCGAAAGCGCCGTATACCGACTGCCACCGCTCTTCTTCGCATCGGCGGTCGGATAGGCGGCCAGCGAGGGAGGGGAATTTTGTGGGGATTGCGAGGAGTGGGAGCCATTGCTCGCGGTGGAGGTGGCGCGCACCTTCGCCTTGTCGTTCCCCCGCAGCCTCCCTTCCTTGGCATATTCGCAGACCAAACCCCGGGAGACGCAACGCGCGCAGGAAGGATGATCGCCAGAGCACTTTGGGCTGCGTCAGAACGAAAACGAAGAACGCAGAGGGAGACCCGACCTTAGCCTTCCTCGACCTACACTTCTCGCACGCTTGCGCAGTTCGGAGCCTAGGGTGTTCTGGCGTACGATAAAATATTCCTGTAGTGGGATCAAGACTTCCGGCGAGGGTGATGCGCGGTGTAGCTGGGGGGCCGTCTAGCGGGTGCGATGGATCGAATGGCGATGGCCAAGCGGGGAATTGACGACGGTAATGGTAATTCATGTCCCTGTACGCCATTCGGAGGTGCGTTTGGGGGGTGGATTATTCGAGACGCAGCATCCACTTATAATAAATCTCGACGCAGCGATTTCTAGATGCCTAAATCGGGGGCTCGTACCTTTGATCCTCGGAAGCTTTACTCCAGTCTGCAGCGTTGGAATCTTATCGCAATATCTGCTTATTGGCCGCCACCTCATGCGTCAATATAATGCCGAGCAAAATCTATACGCAACCCTGCTCAACCCACGAATTCTTGAGCCACTGAAGAAACGCCGGCGACCCCGCGTGTAATCAGTTCACCGTCGCTGCCGTCCTCCCACCGAGCTGCGGCGTCTTCTGTTCCTGCCCAAACCTTAAGTGGATTTCTGTTTTCCCTTATATCCTTCTCTGAGTCGCTTCTCTGGTTTTTCGATCAATTTTGTTTCACTAGCCTGCGAACGAGCTTGAAACTCTTTTTAGCACTACCTCGTGCCATAATCCGCATCAAGAAACATACTTTTTGTCTACTCGCGGGAGGCTTCGGAGGATCTCTGGGTCGCCGTGTGCCGTACGTCGATCCTCCGAGTAGCTAAACCACCAATGTCTCGAGTCGTAGCGGTGTTTTCTGGTACCGTGACAGAGATTTCGCGAACCAGGACTTACGAATTGGTTCGTGAAGCAGCATTATTAATGGATTCTTTCACGCTGGGGATTTGACGCCGAGGTGAGCAGATGGTCCCTCTCAGATTAATTTCCGATACTCCGCGAGCCCGGTGTTCACGCTGGTGACACCATTTCTGCTTGTCAGTAACACATAGGAAGGTCACTGGACAAGCCACGCTGCGGCCCCGAGCGATTAACGAATAAAAAATCGAGAGGTAAGTCCAAACTCTGAGAATGAACGTTAATGAACGCTCGCCTAATCGCCCTCAAAGTGGTGCCTGAAACTGTACTTTGCATTGAAACTTCAGCTGTAGCTGCAGATGCTCGATGAACACCTGTCTTGGGACTGACTTTGGCAAGCGGCAGCAACACGGCTGTTCTCCTTGACCCCATCTCCTTGGAAGCTCCAGATTCGAACCTGACCACCTTTTCAGGTATCTTGAAGTTCACGCGCTCGCCTTTGTCTTCTGAGACACGTCCTGCAAGCAGCTGTATCTGCATCTTACCTGCGTCCTAATCGGCTATCATCAAGCCCACACAGTTCTTGCTCACTCGTGTCTGTCCAGGTCTGTCCTCGGGTCAATTCGATGCCTCGGGTATCCTAATCTCTTCGTTTACTACCTCGTCAGGCATCTCAATTTTTTTCGAGCGATTCGCTTTCACTTTCACTGTCAAGTGGCGGCCATGTAGTCATTTCTTTTGTCGACGATTCGTCGACTATGGTCGCCAGCCGTCTCAATCCCCGATCTTCTTGTTCATAATGAACCATGAACTAATGCTCTGAGCGCGACAGAATCGTCAGATATGACCCCGCCTTCACCTAACCATTATGTCTGTCCTTGGATGCCATCTGAAAAGCTCTCTCCACCTGGACGCTCCCACGCGTGAATCGCGAGCACCGGCGACGCCACTTGTGGTTTCATTGGCGAAGAAAAGACTAGAGTTCGCCGCGACTGAATAACTGAATACAACAAGGACTGCTCATCAAAAGAGGCACGCCGCAGCATAATAGAACAGAACTCAGGTTGATCAAGTGCAGGTGCGCGCATGGCCGTGAAGATTGAACATTCTTTCGAGATTTCGACTCCGCGGACCCGAGCTTACCTTGTTGAACTCTGCATTCTAGTTCAAAAATTTGAATTTAGACTTCGGCGTCTAGGATTTGCATAGATAGTGCTCGGCTCAGCTTCAAGAGAGCGGCGTCGATCCATCGCTGCAATCAGCCTAACCAAGTTAAATCTTCAGCAGCAGACTATTCCAGTATAGTTTCCAAATTTGTGGAACTGGATGAATCACATTTTATCGGTACGCTACATACATCGAATTACGCAATGAAAAAATCTGTCCGCTTACCAGATGTCGAGCTCGACCCGCACACAGCACGAGGACCTCGCCCGCTCCGAGTCCAAGTATCGATGTCTTGATATTTGTTGCGAGCAATCCTCCCTCATCGTTTCTTACTTCTCGTCGACTTCGGTACTGTGTTTGATTCAACGCCTCAGTTCAGCCTGTCTATCTTTTAACTAAGGCGAATGCACAGATTTTCATACTCTATTCGGGCCTTCGCAGTTCACCTCGGCTGACTTCGGGAAATCAGTTCGCGACGAAGGATTCACGGAATCGAGCACTTCGAACGTTCCTGGTCGAATTCAGGGTCAGTCGCGAACCTTGTTTGCCGATTTATTTGCTCAAGACAGAGTGCCTGAAGCAGAAATCAGACTCTTATGGCGTATTATATGATTCGCTGAGTTTGTTCAATGGCCCTGGAATCCAGCAGACTTGAACTTGTGATGTTGATTAGGACTACCGCGGACCTCGAGCCTCGCAACCGCTAAAGCTGTTGCGGTGAGCACTCTATATATACTGTCGGTTTTCTCTCCGCGATATCATCGTCTGCGAAAGCGCAAAAGTTACTCAAGCGGGCTCAACCGGATGCACTAACGAATTTCACAGGGTTCAACACGTTCAATTCAACGATTGACGATTTGACCTTGAATTGATCTTGCAAGATGAAAATTATAAATCCCGAGCATTATTTGAGCTTTTCACCCGCATTTCACCCTAAACCTCACTCATTCGCGTGAATTACTTATTGACGAGCCAACTAAACAGATGCACGTGACATATGTTGAGTTTGCTGTGCGATTCCATCAGATCCCATCAGCGACAAATAGCACATCATAACGCGTACGCGTCGCGTCAATCTCACTATTTTGGATACTTCCCGTCTCAAAGAGAGAGCGCAGATTTTGCTACCATAGTCCGTTTCCGTACATCTATGAGAAAACGACGATGCATTGTCAGCCTGTCAAAATTTACTTGAAGGCTTCTTGAAGTTACTCAATCCCGCCACTCGTGTCCGGTCATCTATCGAATCATTCGACGTCTTGTTGGAAACTCCATTGCTTGTAGTTGCTTGTAAGATCTAGCATCCGTAACTAATCATAATACAATACATGTATGGTAATAATTGAGTCTTGAATATCCATTTGGCTTCAGCCCTGATCGATGATCTCCACCTCCCATCCATGGCTCTGTCCGTCCATTATCGCCACCGTCATCGTTGGCCGCGGCGGGAGGTCCTTTGTATGGACATGGCAGGGCGTCGGCATTGGCGTTGGCAGTTGCGTTGCGTTGCATTGCGTTGGCGTAGGCGGCGACGTGAATTGATTATATATTTTACTGTTTTGGTCTGTTTCCGGTGTCGTAAAGTAGGATTATGCCTATGGCTCCGCTGCGGTGAGAACTGGAACTGGCGTTGCTGGTATGGGAACTGGAACCGGTACGGGCACGAGCTCAGAGTCTTTGTCGTTATCGGAGACGGCACCTCTCGGCTTATGGATAATGAGGACGGTGAGGAAGCACAGGAATCCGACGCCCGCCATTGTCTGGAAGAATGTATTAGCATACCAATATATCGGGCATTCGGCGAAGGAAGGAGGTAAGGAAACAGCACGAACCCCGCTGAATACAGCTGGTCGCCACCAGACAAAGTGGTCTGTGAGCAGAACTCCGTCGATTGGGGGACCTATATTTTGGTCAATGAGCACTGCTGCCTCGTCCGCATACGGATGAATATATCAGTACGTACCAAGAAGAATGCCGACACCTATAAAATAGAGATCAGCATATGATCAGTGGGAAGGGAGCATGCGGAAGCGAACCACTGAAAGCGAAAGCGGCACCCATTCGAGTTCTGCAACCGGGTCAGGGATCGCGTACTCAGGAAGAGGTCTGGTGGATTGGTACACTCACCCTAGCTCAGTCATGTCATCCGTGAGGACGGTAAACAGCGGACCCATCAGCGTAGCGACTACAGGGCAGGGAATTATCAGACACACGCAAAGAGGAGAATCTTTTTGGGAAGAAATTACATACCTCCACCCGCGAAGAATCCATAGAGCACGCCAATAGAAACGACGCTTGGCAAGTCATGCATCGCGATCATTGCGAAAATCAAGATGGAACCGAGTCCCGACGCCACAGTAACCATGAGCTTGATTCCGACACGTTGTGAGAGAATGCCCGGAAGTATTCGACCGACGGCGCTAGCACTGTTCATGATGACCAGCTGAGGGGAAAAAGACGGGCCGACGAGTCAGTCATCGTATTTGAAAGACAATGAGAAAGACCGTCTGAAACCAGACTCACCGCATAGAAAGCAAATGTCGAGTCGATGCCGTGTTCAACTGCGTTGAGTTGAAGGAAAAAGAGTGGATAATAATCTTGTTTTTTTATCGTCAGCTGAGGATAAAATAGAGGGTAGAGCAGAATATTTACACCCTGTCGTGAATATTACCAACCTGAGACCGAACGAAACTCGTGTCAGCTGCTTGTGTATGGCATGGAAAATAGGACGAAAAGAAGACCGCGCCGACTAACCCAAATGTACCCACGACATACGGCACGTCGCGCCCAGCTTTCTTCAATGTCTGCCACATATGCAGCGGCTCCTTCGAAGGGGGGAGCCGTGTGCGAAGTAATAAGCACGCAAGGATTAGCATGCCGCTTACAAGTCCTGCACTTGCGCGGACAGCATTCCCGAAGCCGAGATTACTACGGAGCGTATTGTTGAGCATGATGGGGTGGATGACTGCACCGAGGGAAGACCCCGAGGCGACGATGGTCATTGCGAGGGCGCGGCGTCTCTTGAAGTGGTGCGATATTATGGCGACGCAGGGAACGTAGGTCATGCCGCCGCCGATTCCGTTCGCTATCCCGTGAGCGAGGAATACCTATCGCAGCCAACGTGAGACGGGAATGAGATAGCTTTGGATTGGATGGAACGAGCTTCGCACCTGGTAGAACTGATTGGGGCGTGCGAGCGATAGCATGAAGAGGGAGAGAATGATGAAGAAGGAGCCACCCCACATGAGAGGATAGCTGGGAAAATGTATCAGAATAAATGCATCATGCAGCAGGCTCGGAGGGAATAGTTACAAATATCCTCGGTCGTGTAGTCTCCCTGATATGAAACCTCCCGCCAAGATAATGAATATGTTGACGCTACCAATCCACCTACCCGACAGCATTATTGTCTGAGTGATCGTAGCAGATAGAGAGACTCACGATATTGCCGAAGAGGAGGAAGTAACAAGGTATTCCCGGACATAAAAGTCTGCATTAGATGTTAATCGCCTGCCGCCTTGGGCCCGTATTCTGAGAGAGAGTATGAACCTTGATATACGCCGAACGAACTCCCATATCTTGCAAACAATTCAGTCTCAAAGCAATAAGTTGTGCGCGATCGCCATAAACTCACCCGAATCCGCAAAACATGATCAAAAATCTTTCGCCGCCAGGTCAACGGGGATAACACTGAGAACGAAGAGCGCATACGATCCAGCTACAGTGGCCCAAGCTTGAAAGCCGCCATCCGGAATAACAGGCGTAGAATTCGGCCTAGGAAGGACCTCCAGAGTGATTGTGGGTTCCGCTGATTCCGGCCTCTTCTCTTGACCACTTGCAGCAGCACTGTACTGTCCCGTAGAGGACGTAGTCATTCGGGGTGGTGGTGGAAGGAGGGAGGAGGGGAACGAGAGACAAGCCAGAGGGTGGGGACACAATATGTTCTTGCAGCGTTCATAGCACTGATGTCTCGGTCCGAGGACATGAAAAACAAAGAAATGGACCAACGCCGCGGAAGGATTGGCGTGAAGCAGGGGATATGTTTGTGTTGTTCTCACGTCGACGGCGCCCTGCGTTCTGAGTGGGCCCCGCGAGACGTTTTCTAACAAGCCGTGGCGAGCCGTACAGGTCCAACAGATGTTTGTTTCCCGGCAAGGCAAATTTTCGCTGCACGTGTCGTTCACATTTCTTCTTCTCAACTGTCGTGTCCATCAGCCCTCTTCACGGCTAGTATCGCTAGAATCAGTATTTCCAAAAGCCTTATCGCGATGAAAGTCTGTCAGACTCAAGCTCGATGATGTCCCTGGCTGGGACGGAGAAAGCTAGGCTCGTGGCGGTAACGAAGAGAAAGAAGGAGTTGTCTTCCACTTACAGGTCTCGGTGTCCAAACAATCCCCGACAGCATCCGCCGACTCCGACTGTTACTCCGAATTTCTGAGAGAATATCCTGCAACGATGACACTACTTCCATGGATGCAGAATCCGCGGTGTTCTGCCTCTCTTGTCTGTCTCGATGAACAACTGGGGGCAGATTGAAGCATTCTCTTCTCGGAATTTCAGTTCCGAGTTGCCCACTCTCGAGAGATAATAATTACGGTTATTCCCGAAGAATACATTTTCTAGGATACGGCCGCTCGCTCACGACCGCTTATACCCGTATCCCCGCTTTATCTCCCGGTTCTGCTTTTCGCGGGAAGGAAAAAAGAAAAGTTGGTAACTTTGGCGCTGGCGCTTTCTCACTTGCTATTTTTGTCCAAACGGCGACTTACGTTCCCTCCAAGCCATCCGACCTTTTGGCGGGCAGACAGATAGACTGAACGAAGCTAATAATCCAGCTTGAACATCGCATGGCGGGCACAAGCAGGTGATTTTCAAAACCTCCTCGGACCTGCCAGTAAATCGACAAGTGACTCTCAGATGAAATCATCTCGTTTTAAGGTTTCGCCTATGTGCCAAGCTCGGTTTTGACGGGGGATTTTCCTCCGGGTCTAGACAAGGTACATTTCTTGCATGTGTCTATGTGTCTGCACCTCGCTCAATGACGGCCGGGCGAGAGAATACGCAAAGCGGTTAATAAATGCTGGCGGTTGTCATTCAATGGCATTCCCAGCATAAGTACAGCGATTGTCTATCCCCTGGCATGGATTTCAGATGAGGCAAGAGTGGGTTATGTCGTGCCTCAGCGAAGGTGGCTTTCAACCAATTGTTCATCTTTTAGTTCAACTTGAAGATCCATCAGGATTGACAATCGGACTTCCTTCGATGATCTGCTGCCTCGTCTGTTGGTTCAACAATCAAGCTTCAAGTCTCCTGTACGCTTTTCTGCCAGAAAAATTCTCTCTTATTCCAACAGTAGCAACAGTAGCATCGAAGTTCGGTCGGGCAAACACCTATACGTCTGATAACCGCATGCCAATCAAATGAGCAACAGCTGCTGGAGTCCATCGCGCTGAGTTTTTTCTTCTTCCCTTCCATTTGAGAATCTACAATCGCATATCTCTTCGATACTTGATAATTCCTATCCGAGCCAAAGAAACCATCACCGCCTACGGCCAACATGGCTTCGAATTTGCTTCGAATCCCTCGCTCGCTACATACGCACGCTGAAACCGCGGCAACTCAAAAACCTTGTCCTGTTTCCACGCGAGCGTTGGTCAGTGCGTTGGTACTGGTTGAACTCGAAGCCAAGCCAAACTTATCGTCCGACAGCAAACGGAGAAGAATTCGGGTTATCGACTTCTCGGGGACCTCGGCGGGAACTTAAGCGGTACTTGAAGACTTCGTACTCGTATACGGTATGTACGCCGCTTATTGCAGTTATCACGGATTTTGTTTGCCTCAACGACAATGTTTCCCAGCTTGTCGGTCTATTCTGCGCTAAACTGTGTCTCGCGTAGAGTTCAAACTCGAACTATTGGTGAGCTTCTTCAAGTTGAACTCGACTATCATCATTTCATCCTGGACGGAAAGAGCATTATATCGTTCATCCTCTGCCTAAAGTATATCTTACTCTTTCAGAACTCTGGCCTAAACAAGGCTCCGAGGCCATACAAGCAGACACAAGCTCACTCTAACCTTGGTTGAAATCAAGTTGAAATGTTGAGTTTTTAGTTTCGGCGTTTTCGGGAATCGGCCGACGCGTCCGATTCTGATGGCTCCACTGAAAAGTGGGTCGACTTTTCGTTCTTTCACTTTTCTTGCTCTCTTCCGCTCCCATTAGTCGTCTCGCCTCTCGCCTCCCAATTGCGCATCCCTCCGCATGCCTGGACTCGTTCCTCGTATTTTTCTTGTGCTTTGACAATCCTGTGACCCTTTGGAGATTGTCGTGTTCTGGAGTTCTCTAGGCGGCCTTGTGCTTTGATGCTGGGGTTGTGTGGGCTACCGACTCTCCGAGGTGAAGAATCGGAAGAACGTCGAGAGGGTTTTTTTCGAGCGGACGCTTCTTCCAGGGCAGTCGAAGTTGGTCGTCCCAATTGGCCGTCGCCTAGAAGTTTGCTTTGAGTTGCCCCAAATTTACGACTTTTCTCCTGGCAGAATTCCTGGAACAATCTGGCTACTTACATTTCTCTTCAAGCTTCAAGTCTCGAAGACATCGTCAATGAACCTTTGAGCGACATGTGGTTTGCACGCCGCCAAGTCCCAATATGGCCATCCCAATTGTCACGAGCCTCCATTCAAAAGTGATCGAGACCATCTCTACCTGAAACACCGACCATGATTCGGACTCCCCTTCGTCGCTCAAGCTCTGGGACGTTGGGCTCAATCCCGGAAGAGTCCAACGCCCTCAATGGCAACGCAGTGGAATACGTGCTCGACCTAGGATCCGGATCTAGCGTCAGCCAATCTCGGTGCCCTTCTCCGGCTCCCCAGATAAAGCGGCCGGTTCCAAGGCGACCTGTGCGGAAAGGACCTGGTGCCAACCAGCGGAAGGAGAAAGAGCCAGAGCGGGATTGTGGCATCTGGTACGTTCTCCCGCTTCCCGGGAAGAAGAAAGTTGCTCATCGATTGATGTACTCCTTTAGCTTCGAGCTAGCAACAAATCCCGTACGCACCCGATGTTGCGGGCATCTGTTTTGCGCAGAGCACATCTTCGCTGTTCGTCCTTCCTTGGCTTGCTTCTCTGGCTGTTTCCGCTCACTTTCTTAGTGGCTGGACGGCCCTTCTTCGGACGGCCTCTGTCCCTCGTGTGGCGCGCCTCCGCAAGAGCAAGACTTACTTGCGCTTGGCCACCCATCCCTTCTCTTCACCTACCGCCCAGCGCCGCCTGCTCCCCCGCCTACACGCGCCTCATCCCCCGTCCAATCCACCTCGGACTCCGCAGCTCCATACGCGGCATACCCCCTCGCCCCTGTTCAGCAGGACCCCTCCTCGTCGTCATCCGAAGGTGAAGAGGACGAAGATGCTACAGACTACTCCCTGCCCGCACTTGTGTACGCGCGTGCGATGCAGACGAGGCGGCACATGCCACATCCGTTTAGCAGTGTTGTCGGGGTGAGGGCTGCCTTAGGGAGAGTAGGACGAGTCGTCATCTGGGTGATGTTCGTTGCGATGTTGGCTGCGCGCGGAAGGTGGACGACTGAGTGAGGATGAGAGGTCGGAAATATAATGTGTCAGTGCCCAATACGCTCCTTCTGTTCCGCCTCATCCTTCTCCACAGTGTATCTTTCGTTTTGTCACTGCAATACCGATACCCCGAGCCATATTCTACTATCTGTGTGTAACATCTATTCAATGACCACTGTATGTTGGGCGACAATGCTCCATCTTTCATTCTGCATATGTTGCTCTGAATATGCGTGTCACCTCAAGATTCAGCTACTCGTCTGATCGGTGCTGTTTCTCATCTAGCCATCTAACACATTATACCTCGACATGCCCGACGTCCAGTCGAGACAGCCGCAAAGCGGGATTGATCTGAGCGGGGGCCTAACATCACTTGATCAGATCTGAGTTCGCGCGGTCGTGGGCACTGTTCCTTAACTTCGAAGGTCTGCTGCTTTTCTTTGCCATCGTTTCCCATTCCACCACTCATCACCATCCGATACTCGCGGCCTCAACAGCTTGTCTCATCTCACTCCCATCGCATCTCTACTCGGTCCTTGCTTTAAGAAGGTCTCCCCATTCAAACCGCATCCTTCGCCATGGATATCATCGCCAAGCTGCAAGATACCGACATCGGAAAGGTTCTCGAGCCCAGTGAGATTATTTCATTTCAGGTGTATACAGCTGGCTGAATGATCTATAGCCTACGACGCTTTCGTCCCTCTACTGGAGCCCAAACGCTCAGAGATTCTCAGTAGCAGAAAGACTTTCAAGTACGGTGCCACGGATCGACACCAGGTGAGCTATTAGCGCTCAGCCCCGTTCACCACCATCTCATTCACTCGTTCCCAGTTGGACATATACTACCCACCAAACCCACCCCCTCCCGGCACGAAACACCCCATCCTCATCTTTGTCTACGGCGGCGGCTTCGTCACCGGCTCACGCACCCGCCCCGCCCCAGCCGACCTCGTCTACGGCAACCTAGGCTACTACTTCGCCTCTTCCCCCGCCCTCCCCTGCAACTTCATCACCATCATCCCAGACTATCGTCTCGCCCCCGAAACGACGTACCCCGGCCCGGCCTGCGATCTGCGGGATGCCCTTGTCTGGGCGCTCTCCAATTCCAGTTCACTCGGCGGTGACGCTGATTTGGATAGGGTGTTCATGATGGGTCACTCGGCAGGCGGGGTGCATGTCGTGACGACCCTTACGGAGGAGACTGTCTTGGAAAGCGTGCCCGCGGGCATCATGGAGCGCATCAGGGGAGCAGTGATCGTGTCAGCGCCGTGGTCGTTTCCGCCGGGAGGCGCGGCGTCGTATTTCGTGGGCAGGGAGCAGGAGGTGGGGCCATTGGCGACTGTACAGCGCCGCTTTGCGGAGGGGAAACGTCTCCTGCCATCCTTGGCTTTGGTTACGTGCGAGCGCGATCCAGAGGGTATGAAGGCGAGCGGGAAGAAGGCGCAGGAGGTTCTGAAGGAGTTTGGTCTGGGTGACGTTCCGTTGATTCAAGCGGAGGGTCATAATCACATTAGTTTGACGCTTGCTCTTGGGACTGGGGAGGGGGAGACTTGGGCAGAACAGAGTGGGAAGTGGATGGCTGGCCTGTAATGTGCCAGGGAAGAAGAAAAGTCACGTCGAATCACGTTGAATTTAAAATACCTATGTGCCTGGCCCGTTGTCCTTGTCGTTGTCTGCCTTAGTACAGATTTTTTGAAAGCTTTAATTGGGAGTACTTAAATTACCGGGGGCAAAATTACATAAGAAAGCCAATAAACGCTTCCGAATCTGTTGCTTCTCTGTGCATACTTCCAACTTCCAAAACTGTTCCCGTTGAAGATTCGTGAAACCTACTGCTTGGCTGCTAATGCGGCCCTTCAAGTCGATGTGGTCCCGGTTCCAAGATGGAGTGATATATCGTACTGAGCGTCTTATCCTGAGATCGGGCTGCAACTTGCGTGGGTGGCGTCTAGATGAATTGCATCAACGTCTGCGGTCGACATACTCAAAAGAACACACCAAGTTGCTGGATAAACGCGATAGGCGCCTCCGCACGACCAACATGCTCCCAACGCCAGAGGACAATTTGCCCCACGTCGCTTTCCTCTCTGCCGCGATAGGCGTATTCATAGTAGCGCGAGACTACGCTGGCGCGCTTGTCATTGCGTCAACGTTGGAGTAGTTGCGGACCCTCACGTCCTCTTTGCGCGGGACGTCGTGCTTCAGCCCCTCTGCCGCAAAATTTACTTCGAGCCAATGTCTCGGAGGCAGTGGGAAGACGCACAGTACATGCGTGGCGCGATGTCCCTCTTGGCGCCACACTGGGGCTGGGGGCCACTTTCCGAGACGCCTCATCATGGCGAGGGCTCGTTCACCGTGTCGCCCCAAGGGAACCTACCCATCCTTTCATCAGTCGCTGATGAATTCCAGTCACTGCGATACATTTTGCAGAACAAAGTTCACCCGGTTGTATCACGGTTCTATCTACCAATGATTCGAAAGGAGATGGGAGCCTGGCCCAGCGTAACATTAGGTGAGTGGTGCGGCGAATCCGCTTATCAGATCTTTTCAATGAAATACCGTATTACAAGCTAGACCTCAAGTTTTCAAACTCCCGTTGAGCTAGTAATCTCTTTTCGCAATCTCGCCATCTCCCTCATACCCATCGTAGCGAAGTTTCCATTCTTGAAGTCGCCCATCCTCCTCGAAGATAGGTGGACCCAATCAAGAAACGATTTGGATGATAAAGCTGTTGACGGTGAGTGTAAGGCATTTTGAAATAGTCTCTCCATCTCATGAACATAATCCAGTCGTGGCATCGCAAGCCAGTCTACATGAGACACCACCAGGCGCTCCGAGTCCATCACATGCACCTGACTATGGTAACGAAGAGGACCGAAGTTGGCATGAGATAATGCTTGCACAAGAAGACAAAGCCGACCCCGACCCGAAGCTTTACCCAACCGTGCTTCACCCTGATCTTCAAACTGTTTTGAGAAATTTACAGACGCGTGGCAAGCTGCGCCAGAGGTATGCAGAGGAGCATAAATTTCACTGTCGAAGGAGCTTTACGGACAGATTCACAACCTGGCGTCGAATACGATCTCTACTTTGGATAATACCCCGGTTCGTAGTATCGGGAGACTACACCGCCGCGCTCGTCGCCACCGAAGCCCTGGAATCCATCTCCGACGACCCAGCTTATCTCGCCTGGGCACGAGACCGTGTGCTGCAACTGCTCGTTCAGAAGTTGTATCTCGTTTCAATGACTCCAGTGCAGCGGGACGAGATAAGATTCATTCTGGGCGGAATGTCGCTTTTGGACCCGGATGAAAGCTTGAATCTTGTTTTTGAGGCCGAGTATTCGTCGGATGCCGCATTCGGAAAGACCATCGGGCACGACAAGGGTTTGTTTACATGGTATCAGTCTGTCGATCATGACCTCGGTCCACTACGGCACATCCTATATCGGCTCTTGCAGACCAAAGTGCACCCCGGCCTTACATGTCAACACGAGTGGCTTAAGGCGAGGTGGGAGATGGGCATGGCAAGCGATCGGGAACAGGCAATTCTCGTATACATACAACAAAACCAGAGGAAGCATCGGCTTTCTGAGGAAAAATCCATCGGCACTATTGCGGGTGAGTGTCAATGGAATGACCGCAGTTGAACCCACATAACCGCTTTGGCATATTTCAGAAAAAGCATCCAGCCTACGTGCGTGAAACTAGCCATTTGCTCAATGAACTGTACTGGAAGACTGGACAGAAATTCTGCAAGCCCTGTTACAGTCTCACTGCGCTTCCGGAAGCAGCGCAGTATCTGACCCGAAAGCGGAAGATAAAGAAGAAATTGGCGGTCAGTGCATCCCTTCGTCCGAAGTCGGATGTCACTCATTGAAGTCTGCGAACTCGTGTCGACAGCACCGTCAGTTTCCGATTCTGCTTCATAGGTAGAGGCTCGACGGCTCACTTGCGAGTCGTGGTCTACTGAGCTATGCACCTTGAGCATCTTGGGGATTTCGTTGTAGTAGTTGATACTAATGAGATGGGGCTTTTCTCCTATAGTTTATCGCGGCAGGTAACAAAGCAGCTCACAGCCTAGTCGTCCCACTCTCATGCCGCCGCGATACAATCCAGACTCGATTGATCATCAAGGAGCGCGACGACGCAAGGCTCGCAACATCGTCACGGCGAATTTGTGTTTCATCGAGACGTTTGTGGTGCGAGGATAGCGCGCACCACGAGCCACCGCTGCCATGCTGGGAGAAGGGGCAGTGTGGTAAGACCGCCGCTGACTGCAAAGGAAATCAGAGCCCGAACCCTTGAGATTGAGTGCACGGACCGACGGTGCATACCCTACGTTATTGATCACGCAATTCAGCCCATGCATGCTATTCATCCCTAGATTTCTAAGCTTCAAGATCATTATTTGGCGTAGACTTAATAACTATGAGTGGGCTGAAGAGATGCGTACGATTTTGCGGCCACAGCCAATTTCGATTGCTTGTACTCCTCAATGGTGTCGGTCCAGAATGATTCGCGTGTCATAAATCTGCCTCTCATAAACCAACGCGCGTCCTCTGTCTCCAACTCGCCAAGTATTTTCTGCTCTTCAGGCAAAAGCTCCCCCGGGACTGGGAGGTTGCGCGGGTCGTCCTGCACTCTCCATGAGCATAGATACCCGAGGTAGATCGTGTGTCTCATCATGCCTTTCCGGTGCGGGGCTGGTGGATGAATCAGAAAGTGTATGAGACCCTCTAGAAACGTGTGGAATTCGGGGACAAGTATGCCTTCGTTCGACGGGGGGAGAGGCGGAACCATCGAGCGAAGACGACGCCCGTAATTGCGCAGGTCGATTCCATAGTAGGACTGAGGGAGCAGGAGGACGTGTGAGGGTAGTGGGTCCACGACGTGCGTGCTTTTGAGCATGAGTTCCGGAGGGACATCTCTGTGGGCCAAGCGTATTGCCTTAGGCCAAGCCACAGTGCCTCCACAGCCGGGCTCCCATTCTTCCCTCGCAAGGTCAAGGGGATTGTACGCCGAGCGCACCCAGCATTCGTTCTGCAAGGCACTGGCAGCATAGTCGAGGAGATCATCCGGGACAAGGATTTGCTGGTCGAAAAGGCCGGTGGCGACGCGGTGGACGTATTGCAAAGCGTCTTCGCCCCAGAGGGCACACGGAATGCCAGCGGCGGTCAGTTGGCGGAGCGCGCCAAGTCTCCTGTGCTGTATACTTGTGCGCATTCCGCCGCAACGTGCGCACCCAATATGGCAATTTGATGTGAGCTGTGTTGCACTCGGCGAGACTCGGCACACGCCAAATCCTACTCCTTCATTTGCGCGAAGGGGACCAACCATTCGCGGCCCCTCCCCTCCCTCGCTCCGCTCGGGGGGTCCCCCAAGCCGGGGCCGCTCAGGTTGGCACTCTAAAGCCTCGTTCGCGCGAATCCTTCTGTTCCTCACCCCCACACCCCCCCGAACCCTAACCACTAACCCAAACCTTAACCCTAACCAAGTACTAACCCAGTATTCTTTTGGCCTTCGGCAGTCACGAAATTGGGAGCAACCCTAACCACCTAACCAGTGACTTTTTGGGCCTTTGGCAGTCATGATTTAGTGGAAGCAAAAAAAAATGCAAAGAGAAAGAATTGAACTCATTGCCCCAGCAAGCCAATACTCTTGTCTCCGCATTCAAACCTCTATACCACACAGCAACTGGCTGAACCCTTTTTTTTAGCATGACATTATGCCCCCAGCAGCTCACCTAAATTACATTGATCTACAGTCAAAGACATTTGATCGCCGAATACTTTGCCGCGATCAAATTCCCTTATTCGGTTGGCACGTTGCGGCGGAATGTCAAGAGTGGTGCTGTATATGTGGCGGCGGCGGAACAAACTCGTAGAATTGTTCATCGTAAAACGGGCCATCGTCGTCACTGTCATTTTGGGTTGTGTTCATTGTATCTGAGAACACTACCAAGCATTTATGGTTCCAACCATAGTAAAAGAGTGGCCCGAAGTTTGAGTCGCGGAGAGCAAGCTGCAGAGTTTCGGCGCGCCGGGCCGAGACCCGGGATGAACAAACGCGATCATGTGACGTTCGTTCCCAATTTCACTTCCTCCATCCCACCTTCTCCACTGTCGTCGCTTTCGAAGAGTGCTTGGGGTTTTAAACTTGCCTCTGAAACTCTAATGCTTTTTACTTATCGCCACACATCTTCTCTTGCGCAACTTGAAGCCTTGGGAGCTGCGACTCCCACTCTTTCGCGGACGTTCCTAGCGAAAAACGACGCGCAGGAACTTTGATATGAGCCATTGAATGTCGCCGATTTAATCCGAAGAACAATAGACGTCGGATGTAGACAAAGCGTTCAGTCAGCCCTGCCAAAGCATTCTGCCACCTTCGTCAAAGCGTTTTCGGAAGTTGCCGGAGAAGGTATAAAAGGCCAGCCATGAACCGCTTTGAATCACTCGTCTCTTGCTTCTTGACTTCCACCACCTCTCCTGATGACCGCCTCTTCTGCCTCTCGTACTCCGCCGTGAGCTCTCCGGTCGACGCCGCCCCCGCCCCTGGAAGCCCTCTGTGTCGGTGGCATATATAGCCAGGTATGGTCTGCCACCATGTTGAACGCGACAAGACCAATCCTCACCCGGTCTTCTTCCTTTCCCATCGGCTAGATTCACTCTGTGAACGACGACCTCACCGCTCGACTTAACCCTCGACGTGCCCTGAATCCCTTCATTGACTTGGCTTCCAGACCCTCCATGGTCCCTCACTAAGATACACACCTCGAGACTCGGTACCAATCTGACCCCCAAGGCGCGTCGCAGCCTCAAGCCCGCGGGATTTCTTTCGAGCTCTGGAAGAGACCCCGCGGCGGCGCATCTTCACTCCCAGAGCTCGTCGCCACTCGGGTCCTCCAGCGAGCGAAGTCGAACCTTGCTGGCCACTCGGATCCTTCCTCGTTCGGAGTCGAACCTTGCGGATGCTCGAGCTCTCGAAGTGAAGATCGGACTCACCCTCTCTGCATCCAAAGCACCCACCTCGGGGGCTTTGGACGTGGAGATCTTGAGGGCCTGAGGCTGGGACACCTCTTGGGTTTCAGGATGGTAGCGCGTCCCATGAAGGTGGCCTGTTTGGGCTCGTGGAGGTTCTGGACTTCAAGGACAGCGCAGGAATTCGTGGCATTTCGAGAGCCAAGTCCCGAATCAAGGTGCGTCGTTTCCTTTTCTTTCCTGGAGAAGGGCGCGAGAACTCGTTTTTCTCCGCCCTCGTGCTCCCTTGCCGTGGGCTCCGGGCTCTAGTACGCGCGCATCTGGCTTTATTCACCATTTGCGCGCCGAAGCCAAACGCACGTTTAAATCTTCTCTCTTTTCTTGATCTAGGAACAAGTTACAATATGTATTTCTTGGTATCGATTTATCAAATTAACATATTTCTTTGTGAACAATATTCTTCTTATCATCGGTCGCTGACTCTGAGCACGTCGGTGCGCTCACACCCCGAGATAGACCCGACATGGAGAGAGCTGAGGGAGAGGCTGAGATCAATTTGTTCCCACGCACTTAAGCTTTTCTCAGCAACTTCCATGACTTCCTCCTCTACTGCTCTCGCTTGCTAGTACTTGTGTTAGTATACTTACAGCTCGACTTCCAAGGCAGATTTATTGCTTCCTCGGCGGTTTGAGTTCGCTGCGCACGCCGCGCCCGCCCGTGGTTTATCGTGGACGCCGAGTTGGCCCGCCACCCCCTTCAGAGAAACTCTCGCTCTTTCTACTTAATTTCGCCACCGCTTCAAACTCGCCCGGTACCGCATGCCCCTACCGTACATTCGGCTTGTTTCTCTGGTCATAATCACCGTTTCAATTATTGCAATTTTCGCCATGCCATCTACAGAGGAGCTGAAACAAGCTGCAGCGGATTTCCTCCATTCCAAAGGCCTCCAGCTCGTCTCCTTTCAAGTGATACAACTGCTCTGGGCTGGGTACGGTTACATCTGCCGTATTCAGGCTATCCCCACCACCCTCACGACGCCCCAAAACAAACCAATCTCCCTCATCCTCAAACACATAACCCCGCCTCCAACCAGCGGCACACTCACAGAAAGCCACCCCCGCAGACTCCTCTCCTACCAAGTCGAGCAGTCCTTCTACGCCACCCTAGCACCATTAATGCCGCCCGACATTCCTATAGCTTCATGCATGTCCTGCAACGACTCCACCACGGGCAGCAACACAATGCTCCTTCTCACCGACCTCAAAGAAACGTATTCCATCCCAGGCGAACTGCATGCCGAGCTTTCGTCTCCGCAGGTATACGCCGCTCTCGACTGGCTAGCGGGCTTCCACGCCTTTTGGTGGGGCAGGGTCTCGGACTTTGATCGAGCAAGTCTGTGTAGACCGCCTCTCGAGCATCTCCGCCAGCACAGTGGCGACAGAGACTTGCGCTGCGAGAACGTATGGCTGAACGGCGGATACACATATTTCGCAACGCGGCGAGACGAATTCAGGGACCTGCTTCAGGACGAGACGTCCGAGTGGGCTGAGGCGCTATCGGCGCCGATAGCGGGACAGGCATCCGTCGCAGAGTTGGTCACGCACGTTCTCGCGCCGGCGAAGGACAGACATAACGTTTCGCCCTACGAAACTCTCATCCACGGCGACGTCAAATCCGAAAACCTTTTCACCACAACCAACGGTACGACCGCCGCCTTCTACGACTTCCAATACGTCGGTCTAGGACTGGGCGTCACCGACCTCGCAAAGCTGTTCACTTGTTCCGTGCCTCCTGCGATGCTCGCAAATCGATCCTCACGAGGGGAGGATGAGCGAGGGGGAAGAGAAGCTATTGCGGTATTACTTGGAGAGGCTTTTGCGGCGTTCTGGGAAGAAGTACGAGTGGGCGGTTTTCGTGCGGCATTGGGAGACGGCGGTGGTGGATTGGTTGAGGTTTCAGGCTAGTTGGGGGTTTGGGGGGAACAAGGAGTGGTTGGAGGGCAGGGAAAGGGCGATTATAAGGGATGGAGGGTGGCGGGGGTAGCTGATCGACGAGGCAACATGAGACGCGGAAGGGGACCAAAGTGGGCGGGAGAGCGAGGAAAGGTCAGTCGAGTGGAGTTGGCAATGGATGCTACTTGCGGGAACGAGTAGGCCGTGTCGGGTGTTTGAGAGAGTGCGGCGAGGCGTTAGGAAACAAGACCGGAATCGAGAGAGAATTGAGGCAGTTTTGGGTCGACGGGTTTGTTACGCAGCATTTGCATGTTTGGCTGCTCAAGCGGAAACGAGAAGGTTGATCCCTCTGCCTCGAATGGCGTGATGTTCAATTCAGTCTGGCTGTAGCTGACCAGTTCATGGGTCAAGATTGCTGGTAAGAGCTTCGCTGCCATTCTCATTCGAATCCCGATGTCTGACGGCCTATCATCCGAATCTACAGGTACGACTACCACTGCCGTGTCCACCTCATTCATCACGATGAAGAGCATGCGAGGAATTCCAATGTGATTCTGCCTACATGAAGCCCAAGGCTGACGATCGTAGCATCTCTGCCAAGCTCGTGGACATTGGGACGATGGATCATAAGCTTGGTTCCGATTTCTCCTCAAAAAACTTGGTCGAAGTTCTCTTTTACGGACATTGGTATTCCACCTCTACGTCTATACCGGACAAAATCCTCTATGATGCCTCCAGCCTTCCCTCGAATTGCACCTCACGCTTACGTCCCCTTTCTTCCTCCTCTCAGCACCTTACGCCTTGCCCCCCGCCATGATCCCCCTCCGCCGCTGCTCGTCGACAACGCCATCCGCTCCGCCCTCAAGCCAACTTCAAACACCCCAATTGCACGCCATGCCCCGACGCCACTCCTTCAATGCACCCTCCCCCTGACACACCATCAGTGTGCGCCACTTCTGCCAGCTATCACGACAGCGTTCCCTCAACGTCCCCTTCTCTGTTTTCCTCTACCCCCGCTTCTCCACCCATCCCAAACTCGCTCAAGTCTGCCTCAACCCAATCCCCGTACGACGACCACGAAAACGCGCCGTTCCGACCTGCAAACCCGCAAGCCAGTACCGATAGCAAGAAGCTCGTACGAACACGACGTACCGTACTCGTATATGTATACCCAAATAAACTCGTGTTCACTCAAAACTCTGCGCGATTCAATGCCCAAGTCAACGGGTCGAAAACCTCTTACTTCGTCAACGATCAAGTTTGCAAATGAATGCAATACTGAGGGAACGCAAAGTCAGCACTAGAGGACTCAAATCGAGCGAACGATTCAGAACGAAACCGAACGAGATTTGGATAAAAGCTTCCCATTATTCAAAAGAGCCGGGCGTTCCAACGAAAATGCTAAATACTCAGCGCTCAACACCTGAAATTCCGCTTGTGGTTGCGTGAATTCTTGATGGATCCGGATGGTTGTACATCGCAGCGAGCAATTTAAATCGGTGACGAAGTAAGTTTTCGTACATGGGCCTATCGACGAATTTTGCGCAATACAAGACATATGTACACTACACGATCGAATGTAAATCGTACACCAGATACATCAGATACAACATATAATAGCATGAAATCCAGCACCCGTAACGACACGCTTACCCTTCGCCCACCCCCGAATATGTACATCAGATGACACCATGAAATCCCGTGCCGGCCAACAACAACGATACCCTCCCTACTCACTCACTCATTCACTCACTCACAATCCCTCACCCACCCCCGACACATCTCCGTCCCACACACACAATCCCGCGCAGCCCCCTCCGGTCTCGGCTTCTTCAAGTCTTTCATATCCCTCTTCTTCCCCTTCCCCCTCTCCCTCTTGTCCTTCTCCTTGAGATACCACTTCACATACTCATACTGCGCCCCGGGGTCGTAGTCGAATGTGAACTCGGTGTAGGGTGGGATGTCGGTTTTGGCGATGAAGGCTAGGAAGGCGATGCGTTGCTGGAGGGGGAGGGGTGGGTGGGGGTGAATGACCGAGGTAAGGAGAGAGAAGGAGAAGTAGAAAACGTACATGCGGGAGCGTATCATACACAACCGGCTGGACGAGTAAATTCGGCATGCAGGAATGGCTGGTTTAGCGTTAGCTACAGTATATCGAAAAGGAACGCGTCCACGTACTTGATGAATCGCGTCCAGTTGCCTACAGCACACATATAATTGGTTAGTCTCTCTCCATCAAACAAAGCAACGGACGAAGACAAGGAGGGGGAGAAGAAACGACATACCACACTCCCACCCATCAACACTATACAGCTCCTCCTCCCCCACGCCCTCCTCATTGGCATAATCCAGATCAAAACAATACTCCTTCCGTGGACCTTTCAATTGCGCCGCCTCTGCGCGCGGGCTGTCTCGTGTTCAGCGTCGTCATTCCAGCCAATCCTCCTCTGGGTGGGAGTAGAGATGGATACGTACATAAGTTTCCTGCAACCCCAATCAGCTCAGCAAAAACAAAAGTAAAGAGAAAAGAAAGGAGAAGAAACACACCCAGTATAAACCCCCACCACCGTCCCCCTCGCCACCCTTACCGGCGCGCGCACGCCCCACCCGCACGCGACGGTCTTGAATATCTCGATCGGAACGCGCCGCGGGCACTGCGCGACGCGGTTGCCGCAAGTCATGGGGCAGTTGCAGTACTACAAAGTGGGGAGGGTGAGTATATGGGGGAGAGAAAGGAAGAAGGGAGAAGCTCACGGGGTTACACTCCACGACGACCTCGTCGGTGTGGTATGAGAAGTTGAAGAGGCCCTGAAATACGAATTTGAGTTATCAGTTCGTACGAAACGGAGAACGAGGGATACTCACATCGGTATACGCATACCTATTCTTCCTCCTCCCCTCCTCATCCACATCGTCGATATCCCCATCCATATCCTGGCAGCAGTGTGCATAGTCATCGCATTTCTCTTCGCACTGACAAAACGTGAAGCTCTCTGGGTCGGTGAAGGGCGTGGCGGAGTCGCTGGAAAGTTTGAGCGTTAGGTATTTTCTTTTGTTTTTGGTATGTGGAGAAAGAAGAAAGCGAAACAAGGAACACTCACGGAAACCTCCTCAACCCCAGCCCCTCGTCGGCGTCGTACCGATCCTCGAGGTACTGAAACCTTCCGCCGTGCAACGACGGCGGCACCTCCTCGTCGTCAGGATCGACGTCGTTCACGAACGTGATCCCCGCGGTGACGTCCCCGTCCCCGCCTTCTGCGTCGTCCGGGTCGGGGGTATCGTTGGATTGGGCGAGTTCGGTCCATTCGGATTCGAGTTTAAGGCGTCTATATAAGTAGGAAATGAGATTTTCGTGAATGAGTAGAGATAGAAGGAGAGGAAGACGTACAAACTCTTGGCCTTCGCCTTGCCCTTCACCAGCGCCGCAGACGTAGACGCAGAAGACGAATCCCGCAATTTCGCTCTCTTGCTCACGCTGCCCTCCCGTTCCCGTTCCCGCGCCAACGCGACGCTCTTCAGGCGCCCCTCCGCCGCGCGACACGTATCGCAGACCGCACCGCGGCAGACGTCGGGCGGGGGGAGGAGCGAGCCGCAGGCGCATTTGCGGGTTGTTGGCGTCTTGTCTTTAGCTTTCTTGTCGTCTGCGTCGTCGGAATCGGAAGAGGAGGAGTTGGAAGAATCGGAAGAGGACGGAGAGGGAGAAGGAACGCGGCGGCGTTTGAGAATACGTCGGGAGGGTGGGGTTGTGAGGGAGGAGGAGGAAGCAGTGAGGGTGGAAGAGGTGGAGAAGGAGGAGAGCGTGGATTGGGCGCGTGTGTGGGGGGTGGGTGGGGGGAGGAAGGTGTGGGAAGTGGAGGTGGATGTTGAAGTGGAACGAGTTAGTCGACCGGGCGAAGAAGCTGTCAGGCGAGAAAAAAGAGCGCGCGGGGATTCTGGAAGCGGCGTGGGGAGCGCACGTCGTTTCGGCGGGGGAGGCAGCCCGGGGGATGTGGCGCGGCGTTTGCCTTTGGATAAGCTGAGAGCGGGGTTGACGGGGAGGAGCTCGATGGACTCGACGGACGAGGAGATGGAGATGGCTGGAGAGGCGACGCGGGGGAGGCGCGGAGGGGGGAGGGGAGTTGGCTGGGGGCGTGACGAGGAGGCGAGGGAGTTGGGAACAGGGAGAGGACGCGGTTTGGATGGACCCGCGATTGCATTTCTCGGCGCATGCTTGGCCATAAGGCGCTCCATGCGTCGCTCGAGTTCAAAGCACTCCTCTTGAAAGGCGTTGTATTCTTGTTCAGTCGGGCGGACGTAGCCCTGCTTTCGTTCGCGGGTTCCTCTGTTGACAAGATCCAGGGTACTCCATAGCTTGACTTTATTCGTGTCTTTCGTAGACAATTCCTTGAGTCGATCTTCTTCCCATTGATCGAGAGGGGTCTCTTTGGCTGATTGCCAGGTTGTATTCGTGCCATCGCGGCGTTTCCAGCCGTGCCAGCTGACCTACAGAATTTATTGTGAATCTTGGGATGTCAACGAAGAACGGGGTGTACTGCGTATCTAAAAGTACCATTGAGTGAATGAGAAAGACACGAAAGGATGAACGGACTTGATTTCGCCATCGTAGCGGACTTCCTCGCCAATGACCTTCATCTCCCACTCGCGGTCATTGTCGTCACCCCAGTCTTCTACGGGGCTCGGTGAACGTCGCCATAGCTCTTCTGCGTCGTCCATGTCCTTTTGGTGAGAACGTCTTGATTTGTGTGGACTGGGCATGCCCAAGAGCTAGTCTCGTAAAGCAGACTTTATACCGGGCGATGAGGAGACAGTCGTTCTCAAGCACCTATATAATCGAATTTTGATTGTGCCGTGACTTGTTTGGGCGTGCGGACAACACGTCTCTTCCGATGGTAAGGGAAATTGCGATCGCACGCTTTCTCTGTGAGCGGAAATGATAGAGAAATTCGCGGTCTTTGACCGCTAGAAATTGTCTCTGCTGGATTCAGTAGGGGAAGTTGTGGAAGTGGGCTGTTTGCGGAAGATCCGCTAGACCGAACGCGAAGGGGTGCGGGCAGCGAATCTGGCAAAAAAGGCGGGCCAATTCCAGTACGCCCGTAAGTGACGGAGCAGACGAGGTCGAAATTGCTGAAAGTAGGCGGATTCTTGGCTCAAATCGGAGGAGAGACGCGCTGATACGTAGACTAGACAGCACAGACGCTGATTGAAAGCAGAACCGAGGGTGTGCAAGTCAGAGTGGTTGAGCGCTGAGCAATCGCGGCGGCGAGTCGAAGACGACGACTGTCGGACGACGGGATGTTCGTCGTGGGAAGGTGGCTATGCGACTCGCTTCCACAACGTCGCCTCGACCGTCATCTTAGCCGCATTGCCCGACGTACGCACTCCCTTCCTCGTGCTTGAAGAGTCCGTCGTGCAGCTCTTTCGCTGTCTTCACCCCGTCTCCCGCATTCACCTAAGCTCACTCAGGTGCGCCATCTTTTCCTTGGCGCGTCTTGGTTTCGCTTACGACTTCTGCCCTCCACCCCCTGCGACCTCTCCGCCTTCCCCCGTGCCCATCCACACGCTCGCCTCTCTCGGCAACACCTGCGCTTCCTCAACTCCAACTACGTGCGCGCGCCTTGCTTCCGTCTTGCCGTTAACGGTTTCCGACAGCAGCAGCCGCAACCAGCCCCTCCCCCGTGGCCCGCTCGTTTCACCTATAGAAGCCCCCCTAGCCACCGCGTACGCTTTGAACAGCTCCCATTTAGGGAGCGCGCTTGCGTCGTCGACTGCCGTGTTTTAAGGAAAAATAGGTCAGTTCCATATTTGTCATGAGCGCACTTCGAAATTCACCGGCTTCAGAATCGCGCGAATAAAGGGATGGCGCGGTATGCGGAGGTGGCGCGCTGGAATAGATATGTATGTAGCCATGTACATTCCTAGTCGAAATGAATGAAGCACTTTAGAGGTTTGCTTATACTTGTTTGTCGTAACCTATCGACTTCAAGTTCAACCACCATCTTCTCCGAGTCTCTCCCATGGCCTTAAACGATTGGCCTTTCATTCGCTGCTAGTTTCCTCACAGAACAGCCGCCCTCATCTCTTTCTGTCCCCATTTCCGTTGCTCGCCATCAGGGCTAGATATCTTTGCGTAACCTGTCCAACTCTGCAGCCCTCGCAGGATGATGATTCACCCGGGTGCCGCGATACACCTTAAAACCGGCCGCTCAGCATAAACTTGAACGCAGTGCATCAGCGACCTTCAATGCTTTGTCAATTCTGGATGAATCTCGAACCGGATTAATTTAATTCTGCCTGATGCCTTCAAGACGGCAGTCGAGTATTAACTTTGACGCGTACGTTGAACGATATAAAAACCCGAGAATTTGGCCTCAAATGTATCCGAATCCCCGGCTCCCCCCTCCCTCTTCCCCCTCCTCTTTCTCCCGTTCAATTCCCGATCTCCTCTTCAGCCCGACGCGTCTCCCGCCGCGATGCCTTTCGAACCAATCGAAGCTGAATTTATCCATCCTCCCGCTCTCTCCGCGCGTCAGGAAGAGGAGTTCCGTCAATTGGAAAAGGAGGACGGCACGCTCCATGGGCACGGCTCGACCACCCCCACCTCCACCAGTCCAACCGTCCACGACTTGGAAGCCGCCTTTGCGCGGAAAGGCTATCATGTTGTCACCTTTGACTCGGGGATGAAGGAGGATCCACGGGAATGGAGACGATTCCAGAAGTGGTATGCAATACTAATCCGCCGTTATTCATCGTGCTCTGAACAGATCGTCATGGCTGCGTGCATTTAGGTACATCACAATCGCGACTGCATTTCGTAGGTTTTCATGTCGCTCAACGCTCACAACTTCTGATTCCTTTTTACCAGTCTGCATGGCCGTTGCCCTCGGCAGCTCCATCATCACCGGCGAGTGAGCATTTCCCTCTATTTTTTTCACTCAGTACACGCCACTCACTCTCTGCAGCCTCCAAGGACCCATGAAAGACCTCCACACCTCTCAAGAAATCATAAACCTGACCGTAACATGCTTCGTCATCGGCTTTGGCATCGGGTACGTTCGCGTTTCTTCATCTACACCTACATCTTCCTTGCACACTACTCATTTACTCATGCCCATCTACATCTAGCCCCCTCGCCCTCGCCCCCCTCTCCGAAGTCCTCGGCCGCCGAACAATCTACATCCTCAGCATGTTCTTCTACTTCATCTTCACCCTCCCCGGTGCCCTCGCCCCCAACGCCGCCACCCTCGTGATCACTCGACAGATCGCCGGCTTGGCAGCGTCTGCGCCGATATGTAATGTTGGTGGGAGGTACGTTGGTTGTTCGAATTCGATTCGGATTTCTTTTTTGTTTTGTTTGCTATGCTAATGGGATGTATGGTTTAGTATCGCCGACGTGTGGAGTATTGAGGATAGAGGGTTGCCTATGGCGGTATTTTCTGCTACGTTTTTGTACGTTGGTGTTTGCCTACTGCATAGAATCGCATTGCTAAGAACCGAACAACGACAGTGTCGGTCCCATATTAGGTGAGCCGGCGGCCCATACTCTGTTATCATCAATATCTCGCAAAATTTCAAGCGATTATTTTCTCAACTCGTCTAGGTCCTCTGATAGGCGGCTGGATCGGACAATACGCTGGCTGGCGTTGGATCTGTGAGTCTACAAACATCTTATCATAAAAATCATTCTATTCAATCCGCTAACAATCACACACTACATACAGACTGGGTCCTCTTCATATTCACCGGCTTCTGCTTCGTCCTCACCCTCTTCATCCCCGAAACCCTCGCCCCCGTCCTCCTCCGGCGCAAAGCAGAAGCGCTCCGCAAATCGACCGGAGACGATACATATCGCGCCCTGATCGAGCTGGACCATACGCCCTTCGCCGAGGTGCTTAGGAGCGCTTTGTTAAGGCCTATGGTTATCCTGTTTACGGAGCCCGTCGTGTTGTTTATGTCATTCTGTGAGTGGCTCTTGCTTTTTGAGCACTTTGTGTTGAATGTTTATTGACGTGGGGTAGATTTGTCGTTCATATACAGTCTTTTGTGTGAGTGCAATAAATCGTCAAGAGAGCACACATTATAATTAAGCGTGTAGACTTGATGTTCTTCGCCTTCCCCATCGCATTCCAAGAAATCAGAGGATTCAGCCCTGGGATTACCGGTGTCACGTTCCTTAGTATATTTGTACGTTCAACCCCTTCTCTTTACATATACGAAGCTGAGTGCTGATATTCCATCCAACCAAACGTAGATCGGCATCATGGTCGCGATGTGTTTGGTGTCATATCAGGAGAAACTGTACAACAAGGTCACGGTGAACGGGACTTTCCCTGAAGCGAGGTTGTATCCTATGATGCTTGGTTCGATGTGAGTCGCCGCGGCTGTCATAATCATCTCTCAAGCTCGACTGACTGACTGATTGTTCGAAACGCCCAGCACCCTCCCTGCATCCCTCTTCATCTTCGCATTTACCGGTGCATATTCTCATGTACACTTCATGGGTAAGCTTTCTCATCTATCTACCTCCCTTTGGCTACGTTCAATAACCTGAGTATCAAACCAAACCAACCCTTTAGGCCCCTGCACCGCTGGCGCCCTGTTCGGCTTCTCCATCATCCTCGTCTACGTCGCCGCAAACTCCTACATCGTCGACTCCTACAGCGACTTCGCCGCCTCCGCCATTGCCGCGAAAACCGTCATGCGCTCGCTCATCGGCGCCGCCGTCCCCTTGTATGTCAATCAGATGTTCAAAAACATGGGGTTCCAATACGCGGGATTGCTGTTGGCGCTGGTGGGGGTGGCGATTATGCCGATTCCGTTTGTGTTCTATGTGTATGGGTATGGGATTCGGATGAGGAGTGAGAAGGCGTCGAAGAATCGGAGGATGGATGGGGGAGGGGAGGAGAAGAATGTAGAAAAGAGTTGATTGTAATGCGAACAGGTGGTTGGTTCAAGATTAGATTTGACAAACTGTAGACAGATTCGGACATTTCCAGTCCATTTAGATGTAGACTAATTCAACGCTATACTTTCGGTAATTCCACGGGCAGGATATTGGGTGCGACGCGGGGAATTCAAGATTCCGATGTTAATACTGCATACTTGATGAGCATCATCAACAAACTGATGTGTGGCGTCTTGTGGCGTCCACTTTATCTTTGTGCGGGTCAGCCCGGCGGATACACTAGGACCCACAATTGCCTAAATTGAGAGAGAAGTTAAAAACGTCCTTGATGACTACCAGAAGATACTAGGTACGGGATTCGCCGAAGACCGAGGGCGGGATCTTTATGGTAGTTCGTTGACCCATGAATGTAGTCGAGCGGTCGCCCGCCGTCCTAATTTTCATAAAGGTGTCCAGCAGGGGTGGCACGTTCGATTTCGATAATAAGGTAACAAACACGTTGACCTTTTCCAAAGACCGTGAATATTCTATTTACATACACATCTATACATTCATTCCGAGTTGAATCCGCATCCAACTGCAGGATCTTTACATTTGCACGTACACCATTCAATAATGCCCACGAATTCCCGGGTCAACGATCTCAGAAGGCATCGACTCGAACGCATTTAGCGTAGGGTTGGGACGTTCCCATTGATCGAGCTCGCGATGTCCCTCGGCCAGCCAACGCGCAAGTGCTTGAGGATCGCGCACTGTGAGTTTGATCCCGGCAGCCAAAGGCAGAGCCTGAGGATCGCACACAGAGACCTGGTCGTCGATGGGATGCATCTCGAGACTGGCCTCCCCGACGGCACGTAACTTGGGGAAGACAGCGTCTCGGGCGGCGTCTCCGAGAGGCGCGCGCTCAAGCTTGAAGAAATGGAGCAGAAGAACGAGGTTCCCGTAGAACAATTTGTTGACGTCTACGAATCGTGAATCGGTCGAGGTTCGGAATGAGAAGAAATAACACGAACTAGGAACGCCCATGCACACACGCCGACCCGCACCGTGATTCAAGTGAGGTACGCCAACTTTTGGCTGCTTAACATCTGTTCGTCCATAGTGACCATCCATCCAACGCTCGGGTACGAATTCTTCCGGGGAATCGTACCGCTGGGGGTCACGATTGATCTGGTAAGAATTATAGACCACGAGAACGCCCTTGGGTATTAGCACGCCGTCGACAGTGACATCCTCGTGCGTCTCCCGCGGAAATCCGAGTCGGATAGATGCGAAATAGCGACCAGCCTCCGTCCCGAGTGCCTTGATATATTCGACGCGATCAGTATCGAGCGGGTCTGGAACTTCCCCGCCATACTCCTCCTCGATAGCTCGGAAAGCCTTTTCTTGCATCTCGGGGTGGGCAGCGAGGTGCGCAGCGAGCCAAGTGAGGCCTGTCCCGCCGCTCATACCCGAGCCAGTGAGCGTCGTCGCAAGCCGCAGCTCTTCGTTGGGGGTAAGAGTGCCGTCATCGATGGTGCGGAAGATGTCTCCCATTTGAGACGGCGTTGGGTCCCCCGCGTCGAGACGCTTGTGCAGATCTTGAAGAAGCTCCTTGCAGTAAGCAACCTCTGCGTCGCGAAGTTCCTTGGCATGTTCCTCGGCATCGTAGACAGAATCGAGCCAGGTTGCGAGTCCGAGAGGGCGAAGAATGAAGCGCAGAGGTGATGCAAGCGTCAGGAGGAGCTGTTCGCCGGTCGCGACGAGGGGTATGTAGTCATGTACAGGCGTCGCAAGGCTACGCTGTCGGAAAGCTTTGATATTGACGTCGGCAACAAGACGGGTCATATCTTCGCCAAAGCGTTGTCCAAAGAGAATGTCAGCACTGACACCAATCGTGGTGGTCCAAAAATGAAAACCGAGATCCTGGGCGACGCCAGATTTAGCGCTGTCGGCGAGCAAGCGGACAAGTCGGAAATATCTGCGGGCAGCGAAATGGTTGAAGCTTGAGAAATTCTTGCAGTCAGCTCGGAATATTCCTGAATAAAGCAATGTCCGCACCTCGGAAGTTTGGCTGCGCTAGTTTGAGCTGTCAGAAGCCGTCTATATTTGCTGATTTGTTCGCTGAATTTCGTCGCTTAGGGAAAAGTCAGAACCAAACTAAGAAAATGAAGAGAATCATGGGCGTACTTCCGATGGTGGTCGGAGCATCAGGATCTAATGCTCTTGAGAAGGCTCCGTGCCATAATTTGAACTCCGGGCGCGACTGGAAAGCAGCTCCTTGTTGGATCAATGTCTTGTTCACGTCGGCGTAAGTGTTGATTATGACCTAGCACAATGTAATCTCGGTAAGATTCAATTATGAGCAGATAAGTGACATACAGCCTCTCTTTCTCCAAGGGAAAGCCTGAGATAACGGAATGTGGAGATGCTCTGGCACTATCGTTCGAGATTCGTACCTGAACATTCCACCATACAGTTTCGTCCAATCAGCAAGCGACCTAGCATGTCCAGCCCTCATCTATGCGAACTTGAGTAATTCCACGACATAGACAGGCTGTAAGAACACACCTGGAAGAGGTTTCCGACCAGGGGGAGACCCGAAGGCCCAGGCAATTTGACGCGAGCAGGGCTCAGAAACAGATTCCTCGATGCATAGAGACAAAGCAGCAGTAGGCCGGAGAATATGAGCGCTCCGTAGTAGTTTGAAGCGGAGAGAGTCGCAAGACTCTGACCGAGGGAGGTTGGCATCTCCATTATTGCCAGTAGCAACACTTCAGCAGGGTGCCCACCTTTTATATCCAGTCTTGACCTGCGTTACCCATCGGCTGACAAGACGATTCGTCTCTTACGGAGTAAACATGGCTTCGAAGATGGCGGAAGTTGATAAACGGGGAGATGAGCAATTCGTCGATGCATCGGGTAGCACCCGGGAATACTGGGGCTTGTTCGCGCTGGATTATGCCCGAATGCTGGCGCCAATCAATTTACTCAGATTCGGTTGTCCCCATTGCGCAAATTAAAAGAAAAATGGTACAACTCACAATAGAAAAATCAATTAGCTTCCCTAATTTTGACGCTTTGGTCAAGTGCTTTCGTATCGATCGTGCCGGTTCCGCCTTGACCGTCATGCAGCGTCCTATTTTTCGTTCAAGAAAACCTGCTACCGTCACTGGCGGGCGTCCGAGTCGGAGTCATCTAAGCCAGGCTTACCCAGCCTGCTAAAACCGATACAGGCGCGCGGCGGAAGACGGCCGGGGAGGGCAAGGATTCGAGATATTCGTTAGAATAGATGCTAGCAGCTATAAATTGTTCAGAAACAGAAATAATTGAAAAAAGAACAAGAAGGTCAGACTGGAAGAGGTTAAGTACCTTTGTTTGCAGTACTTACGTAATATTGAATCCTCTGATTGGCTCACAGGCGCTCGCCGAAAGTTCCGAGAGCTTGGTCGTCACCTCGCGTGAGTCACACGTCACGGTTGAACTTCCTTCCAACCCCCACCATGCTGCCGTTGCGCTACCGCATTGTTCGAAAATCTGCAGAAGCTACTCCTGAGGCTTCTCACGTCTCCTTCTCCGCTGTAACTTGCTTCTGGCTCAATTAATCCCGCGAATGATTGCTCGCTTCGAGTCTTGAAAAAAAACAAACGTCGACTAATATGCCAGTTGAAATACTTAATAATACAGTGTCAAAATGATTGGTTGTTGCGCGGCACTTGACCTTCTCTCTCTCTCTCGACAAGTTGGCATGACATTGGTTTCTCGCCTCAAACACAATAAAAGAATGGTAAGTTCTTGTCCCTGACCAACTTCCGGGTTCGAGATTCTAAAGCAACCCCAGCTCTCAGGATGATTGACTGCTTTCTACTTTCTGTTCCTGTCAATACATGGTCATACCACTCAGGGAAAGAGACAAAACAACACGCACGCCATACATCTATTTTATTGTGTCGTTATTCAGTTGCACGTTTACCTCACACAGTTACCTCCAGCTTCGTGGACATCTCAACATGCTCTGTGGACTTCTCAAAAATCAGAAATATGATGGCAACGCTATTCTAAAGGTTCTCTCGACGCACATTGCCCTCTGGGACCGAGTCAAAGGGACCCCATGCCAATTTTCTCTAGTCGAGCCGCCCTGCATCGGCGGAATAGACACATCTTTGTGGTGTCAACCCTTGTACTTCTCGTTCTGGATCAGGATCATACCAAAAAGTCTACAACCCCTACACCAGCTGGAACCGGCGTTCTGCGTCTCTTTTGCTCCTCGATTCAAGATCCAACTCTATAATCGCAACTGAGTTTTCGAGGGGTCGTAATTTTACTACGCCACGTTTTCAAGTCCGTTTACCTTCTTGACGCCTTTTTCGCTTGCGAGAACAAGCGAAACCAGTCCTCACATCGACCATCAGCAGCCTTCTCACTCCACGCACATGTATGTATCTCCGTACATCACAATTCTCAAGAACCGCGACCCGCGGAATCTCCACTCATTCTCTTGTCCGCCCCGCAAGCGAGCCGCCTCATTGCCAAGTATCCTGAGTAGCATGGTCTCTGTGCAGCTGGCTGCATGCAACTTACTTCGAATTGCAGTGTAAATCATTCGAACCTATATACCAAGAGCATCGGATGTTTCAACTTCCGCGCAAGGTACCGTATCGATATGTTTGCGCATCTCAAGGGGGCATGTTGAGCGGCTCCACGAACAAAGTACTGATTATCTCTCTATCTGTACTTAGAATCTCTCTTGAACCGTTTTCTACTCAGAATCAGACCATTTGTTCTCGTTTCAACAGCCTCGGTCGAAACCAAATCATGAATGAACGCGGGGCATCTCGCCGCGGCCTTTTTTCCCCTTCAAGTTCAACCCTCCCGTCGGCTTTGTTGGTCGGGTAAAATCGATGCTTGATGCCTCGCCATCCCGGAAGGTAGACAGACTCATTGGACCGAGACGCCAGAAGAGACCACAGTGACTCGAAGCACGAAGCACGAAATCCATCACAGGTGGACGCAAAATGATAGCATCTCGCACCTAAAAAACGGCGCGAAAATTCGTGGCAGAATGAGAGGTAGTATCACATGAAGTGGTGGATGGCTGCAGAGTCATGGGAGTCCGAGTCGACTGGGAAAATTTCGGTTCATGTAAGTATTCAATTGTAAAATCAACGAGGTCTCCGAATCTCAAGACAGGCGACAATCCCGCGGCTGGACGCCCCGTTTTTAGTCTGAATGTACGGGTTATAAATATGTACACCAATATAATCGTTTTTTCTTTCATGTCGAACGAACTACGGACGTGTTTTCGGAGGTTATACATGCAATCACTTGATAATTGAACCGCCCATCAATAACATTCTGATTCCGCGGAATCAAATTCTGTTCGTGTCGCTCGTGTTATTCTCCGCTACGGGGAGTTTGAGGAGAAGTCGAGTCAATGAGGAGGTACTTACTCCCTGGGCCTGGCGTTCCTAGGAGACCGTGCCGCGGCTCGTCTAGTGAAACGAGTTCTTCCCTTCCTGCTTCCTTCCTTCCTTCGGGATCAATGACATCAATGTGCGGGGATCGATGGCAATTATGTGTCGGACTGGGTTGGATCAGCAATGTTGGAATCGACCGTCGGCGGCAAGAATGTTTGGCCCCGAAGGGCTCTACGGTCGACAGTCAGACGTCGTTTGTACAGGTGTCAGGTAGGTTTTGCTTTTGCTTTCACTTTCGAGTTGATGAAGCTAGCTCATGCTAGAGATATGGTTTTAGCCTGTAGTTGTCAGACAGCGTTTGAGTATAGCACTGAGCAGAAACGAAGACGAAAAAATTGGGCAAAAGTCAGATAGTGCAAGCTCGCACTTGAATGAGACCAATATTGATGCAGCCTGAGTCTGGATCCTTAGTTTCTTCCACGACACATTCAAGTTGGCCTTAGTGCCAGTATGTTGAGATTGATTGTCTCGACAAAAAACAGCTCATTAATTAGGAGTAAACCTAGAAGTTTGAAGAAGGGCAAACGACTCGGACCCGACTCGAGCGCCCTTTTCTGAGACTTGCGAAGCCTTAAGGATGACGATGTCGTTTCCTGTCTCAGACGATCGACGATATACTGCCGTTGACGTTGGCCCCTGGCCTGTTGAACCTGTTGAATTGGAGACGGCCGCCGTGATGATATGCATACGGGGGACGGGAATGAACTCACTGAATTAAAGCAACCGCGTTAAGGGCGGAGGTTTGTCTGGCAAGTCACATTCTTTATCAACTCGTTCCATTTCACTTCAATTTTACTTACCAAGTTCTGAGCAAAGGAGGAAAACGTGTGGCAAAGTCAGCGATCATCACAACGGCACGCGGCGACCTACCTTGAAACCGTGTCATCCCGCGAAGAAAATAACCGCGTCAGAACACGTCTCTTCGTAGGGTTTGAGTTTTTGTATGTGACATTTTGAGTAGACTTTTAAGCTTAACTTACGGCGTGCTGGTGACTGGTGTATATCCAGAGTGTTTTTGGTGTTTCAAGGTCAAATACACGCGCAGAATTTGGACAAGGTTCAACAGGAAGGGGCAGAAGACGAAGTCTAGACAAAGTGCCACTGCTCGGGTCGGGAAAGTCACGTTGACCGCGGGGAAAGCAATAGATGAGTTGAACACTGTGCACACCGAAAATCGTCTGAAACTTCAACGACGCAGAGCGCGATGGTGGCCGAAGAAAGATAATCGAGGAAAGAGGAGACGCGGGCGCCGATGTGAGGATCAATGATGCATCCACGGAACTAAAATGAGACAACTAATTAGGGTTTTCGGTTTCCCGATTTGGCAAACGGTGAAGCAAAATACGAGAAAATAGAGGGGTTACAGTCATTCGCCATTTATTCTTCTTCTTTCTCTACTCCCACAACCATGGACTCACACCCCGACATAGACTATCCCTACCACCCCCACTTCGTCCCTTGGTTTGAGCCCGCTGCGTCTCTCGAAGGTTTCCCGTTAACGCAGGCGGATATGTCCTTCATCAACAATGACTACGACCCAGTCACAGGCAAAGGGTTTTCCCGCCTTCGAGACACTCCAAGATTGCGAACTTCAAAAGCATGCGAACAATGTAGAGCAAGGAAGGCTAAGGTCGCCGCGTTCCCGCATTCTCCTCGTCGTTGTCTCATTTGCGGTAATGACAGTGTACTGGGGATCGGCCAATGTGCGCGAGGTGTACGGCTCGTGGACTTTCATGCGAATACGCCCCGGAAGGTCGGATTCGTGGCCCCAACAAAGTCAAGTCTCGTACGGGATATACCCCTTCGACAGCGATCCAGCACTCCAATTCGGAGACCCAACGCGACGAGCCGCCATACGTGAACGTGAATGCCAAGAAAGCGCGGCGTAACACGACGCTCGGGACGACGGACGGTGGGTTCGGACTTGGACCGCTTTCGACTTGCGAGCCTCTCGCGTTGCCGCCTAAGAACAAGAGCTACGATCCAAATCTGGGCAGCCAATTTGGGCACGCACATCTGCTTCCGACCGGTGCCTCAAAGCGTCAATCGCTTCCTGTGTCCCTGGATCCCTCTTTGGTGGTCCATCGTCATTATCCGATCTCAGCGTCTTCGTCCTCCAACAGCCTCGTGACTCTCTCCTCTGCATTTATACCTTCCCAGCACCCATCGAATGGAGATTCTGCCTCCGCCAGCGACTACGCCGAGTCCATTTTCACGGAAGGCAGCTCCAAGCGTAACAGCTTCGACCCATCGTACTCGCTTGAATCCCACCAGCACGAAATGAAGGGCTACGATGAGCGAGACCATCTTTCAGGCATGCTCGACTCACTCGACCACCGCTTGTCGTTTCCCTTAGAGGCCGGCTACGCGCTCGACGAACAGAACCCTGCTACTGCCGCTGCTTTGCACGAGTTCTCTCACCCGTTGGCCGGTGAAGTAATGGGACTTGCAAGACCTCCAGCAATCGCAGCCGGTCTTGGCATGGGAAGACCGTCTATTTCTCTCAATACGGGGCCCGGTCTCGGCCAACGGAGGGTCAACGCGCGCGCGCTCAGTTTGAGGAGCCTGAGCGGTGATAGCGGTGAGAGCACAAGTAGTGGAAGTAAGAGCGGAGATGGCGAGAGCGCGTGAGTGATCTCTCCATTATCTTCCTTCTCTCTTGCTCTTGGGCGCGAGGGGAGACGGGACGTTTCAAAGCGCCGCCAGACGTTCAAGAACACTCGAGGTTTTTGGCGGATGGCGGAAGCGAATTGCTGGGCACGAGTTAACTAGAAGAGTACAACTCGCTAGCAGCCTATGCGTGCCTACTACTTCTATTCTCCCAATCAGTTTTCCCGTCGGTCTTTTCAAACGCATCACTCACTTATTCCGCCGTTCACAGACCTCTGAGTGCCGTCTCCGGCTCTTTCCCGCTCTTCGGCGGCGGCTCATACTCACCCACCCATTCTCGCGCTCAAAGCACATACTCTCCGCTGTTTTCCCCGAGCCCGCAGACTGCGGTGGCTCCTGCGATGCCGTCTCATATGCACTACAACACGATGCCTGGGTCTACAGGGACGCATTCTGCGTATACATCCGACTCTGATCGTTCGTCACATGCTGGGTCGAGCCATTCACCAACGCCGGCGCCGGCAGGGATGTCGACGGAATATTCGTCGTTGACGATTGGCGGCGGCGACGACGGCATATTTGGGTCTCTTCAGAACAGATTTGCCAGCCACGAGCTGCAACAGCACAGCGCCAGCACGAGTGGCTTGGAGTTGGTGACTCCCACCCCTAAATATCCGTTTGACTTTCATGCACGAATGTTGGAGGCGAGCCCGGAAGTACGGCAGAGTATGGGTTGGGGAAATGAGGGGCAGCAGAATGAGAAGGGGATGCCAGTGATGCCTGCATTTGCGGGTTACGAGGCGGTATCGCGGATTCGCGGGTACGACGAGATGGAGGTTGACGTGGAGGCGTCGTTCGGTGGCTCGCCTCAGGCTTCGGCTATGGGGATGTCCATGACTGGTATCGAAAGGATGACGGGTGGTAACGGCGGAATGAGATTGGCGAGCGGATCGAATATGCTGAAGGGATGGGCCGAACCTCCAACTATGCCCCTCGTCTCCTCATCATTGTCTTCGCCGGGATCATCCAGAACCGCTGCGCACGCCCTATCCGCTCTCAGCTCGTCTTCAATACGCATGGTGGCATCGGATACCCCTGGATCCACTCACAACGTGGCGGGTATAACCCCCATGTCACCCAGGAGTCGTATCGCAGCTGCCACGACAGGAGGCACGCCCCTGCGCTCTCTGAGCATTCCTCAACCGCACACGAGGACGAGAGCGAGTGCTGGAGAGGAGGATGGCCGGGAATCGACGACGGATTCGACAATGCCGGCAGTCACCGTGGCGGCGTCTGAGGTGGATGGCAGCGAGCCTCCGATGTCTCCGTTGTCGGTTGCAGAGTCGGAGTCGAACGAGGAGTCGAGTCAGATCGACGAGGCGCCGACGGTTGGGCTAGGTATTGTCAGGACGATGTCGGAGGATGGAGCTGGCACGATTAAGGTGTCGACAAGCGGGGGTTTGGGCGCGGGTGCGCCAACGAGAACAAGAGCAAGGGCGGCGACTATCAGCGGTCCGGGTGCCCCCCAAGGCGCGATTCGACGGTGAACCAACCCAGTCTCTTCTTCTATGCATTCTCTACCTCTCAGCTCCTTCTCCGCTTCTTCGGACTCGTAAGTTTTGGCATGATTACCCTTCGTCTTTCATTCTTGATGCCTCAGCACTTTGGACTTTCTTCCTTCCTTTTGGTCAAGGATTCGGACATATACGACGACAGAATCCCACTCTTTTCGCAATTTGGACATCCTCCTAGTGTAAAATACGAATCAGATTATTGAGCCGCTAGTTTAGCTTAGAGTAAAGCCCACACCTATGTACAGGGAGGGTGTAAAATGCACGAGCTTCGCAGTTTTTTCTGCCAGACCAGTAGTGAGGGCGAGTGGAGGTGGACGACAAAAGTGGTTGATTCAAATGATTGGTGGAGACTCTCTCAGAGATTCATTGAATTTCTTATGTAATTTAGCCCCGTCCACGCTAACTCTCATGTCCTTACCCTCCGCACTGCGCAAGTTGCGCTTGCGCGTCCCTCAAAGGCAGTTGAGTGCCTCGAAGACATACGCAAGCGTCGCGTCGTCGTCTGCCGCAGAACCGAGCCAACTCCCCGACCCCCTCAGCACACCTGCCGACTACAAAAACCTTTTTCGCGCCTTTGGCCACCGCAAATTCTCAGACGCCTACGCCCCCAACCCCCGCCCCGTTGCCCTAGCCAAGCGAAACTCCGCCCTCACCCCCCGCCAACTCTACCTCCAAATGCGCACGACAACAAAAATGCACCGCGAAGACGAAATCGGCGTCCTGGCGACTGCGCTGTGCGCGTTTACCCGTTCAAAAGACTATGCTGGTGCGCTGGTTGTCTTGCGTGCTGTCTCTGCGCATGTGGGACCCTCGGACCGCGCGAGAGTGATCGAGGCGGCGTTGAAGCCGCTTGCGTGTCGGATTCATCTGGAGCAGGAATACCCGCGTCGGCGGCTCACTGAATTGCTCGTGGGGAAAAAATCACTTGCTGAGGCGGGATGGGGAGTGGGTAGTGGTTCGTGGGCTATGCCGCAACGCACGAAGTGGGTCGTGGAGCGGATGCTGCAGTACAATACGCCCAAGGCGAAGGCGAGCGAGAATGAGGATGGTGTGGAGAGCAGCTTGCTCCCTGTTGCGTTTATTTTGCGGCAGATGCTGAGGACTCATGGTGGTGTGTCGAAGCGTGAGACCGTACGACCGTGGAAGGAGGAGGCGAAGGCCGCCCAGGTTGAGATGGGCGAGCGGCGGAAGCGGAGGCGGGCGAAGAAACCTGTTATGGAGTCGGAGTCGACAGCGAAGGAGGAAGTGAAGGAAAAAGAGAAAGAGAAGCCTCGGAGGGAGAGGACGCGGCGGGATATTCCTCTATGGACAGGCGAAACGGCGTAAGTCGTAGGAGGTCGACTTGTTTCTCTCGACAGTTATCATCCTTACTGCTAATCAATGGAGGCCTGATCGGCTATTCGCTCTCGGATACCAGAACGACCATTCGATATCAAGAAAATCCGATAACATGCAATTTACAAGGCAATAGCCGCAAGTCCGTCATCATCGTCCATTACCCCAGCTAGCTCCTTTAGACCGCTCCTTGGGTCGTCGTGCATTTCTCTTTCGTCCCAACCGCCAACGTCCATGCATCGTCCGTATTCTCCTTTTCAGCCAGGCTTATCTTCGAGGGCGACGACCCTGCACTGGCACCCGTCCTCCGATCCTCCAGAATTCTTCAATCACTCAATTACGAGGAAAATCAGGCTGAGTCGGCGTCATGGGCGGCGGTCCCGGCTGCTCTGCCTCGGGCGCTTTGGCGAGGTCGACTATGGTCTGAGCGGCAGCGTGCATGGTGTACGCGACGATGATGGTCGGGGACGTGGCGTGGACACGAGTGTCTCGGGCAAGCGTTTATACGGTGTTATGTGGAAGTGAAGGGCCTCGCTGGCTGAAATGAGGAGTGGTTTGTCTGGGTCTGCGTTGTTTCGTCTCGCTGTGTCTGAAGGAAAACTGTTTTCCTCGCCCGGTTTTATACTTCGCCTTCCTCCATCGGGCTAAGTATGTATGGCCACTCATGCATCCCCGACGTACAGGTGCTTGTAATTGGTCAAGACCACGCGCAGGCTTCGCAACGCGATAACCATTGTTCTATTGTGTTGGGTCGATGCGCTGATACAATTACAAGGTGACTTGGAATGAACAGGAGTGATGAGATTGATCTTGTGGGGTCATTGTTTCGTGAAACGGAATGGATTGGATGCCCTATCCAGTCATCGACTGGTCTACTGATTGGTAGGAAACTCATCCATGGGAAGAAGGTCTTGTGAAAGCGTGGTGGGAAGATGTCTGACTGTGTCATGGAAGGACTTGACTAGGACAATAAGGACCTTGTTATGACTGTTGTAAAGATCTGCCTCAAGGCTGAGCTCTGTTGTCGCAGAAAACCGAGTCAGAGGTTTGGCGGTGATTGGGGAGTGGACGATTGGACCACTTTATCCATCTTAAATATGTTCACGTACAAGTTTGCCTGAGTACCATTAGTCGGCGTTTTTTGTCCGCTGCGATTCACAGTCCATACAACATCCACATCCACATCCATCTGAAATTCACGCAACTACGAAGCAGAATTTCGAGTGTCGAGCATTTTTGTTTGAACCCCTGCTTGAATCATGGGAAACCCTTGTCCGAATTTCGCTCGTTTCCGTTCGCTCGATTTACGTTTACCGATTCTGCCTTTCATTGAGCAGATCTTCAGTATTGTATTCATTTGCTAACTTGATCGTCGACGAGGTAAGTGGTTTTCGAGACGTTCTGAATCGCGCCGAGGTGTCGAACGAAAACGAGTTCATTTGGGTATATACGAGTACGGTACGTCGTGTGCGTATGAGCTTCTTGGAGTTGATACTGACTTGTTTATTTGCAGATCGAAACGGCGTATTCGGAAGCAGCGGGCGGGAGTTGGGTCGGCGAAGAGTCGTGGGTGAGTTCGGGGTGGGCGGGGGTGGTCTCTAGTCAAAGGCAGCGGCAGAGGGAAAAGAGGGAAAGACGTTGAGGGGACGCGGCAGATTGGTAGAAGTGGCGCGCGCGGATGGTGTGCGAGAGGGTAAAGTGGAATGAGGAGAGCGTGCAGTGGAGGAGTGGCGTCGGGATCTGGCATGCAATTGGGGTATTTGAAGTTGGCTCGAGTGCGGAGTGGGTGTCGACGAGCAGCGGCGGGGACTGAGATGACGGTGGGGGGCAGGGGACGGCGCTAAGTGCGAGGGAAGAAGGCGACGTAAGCGCGAGGTGCAACATGAGGAAACCGATCGAGCGCACCTTTGAAGCCGTTTGGTCAGCAGTCAGCGCGTCTTGGCGTCTTCACCCTGAGTGTTGGAGTGGTTGTATTGTGGCAGACGCCGGAGGAAAGGAGTGGGGAGATCATAGAGAATTTTATTCCTGTATCGACGTACAGGTGGTATACCGATGTCCGTGAAAGAGATCTTCGAATCGTCCGCTTCCAACTGTGTGGAGGTGAGTCCACGACCAAGCTCATGATCCATCGTCCCAATATCCACGAGCTTGGCACAGATGCTATAAACATCGAGTATCGTCAGCCTTGAGCTTCAAATGAGATGTAGGCGGATTCACATTGAAACTTCTCGTATGCTCTGCGTCGTAATGGATGAGGTGGACACGACAATGATAGCCGTACCTGTAGGTTCAGACGTCGTCAGACATTGGGATTGGAATGAGATGGCAGCGAGGCTCTTACCAGCAATCTTGACCGATGAACTGGCCAGCTATAGACAGATTGAATTGAGCATCGCGCCATTCGAGCCAGCATGACCAACCTTCTCGTTTCCGCTCGAGCAACCAAAGATGCAGATGCTGCGTAACAAACCTTTTCAGACAATTCAAACAAATTGCGTCCTCTGGACGCCACGAGGAAAATTCCGGTGCCCTCTCCAGAGCGAATAGCTTGGCGAGCAAGTCTTCAAGGGAGACGCCCCGCTGCATGTGGACTTGGAGAACGGCTCGTTCCCAGGAGTTGTGCGAGAGCTCGCCGGCCATGGGGAAGGTTTCGAGGACGCAGGGGAGGAAGGCGACGGAGGTGGCGTTTTGGGTGACCCAGTCTTCAATGCAATTTGAGATGAGGGGACGGAATATGGTGAATAAACGCAAGACTCACTGAACGCGGACCAGAGCTCGATTCCGGCTTTCGTGCCACATTGCTTGCCTTTGAAACGATAAGTATGCGTCGATGAGGATTGAAACAACAAAGAGGATCACCCACAGATATCGTCTTGCCCTTCAATATGGTCCAAGATATGATCGAGACTGTCACCGAGAGAGGCTTCCCCACGTTCCTTCCACACAGCCTGTACAGGATCCGTAACGTATCCCACCAAAAGATTGTTGGCGCCGGGAAAAGTTTCATGGGCAAAGTGTTTGTCGATGAGTCGGGGGTTTCGTTCCTGGTAGGCCTGGAGGAAGACTTCCGCGGGTACGACGACGGCATGGTAGCAATGCGCTACATGATGTTCAATAGGGTGAGAAAGAGGAAGAGGGACAAGACGCACCGTAGTATTCATTGTACACTTTACGCACGAGCCACGTTCCCAGAACTTCGATGAAATTGTTGACGGTGTAGATTTCGCGCAACTCGGCCGTTGTGTACATAGCAAAGAACCCTTTCCTCGCCGCTCTGATCTCGCGCTCTTGTTCTGTATCTGCGTCGTCGATGTAGATGGTGGTTTTGCCGGGGAAGACGCGCTGGAAGAGCATGATGCGGTACAACGCGCGGGTGAATCGGAGTGATTCCGTCGTTGTGAGTGTGCTAGATTCGCAACGCCGGTTCTTGTGCCTTGGAGCAGAGTAAGTACATGAAGGAAGTATATAGCGAAGCTCGACAGACCTCGAACTGTAAATATCCTGGAGCGTATTGACAACGACAGCATTCTTCGCCAGCTTCATCAGGTCTTCTCGTTCCAGCTCACCGGCCTTCGTAGGCTCCTCCGTCGCGTGCCCGAACACCCAGGGATTATCAAGGTGTTGGTATCTAAGCAGATTGAGGGCGGGAAGAATCGCAGGGCCGACCATATTGAGGACAACGTGGCGTACGATTGAGTTTGGGTGTGAAGAGAAAGCTAGATACATCTGCTTTGAGGATAGGATGGCTGTCTGAAGGGTCTCGAGATTCGGGAGAGATGTGAGGATGCGGTCGAGGATGTCGAGGGGCAACGTCGAGGTCGACGCCGCTGCTGCCATCGTGATCAAGGTAAGATTTATCGTACGCGTCCAGTGAGCAGCGTCAAGTGGTGGTGGTCGTAAACGGCATCAGGGCTCATTGGGGGTTGGCAATGGAATACAGATATGTACGATGAACGCCGTGTCACCGTTGTTTGGTCTCGCCAATCATGGTCTCGCCAGTCATCCTCGGCCCGACATCGCCGACGAACCCAGAATTTAAATGCCTCCCGTTCCCTAACTCGCCAGCGACGCACCCCTCAACCAGCATACATTGCCAGCTCCACTTAACTGACCCCTTCCGCGCCATCTCATATGGCCTCATCGACCAACCACCCCCGCCACCCTCCATCCCTCAAGATCGCCCTCGCCCTGCCCTCCAACCAGTCCGTATTCCCCCAGAACCCCCAACTAGCTTGAAACCTCAACCAATCCACCACCGCTGTCTCCCAATGCCGCACGAAAACCGCCCACTCGTACTTCTTCCCAGAACGCCGCAAAAGCCTCTCCAAGTAATACCGCAACAGCTTCTCTTCCCCCTCGCTCATCCTCCCTTCGCGATGATCGATTGCGAGTATACCAGGAGGCACGGAACAAGTGAACAGCTTTGCGAGGTCGGTGACGCCCAGTCCTAGACCGACGTATTGGAAGTCGTAGAAGGCGGCGGTCGTACCGTTGGTTGTGGTGAAAAGGTTTTCGGATTTGACGTCGCCGTGGATGAGAGTTTCGTAGGGCGAAACATTATCTCTGTCCTTCGCCGGCGCGAGAACGCGCGCAACCAACTCTGCGACGGATGCCTGTCCCGCTATCGGCGCCGATAGCGCCTCAGCCCACTCGGACGTCTCGTCCTGAAGCAGGTCCCTGAATTCGTCTCGCCGCGTTGCGAAATATGTGTATCCGCCGTTCAGCCATACGTTCTCGCAGCGCAAGTCTCTGTCGCCACTGTGCTGGCGGAGATGCTCCAGAGGGGGTCTACACAGACTTGCTCGATCAAAGTCCGAGACCCTGCCCCACCAAAAGGCGTGGAAGCCCGCTAGCCAGTCGAGAGCGGCGTATACTTGCGGAGACGAAAGCTCGGCGTGCAGTTCGCCTGGGATGGAATACGTTTCTTTGAGGTCGGTGAGAAGGAGCATTGTGTTGCTGCCCGTGGTGGAGTCGTTGCAGGACATGCATGAAGCTATAGGAATGTCGGGCGGCATTAATGGTGCGAGGTTGGCGTAGAAGGACTGCTCGACTTGGTAGGAGAGGAGTTTGCGGGTGTGGCTTTCTGTGAATGTGCCGCCGGTTGGAGGCGGAGTTATGTGTTTGAGGATGAGGGAGATGGGTTTGTTTTGGGGCGTCGTGAGGGTGGAGGGGATAGCCTGAATACGGCAGATGTAACCATACCCAGCCCAGAGCAGTTGTATCACTTGAAAGGTGACGAGCTGGAGGCCTTTGGAATGGAGGAAATCCGCTGCAGCTTGTTTCAGCCCCTCTGTAGATGGCATGGCGAAAATTGCAAGAATTGAAACGGTGATTATGACCAGAGAAACAAGCCGAATGTACGATAGGGGCATGCGGTACCGGGCGAGTTTGAAGCGGTGGCGAAATTAAGTAGAAAGAGCGAGAGTTTCTCTGAAGGGGGTGGCGGGCCAACTCGGCGTCCACGATAAACCACGGGCGGGCGCGGCGTGCGCAGCGAACTCAAACCGCCGAGGAAGCAATAAATCTGCCTTGGAAGTCGAGCTGTAAGTATACTAACACAAGTACTAGCAAGCGAGAGCAGTAGAGGAGGAAGTCATGGAAGTTGCTGAGAAAAGCTTAAGTGCGTGGGAACAAATTGATCTCAGCCTCTCCCTCAGCTCTCTCCATGTCGGGTCTATCTCGGGGTGTGAGCGCACCGACGTGCTCAGAGTCAGCGACCGATGATAAGAAGAATATTGTTCACAAAGAAATATGTTAATTTGATAAATCGATACCAAGAAATACATATTGTAACTTGTTCCTAGATCAAGAAAAGAGAGAAGATTTAAACGTGCGTTTGGCTTCGGCGCGCAAATGGTGAATAAAGCCAGATGCGCGCGTACTAGAGCCCGGAGCCCACGGCAAGGGAGCACGAGGGCGGAGAAAAACGAGTTCTCGCGCCCTTCTCCAGGAAAGAAAAGGAAACGACGCACCTTGATTCGGGACTTGGCTCTCGAAGTGCCATGAATTCCTGCGCTGTCCTTGAAGTCCAGAACCTCCACGAGCCCAAACAGGCCATCTCCATGGGACGCGCTACCATCCTGAAACCCAAGATGTGTCCCAGCCTCAAGCCCTCAAGATCTCTGCATCCAAAGCCCCCAAGAAATCGGAGCTTTGGATGCAGAGAGGGTGAGTCCGATCTTCACTCCGAGAGCTCGAGCATCCGCAAGGTTCGACTCCGAACGAGGAAGGATCCGAGTGGCCAGCAAGGTTCGACTTCGCTCGCTGGAGGACCCGAGTGGCGACGAGCTCTGGGAGTGAAGATGCGCACCGCGGGGTCTCTTTCGAGGCTCTGGAAGAGATCCCGCGGGCTTGAGGCTGCGACGCGCCTTGAGGGTCAGATTGGTACCGAGTCTCGAGGTGTGTATCTTAGTGAGGGACCATGGAGGATCTGGAAGCCAAGTCAACGAATGAATTCGGGGCACGTCGAGGGTCAAGTCGAGTGGTGAGGTCGTCGTTGGCAGAGTGAATCTATAGACGATGGCAAGGGAGGAGGATCAGATGAGGATTGGTTTTGTCGCGTTAAACAGGGTGGCAGAACATACCTGGCTATGCCACCGACACCGAGGGCTTCCAGGGGCGGGGGCGGCGTCGACCAAAGAGCTCACGGCGGAGTACGAGAGGCAGAAGAAGCGGCCATCTGGAGCAGCGGTGGTGGTCAAGAGGCAAGAGGCGGATGATTCAAGTCAGTTCATGGCCAGCCTTTTATACCTTCTCTGGCAACTTCCGAAAACGCTTTGACGAAGGTGGCAGAACGCTTTGGCAAGGTTGGCCGAACGCTTTGTCTATGACCGATGTCTATTGTTCTTCGGATTGAATCGATGCCATACATTGGCTCATATCAATGTTCCTGCCTGCGTCGTTTCAAGTTTGCGCTGCGAACAAGCTGCGAACGTCCGCGAACTTGTGGATCGCAACTCCCAAGGCTTCGAGTTGGGCCGGAGAAGATGCGTAGGAAATAAAAAAAAGGCATTAAGATCTCAGAGGCAAGTTTAGAACCCCGAGCGCCTTCCGAAAGCGACGATGGAGAAGGTGGAATGGAGGAAGCGAAGAGGAGAACGAACGTCACATGATCGCGTTTGTTGATCCCGGCGCTCGGCCCGACTCGCCTCAACCTCTCCGCAAACCGCGCGCTCACCTGCGCTCACTATGTCTGGAACCATAAATACCTGGTAGTGTCCCCATATACAATGAAAACAACAGAACACCACAGTGACAACGACGACGACGAGACGTTCCACGATGAAGAATTCTACGAGTTTCAATTTGTCCCGGAATCGCCAAATTTACAGCACAAGAGACTCGGCGCGCTCCGTCAACTGACCGCCGCTGGCGTTCCGTGTGCACTCTGGGGCGAAGACGCTCTACGCTATGTCCACCGCGTCGCCACCGCCCTTTTCGACCAGCAAATCCTTGTCCCGGATGACCTCCTCGACTCTGCTGCCAGTGTCCTGCTGAACGAATGCTGGGTCCGCTCGCCGCACAATCGCCTTGCCCTTGCGATGGAAAGGAGGGAGCCTGGCCGTGGAGGCACTGTGGCTTGGCCTAAGGCAATACGCTTGGCCCACAGAGATGTCCCTCCGGAACTCATGACCGAAAGCACGCACGTCGTGGACCCACTACCCTCACACGTCCTCCTGCTCCCTCAGTCCTACTATGGAATCGACCTGCGCAACCACGGGCGTCGTCTTCGATCGATTGTTCCGCCTCTCCCGCCGTCGAACGCAGGCATACTTGTCCCCGAATTCCACACGTTTGTAGAGGGTCTCGTACACTTTCTGCTTCATCCCCCAGCCCGGCACGTGCAAAGCCTGATCAAACACACGATCTACCTCGGGTACCTATGCTCATGGAGAGTGCAGTACGACCCGCGCAACCAACCAGTCCCAGGGGAGCTTTTGCCCGAAGAGCAGAAAATACTTGGAGAGTTGGAGACAGAGGACGCGCGTTGGTTCATCAGGCACAGATTCATGACACGCGACCCATTCTGGGCTGATGCCATTGAGGAGCACAAGAAATGGAAATTAGATGTGGCAAAAAAACCGTAAAGATCTTTTTCGGCAAGTTTATAACTCTACACCTCATGTTTAATTTTTTCCCAGAGGTGCGAACATGAACACCATTGATCGCCCAAAGTTCATGATGAACAAAATAGAGTACGTATGTACTGCAATAATCATTGTCTCGCGCACTGATATTCTTCCAGCCATCGACGGTCTTACCACACTTCCCCGTCTTTCGCGGTGGCTCGCCTGCGCTATCCTCGATCTACAAATTTCAATGTCTCCACGACGAAAAGTTTTTCCATGACTATATTGCGAGCCTTGCATCGCGGTCGCGCTCCCCGATAATAAATCGAGCCTGGATCTCCATTCTCCTCACGCTTTGTTGCTCACTTCCGTTGCTTTACTCCTTGTTCAGCCGCCCTTCCGTTCAGCGAGTACGAACGTGCCGCTCTGAGCCTTCAAGCTTCAATATTTCAATCCTAGTGTTACGTTAAAAAATGGGCGATCTCTTCCAGACCACTCGCGATAAATTTTAATGACTCTAGTCTACTGGACTTACTCAAAGTTGCTTCCATCGGGCTTCCTAGATTATCAGAATTTGCAGGACGGTTCGGGGTTTTTCTTCCTCCTTTTTCGCTTTGAGCTTCCGGATGTTTCGGGATTTATTTTGTACACAACTCGCTGGTACTAAAGACTCTGAGATTCCGTGCAAAGAGAAGTCAGAGCCCCAAAGCTTTCAGCGAAATTTTTTGATTTCTTGTTGCCGAAATGATTCAGCGACGCTGATCCCCGAGTCCGGTATGCGCTGTCACCATTTCCTTCTTTGAATCTTTCCTTTACATGCCGAGAAACGAAATAACCTTAATTTTCCGTCATCCAGACGCTGATAATGGTGGGGCTGAATTATTTCACAATGTCTTTCGTGCGAGTGACTATGAATTCACGAATTCGAACCGACAGATGTTTCGGAGACTACCTTCACTCACAGTAAAGACGAGAATTTTGCTGTACTGTTTCGGAATGTAGAGGCAAGTGTATATACACTTTATCTACAGAGACGGGGGCCCTGAATATTCGTTCGCATTTGACAGGCACAGTACACGAAGAAAACCGGTACGGGTTTCCATACAAAATCTCATTTTCTGGCGAGTACCGAAGACAATCTTGACGCTGTCTTATACCAGGGGCATTGGCATTCTTGTATGATCAAAATTTTATCGAAGAGGCGAACACACCGCGAGGTGTAGGTCGAGTTCTATTGTTTTCTCTGAAACCACGCGGCTCATCCCTAACAAAACCAAGCTGGGAATGAAAACCGGCGATAGAATTGAATGCTTAGAAATACTCCGCCTCGCCATTGTTAATCCAAATTCTGGTGCGAACTACTGGATTCTACACTCACAGGAAGTTGATGGAAAGCAAGGGACTCGATATTTCACCGTTAACTCATCAGATCTTTCCCTCGAATTCTCTGCACTTTTCGGTGCCTATGCGGTACGTGGTCGATTTCCGCCAAGCTCGTTGAATCTTGATACAAGGTAACACCGCCATTTCAGAAAGACGTCGAAATGGATCCAGGTCAAGCCCCCCGCGACTGTAAATGCGGTGAAAACAGCTAATTCTCATTGACAGACAATTTTCGCTTCACCCTCGATGCTATCGAGCTTTCTTCAAACGAAAGAATAGTCGAAACGCTTCGTCTCGTAAGAACCATTTTTTCACGCTTTCACTGGCAGAGTCTGATTAAGGACGTGCGAATAGATCGGACCAAGCGAAGAAGGCTTTCTCATATCCGCGATGCCTAAATCATCTCCGCAAATTGAGCACAGACAACCCACCCTCATGATTATAGACGCGCCTGCCCTGAATACCCGCGGCAGCGGCTACAATATCCAATCTCTTGTTCCCTCATCAGCTGCCGAATTTTCTAGGAACGGCAGCACTGCAGAGGATATGATTTCTCAATTTAAATTGAACATGCTGACGGCAGATGCGAATTGGTTGAGCGCACTCATATGTTCTTGGCCGTCGCCTTGCCCCAAACAAGACGATGCTGAGACTATGCTCAATTTTTCGCGCCATTTTGGAACATGGAGGGATCGTAATGCGGCTCTTTGGCGGCAAGAGTCGGCGGGTATGTTGTAGTTCGATTATCATTCAATGATCTTCGAAGCTGAAAGTTCTGACAGAAACTTTCCTGGCGCGCCAACTCAACACAATACTTTCTTTAGAAAAATCTTACCAGGATTGGCGCACGGAATCATTGGCCTCCTGGAAACTTCATCACGAATTATCGACTTCTGCCCCACAACGAACCTCTCGGACCCGCAATACTACCCTCGAAACAGTAATTCGATCCAACGCCCAGCAGCGAATGCTTCGCGAAGCGAGAATAATCTGGATGCTAGGGTCGTTATGCGAAGCGTGGAAGACTCATATCTTTTCCGGAATGGCTTGGTTGTCGAATGGACCTGGCGTGGATTCTGATTTGTTGATTATGGAGCGGTGTCGTGCCGCGTTTGCTGAGCAGGATGGTAGTGCGACGGTTGAAGAATTACTGGCTCCCCACAAAAACATTCTGGAAAATGGCAAGATCTCTTAGTGAACTGCTCTTCCGCACACTGAAGAAGATTTTTCAGGTGAAGCCTCTGCTGTTGACTTGACAAGTTTATTGGGACAAGTTGCGGAGGACACCATTTCTGAAACAGATGTCACATTGGTGGGAGAACAATCGCCGCTGAAAAGGCGGGAATCAGCAAGGTTGAAGAGGAAACTCAACCAACTAGACGAACCTGTTCAGTTACTTGCGGATAGCATATCGCAAGGCGACAACCTCGAGGAAATAGTCGAAGAACCGCCACAGCTACGACTATCGGCCAGGCTCAAGCAGAAGCGAGCTAAAAGCGATGGAGTTGAAGCAGTATTTGAGTCTCTGGTGCAAGACGAAGAAACCGAACACGAGGATGAAGCCGAAGACGTTCCGCCACCAGCAATTATGGCTTTGCGGCCTCCTCCACTACAAACGCGAGTCTGGAGTCTCCCTGCGCGCGTCCGTCGAACTCGGTATGTGTTTTGAACGTCCACATAAATATATGCATCTTCATTTAATTGCGCCTCAAATTCTAGTCGCGACATAATTCAACACGAATGGAACAAAGTCGCTCGCGAAGCAGGCGCTGCGAAAATTGAGTTCGTCAACGACATTGACGACGAGGAGCTCCCGCCGGGTATTGGGATTCTCTTCCCTTATATTGAGCGGAGTTTTCTCTTGTGAGTGTTTTCTCCATTTTTTTTCATGACGCGTTGCAAATTTTCACAGCGACATCGGGATACCCGAGCCGAGCCCTCTGACGGGGTGTTCATGTCACGGGAAGAAGGGATGCGACAAGAAACGGGGATGTTCCTGTCGGAAGAAGCTGGGATGTGGGCCGGCGTATACGCGTGATGTTCGATTTCCTTCCTTTCTCTGATGGCGCGGTGGTAAAGTTCTCATCTGTGATCAAACCAGGGTCTTTTCATTTTCAACACTGACTCGGAAATTATTGAATGTAACGCTGTCAGTGGTTCTCACCGCTGAAAATGCACCCAATTCATTATCCATGACAACAATTCAGGCTTGTGAATGCTCTTCAAAGTGTATCAACCGTGTGGCTCAGCTACCACGGCAACTTCCTGTCCAGATATTTAAAACTGACAAACGGGGGTGGGGCGTCAAGATTCCCGTCAGAGTAGAGAAGGGGCGGGTGCTTGGACTGTATACTGGGTGTGTATGATTTTCCTCGAGTCTCATTTACATTCCTCATCCATCGCAATGCAGGCTGTTGATGTGAGCACTTTGCTGTTTAGATTTTGTTTGTTCGTGGGGAAAATTACCTGCCAACACAGACGACGCGAAGAAGCGGACAAGTTGTCGGGGACCAGAGCTTCGTATTGCTTTGATTTGGATGTGAACGAGGAGCCGGATAAAGAGCCACCGGAAAATGCGTATAGTGTGGACGCGTATGCATGTGGTATGCATGGTGTTTTTCCGTCCGCCGTACACAATGCTCACAGTTATTTAAAATTACAGGCAATTGGACGCGATTTCTCAAGCAGGTATTTATTGCAGTCTGAATTTTCTTACTGACATTCCATCAGTCACTCGTGCGACCCAAACCTCAAGATAATCTCCGTCGTATATGATTCGATGCCCGAGGTAAGCCATCATGAATCTCTTTCACTCACTATCTACTATGCAATCATTCTAGGACAACATGCCCTATCCAGCACTCGTCGCAACGAAGAACATTCCCGCATTCACTGAACTCACCTTTGACTATAACCCTGCGCATCAGACGGAATATGAGTTGAAGAAATATCGGGAGAAGGCTCATGCGAAGAGGAGTAAAAGTAAGAAAATGTCGCGCTGTTTGTGTGGAGCGAGTCAGTGTCGGGGGTGGCTGTCTGTTGTTGCATAGATGATTTATGCTAAGTTTAATCAAGAAGTTATAATTATAGGTTTCATTGAATCCAGTGCGAGCCGTCCAGATAAAGTTATTAACAAAAATACAAAGCCGAAAGGGTTCAGTGTGACTTGCGCAGATAGAACGAAGCAGCAGCAACACCCAACGAAAATCCAATCATTATGTTCAATCCGCCTTGCACCACAGCGCCAGTGAAGTAAGCCCGCTGGTTCTTAACCTTTTCGTTATCGGGTTTGTACGCGATGGCTTCCTTATTGACCGCAAAATCGTCCTCTGCATACGGCGCGCACGTCAAACCGGTAAGCCCGTCGATGCTTTTGAGGTTCTTGGTCGCCCAATAGCGCTTCAGGCCGTCTACGAGGGCTGAGAATCCGGTGTGAGCGTCGGAGTTGACGTCCAGTGCTTCTTTCTTGGCGGCCCAGGTGAAGAGCCGATTGCGGTGGGATTTGAAGTCGAAAAATGGGACGGCGTAACCGCAGGACTGATGGTTGTCGGGCGGTATTCAACTGAGAAAGTTGTAATCGAAGAGAATTTAGGGAGGCTTACTGTGCCGACTTTGTGCACGTCTACGAGGATGATGGCACGCGTGCCTGGTTTGCGGGATTCGGGAGGAACGAGGGCATTGAACTCGGGGGTTGAAAATTCATAAACAGTGCCTATAAATGATTGTTGGTGTTGGAAAATCAAACGAGTGGATGAATTATGATTGCTACTTACCTCGCCCGTAGAGCCTCAGGATACGAGGTGGTCCTTCAAAGGCATTGAACATCACCGTGATGCGTCCGTTCTCGCGCAAATGCGACACTGTCTCGACGCCTAGACGAAGTCGTATTCGCGAGTGAACCAAAGGATAGTGAATGAGGGACAAACCACTACCGGTCAAGTCTTCATACCATACTTGACGAGGGTTTACGATGTGGAACATTCCTTGTATTCAATTTATTTCGTTTATAAACAGTCCGATTTAGTTTGCGGTGGAGATTACATACCTTCGCCACCTTTAGGCGAGACGTTGACATGTCCATCGCCCGAGAGGGGCGCTGTAGCCACCCAAAATACGTGCTGTCGCTCAATCCATTTGCCTAAGCTTGGGGAGATCTCGTCGTAGTACTGGACCATTGTGGTGGAGAAGGAGGAAGCCTCATAGCCCGACAATTCCGAAACATTGCATTGAGTCATCGGCGTTATCGGAATCATCTACTGTTACAGGCAGCATTACGAGTTTGGTTTTAGCCAATGTAACTGTTTCATTGATTCAGAAGATCTGCGGCGGGTACCGATTCCCGAATTTCTATTACCCTTTCCCCGGCGTTCGTATTCAGGAACGATATATTTGCCAGATTTTCTGTTTCAACTTCGGCTCGGGCCGTGCTTTGGCGAGCCATCAGGGATCGTGGGAATGATGCGACTTATCAGGTGACAACGCGACCACCTGTCTCAAGCCACGCGCTCGAAAATATTCGAAAACACTCAAAAGGGTTCGAAGATGCTCAAGACTTTCTCTAGGCCCCGGCTTACTCGCTGGTTTACTCGCTACATCTATGAGGTGGTCTACGGCCGTCTCAGCTCTCGCCGTCGCTTCGTCAGCCAGCGCGCAGCTCGTCACCAAACTCTCTGGCTCTGGCTGGACTTTACGCAACGAGAACGGTAGCATCTCTGTCCCCGCGTCTGTCCCGTCGCAGCAGTATCTCGACCTTTACAAGGCGCATGTCATCGGCGACCCGCTCTATGGTCTCAACAATACAGACCAGGCGTGGGTCCCCATTCAGAATTGGACCTACACCTCCCATGCTCTGACCGGTCTCCAAGTCACGAACCTACTTTCCTCAACCTACCTCGTCTTCCAGGGTCTCGACACGTTCACACACATCACCCTCTGCAACGAGACCGTCGGAAACACCAACAACATGTTCCGTCAATACATCTTCGACGTCTCTTCGATACTGCGTTCTTGCGGACATACAACGCCGCAACTCTCTATCAATTTTGGCTCGGCTGTCAACATCACCCATAGGCTGAGCGGCGAACCCGACGCCGACCCGGACGCTAACTTCGCTGATAGCTGTAACCCGAACAGTAGCGAGTTCAGCTGCAAACCTTATGCCCGCAAACAGCAGAACGACTTCGGATGGGATTGGTCTCCTGCTCTTGTCCCCGCCGGCCCTTGGAGAGACATCTACGCCGTACAGATGATTCCTGGCCAAGTACATGTCGATAACGCCCTCGTCGATATCTACCGCAAGGGTCAGCAGAACAACCTGTCTCCGGACCAGAACCAGCCTTGGGTCTTCAATGCGTCCCTCGACTTTGTCGGGAGCTTGCCTCGCGTTGCCGTCGGGATGAGCCTCTCGCTCACGGATTCCAATGGCAGGCACGTATTGACCCAATCCCTCGGCGGCATCTCCAAAAACAATGAGACGATCACGGGCAGCACGTCCATCTCATCCTCCTCTGTCAAGCTCTGGTGGCCAAACGGCATGGGTGCTCAAACCCTCTACACCGCCAAAATCACCCTCACAGGGTTGCTCGGCATCCCCATCACGTCTATCACTCGTACCGTCGGCTTCCGCACCATCGTGCTCAATATGTCTCCCGTCTCCTCGTCTGAGCTCGCTCAAGGCGTCGCCCCGGGCGCGCACTGGCAGTTTGAAGTCAACGGCCAACCCTTCTACGCCAAGGGCGCCAACTTCATCCCGCCTGATGCATTCTGGCCGCGCGTTAACTCCACGCAAGTCGGGCAGCTTTTCGACCTCGCACAGGCCAGCCACATGAATATGTTCCGCGTTTGGTCGTCCGGGGCGTACCTTCCTGACTGGATGTACGACATGGCGGACGAAAAGGGTATCTTACTCTGGTCGGAGTTTCAGTTTAGGTGGGGTTACTCGACTACATCTGGTTCTTTACTGAAATACCTTTTGTTCTATTTTAGCGACGCCGAGTACCCGAATGCGACGTCGTATCTGAACAACTACGAGGCGGAGGCTTACTATAATACGCGTCGAATCAATCATCACCCATCGTTGGCTTTGTGGGCGGGTGGGAATGAATTGGAGGCGATCATATTGTTTTACTTCTTCTCAGCGGACGCGCCTGGAACGCTGCAGAAGAAGTACGAGCAGATCTTCCTGGAGGTATTGCCCAAATGCGTGTACGCCAACACGAAGAGTATCAGCTACATTCCGAGCTCGACGTATCATGGGTGCGTAGGCTTTGTCTTGACCGAAACTTCTGAGCTCACGAGGACTGGTGTTTCCTAGGTGGCTGAAGCTCGACTTTGATTCGATTATGCCGCAGGTGTGCTTGATCTCTTGTTCTCTGACCAAGGGAGACTCAACAAGTACAGGTCCCTCGCTACCTTAATACGACTGGTCCAGATGCCATTTACGCCAATACCGATGCGTATAACTACGATGCCAATTCGATGTTTGACATCACGAGTTATCCGATCGGTCAGTATCTTTCCTTCACTATTCCAAGTCCACCGCTTGCGACTAACACGCACCTCGGACAGGTCGCTTCGCGGCCGAATTCGGCTTTATCAGCATGCCCTCGAGCCTCACCTGGTCTACCGCTGCGCCGCCGGACCAGATGTACTATCCTAGTCAGACGGTGCGGCCGAGTCCCATTCTGATTCATTCTCTCCTGGTGTCCTTATATCGAGACTACATAGGTTATCAATCACAACCGGCACACTCCCTTTGGTGCGTCAGGCGACCAGGACCAGCTGAGTCTCGCTGGGATCCAGGACATGACGGCTGCGGTGCAGAAACATTTGCCGGTGCCTGCGAAGAAGGATGCGGGGGCGAACTTTACGTGCGTTTTCTTTGCTCTTCTTTCTCGGTGTTTTGTGACTGCTTCTCCTTCTGTCCCTCAGTCTTTTCTTCTCTGATGGTTTTTGAATGCTTATATTCTTGTGCAGTGCATGGTGCTGGACAACTCAAGTCGTCCACGCTGACGATATGGTGCACCAAATTGCGTTCTACCGCCGTGGGTCCGGGATGAAGGAGAAGCAGATGGGAGCGTTGTATTGGATGTTCAATGATCTGTGGTAAGTTCCATTGCTTCGAGTGACTATCTCACTGCTCATCCGTTTCGCGGACAGGGCTGCGCCGACGTGGTCCGCCGTCGAGTCGACCAACCGCCAGAAGGTCCTCTACTACGCCGCTAGAGACATCTTCTCTCCCGTTATCGTCAACGCGTACTACAACACCTCAGGCGGCACCTCCGATCTCCAAGTCTGGGTCACTTCCGACCTCTTCACTTCCATTTCCGCCACCGTCTCCTACTCGTGGGTGAACTATGCTGGGGAGGCAATCACTGTCGGCACGCAGTCCTCGGGGAGCTCGAGCGTCAACGTCGGCGCCATACACTCCACGCACGTCACCGACTTGCATGTTCCCGACCTCAACAGCGCGCTATCGGGAAGCAGCGTCGATGCCAAGGACGCGTTGTTGCAGTTGTCGGTCTCCGCCAAATCGGGTGGCACGACCTACACCCACAGCGCGGTGTTCCACCCGGCGACGCTTGCTGAGGCGAAGCTGCGCGATCCTGGCTTAGCCTTGACGAAGCCGACGGGTAACAGCGGCAAGGGAAGCAAGTACACGTTCACCGTCAGCGCGCCTAACGCTGTTGCGGCGTGGGTGTGGCTGGATGTCACTACGAACGCTGTTACTGGGTATTGGAGCGATAATGGGTTCTGGCTCAAGAAGGGCGAGAGCCGTAGTGTGGTGTTTACGGTGTGGGAGGATTGGAGTAAAGGCAAGTGGGTGGCGGGTGTGACCGCTATAAGTATTTGGGACAATACGCTTCCGTGAAAGGACGCTGCAACATAAGTAGCTAATAATGTCCTGTATCATCTGTTATATTCTACGAAAACACCAGAGGTCTATGATGAAGAGTTTTACGACCTGGTTCCGCCGCCACGCATCACGGTCACATGACCTTGATTTGCCACTTTTCGCGCTCGACTCGTTCCTTCCGTCATGTACATTTGTCGGAATGTGTTTTGGTCTCACCCGGATATACACATTGTTTTACAGATGTACAATGTCGTTCAAGTAGGTATACTGATACAGGTAGCAGTCTCGATTGTCTAGTTAGAGCGTGAATGTTGTTTGTTCAGTGGTTCAATAATCTGTTCTATTTTCCTTTCCGAGCTTTCCTGCCTTTGTTCCAGGGCGCATTGCCTCTTTTCCATGCTACCTCGCCATTCGGCCAGGCTTTCCGATAAAATATTCCGTATGTTTCCCATGTTACCTCGTTCGTCTCCCAAGATGTGTTCGTCTACGTCAACTGTCGTTTGCTCTCCTTCCTCGTCATGTTGTTTGTTCAGTAGTTCGATAATCTGTTCCATTTTCCTTTCCATGTTTTCCTGCCTTTGTTCCAGGGCGCATTGCCTCTTTTCCATGCTACCTCGCCATTCGGCCAGGCTTTCCGACAAAGTATTCCGTATGTTTCCCATGTTACCTCCGTCAACTGTCGTTCGCTCTCCTTCGTTGTCCCGTGCGTTGTATATATCAGCCATGTCAACGCCTGATATAGGTTATCTAAATGTACAGTAATTTCAGCTGAAGATAATCCCGCACCTTGTTGGGCTACGTCGAAAGAAATCGCTAATCCCAAACGTAAACGGTAAGGGCGTGATGTGGTGAATATTGGTTTGATAATACCTGCTGCCTCCCGCTCAGCGGTTGCAAAGTCGTTGCTGCCTAGGTGCCGTCTTCCCGAAGTACCTTTTCCATTGGCGTCCGTTCAGTGCGCCAATCGTAGCGATTCCTATGTAAAGAAATGTTGCTTACGATACGACAATGTGCCTCTAAGACGTTTATTGGCAGCCTTGTGAACGGAACGGCAAGCATTGGGCACTTTCTTGTTGTAGGCTCGTAAAAACAAGTCCATTGTAGGGAAGAAGTCTTTGCAGGTCATTTCGAACAGAAACTTGACTTTACGATCGCAAGCAATTCTTGCTGTCCTACAAGTCTTGCATCCCGCCTGATACTCCTCAATCACACAGTGCCTTATGACTTTGCCCTTGGTGCACCTGTCGCAGCCCTATACCCTAGTTATACATGAGCATAATATTGAGAGTAGACGCTAACCTTGGTATTTGCCGCATTCCAATGCCGAAGCTCTTCAACGCCTATCCATTTTCCATCTCTTCGTGTTTTGGTTGATACGCTTGCAATCCTCTGCCAAAAAGCGATTACTGTGTTCTCTCCGGGTTCGGCTTGAGGCATCGATAGAGCGGCATCGTCAACCCTCGATGCAGTATGACCCTCCGCTTGCATCCAAGACGAAAGAGGTACTTGACTCGTTATCAGTGATCGATATATTGATCACACGGACCGCACCACGAAATTCGGAAATTCGGGAAAATCTTGTTGAGCCTTGTGTACATCCCGGGTCTCGGCCCGGCGCGCCGGAAATCTGCAGCTTGCTCTCCGCGACTCAAACTTCGGGCTACTCTTACTATGGTTGGGACCATATTGGTAGTGTTTTCAGATACAATGAACACAACCCAAAATGACAGCGACGACGATGGCGCGTTCTACGATGAAGAATTTTACGAGTTTGTTCCGCCGCCACCACATATACAGCACAAGAGACTCGGCGCGCTCCGCCAACTGACCGCCGCTGGCATTCCGTGTGCCCTCTGGGGCGAAGACGCTCTACAATACGTCCACCGCGTCGCCACCCATCTTTTCGACCAGCAAATTCTCGTGCCAGATGATCTCCTCGACTCTGCTGCGAATGTCCTGCAGAACGACTGCTGGGTGCCCTCGTCGCACAATCCCGGTGATCTTGCGATGGAACGTTGGGAGCCTGGCCGTGGAGGCACCGTGCCTTGGCCCAAGGCCATACGTCTAGCCCACAAAGACCTCCCTCCGGAAGACATGGTCGAACCCACATACATCATGGACCCACTACCCTCACACGTCCTCCTGCTCCCTCAGTCCTACTATGGAATCGACCTGCGCAATCACGGGCGTCGTCTTCGCTCGATGGTGCCGCCTCTCCCCCCGTCGAACGCAGGAATACTTGTCCCCGAATTCCACACGTTTTTAGAGGGTCTCATACACTTTTTGATTCATCCGCCCGTTCTGCACGAGGGAGGCATGATGAAACACACGATTCACCTTAGGTACTTGTGCTCATGGAGGGTGCAGTATGACCCGCGCAACCAGCCAGCCTCGGGGGAGCTTTTGCCTGAAGAGGAGAAAATACTTGACGAGCTGGAGACGGAGGACGCGCGCTGGTACATGAATCGCAGATTCATGACACGCAAACCATTTTGGACCGACGCCTTTGAGGAGTACAAGCAATTGAAATTGGATGCGGCCAGAAAATCGTACGTATCTCTTCAGCCCACTCATAGTTTCCAAGTCTACACCAGATATTGATCTTGAGGCTTAGAAATCTAGGCATGAATAGCATGCATGCGCTGAATTGCGCGGTCAATAACGTAAGGTATGCGCCGTGCACTCGATCTCAGAGGCCCGGACTCTGATCTCCTTTGCAGTCAGCGGCGGTCTTACCACACTTCACCGCCTCCCACCTTGGCAGCGGTGGCTCGTGGTGCGCGCTATCCTCGCACCACAAATGTCCCCATAATAAACAAATTCGCCGTGCCGATGTTGCGAGCCTTGCGTCGTCGCGCTCCTCGATAATCAATAGAGTCTGGATTGTCTCGCGGTGGCATGAGACTGGGACGACGAGGCTGCGAGCTACTTTGTTACCTGCCGCGACAAACTATAGGAGAATGGCCTTATCTCATCAGTATCAAATATTACATAGTACTAGGTGCGTAATAGTACCCCCACCTGCCATCGTAGCAAAGGCAGACTCGTCTTTCACAGGGGTGTTCCCTTCTGGCAAATTCATGCGGCAAATGAGTCCGTCCTCAGGCTCGTTCTCTAAATAGAATAGCAGCTCAATGTACTTCCTGTAGCGCTCGAGCGCTCGATCAAGTTATCATGTCTGCGTTACTTCACTGTGAAGATCGGGGGACCTGAAAATCATGTACCTTGGTACCCCGATTTTCATGTCCCCATAACCTGAATATCAATTGCTGGTCCCGGATTTTCATGTACCCAGCGCCCAAATAAAATCATATTCTTTTTCGACGTTTTCATGTGCCATTCATGTGCCAATCCATGAAAATCAGGCTCAAATCCCATATCCTCCCTGCACATGCGTGAAATCATGGACTGAGACCATTAAAAAAATGCGATTTGGAGCGAAATTCGGGTTCAAATGAAATGATATTGTGGTCTATGTACCAATACATGCAATATCTACGCGAATCTGCTCGGCACCGTGAACCTACAATTCTGCCACGACTTCTTGAAAGTCAGCGTTGAATTCGAGTGCTAGATTGGGTCTATAGAGGTGAGAATGGTGGGAGGCTAGGCGAAGTCTGGGAGCCCCGAGATGGGCTCGATGACTTGGCGGGGTTTGAGTCGATGCAAACGAGGGCGAATTCTTAAGGAAGTTGCGTTGGGGGTGGATTCGAGGCGATGAATAGATCAGCTTGCTAGAGAGCAGTGGTTAGTGGAAGTGTGAGGGGAAGATGGCCGGTCAGCGCACCTGTTACCGTGCTCTCATTGCAATACATTGCCATACGGATCACTTGGCAGGCAATTGCACAAATAGCGACACCGGTGACGTGCGGGGACGATGTGCTGGGAGGTCGTTGAGGTGGTGCGAATGGGATGGAGTCTGTTGGTCAGTCATTTCACAGCCATTTAGAAAGAGCAAGAGGGAGAAAGAGAGCGGCGGTGACGGTCATGGCCACAAAACAATGACAGACGACGGCGACGGCGACGGCGTCCGACGAGGAGAGTGCTGGCGGGATGGTGGCGGGTGGTGGTGGTGGTGGGAGGGAGACAAGAGACGTCTGAGGTCGTCCGCAGCATTTGTGTGCTGCGGATGTGGAGCTCTGACGTCATTGCCCGGCAATTCGGCATTTGGACTTAGGCGTTTTCGTGCTCTAGGCGCCGGTGATTTTAATGTCGTATTCCATGATTTTTTGAGAAGGTGAGCAATCGGTCAAATTCATTGAATGGGGCCTGATTCCTCTGGGATACCTGAAAAGCTAGAATCATGCGCATTTCTATGAAATAACTGATTCATGTTCTCGGTACATGAAAATCAGGTGCCGATGTTTTCACAGTGCTTGAAACAGACACCGCTCCAAGAAGGAATACGTTCTTCGCTGTGACCGATAGTCTGGTACCTCATTGTGTGTATGCTCATTCCACGTATTATGAATTATCCCATCTGACCTTTCTCTAGTATATGACCGGGGGAAAGTCTCTCATATTGGTTCTTCACATGGAACAGATGTTGCAGGTCGGTATCTACCCATACCACCGTCGTATCATTATAGCCACATTAACATCGTTAGAATGGTTTGGTACACCTGGCGGTCTCCTCAATCTACCCAAAAACTTTCAAGGAACCAACAAGGAACCCATTATCTCGTCAAATTCATCAATAGCCTGGATCCAAATGATTCTAACCGAATATATTCACCAACCTGAGTGCGAGGTCGACAGCGATTGTTTGGCTGCAGTACATGGCTTCCTTCCCGATAACAAGACTCTGTTGACGTTCCAGAAGGGCTGGTGCCATTGACTCTCACAGGAACGATTTTAGGAGTGAACCGATATTATTTTTGGATGCGTTCACAAGTGGTAGTGGGGTTTTGAATTGTTGGAGAATGTTGATTTCGAGTTACCTCAAGAGATGGCAGATCGTTCGATCGGGTACACGCATCAACATACGTAAGGGTACCCTCCCCCCCCCAAATGCGGTTAACACAGCTTATTACCGTTTTCTGTACTTCTGGACGAGTGGCTCAACGATTCGTCTCTTTCGCTGTAGCAGGGCCTCTTCTGGCCCTCCTATAGCGCCTATCTGCTTGCGAGCAACTCAACACTACTCTATACGCGACTTTACACGCGCTGAACGCGTCGAATGAGCCAAGTGACCACTTTGTAAATAGTGCACATACACTTCGTTCTGTCCACCACTGGCAGCAAAACAATGCGCTCGAGGACTCGGGGCGCTTATCTCCCTCTCCCTTCTGCTCAGAAGGTTCATCCTCCTCCATAAAATCAGGCACCAATGTACATTTCTCCACATTTTCCGTCAACGAATCCGGAGTTCTTCGGTGTCCCAAATGCGATAAAACTTTTGCTGTGGGGGCAAACGAAGCCTCGCTACAGAGTCATATGAATGGGAAATCATGTCGAGGTATGTTTTGATTCATTTCTTTCAATCATGTTGCGGTAACATGGCATTCGCCTCAGGAAATCCAGGTTTTCGTCAGTCCTCAAAAACACCGTCTACCTTGCGACAAATCCCTCCGAATTCAAGCTCTATTGCGGTCCCGTCACCCTCACCCACTCGTGCTGCATGCCCAGGATGTCCCCTTTCCTGGGAATCCGACACATTCTGGTCGACCTATCCATTTCACATACACGACGTCAATTCAAAATATAATCCGAGTTACTCCTTCGTATCGCTGTCTCCCCCGACCATACGTTCTGCCAGATGCCTTCAGGACTGCGGTACTCCGGGTGAGCCCTGCACATGGTGCTTGACTCTTCCCCACGATGTCGAGGCTGTTCGGGATAGAGCTGGATTGTCTTACGGTCAAGTGCGAGTAGAGCAGCGACTCCATCATGACCAGCTCTCTGAGAAGATAGAAAAGTTGAAGCAACAGGTGAATGACATGAAACTCGAGGTAACCGTATCTTCTTAGCATTCATATTCCTGAACTGATCTCAATTTCGACAGAAACTAAACCTGAGTCGTTCGCTTGCCTCTGCTCGCGGGCAGATTTACGAATACAAGATGATATTTCAATACCTTGGCACTCATGCGGTCCCGGGGATCCACCGCATGTTCCCCAATGCCCTGAAATTTGGTTGGGGAACTAAACGGTTCTTTGACCGGCTTCAGGAAGCTTGTTCCGGCGATTACGTCCCTCGAAATTATACTCAGTACGAGATAGATCTCGCAATCCTTCTATATGAACTCGGGGGCGGCTCTGCCGTGCACGCGATGAATCACTCGATCTTCGCGCTTCCTTCCCGTCAAACAATTGAACCGTACCGCAGGGAGCATCGTCCTAAACCGTGTCTTAGCGATGTCAACGTCCTCACAATCTCCCAGAATATATCCACTATGTTCGGGTCACACCAGGACAAAGAGGGGAAGATTCGCGAGACCCCAATCAAAAAGTGCGGGCATACCTTGATGTTCGATGAGACTGCCCTTCACCCGAGCGTGGAATATATGCCATCCACTGATGAAATGGCGGGCTTTTGTCTCGAGCACGTCAGCGAGCTTGAGACACTTTTGGTGGGCAAAGACACACGCTCTGTCGAAGCAGCGGTCGCAGCTGTCAAAGATGGTAAGGTCCATATTGCGCAAGAAGTCACCGTCGGTGCTATTGCTCATCTCTCGCGAGACAATTATGGGGCGAAACCAATTTTTGTCGGGCCATCTTGTAAGAAGGGGGATTGGAGGCGAATGTTGGAGATCTTGCAAAGCGCACTAGAGGCTTGGAATAACTCACCAGATGGGGCAGCGAAACACGGGGACATTTGGATCGTCTCGTCGGATGGGGATTACAAACGTCGTATTGCGTTATTCATGTTGTGCATGCACAGCGAAATTCGTCCCGGCAATCCCCTCTATTCGTTGATATGTGACCTCCTTGGGCTCAACCGGCGAGTGGGGAGAAATAATCTCGTAATGGATATGGACTACCGACACCTGTTCAAACGTACGTTACTCGTTTAAATTTCCGACCCGCATTGACATTTCTCATCGTATGCGGACAGGTCTATGCACACTTCTGTGTTCTTGGCTTGGAATGTTAGTCAATGGTGTCTGTGTGAACCGGGACATGCTTGTTCTGTGGTTCGAACGTTTAGTGAATCATGATTGGTCCGAGGGAAGCATTGAAAGTCTTTTGCACCCTAAAGACGCACAGAATGTTTCCCGTGCCGTCCAGCTCCTCCTCTGTGTTGTAGAGATCCAAACCATTGACAAGGATGATTTGGATCCCAGCGAAGAGGCAGAGTTTGAAGCTCTTTGTCTTCTCGGCAAAGTCTTTGATTCTCTGCTTCAACCTTTCATAAACCCGGGCCTATCCCTTTCGGAACAGATCACATCCCTTGTGACCTTCGCACACCTTGCATGCGGCCTCTTCCTCCAGAACAGCACCTCGTTCATGTCCAACCAGCTCTACGGCGACTTGCAAACCATGGTGAAAGCCGCCATCATGATGGTAGCACAAACCCAGGACCTTGACCCGCTTCTTGACGTGCTCATTTGCCTCCTCGGCGACAATCCCGTCGAGACTCTGTTTGGTCGAACACGCATGAAAGGGGGTCATAATCCAAATTTCGGTCCCATTGAGTTCTTAATCCGAGTCGGGTCGTCGATGAACATGGATGATGTTTATGACCACCATCCCGAGCTTGAGAAAAAGCCACGCCGCTTAAACCTTGTCCGCGGACGCGACGCTGATCATGTCGGGCCCAAGCAATGGCGCGGTGACATTTCTGCAGGCAGCTGTGATTTAAAAACTTGCTGGGAGGCTGCAGTTAATGCGGCTGAGGAGATCTTGCGCAAGCACTCCGTATCGGAACCGAAATCATTTGCCGAGCACTTTCGGAAGGCGGCGGATGTGGACCTCCTACGACCCTTTGGTGGGAAATACCCCGCGCTGTCGGCAGAGAACGACCGTTCCTTAGCTAATGTTACCGCCGATCCCGACTAGGCCCCCGGTCACTGACATATAGGTCTGTAACATCCATAGAGTAAAACAACGTCCAATTTGAGAGGTCTATTTGGCGAACCAGCCATCTGACAGAGGTTTTGACTAGATAGGGCGATGCAGCTCCTCTAAACTAAGCGTTTGCGCGCATTTTCAGAAAAAAATCGTGGTTTTTGAAGCCGCCAGAGCGCCATCAGTGCTGAAAAATAGAGTAAATCAGGCCAAAATTCGGGTTTTCAATGTTACAGACCTATATGTCAGTGACCGGGGGCCTTCCCGACTCAAATGCCGCTTCGGAGTCAAATGTTGATACTTCGATCAACCCTGTCGGCCAATTTGATTATCGAGCAGCGCTCGAGCAGGCCCAGAGTATTGCCACATCCACCGAGCCTCACTCTATCTTTGCAACTATCGACTCTGACGGTCATTGTTGTCATAAGAAGGCCATTGTGCGCACGTATTTTGATATGACACAAGATATTCATAGCAGTCATGACCGCCTTCTGCGGGTCCGAGGGTTCACCATTGGTGGAAAAACCTGGGAGAGAGAGGGCGTGGACGGAGCTATTGTATCTGATTCTACACATTTTTCATTCGGAGATCTCTTTGCAACTTTTATTTGCTACAACGGCACACATCTAGCATTGGCCCTCGGGCGGACAACCCTTATCAAGCGTGGACTTCCGGGCAGCAAATCCCCTTCGATATCTGCCATACCTCTTGCCGAGCTCAATCTTCCGAACTCTCCATGGACAGTTTGCGGCCAAATATTCTCTCTTGTCCCTCTGGAGGCTCATGGGTCTGAATGGGTCTGGGACGGCAAATTTGTATCGCTGTCACTCAAGAAAAAGGGGAAATCTGCCTCCGGCAATGTGTCACAAATGCGGAACGTTCAATTTTCGGTGCCAAGCAGATTGATTGAACCCATCAAGCTGGATGATAGACGAGACGCAACTGTATCGGATTTGGAGACTGTTGAAACCATTATCGGCTCAGTCTCTGAACGAAAGAAGACATGGATCTTCCCCAACCAAACACTATTATCTGTGTGGATGCGCCTAAAAGATCGCATTGAAAAAGATGAGACTTTACACGACAAACTGCCAGTGTTCGCTGGTGTGCAGGATGGCAGGTTCCCATATCAAGCCGCACCAGTAGAAGGTGAGTAGTCTTCTCGTCTGCTCCTGTATCCAGAACTCAGAATTTCGTTGTAGACTATCAAGGAGTGATTTATTCATTCTCAGTCGTTGGTACGCCCATCTACGAAGCAATTATCAACCGACAAGCTTGTCGAGTTTGTGGTAAATCTGTTAAGGATACAGATATTCAAACACACATGGGTGAACATATCCGAAAGTCCCTCCGAGAGGTTCCCGAAGACGGCATTAAGTACCCGGTCCGTCGGTCTCTCTCTAAGTTCTTGCCGCTTCATTAATTCGGTCTTCATGTCTGCCTAGGTGGCCAAATCTTATCCATGTGGCACATGCGGGCGCTCGATGGATGACGGAGCATGCCCAGTCCGAATCAAGAGCGCAAAATGTGACTCCGACTGCCCATCTTCATATGCTTTCCAAATTCGTGCAGCATCCACTTTCCGTGACACTCGTCCTTGCACCAATGTTCCAATTTCTTGTCCATTTGATTGCCAACAAACTCACTGGAAATATAATTTCCCTCAGCATCTCAAGGAGCGTCATCCTTCTTGGCAAACTCTAGTTTCCCAGAGCTTCATCGAACAGATTACTGTAACACGGGAAGAAGAGCTGAAGCTCGGCATTCCCGAATCAAAAGCAGTGCTTTGGCCCCCACCACCCGCACCCCAGCCACCCTCCTCACCTTCTTGTGGTCAAAAGCGCCCTGCACCTGGGTCACCTCGAACCCCACGCGGCCGGTACCGCCTTCACTGTAAAGAGCCCCAGAATGGCAAGTTTCCGCGCGTGTTTTGGATATTACCTGGGGCAGAAAGTACCTCTCAAAGGATCGCTCCAATCATTGGTGATGTATTCACGTAGTCGCGTACTGTACATGTCCTCTTCAATGCGCCAGGAAGTCGTCGTTTGCAAGGCGTACGAATGATGACAATATGTGCTGACAAGATTCCCAAATGGAGTCGAAAAACGTGACGGTTACGTTGGTTGATCAATGTGCCAGATCCAAAGATCAGTCAACTCTTGAGTTACCTCCTCTACGATTCAAGCTCCTCAATTCTCTTGGTTCGCGCGGCTCGAATTTCTATCCTCGGTTGAACAAAACAAGTTGGGAAACATGTGAATTCACCATCTCTAGCTCAGCAGCAATTTTCTTAGGCTGAGTTGAATTTTTTTCTTTCAACAACAGATTGGGGTTAGGGTTGAAGAATCGAGATCACGATCGAACGCGATGAAGGGCGGGAACACATCGGGACATCACGCGGCTTGCCCTTGACCCAATTACCTCTCTCTGTACACCCACTCTCGATGTCCGACTATGCCCTCTCAGCCTCTTCGCTACATCCGCCATACTAATACCCCTCCGTCTGACTTTCAATCCGCTCGTAGGGATATCGAGACTGCCCTCAGTGCTGAGGTTAAGCACGTTCAAGACCATGTGTCTAAAATTCGGAAAACGGGAAGTGTTTATGTGGGAATTACAGGTGGGCCCTCGTACGATTGCAGGGAAGGTCTTTCTCGAGCCCGAAAATTGTCTAGGAGCGGCTCTGATGGCCCAGCATCTCGCCAATGCCCAACTTGATAGACTTGCGGGCTTGTCGCCAGCTGAATTGCTACCTTTTGCAGATTTCCGATTGACACACGCTCTGAGTTTTTCCCCGACCTCCCTCAGCAATCCCAGTGCTGGCTCTCACAGTTCTTTCCTTGAAACCGCAGTCGGAATCGCCACCCTCATTCTCATGCGTGCGATTGAGCACGTAATTGCGACAGGCTCTGTGAGCACAAGCACATTCAATGACAGTTGGTCTGCCTGTATACAGCTGCTCACCAGCGCCGCCTCCATGACTCTCTCAGAAGATCGTCGACAGGATGACGGAGATGATAGTGGATGCGAGGTGCTCTATGGTCGTGCCGGGCTGTTATACGCGCTTTTACGCTTGCGCAGTCTTACCAAACGCGAGGATATCAACGCAGCCGATGCAGAAACTGCAGAGCTTCTCAGCAAAATTCGAGCCATATGTTCTGAATATCAACTTCAACTTCTTGCACAGTCAATAATCATTCGCGGACAACGAGGCGCCGCTATGTATCAGCAAGACATGGCGGGCACCGCTTACCCTACTCCCCCACTGATGTGGTCCTGGCATGGAAAGCGTTATCTCGGTGCAGCTCATGGACTAGGCAAGTCTACTACGCCTCTGATTACTGATCGACCGTTTGCTCACGATATGCTTATAGCTGGAATTCTTCACATGCTGCTTCTCTGTCCCGAGGATGTCATTCTGCCGTACATGGACTCTATTCTCCTCACCGTTGAATGGCTCATCGGGTGCCAAGACATTGAAGGGAATTGGCCTGCTGCTGCCCCAACCGGTCATCCCACTGGCACCACAAAAGAGCTTGTCCAGTAAGTCTCACTCTAGGAGCCTCGATCTTGAACTCTGACGATATTCTTCAAGGTGGTGTCATGGTGCGACAGGCGTTATATTACTTCTCTGCACGGTCCTGCGCTGCGCAACCACCAGCTCCGCGACACCTCTCCTAGGGAAGGTCATAGGCGCTGTGCAGGCCGGCGCCAGCCTCGTCTACCGACACGGACTTCTATCGAAGGGGGTCGGACTATGCCACGGCGTCGGTGGCTCGGTCTTTGCCCTGCTCGCCGTCTCTGACCTCCTCGATCCCGCACGCAAGGTTATCAAAACCAAAACAAACGCGATCCCCTCCAAGGAGACCAATTACTACCTCTCACGAGCGGTGCACCTCGCGCAGCTCGCGACAACCCATGAGAGCTATGTTGCGCGAGGTGACATGCGGGTCCCGGATCATCCGTGGAGTCTGTACGAAGGGATGGCGGGGATGTGCTGTGCGTGGGCGGAGGTGCTTCGCCGCTTGACGTTACCTGAAGGACGACCTTGTGAGCGAAGCTATATGCCGGGGTTTGACGATGTGAATGGTGATACGTGGGCAAGCTGGTAATGGCTTCAGATTAATATTCGAAATGCTGTATATGTACATTGTCTTGCTTTCTTGGGCCATTACTGTACATGTGTCGATAATAACAACGAATTGGAACGAATAGTCAGTCAAGCAGATTTGGATATTGCGTCGCGCACTACGAGATTTGGCAGAGGTTTTATATCTGGAAGCACGGGGCCCGTTTTAGCAGCGGGGCTCATCATCAAATCCTTCGAATAATAATCTGCCCATAGGTTGCCTGCAAGCGATCGAGTGAGCATTTTGAAACCGGATGTCAGTTCTGATCTTACCATCGGCGAGGTGAGGATTGAGAAGTAGAAAACGGGAGAAATCGTCTTGATCGTGGTGGTCTGCTGCCTTATTGTCGGAATCCAAATTTGACGCAGAGTATCCTAAGGGCGGGGTGCTGCGAATGCCGAAATGGACCATCTGGATCCAAAAGTAGGTCATCGTGACATGAAACGTGCGGCCTTTGGTCTGAGAGCTCTGCTGAATGTACCGCTCGATGCCTTCGAATATCAAATCCTTGCCTAGAGAGATAGTCCTTCGTTGAAACCAGCAACGCCAAGAGAAGAACGAATAGCCCTACCCTTCTGACGGCCATGAATCGTGAGGTTCAGATACGCGATACGGATGTGTGTATAATGGTCCCATGCGGGGAGATTAATAGTCTCGAATTGGCGCAGGAATTCCTCGGGCGAGGTGTCGGTTTCTGAGCGTGCGAGCCACGAAGAAAGACGGTCGTCCAGCACACTCGGATCACGAGCGGAAAGCACTTTGGGAGCTGGAGCCGGAGTCGATGGCAAAGCTGTTCCTTTGCGGGCGCTTTCGAGAGCCATGAGTAGCCAGCCAAAGGCATCTGGGATCGTTCCTTCGACAAGACTGTGTGTGAGTCCGATACCGAAGCCGAAGGAAGACATTCCGGCGAGTGCTGAAGCCGTTTTCATCCGAATCTCGTCGATTGGCATGGCGTTGGGTAGATCTTGCTTCGTAGCGAGTCTGAATACGAAGGGCATTAGTTTGAGCAGTTGATACGAAGTGAGAGAACATACATCAGCACCGGGCGTTCTTTGCGCGGCGCGGACGTATCAGCGGCAGCGCGCGCCATGACGGCTGAAAATTCTGCTATACTTTCTGGCAGGCGTTCGCGATCGCAACTATCGATGATCCTATGATATGCTTTGTTTAGCCTCGGTGGAGTAGACCTTGACGCTGGACATACCAGATGATTGCGTCGACGGGAGCGATATACATCGCGATGGTGTTTGTAAGGTGGGTACGGCCGCATCCACCGACGTCCCAGCAGGTAAGATTCAGTTCGGAGTGCGCCTTGCCGCTTGGCACCCTCAAGCACACGGTTTCGACGTTAAATCCAATTGAAGGGATGACTTGAATGATCTCGCCTTCGGTGGTTTAGTCGTTTGAAAGTGTGGATGTCAGATATAGTCACCAAGCTTCAAGCGGTAGAGCAGGGTGGTTTTCCCCGAGTAATCGAGGCCAAGGAGCAGGGCACTATAGCCAGGAGTACCCGAAAAGAAACGCTCAAGAAGGCGGGTGATTATGCTCATGGTGTTGTAGTTCCAAAAGGTGCAGTTGAGAGTGATTAAGTATCCCCCGAGCCGACGTGTACCACGTCGCCTTTCGCTGGCATTGCCGACACCCCCTGACGCTTGTGCTTTGCCCTTGTCAAATGTCACTCTTAGAGCTCGAAGATTGACGTATCGATCCGCAACATCGCCAACAGTGAGAGTTGCCGCTGCTGCAACGTGGACGCCAGGAAGATGAGGAAAGCATGGGCAGAAGAGAGTATTGAGTGTTTTCAAACTGCTGCGCTTGATTTGAAGTTTGCGTTAGGATGGATCATTGCGATTCTCAAGTTTGCGAGTTCCACCAGTTAGATCTTCAGCGACCAGGGGAGCTTGTCGTTCAGGACTGATGCCTCGGAATTTCCGACGAAAGCGCCTCGAAAAGAGGTAAGACTGCGAGATTCGAGGTGAATGCTGATTAGATGACTCCCAGGAAGTTTTGTTGGATGCTCCCTGAACGCATATAGCACGAACTTGAGAGAGTGCGCGTTGCGGGAGGAACACAGAGAATTTGGGCGAGCCGGGCCGAGAGTCGCGATCAACAAACGCGATCATGTGACGTTCGTCCTCCTCTTCGCTTCCTCCTTTCCCCCTTCTCCATCGTCGCTTTCGAAAAGTGCTTGGGGTTTTAAACCTTACCTCTGAAACTCTGATGCTCTTTACTCATTGCCGAACATTTTCTCTGGCACAACTCGAAGCCTCCCAAGTTGGGAGCTGCGACTCGGACTCTTTCGCGGACGTTCGCAGCGAAAAACGACGCGCAGGAACTTTGACAATGGTATGAGCCATTGAATGTCGCCGATTTAATCCGAAGAATAATAGATGTCGGCTATAGACAAAGCGTTCGGTCAACCTTGCCAAAGCGTTCTGCCACCTTCGTCAAAGCGTTTTCGGTAGTTGCCGGAGAAGGTATAAAAGGCCAGCCATGGACTGACTTGAATCATTCGTCTCTTGCCTCTCGACCACCACCACCTCTTTCAGACGGCCGCCTCTTCTGCCTCTCCTCGTATCCCGCCTTCACCTGGCTGAACTCTCTGGATCTGCGGTGTCGACTTCGTCCTTGGAAGCCCTCTGTGCCGGTGGCATAGCCAGGTATGTTCTGCCACCCTGTTTGATGCAACGCGACCAATCCTCACCCGCTCCTCTTCCCTTGCCATCGTCCAGATTCACACTGCCAACGACGACTCCACCGCTCGACTTGACCCTCGACGTGTCCTGAATCTCTTCATTGACTTGGCTTCCAGATCCTCCATGGTCCCTCACTAAGATACACACCTCGAGACTCGGTACCAATCTGACCCTCAAGGCGCGTCGCAGCCTCAAGCCCGCGGGATCTCTTTCAGAGCCTCGAAAGAGACCCCGCGGCGGCGCATCTTCACTCCCAGAGCTCGTCGCCACTCGGGTCCTCCAGCGAGCGAAGTCGAACCTTGCTGGCCACTCGGATCCTTTCTCGTTCGGAGTTGAACCTTGCGGATGCTCGAGCTCTCGGAGTGAAGATCGGACTCACCTTCTCTGCATCCAAAGCTCTCGCTTCTCGGGACGGGGGCTTTCGGTACAGAGATCTTGAGGGCTTGAGGCTGGGACACCTCTTGGGCTTCAGGATGGTAGCGCGTCCCATGAAGGTGGCCTGTTTGGGCTCATGGAGGTTCCGGAATTCAAGGACAACGCAGGAATTCATGGCACCTCGAGAGCCAAGTCCCAGATCAAGGTGCGTCGTTTTCTTTTCCTTCCCAGAGAAGGGCGCGAGAATTTGTTTTTTCTCCGTCCTCGTGCTCCCTTGCCGTGGGCTCCGGGCTCTAGTACGTACGCATCTGGCTTTGTCCACAGTTGCGCGCCGAAGCCAAATGCACGTTCAAATCTCGTTTTATTTCTTTGTAGAGGAACCAGTTACAATGTAGTATTCCGTTTCTCAATAGAATACATTTCTTTGCGATGACATGGACGAGCTATGAGCGCAGGTTTTTGATACCTTGACGCCCGGGAACCTCGACACCTATAGAGCATCTCTTCCCGATGCCCCCAGCGCGTCCAGCGACATCGCATTCCCCCGCTCTGCGTAGAAGAGATGCAACTCCTTCTGTCGGGACGTCAAAGTATGAAAACATCCATGCTTTCCATCGTCCAGCTATCGGAGGAGATAGATAGTGCACGTAAGAAGGAAAATTGTCCCTTCCCGTTCGTTGTCCCTTCAAACCGGAAGGGCGGCGAACAGTGAAGAAAGCGACAAAGCGTGATGGTACTCACAATCCTGCCTCAATTGATTATCGGAGGGCACGACCGCGATGCAGAGCTCGCAACATCGTCACGGCAAGATTTTTTGTCGTGGCGACATTTGAGTTTGTAGAATGAGAGTAGCGCAGGCGTGTCACCGCGGGAGACGGGGAAGTGTGGTAAGACCGTCGATGACTTGATAAAAATTAGTGCGCGAGCCACTAGTTATCGCACGGTGCATACGCACTCTGTGTTATTAATCATGAACTGCGGGCGATTGATGGTTTTGACATTTGCACCTCTGCAAAAAGGATCAGATATCGAGTGCAGAGTTATGAAATGGCGGAGGAAGATTCTTACGATTTGTTTGCCGCATTCGATTTCGATTGCTTGTACTCCTCGAAGGCTTTGGTCCTGAATGGTTTGCGTGTCATAAAGGTGCGATTCATGTACCAGCGCGCATCCTCCGTCTCTAACTCGCTGAGGATTTTCTCCTCTTCAGGCAAAAGCTCCCCCGGGACTGGGCGGTTGCGCGGGTCGTATTTCACCCTCCACGAGTTCAAGTAGCCGATGTAGATTGCGTGTGTCAACATACCTCCCGAGTGTGGGACGGGCGGGTGAATCAAAAAGTGTACGAGACCCTCTATAAACGTGTGGAATTCGGGGACAAGTATACCTGCGTTCGACGCGGGGAGAGGCGGCACCATCGAGCGAAGACGACGCCCATAGTTGCGCACGTAGATTGCATAGTAGGACTGAGGGAGCAGGAGGACGTGTGAGGGTAGTGGGTCCACGATGTGCGTGCTTTCGAGCATGAGTTCCGGGGGGACATCTCTGTGGGCTAAGCGTATGGCCTTTGGCCAGGGCACAGTTTTCTTGTCTCTCCTCTCAAGGGAATGGCGATTATGCGGCGAGCGCACCCAGCATTCCTTCTGCAGCACACTGGCAGCAGAGTCGAGGAGGTCGTCTGGTACGAGAATTTGCTGGTCGAAAAGATGCGTGGCGACGGAGTGGACGAAGCATAAAGCGTCCTCGCCCCAGAGGGCACACGGGATGCCAGCGGCGGTCAGTTGGCGGAGGGCGCCGAGTCTCTTGTGCTGTTCCTCCGGCGGCGGGGAGTTGAACTCGTAAAACTCCTCGTCCCAGAATGCGTAGTCGTCGTCAGTTGGCATTGTATCTGGACTGAAGCATGGGTTTACATGGCTTGAACGGTCAACAGCAAAAACTCACGATTTTCGCAGAGTCCAGCGTGCACTGCTGCTCGCAGGTCTGAGTTGACTAGGACTGTTGGTAGAAACAAGAGTCGATGGCGGCACAAATCTCCTACAAGTTTGCGGCACTCGAATGCTTTTTCCTATTGTCCCTTCTATGCGAGTCGTCCCATTGTGGGACCGCTTATTAGACGGCAGCCCGTCGGGCAGCTTAATTTGCGTCTCCCTGAACGCATACTCAGCGCGAAGTTCGAAGAGAACGGCTGGCGGTGAGAATTTGGGCAGGCCGACAGCCGATCAAAAACGTTCTCTGCCCCTTGGCGTCGACACTTCTCTCATATTGCTCTGTCCTTGTCGCTACAAATTATCTTCTTTCGCACAACTTGAAGCAAGCTCGTCTGGGCCGACTGCCTCAGGCTCTGACTTGGAGGGTTCGTGGATACTCGTAGGCTCTCGTGCTTGAAGGTTCGATCCACTTGGCGGACGAAATCCGCCCGAAAATCCTCAATCCGATGCTACTACGTATGGGATATGGGATGCATACGATATACGGACGAAGTCAAACGTACGGAAACTATCGACCCTCCAGAACATAATCCCACTCCTCTCTTGAGACTTGCTATTGACGGACATCAAGCTCCAAGCTCCAAGTCCCGAGCCGCCTCCGCCGCCAGAACAATCAATGCGCCCTTCGCCGTCACCCATGTTTCATGGGGCCTCCACGTTGCCAACTCACCCCCATCTGTGACCTGGTCAGAGATACCGTACTTCCCTGCCCACGAGTACTGCATCTCCTTCTTTCGTTCTCTTCCTCCTCTCCTCCTCCTTTGGACAGCTCGACAAAAAACAAGTCTACTGCACGCTGTATCACCGGTTGCTCACCGCGGCGCTACCAGCACTCGAGAAAGAAGCGGCTTTCTACCAGCACAGCTTCGTATGGAGCGCGACGCGCTCCTGAACGCGTCTTCTTACCCCACCTTTGTCTCCCTAACTTCCATGTGTTGCCTTGTACACGAGGCTATTCTGCGTCAATGGGCAGCGCGCCGGAAATCCGCAGCCCCTCCACGTCAACAAAGGCTCCTCCTGCCTACTCTTCGTCCTCGCTCTCCCGCTCCCTCTCATCTGCTATCTTCCAACTCTTCACGGATTCATCCCCCTTCACGAATACCGCCTGAAGTCCCATTTTACGTCGTCCCCCGCTTGTGCTGCCTGCGGCGCCGCCTCCGAATCGCGTGCACATTCTCCTTGGATGGCCGGCCTGGGGACCTTTTCGTCAGCCGATGCATGCCGCCCCCAAGCAAGCATTACACCTTGTCCCCCCTGCTCTCCCACCCTATCGCTCTCAAAGCCTTGGCGAACTTCATTGACACTAGAGGCCACTTCTTGGATCGGTGCCACCTTCATTATTTTCTGTTCCTTTTCTATTTCTAATACATCTTATTCCGAACAACCCTCTGAAACCGACCACACTTGGCCCCCTCCCCACTCACCCTTTGCGAGACACAAATCGCTCAGGATGACCCACACTAATCACAATCTACCATTTTACTACCTAAAATCCCCGAAATACTGCAAACCACTTTACACACCTTACTGATTCCCGTCCAGCTACACGATAACCAACCCTAGCCTCATGCAGTACAACGAGTACTTGAAAAATTGAAAAATCGTCATCATCATGACATGTTTTGTTTCACGTTGTGTCTTTCGGAGGCTGCTGCCAGTATTTATCACGGTCTTCTAACTACCCCGCCATCGCCTCCGATTTTTTCGTCCTACCCTTCGTCCTACTCGCCTCCCGACCTCCCCTCCTCCTTCTCTATCTCCCCTCGCCGTCCCCCCGCTAGCCAATTTCTCTAATTTCGTCTTGTTGAGGAGAAATAGCAATGCACCTCTCAATCAAAGATGCTCTTCTACCTCAGCCGCCAAGCTCGCACAAGAAGAAAAATTATGAAGTGCATGAAGTCTTGGGCAACGGAACCTTCGGCAAAGTCGTGGTACGGCGTCAAAATCCAAATTTATCGCAGCGATAGACCTGAAGAGTATCTATCTATGTTACTAGCACGCGACATGGAACGTCCCCATCGAACAAGCATCCCTAGCAGAACACGGCGCAGCGCTCGCCGTGCCCGACGATGCATCAAGACTTTCACGGAACAGCTCCAATTTCTCGAAAAAGTCGCGCTCGCGATCGCCTTCACCAAGTCCTGGTGCTGCAAGCGGGATCAAGAAGGACGTTGCGCTGAAATTGATCCCGAAGAAGAAGGTCAAGGGCAATGAGGCGAGCGTTTTCGCGGAGATGGAGGTGCTCAAGGGGCTGGATCATCCTAACATCGTGCGTTGCTGGTCGTCCGCGAATTGCATGATCATGCTGAATCGGGTTTCTTTACCAGGTCAAATTCTACGAATGGTTCGAATCACGGACCAAGTATTATCTTTCATTCGAGCTGGCGGTCGGAGGTGAACTGTTTTACCGGATACAGGAAAAGGGTAAATTCACGGAGAAGGACGCCGTCGAGATTGTAAGGTTTGTCTTGCCATTATCTACCGACTGGTGCTGGAGATCAGATTGGCATTTGCAGATCTATACTATCAGGTGTGAAATACCTGCACGACCACGACATCGTTCACCGGGATCTCAAGTCCGTCACCATCTAGGTCTCTACATCCCTTGCTGATCGTGTGCCGGTAGACCTGAGAACATCCTATATCGCACGAAAGACCCCAAGAGCGACATTGTTATTGCGGACTTCGGGATGTACGTCTCGTCATCCTCCCGCCGTCTTTCGTACGCCGCGGGCCTAATCGTCATTATCTCTATAGTGCGAAACACCTACACGCCCCAGACGAACAACTGACTTCTCTTGCTGGAAGCCCTGGATACGTTGCGCCGGAGGTGCTCGGAAAGCAAGGACATGGCAAGGCGGTGGATGTGTGGTGTACGGGGTACGTCTTATCTATCTCTCTTATTTCTCCGCTGCTTCCGTTCTCGCTGCCTGAACTCCTTACTTATTTCCTGGAATACCACAGGATCATCACCTACGTCCTCCTATGCGGGTACTCTCCCTTCCGCGGCGAAGACACCGCGACACTGATTAGGGAAACGATGGAGGCGAAGATTGAGTTCCATACGAAGTATTGGAAGAATGTGTCTGAAGAAGGTTTTTATTCTCTCTGCTTGTGTCTCCCTACGCCGTACTCACGGATTACCACCAGCGAAAGCCTTTATCCGCCGTCTACTCAGTCTCGACCCGAACGAGCGGCCTACCGCGGGGGCTGCCCTCAACGATCCTGTCAGCCTTCCTTATTTTCCTCTTACGACCCGCACACTTACGTATGCTCTGCTCAGTGGCTAACAACCCACGAACCCTCAACCGAACACGACTTGGTCGGTCTACGCGAGAACTTTGACCCTCGCGCCCGATGGAAGACTGCCATCGCGGGGGTGCGCATGCTGGGAAGGCTGAGGAAGGCCTCGTCGATGGCGTCCTCGGCGGGGAGCGGGGGGTGGGCTGGGATCAGTGATGATGAGGACGAGGATGGGGTTAGTCCGAGTGGAGCAGCGACACCCTCGCCGCTGCCGTCGCCGCATCCGGGACAGAATGCCAATGTGCAGGTGACGCCTGCGGCGGAGGAGTCGGGAGAGGGACAGTTTGTGGACGAGCCGGAGTCGGATGCAGCGGGGCAGGAGGAGCACGCGAAGAAGGCAAAGGCAAAGGTTAGGGGAGAGGAGGAGGAGGAGCTGGCGATGCCTGGGTCGTTTGATCTTTCCGGGCCGCCGAGGGAGACGGGGGAGGGGGATGGTACTTGGGGGGATATGTTGAGGAGGATGAATCTCTCGCGTTGATGTCAGGCCAGTGAGGTGGGATGGGGACGTCATCGGAGCGACTCGACGAGGGGACCGCTTCGGTGTGGACAGAAGGAGGATACATTATGCGTCTATAACGCCTTGATTGATTCAAGTGCTGCATGCCACGAACGAACTCACGACGATAACTGGGACTCTTACTTATTGGTTTAGTAAGTACCAAGCGCTAGTAGTGCCAATATGTATATTATTTATGTAGGATGGCTTCCAAAGTGTACAATATGAATTTACTTAATCAGAGGACACACAGAGAGACATCTTTGGACGATACTCAATTAGGTGCAATGTCACGGTCCAAGCGCACAATGTCACAGTCACGATGGTTGCTCTCTCTTTTTCTTGTATACATGGTCTCAATGGACGGGACAATGGAAAACATTCGAGTGCCGCATCTTTGAAAGCAGATTTGTGCACCCATCGACTCTTGCTTTCATCCACGGTCAACTCAGACCTGTGAGCAACCGCGTTACGTGCAACATTGCGTCGCTGTCTGGAAACATCGTGAGTCGTTTGCTGTTGGCTGTTTGAACATTGAACTATGGACACACAGGGTTGAGATTAGATACAATGCCAACTGACGAGAACGGCGCGTACTACGACGAAGAGTTTTACGAGTATGTTCCGCCGCCGCCGGAGGAACAGCACAAGAGACTCGGCGCGCTCCGCCAACTGACCGCCGCTGGCATCCCGTGTGCCCTCTGGGGCGAGGACGCTTTATGCTTCGTCTACCGCGTTGCAACCCATCTTTTCGACCAGCAAATTCTCGTCCCAGATGATCTCCTCGACTCTGCTGCGAATGTCCTGCAGAACGAATGCTGGGTCCGCTCGGCGCACAATCCCGGTGATCTTGCGACGATGGAAATGTGGGAGCCTGGCCGTGGAGGCACAGTGCCTTGGCCTAAGGCCGTACGTCTAGCCCACAAAGACCTCCCTCCCGAAGACATGGTTGAAAGCACGTACATCATGGAGCCAATGCCCTCACACGTCCTCCTGCTCCCTCAGTCCTACTATGGAATCGACCTACGCAATTACGGACGTCGTCTTCGATCGATGGCTCCGCCTCTCCCTCCTTCGAACGCAGGCATACTTGTCCCTGAATTCCACACGTTTCTGGAGGGTCTCATACACTTTTTGATTAACCCGCCCGTCCTGCACCAGAGAGGCATGAGGAAACATGCGATTTTCATCGGGTACTTGATCTCGTGGAGGGTGCAGTATGAACCGCGCAAGTGGCCAGCCCCAGGGGCGCTTTTGCCTGAAGAGGAGAAAATACTTGGCGAGTTGGAGACGGAGGACGCGCGCTGGTACGTGAATCGCAAATTTACGACACGCCAACCATTCTGGACCCCGGCCTTTGAGGAATACAAGCAATCGAAATTGGATGCGGCAAAAACATCGTAGGCACTTTCTTCCTCATTACGGAGTCCACACTAAATCTTGATCGTCTTAGACACTCAGGTGCGAACGCCCTGATTCCCATGGCCGCTAATGCAGGGTAAGCATCGTGCGTTTACTCAGAGAGTCATAGGCCCGCTCAATGACTTCCCTTGCAGCCATCGGAGGGCTTACCACACTTCCCCGTCTCCCATGTTGACAGCGGTGGCGCGTGGGGCGCGTTTCCCTCGAGTCGCAGCTGTCCCGCGGGCCGCGATGCAGAATTTCGCCACCACAGCGGTGTTGCGAGCCTTGCGTCGTCGCGCTCCTCGATGACCAATTAGGCCTAGATTTTTTCTACTTATTATCGCGGCACTGTCACGAGACTGCGGGATTTGTTGTGATGTCTGCGGGGAGGAGAGGCTCCCTCTCAGTGCATTGGTATATCAGTGGGGCGAGGCGACGGCGGTAGATGTGAGATGCAGGTTTGCCCTTGGGAAAGTGCCTGCAAGACCTCCAAGAAAGCAAACGCCAGCGGAGCTTGAACTGATATTGGTGATGCTTGAAACTCTTTCAGGAAATTCCATAGACTTCCTTCCTTCCTAATACCGTTACGGTTCGACGTTACTGTGTAATGACAGGCCTTGAGCCAGCGTACGCCGTACGAGCCGCATTGCATTCGAGAATTTTGCTGAGTAGGACCCAAGACACGAATAAATAAGCAATATATACACGGACCCACATCGAAAACAGCAGCTACCTAGGTATTCTACACAACAACCCTCACGCCTTCTTCCGATGGGGCCACACCTCGATGTACGGCAACAGCGGCATGACCGCTTCACCCCGCTTACGGTGCCCCTGCTCGACTCTCAAGACGCCCCGCCTCCGCGCCTTGGGGAGATGCGCATAGAAGAACGCGGCGTAGTCCGGCACGAGCGACGGCGGGGAGGATTCGGGGATGACGGTGATATGCGCTTCTTGTAACGCGGGGAAGGCCTCCAATATCGCGTCGAGTTTGCTAATCACCACAGGATCAGCGATGGGGGAAGAAGGCGCAGAAGAGGACGCGACGACAGCGGCGGGGAGGTGCAAGACGATGGCGAGGGATGTGAGGCGGGGGTTGGATGCGCGGAGGCGGTCGAGGACCGACGGGAGGTACGGCGGGAGGGTGTGTTGTTCCATGACGATGTGCAGCTGGATGGTGCGCAGGCAAGTCAAGCGGGAGTAGTCGAAGCGCCCTTTGTCGAAGTGGTCGATGTGGACTGGAAATTTCTCAGTATGAGTAAAAGATAAAGAGAAGGACGCACGCTCATGCCATTGGATGTCAAGACGCTCGAGGGTGGACTGGACGGCGCTGAGGACGAGGGCGAGGTTGGCGGAGGAGTTGATGCTGTGGGGGATGGGGTTCACGGCGAGGCGGCGGACGTTGGAGAAGTAGTGAGGGTTCTGCAGCATGAACTCGAGAATCTTCCCGACTTTGCTGTCGAGGGAGAGGTTGAGGAATTCAGGGGACGAGCCGGCTCGCGGGAGCATGACGTCGGGGGCGTTGGAGTCGAGGCCGACGTGGAACATGGAGAGATTAGGCACGGTGAGGGAGGCGCGGAGGAAGGGCGCGGGGACGTTGGTGACGGTGAGAAGGTGGAGGCGTTCGAGGGACCCGGAGGAGACGATGCGCAACAAGGCGGAGGCGAGGGAGGGCGCCATGTCGAGCCAGTCGCCCCAGCAGCCGAACAGTGCGATCTTGGTGACGCGGGTGAGAAGACCGAGTAGAGCAGGCAGGAGACTGCCTGTGCGCATCCAGATGGACGAGTTGGGGAGGCGGTAGATGGTGACACTCTGCACATACGACGCCAGATGCGGGTAGCAAAGAAAGAGCTGGTAGAGGCCATCGGGGGTGTCGCTGGACATCATAAAGCACAAGTCGCGGAAGAGGCGTTTGCGGCACGAATGCACGAATGCCCAGCAGACGACGGAACACGTCTGCAGCGTCGCCTTGTCGTCCATGTTGTCGACGATCAAATCCAGAATCTCTTGAGGAACGCGGGGGACGTATCGGTAAGGCGCGGCGCTGTAGGATATTTAGCATAGACCACAAACAACAAACAACGACGACGACGTACACGACGGCGGCACTTTTGAGCAGGGCAGTGACCAACTCATCGTTGCGCTGAATCGGCGGCGGGAATCGACTGGGGCCAGACAGCCACGCTTCCCCGCCAGAGCCTGCGTCGGCCATTGATTCGGTTCCCTCCAGCATTGCGGTCACAGAACAGTCGACGTGGTCTGCTTTAAAGGACAATGTTTGCGTCTGTTTACACTACTGATCTTCTCTTCCTCCAATTTCATTTGCTTCCCAGTCTTTTCATCCGTTTCAAATTCGTCGGTCCGATGCCCTTCGTTTTCAAATTTGCTTCCGCTGAGACAAAGGATTTGCGGGGAAACAATCTGGAACAATTGCAAATTCTGGCCTCTTGACAGCATTGACCTCATGCTAACGGCCGTAACCTCAGTCATTTTCAAATACGTCTGGCGCCACTAGTCCCCGTAATTCGGAATCTGGGAGGAAAGAGGAAAGGCATTTCTTTGGGCACGGACTGTCTTAGATTGTCGTCTTGAACCGACGCCTGTTCAACGTTCAACGTTCAACGCGTCGACCTTCACAATGTTCACGTCCTTGTTTTTGTCTCGGTCCAAATTCAAGACTCCGATTCTCTTCACCTCCGTAATCGCATCACCGACAATACCGGTAAATTGCAAAGCTTGTTTTCATGGGCATGGCACACCGGAAAATTTGGTGCTTTGAAAAGGAGTCCAGGACTCTGGGTCGCTGAACCGACATCCCAATATTTTCCAGGGCTCGTATCGTGAGTCTTCCTGTGCTTTTGAAGGCGGAATCTGAAGCTCAAATGGTGGCCAGCTTGCCACTCCCTTTCCAATGTTCTTTCACTCCAAGATCTGCGCAGGCGGTGGAATTGATTCAGTCCACTGCACAGTAGAGCCAATTCTTCATGTCCCGAAACTTTGAACATGAACTGAATGTTGAAATTCAAGTGATGGTTTGGTATTTCCTTTGCAACGCCAGGGTAGAATATAGCATCCATCCTTTTTATCGCAATATACTCGTTACGATTTCGACCAAATCAAGGCTCGGCCCCGACTCGCAGCTCAATCCGTGTCACACACCACCAGCTCTGAATTTCGAACAGTGAGCACCACCAATTATAATGCAAACGCGCACATTTATTATGCATACTCACTCAGCTCGGAGGGACGCGTAATATTTCGAATAGTGCGAATCGACGAATTCGTTCAGCTTTACGATTTTTTCGCCGTCGAAGTGGAATGTGATCTGAGCGATGGAAGAAAGAACGAAACTGAGTAAGATTGCCGTTGGATCGGTTTGAGAGAGAGGACTCCACACACCATATACTCATTGTTGTACTTCTTTCCAGACTTGGTCACACCGTCGGATTTCAGCTAAGTGTCCAGGCAAGGACATTACTTCAACGCTGCCCAACGAAATGAACAAATATTCAACCGACATGGAATACAACCGCATCGGACCCATGGACAACGTCAATCGGGGGAAGAAACTAAACTCCATCTTCAACTTGAACGAACCAAACCGAGAATCCAATCCTCGTAAAAGGAAGAACGGCAAGAAAAGCAGACATACGACAAGTTTCTCAAACACTCCTTCCATAGCGAATTTCAGCACCTGCAACCACTCCTCCTTCCCTCTGTACTCCCTACCATCCGAAGGCACGATCGTCGACGGTTGATATTGGTGTCGGAAGTCTGGCGCGAGGAGGTCTGCAAGGGCGGGCCAGTTGAGGGCGTTGAGGTGTTCGAGGAGGGCGTGTGCGTTCGCGAGTTGAAGGGTTTGGAGGGAGGAGGACATGGGGAGGAGGAGTGTATGATAGAGGAGGAAGAGGAGAGTGTGAGAGTCAGGCTGATATCGAAAGGTTCAATCAAGCAAGAGAAGGACGGTTTGTTGGGACGCAATACATTCCCCCATGTGAGATAAGTAAGTCAATTGGTTCCCGATCTTGAAGTTCGACCTACCGGTGACAGAAAAGTAGCGATCTGTTGTCATTTGCGGCAGCAGCAATCCGAGAGAATTCCGAGTTGATGATAGCTTGAGAAAATATCCAAAGCGGCATAGGTCAAGATTAAATTCATTCCTCCGAGCTGCAACAAATTCAATCCGTGGCTGCGCATAAATACGCCACGAAGATTCACGAAGATCTGGGAGACACGAGAAGGATGTCAGGATCGCGATCTGCCATAGCAGGGCGTTAACTACTTACTCAGCTCTGAGGGCTCCGAAGAAATCCTTGGAATACTTGGAATCAACAAACTCGTTAAGTTTCACGATTTTCTCGCCCTCAAAGTGGAAAGTGACCTACACAGTAAAGGGGTCGATAGATGTAAGTAGATACTCTAAAGCGGATCGAAAAGGCTGGTGCGCACCATGTATTCGTTGTTGTACTTCCTACCAGATTTAGATGCGCCATCGGACTTCAACTAGGATGCCAAAATAATATCAGTGCCATTAAACAAGGCCGGAAAGCCATAATGACCGACATGGAACACGACGGCGTCGGAGCCGTGGACAACGTCGATCGGGGGTAAATACTATTATATCGCCTTTGCCTCAACCACTATACCTCATAGGGGCGAAGGAAGATATGGCTCACAGTAACCTTGCCAAAAACGTTCTCAAGTGTGAACTTCAAGTTATTGACAAAGTCGTCCTTGCCCCGATCGTCCTTCCCATCTGGAGGGATGATTGTGGACGGGAGGTACTGATGTTTGAAATTCGGAGCAAGGAGATCGGCGAGGGAGACCCAGTCGAGCGCGTTGAGATGTTTGATGAATGCGTGTGCGTTCTCGAGTTGTTTGGTGTGGATGTCAGACATGGGAGAGGAGGGAGAGAAGGAGAGAGCCGCTGATTCACATCTTCCAATTCGGCCTCTATGTTGTTCGGCAATCTCCAAGGAGGTTTGACAACGGCTAGATTCACGATCCGTGCGAGAGAAATTGGCATCGTTCAACATTCACCGAATACTGCAGCGATTCACAAAAATTTGAGTACTTCCGAGGTCCCAACCACATCTGCCATATCGCCATCGAGATGAGCCATCGCAACCCCGTGAGTTGCTTCGGCACTCCAAGCTTTGCCATCCTTGAAATCGCCTTTAGCCGCGCCCGGATAGTCTGGGACTCCCGCCGCAAACGTCGCGCATGCATCTCCCACCACCACAACCGAGAACCCAGAATCGTACCCGGCACGCGCCGTCGAGCTGACACAATGCGGCGAAGACATCCCCACCAGAATGATCGTCTTGATATTCTCTTTATCGAGAACATCCTTCAATGTCGTGGCGCCATCGGAAACGAGGAGGGCGTTGAATCCCGAGCTTTTGTCGTGTTTGCGCAAAACGGGCTCCTCGCCCTGGGGCTGGACGTAGTCTTGGGGAAGGACGCCTTCGGGATGAGTCTTCTCGTTCCAAGGAGAAGTGCCTTCCGGATCGAGCTTTTCAGTGTCGATGTGATGGATGTGGACTATGGGGAGCTTGTTGGTGCGGAATGCTGCGAGGAGAGTGGTGATGTTGGGCTGCATATTCGGCGTCGACCTCTCGCGGTTGTGAAACATTGGATCATTGAATGCTCGAAGTTGGAATGAAATTGAGCTTGAAAACCCCGAGAATGAGAGAGAAGCTCACCATTCTGCACATCGATCACAACTAAGGCCGTCCGAGGCAAATGAGATAGAAGATGAACGGAGGGCATCGTTGAAAGGAGGTCTAGGGTTCATGGTAAGGTCTTCACCGTTTATAACATATGGCACATTCAGGCACCAATTGCGAGCAGCGACACCGAGTCAGAAGAGATCGGTCCCGTATGGCTGAGGAGGAGAGAGTGAGATCGTTATCAATGTAATTGCTCGGCATTGTTTGCCAAGATTGCTATACCAGGTGATCGCGACACGCGTTGCTTTGCCTTGTTGATCTCCCTTCAAGCTTCAGCCTTTGTTGCTTGCTCCGCACCGTGTACTCATAAGTACGAGGGCTGGCAGTGGAAGGTCAGAGTCTTTATTCTGTGCGATTATCTGCAATACTGAATTCATTTCGTATAGGCTTCGACTTTCGACAGGTGGTCACCCTGAGCGTCGGCGCGTCGAGGATTATATCAGTATGCGGTGGACGAGTTAGGTTTTGGACAACGCTGATGTACACTGTCCATGGATTCCATCATCAAACGGCCATTCTGCTCCCCTGCTTATCGTGCGAGCGCGCTTTTTCATGCGTGGGTCTCATCATCGCAAGAGCATCTCAGTTCGAGGATGCTATCTCCCAGCTTCAAGTTTGCAACTTGGCATTGTTCTTGGGGTCCTTTGACTTGAAGACCGTTTCTGCTGCCCTGAAAAGGCTCTTCAATTGCTGCTGACCGCTTAAAGGCCATTATGAAGAACCGGAAATTATCGACAGTACGAGAGAAATTTCATAACATTAATGAGGTTTACCTCTTCGCTCACCTCGAAGGCTCGTTCCCATGGCTATGCGGTCGTTGTCCGAAATACCTACGTCTTCACTCTTCTCACGGCGATCGGGGTCTTATATCAAGTTCGATGCCGCCTTGGGTTTCCCTCCCTCAGTTCTGTCTCGTCCCTATCTTGCCCCCTTGAGCACTGGTATCAGGATGCGTTCAACATCCGAAATCATCTCCCATTTCCGAGAAACTGTGGGCGATGTCCCCCCTGGGCTCACCGTGAGTTGGCAGAGCTGATCGTGAGCAGTACTCGAGCAGCTGAAAAACAAAATCTCTCTAGGGCGCGTCGACCACTGTAGCGGGATCCAGACTATATCTGTTTGTAAGTCTGATTGACACAACTTCCTAATATCTCGTAGCTCAACGGTTTCTAGGGTGGTTCATCATCAGGCGCATCTGACCGCAAACTCTCGTCTGACCTGTATGCGCTCGATCTCGACCTCTGGAAATGGGAGAAGATTATTCCAGTGGCGAGAGAGCATACTCCTCCGGCTCGGTATTTCCATACTCTGGATTTCTGTTCGTATACTATCTCTCCCGACTCTAACCATATTCTAATCTATTCTAGGGAGAAATCACTTGGTTCTGTACGGCGGCCTCGAGGAGCAAAGTAGCTCCAAACGTCCAGAGGTCCTGCATGACGTTCGGCTCTTCAATCTCACCACCCGGCGCTGGTTACGGCCTTCTCGCATCTTTCACGCCTCAACTGTTCCTAAAGCCCGACATCTGCACCTGTCTTGCATATCGGTGGACAGGCTCTTTGTATTGGGAGGAAAGGACTCTTCCGGCGACGAATTGGAAGAAGTTTGCGTGTATGACTTGGTCAAGAAAGAGTGGATTCAAATCCAGCCGCAGCTTCCTAAGCTCAAAGCGACTTGCGCTCTGGTGATTACATCTCAATGGCATGTTCGCACCCCGCCGCAAGACATCGACCATCCGGATACACCGATGCCGCTGCGGTATTCCGAACGAGCGACAAGTAAATCGCCTTGCGACATGTATCTATATAAGGTAACAGCACATTCGAAGTCGGATTCGCGATTGTTGACTTCAGTCTATACCAGGGCAACTCGGGCCAGACATTGGACGTATTCTCGTCGTCTTCAAACGGCAAGATAACGAAGAAATCCACTCATCACACTGCCCAATTACCATCCTTCCACTCTCCATGCGGGGCGGTCTTGGGCAACAGTTTGATTCTCGCAGGGAATCATCCCATCGATGGCATGAACCAGACATTCTCTATCTGGACTCTTGATCCAAACACCAATAAATCGGTGTGCATAGATACCGGCGATGTTTTCCAGCACGGGTCGTGGACGCACGGCTTTCTATGGGAAGATCACAACAAATTCGTCGTCTTTGGCAAACGTGGAGAGCCCCTTGGTGATCCTTCAGGTGAAACTGTCTTGAATTGGGACGCTGTCGTCGTCGTAGATCTAGAAGCGCTGGGAATATATCAGCCCCCCGTCCTCAAACTGTCCGCAGCCGCCCAGAAACTCGGCCTGAAATCTCTCGCTGGCAGCCACCACACAGATTTCGACTTCATCTGCGACGACGGCCGACGGATACCATGCTCACGGAAAACCATCTTTGATCGATGGTCGTGGCTCCTTGACCAGCATACGCGCTTAAGCAGCACGGAAGCCAGCGTGAAGCACCAGAAGCGAACGGAGCTGACCATTACCAAGACCACTTTGACGTTGGCGCAATCTTATCCCGTCACAATGGCTCTTCTCCAATACTTTTACTCATTGAATCTTGGCACGGCGCTGCAACGCGCTCCCGCAGTCCTGAGTCACCTCCTCCTCATCTCGACCGAGTATCATGTCCCCCATCTACGGGCTCTGGTAACGCACGCCATGCACCTCGCTCTGACTGAGACAACAGCCGATGGGATTTTCGAGATCGCGGCTGCTTGTGGGTGTCGGAGTCTGCAAATACGGTACGTGTCCTTCACTTGACATCCGCATCTCCAGCACTGCTCACGCTTAGTTTCAGGGCGTTCAGGATACACAGGGAGAGAAAAGTGAGATTTCCCTCGATATCCTCATCATCTTTGACTAAGGACCTACTCAGACGAACACGAAAAAACCAGTCATCTCTCGGGGACGATCCAATTCAGAAGGTACTCGGGCTACACGGTGTGAGTATAGCGCCCGCCCCATGTCTTGCCCTGTGTATTAACAGAGGTCAAGCCCGACGCACTGGTGATCGGCCCGCTGCAGGTGCTCGCGCCCCAGCCTTCTCACCGAGTCCTTTTGCACGAACCACTACCTCATGAGGCTCCGCCTGTGCCGCCCTGTGACTATACGCATGTCGGACCCACAGCCTGAGAAAGCAACGGATTCGAAGTCCGCAGAAAGCTCGTTACCAATTATCGAGCATACCCTTGTCACGGCAGCGGAGAAACCTGCCTCAGATATACAAACAGAACAGACGTTGATACCGCCGCCAAAGGTCTTCTGAGGAAGCGAACGCAATCGGTTGACTCGCGCCTACCTCGCCCGGCACCCACCAGATCGAACACGGACGAGCTTTGCGCAGCGGTCAAGGCGTCTGAGGGGTAAAGCGGTGATACCCACTTCCAAATTAACAGTTCCGGGTTAGGGCGACAAATGGACCGAAAGGGTCTTGGACATCTGCACGCCATCGTCCCATACTAACGGGTGGGGTTTCACGGAATCCCGTAGACGGTCCCAGACAGCAGAGCAGGACAAAGAAGGCGCCTGGATCTCTGTCAGCGATCCCAAAGCGGCTTGAAAGTGGTGGGGAGAAGCGCAGTAAATAGCTGCGGACTTGTATTGTGTAAAGTAGTATCTTGTAAATAGCATTGTATGTTTGCTTGAAGGACGCAGCGAAAGGGATACAATCTTGTTTGTCGTGAATTGCGGTATTATTGCGCATACAAATTATAGTGATATGAGCGCCCCTGGTACCGGAAGGACAGTAATCTTCTCGCAACGAAATGTCTTTTGCAGTGCGGCCCTTTCGTGTGTGTTTTGAGTAGTGGTCACCCCTTGAGGTGCTACCAGCACAGTGAGGATAACATTCGCCGAAAGAACGAAGGACTCACATTATGCAGGTACCATTAAACCTCCCCATGTCCTGACGGCATAATACCCGCCCACGAACAGCCCGGACACCCCGTCAGCAGACTCATATTTCCTCCAATTTATTCTGGTGCAAAGACCTCCTCGCGGAGGGGGGGAGAAGCGAGAGGGAGAGAGGCGGACTCGTCGGGCATCAGCGATAGTACGGCGCTGAGATTGACTTTGTGGGATATAGGCTGGGCCTGAGTTGGGAGGAGCGGAGGCGACGGGCCATGGTGGTCAATGCAAAGAAACGCGCACAAAAATTGCGTGGGTGACGACGCGTCGGAGTTTGAATTCGGCATCTGATTTGGATCTAATCTAATCTGTATCTTGTAGGTATTTTTTGAACATTCTTTCAAGCATTCTTTGATTCTTTCTCTTTTAGTCGCGGAGTCAGGCAATGTTTGAGAGGATATATTGACATAATCACTGGTACACCTTTCAGAATAGGTATATGGATTCAAACTCAGCATTATACAGTACACTGAGACCTACTTCGTCCCAACACACACCGCAAAATTGAAAGTTTCTGTGTAACCAGTATACTTTGCAGTAAACAATGAATACAGTTCGTTCAGAAAGTATTCCAGAAAGTAATGTATTCTGTAGAACAGAAAACTTACCTGTAAGCCAAGCTATCTGTAAAGGATTCTGTTTATCAGTATACAAAGCTTTCGGCGCCGCCAGTAAATGATCCAGTAAGTACTGTATTCTGGATCCCTTTCGGCATCACAGTAAACAATAAGAACTGGGGTGCCGAAAGTGATCCAGAATACAATAGAAACTGGATCACTTTCTGCGCACCAGTAAGTAATGCTTACTGGCGGACAGAAAGCGGCCCTGTAAACAATAGTTACGGGCCGCTCAGAAAGCGCACCCGTAAGCTATTGTTTCTGCTCCGCAGAAAGCCGACCAGAAAGCAATGATTTCTGCGCGTGCTGCAGCACGCCGGCAGCACGACTGCAGCACGTCTGCAGCACGCCGGCCGCACACACCATCAAAATGAACAAAGTTTTTCTTAAAAATAAATTAGACGTTACTGAAACACTAATTTTGAGCTGACAAGTAAAACACAGCGAGCACATCTCTAGAACGGAAGAATGTACAGTTTGAGTACAGCTGAGAATACTTAGATTGTGCTCCGGCAGGGATGCCATGGTTCTTGAATCCCATCCTCCCAATCCACCAACACCTCCAGCAACGCTCCCCTCGTATACATTACCTCCACCTCCATACACGCTCCAAACACCCTCCCATCGACACCCAACAAGTGCTCCCACTTCTTCCCCGCTGCTGCAATCGGCGGAGACTGAACGCGTCGACACGTCTCATTCAGCAGCAAAAGATCCAGGGTTCAATGGGAAACGAGAGCCCACGAGGAATTTTGGGAACCTCATCGGTTATCGTCATTGCCAAACTGAACGTATCATTAGTTTACGAAGATGAATAAAGCACAGTGACGCACCGGCGGCCGTGGCCGCGTCGTCATCGCGCTTCCAGCTTCAAAGGGCTTCAAAGGTATCGACGGCGGCGGCACGGTGTGGAGAGGATGCACCGGGCTGGGTCGGCAGCGAAAGTGGGATACCAACGCGGTGGGCATTAGGCATTGGGCAGAGTCTAGCGCAGACACAATCGCCGTCACCGAAATGATATTTTGCTCTAAAAGAGTACGAGCCAAAGCAGGCGTATTGAAGGACGATTCATACGGGAGGCATGCTGTTGCTGCCGTGGCAATGTGGATGGCACGAGGGAGGAAGCGAAGGCTGACGAAGATCTGGTATCTCTGAAACGCAGGTCAGTATCACGCGATGAAAGGATATGGTGAAACTAACCTTACCTGACGTTAATCGCGCCGTACCACCATCCACATTCATCGCATTCGCCCCTGCATCCCTCCGCTCGACGACCTTCTTGTTCCCCTTGCCCTCATCCAAGCGCAGCGGCATAGTGGTACTCAAACCGACCACAGGCTGCCACCTCTTGCACATCGAGGCTTGCCGCTTCAGCGCCGCATGCCTACTCCCCTTGACGCCCGTCTCCCCATCTTCCTTCTCCTGTACCCTCGCCGCCAGGAACGACGTCCTTCCCACCCTCGCCCTCACCCACCTCATACGCCCTCTTTCTCTTCTTACCCTTCACCATACCACATCCGCCCACGCCCGCCGAATCCCCGTACTCCACCCCATACACGAGATCTTGAAGCCCGATAGGCGATGGTACCAATCTTCCGCCTTCATACCGGCGAAGAGGCGCCCCGACGCTCAGTGACGAAGGAGGACGGCACCCGGGACGCAGAAATCGCCTGCCGTCTCGAAGCATACGGCTCTACGACCACGCCAGGTCCTAACAAAGCGGATAGCGCCGCCACGACCGTGCTCGCGCCCACGCGCCTGATCGCCTCCTAGCCGCCTCCTAAGGATCCCATTCCCCGCCGTACTCGCCGCTGCACCCGATACGCCACCATGCAAGACGCTCTAGACCACTGTACTCCCGACCATTTAGCCGTTGGATGGAGCCACCGTCGAAACCAAAGCTGCGGTCTCTTGTACATCGGAGAAGCGCCGCAGAAGAGAGCAGCGACAATGAGGGTAAGGGTGCGGTGTGAGACGGTTTGGCGGATCGCAGAGGGCATGCATCCGTACAATGCGAGACGCATGAGACGCTGTCTTTACGCATACATGCAATACGCCCGACGGGTCCTGACACGCCGCATCCGAAATTCCCTCCCCCATGTTCCAGACGAATGCACAACGGCTTTCCGAATCGGCCTCTAGACGCCCTAGTCACTTTCAAAACCGACGTTACAGCATAAAGAGCAGCGCCAGGTGAGCGTCGTTCGTCAAGGTCGGAGAAGAATATGCCGCGCAGACGAGAGCAGCGGCGAGGGTAACACGAGCGAATCGCAGTGGCGGGGACGATGTGTTCGTCGAAGTCGGTAGTCCACAGCCCGTCGTCGTCTGCTCCGCTACTGTCACAGTCCTTGTCGTAGTCGGAGACGGGCAGGTCTGCGTGCACGGCGCGCCGTTCACCACGACGGGGATGGTGATGGATATACGGCAAAGGTAGCGCAGGGACGGTGGTCGACGATGTAGCTGGATGTCTAGATCGACCACGGGGCCGGGTAGATAACGCACGACAGCCCACTATAGAGGTGTGGCGCAAGATGCTTGAGCGTCGGAGAGGTACGGGGACGGCGAACGAGGAAGGAGATACAGCACGCCGAGCTTGACTAAGAGACATATGAGCAGGAGACTAAGACCAGAATCGCAAGGGAAGCGCATACCATCTGTGGTCGTCGTCGCCGTCGCCGAGAGAAGAAAACTGCCGTTCTCGTGATCAGAAAGGCACAGTGGTGGCGCCGCCGGTGGTGTAGCACGCTCGCAAACGAAAGTTCCGTAGCATGAAGGAAGAACACGCAGCGACGGATGTAGTCGCTCGGTAGCACCTCTCCACGAAACGCGATCCTAGCGTCCCCACGTCCTTGGCATAGGAAGAAGATATAGCGTGTCGAGCTTGGGTGTGGTATGAGCATGAGGCTATGATCAAGAACGGCGAGAAGCGCGTACCATATCCACTCGTCGAGAGTATCGCCGTTCTCAAATCGCAAAACACGCGGGGGCGCATGCGTTAGGGGACGAAAGCTCCATGGCATGATAGGCAGGCAGGCTGGGGCAGTGTACATTAACTCGCCGTACCCGCTGTGGCCCAGAAAGCGCCCCCCGCGAAACACATCCCAGCATACTCGGCTACAGTCGGCGGGGGAAAACGAGCCAAGTCGAATCGGAGAGCTACGCCAGTCGTCCGCCGCGAACTGTAGTCGATAATGGAGTCACGTACGACGGGCCACGGTCGATCGTATCATGTGCCCGTGCGTGCCGACCCAAAATAAGCCTATCCGGACGAAAACGACAAGCGCCACGTATATCCCCCCGGTAGCGCACCGGCTGTAGATAAAAATAAAAGGGATGGGGTGCAGGTGGGAGGCGAACCAAGTGCTAGTATAAGTATGAGCATAAGGGTCGTATTGGCGAGCGCAGCTGGTATGCAAGTTTGCTCGTGGGCAGAATGCACTTCCGGTGTCCAAGCCGCTGCGACAACAAAACACGGATTCAAGGTCCGCGGAAGACAGCATGCTTGCGCAATGCGGGAGAGAGCAAGGAGGCTGACGTCGATTCGTTGTCAAGACGAGAATCCACCAGAAAGACTATGTATCGAGGTAAGCTTGAAGGACACAAGAGGAGCGCGTAAGGTGAACGAGTACGAACCAGATACGCGGTGCGTTGCTGTCGAACAAGCTTCTGAAGTCGATTGTCATGGAATCGGACAACCGGTACTTTCGCGGTGACACATAGGGAAAATTCAGACAAAAAAGCTGCATTGCGTTGGGAAGGATGTTAACAGAAAGAAGGGCTGGGATCGATAAGATTAGTAGCGTACGAGATGTATTGAATCTTGACTACACTTGGCAAGCGCAGTGTGACGAAGCGAAGTGATGACGGGGAAACGGGTAAAGAACGACAGTCCAAGAGAGGCCAAATGTGTCCATTCGAAGGGGTGGCAGCGGGTTCCGTCGTACTGAACGAAGGCGGTGAATAGAGGAACGAAATCAGCCGAGACCCGCTCACCTCATATGCCGTTTAAGACGAATTTCGCGCGGGGCTGCGGTAATATTGCCTGAATAAAAGGTCTGTATCGATGAGTATATGCCACAGAGAAAGAATATATGGCAGTGACATACCTTGAACGCCAAATTCACCATTCTCTCAAGTCAGAGTCCAGCCTGTCGCCCTGATCTTGTTTAAAACGTGCATCCACGGTCAGGTTCGCCAATTTGTCGTATTCTGTAGTACAGACGTCTTGGCGTTGGGAAGGAAAATCCAGGGAACTTGCACTGCTGCAGCCTATGAATGAATGGATGGAATGAGCAATTTTATGTGGAAAAAAGGAAGGCAAGAGGGTGGGGGTAGAGGATGAGGCATGTCATGATGTATTCAAGGAAGGTCCGAGATGACGATGATTTGTCTCGAAAGCAACACGTACTCTGCGTCCTTCAAATTGTTGCTTGCGATCTGTTAGATTCTCTACATCCGCGTCTGAATACCCAGATGTTTGTTGTCTTGGTCCATTCGAAAGGTGTTGATGCCGCCTCCGCCTTGGCGACGACAAAACGTTGATAGCTTTGGAGAACCCAGTGGTGAGGCTTTAGGCGAACGATTATAAAAGATGAAAGGTCCGGCAATTGTGAGGGACCCCAATGAGGCGCCGTCAAAGTCGGAGAGAATGAGGGCGTCTAGGACGATGATGCGTCCAAGACCGCAGGCAGCCAACAGCGTTGACAATTTCCATCGTTGGACTGAGCCGGCGGGAGGGGTGTGCGCTGGCGTGCGGCGGCAGAGCAGCAGTGATGTGGCTGTGTCTGGCCTGATTTGCTCACGGCCGTCAATCACCGTGTCTGTTTTGACCACCACTGGCGTCCCTTCCAGGCTTCCACCGGGACAGTGCACAAGTCCTTCACGATTCGCACTGCTGTCTTTCGATCTAGAACCGGTGAACAATTCACAGTTGGTTCAACCTACTGACCGCGACTCTAATTTTCAGGTTGAGTCGTTGTTTCTTTATTCCCTTGAACTCATGATCATTCGCATTATACAGATACCCAGCTCAGTTCAACGCCTAGGTCAGAAATACACCCGACCTCGTTTTCTCGGTCTACTACCGGTACCTTTAGGATGCAAATGACTTTTATTCCACGACGTTTCCTCTTCAGTAGGTCACGGATAGGAGGGATTCTGATTCCTGAGGGAACATTGAGGTTGAGATTGAAGTCCCTGTTGAACGATTTGGGCAATCGTGAATTCACATATCTTACCTGGTATCTGGCCCTTTCTTCGCCCACAGCTCTTGTTCGTTCGAACAATATGACGGTGAGCACAAGTCCCGATCCATTTCTCCGTTCGCGGCCGAATGCTCCTTGACTCGGACTTGACATCGAAATCCGAACAGGTTGACACCCTCTTTCGATTGAACAAATATTCCCCTCGAACCGCCGTTTCGAGCTTTTTGGTCAGTCACAGGACCAGCGTTATTTTCTTTATTTACTGACTATGCCCGTTCAGATTGTAATCGACTTCATTTGGTTTTCGCGAGTTCAAAATAATACCACCGTACAGAAACTACGACGGTGCGCACAACTATTCATCTTTCCCTTCACCGTCGAATAGAACTTTGCTGGCTTGAAGTTCCAAGTCCACTGAATACACCAAACTTGAAGGTATGCTTCATTTCAATTGAGCGTAGAGATTATGCCCGGGCTCGTATTGTGATCTGTGTCTGTTCGATGGCCGAAATGCTGATAGACTTGACTCTTGAACGGCTGATTTCGAAAGCCGAGACCATGACATTCTGATTTGAATCCCCGCACGCGTGTGTTCAAGCCAATACTCAAGTTGGTGATCAATTATTGACTCAAAATTAGAGGGCCAACCCTGCCCTTAAGTTCCATTAGACCGTCTTATTCAGGTGAGCCTTCGCTCCATCGTTCTACCTCTTTAGTGTCGAAATCAGATCACTTGCTTACCTCCAAGGGACACTGGCAGCACCTTTAAAATTTCATCGTAAGTTGACCATTGTCATCGTCTCCTCTCCTTCAGTTTCTTAATAGTCAAGTTCATGTTCAATCCTGTTTCAAGACTGGTTCATCCTCATTACCTCGCAGTAATAAACTCGTTTTCGTTTCGGAGCTGAATGTCGCTTTGACTGAGAATGTTGTGGTCAAAGAGTTGTGTAAGTTGACTTTGGTTTCGGTTCCATTTGGATTCAACTTTACTTACTGTCAGGTCGTTCCTCAACATGACAACAACATTCAAGCGTAACCCTCTGCTTTGCGACCTTCGTATGCATCCAAATCAAGCTCTGATAAGTAGCCATTCAAGTATATTTCGAAACTGCTCTCAGTTGCCCACTCCTATTCCAATTCTTCATATTACTGATTCTGATTGTGCAGTAATTTGTTTGTAGAAAATGAATTTATTGTTTCGCTATCATAGCGATTGGAACATGGTACCCTCACGCTGTCTCCTTCCTCTGGATTCGTCGGTTTCGACGAATTAGGCACTCGCTAGTACGCTCTGCGCATTCGGATACCAAAATTTGAGGGCGGCGTAGGTGGACGCAGATTTGCTTTGAATGCTGAGCACGATGAAGCGGGAGATAGAGAAGAGTGTCGAGTGTACAACTGTCGGGTTGGGCGGGTGTACGAGGAGTCGGCACTGGACATAGTGAGGCCATAGAGTTCGGAAGAGTGGTTGAAGAGATAGCGTGCTGCAGCACGTATGCGGCAGTGTAAACGATACTGCTGCACCAACTGTCCATTCTTTCTTATTGTCTTTTACGTTGGCTGCGACGTTCGCACGACGATAATGCGATTTCTATTCACTAGTTTTGAACCGGTAACATCAGCTCACTAGACAAAGTTTGATATTATGTAAGTAAATGCACCACGTATCTTTACTAATTTTATGTCGTCCCAATCATTGCAAGTATACAATGAGCACAGTAAAATCTCCGGGTCAAGTTTCGAACTCTTTTGCCGTCTGACTCGGGAGACTACTAGATATATACAACACCTCGGGATTACCGATTCTAAATTACAAACATAGTAGACGACAAATCCAGCACTCTTATGCTGTGTTAACACAAGAAGGTGAGTCCCAGTCCTCAGTGCTGCAGGTGTTGCAGCATACTGGGAGCAGAGCCACCGCACAATCGCCTCGGATGCAGAAGAAGCACATCGTAAGAACAATAAGCAACCACCGTAACGCAACCACGCCACCGCCCACAGCGTGGCATACTGCAGCACGGTGTGTTGAATGGTCCTCGACGAGGCGTCGGCGAGCTCCCGATCCGGCCGTCACCCGTCATCCCATCCTCATCGAGATAGCCTGCATTTCTCTGGCCGAAATGGACTCAGGCTATCAAAGGGGGTCAATCGTCGCCGTTGACATTTGGTGATGATAGTGTCGATCCGTAGAAATATCTGGAATCAGGGGGAGTTTTGTTAGTGGGACAAGTATGACGGTGGGATATGAGTTCAGTTGCTCTTTCATAGATTCGTATAGTTTTCGTGAGTTGTCTTGCACCTTGATAATAGAATAGTCTGCCAAATAATGAAATCAAATATGCGAACGTGAATACTGAAGTCAACCGAAGGAGACCTACTGAATGAATATGCTGTAAACCGGCGAAGAAGCGGGGAGAATCTTTGAATGAGGATATCGAAACAATTGAAGCCTACAGTAATGTAAACACTGATAGATTCAAAGTAGCGATAACTTAGTAGCTGAAGAGAACTGAAGGCACAAGGCCGAAGTCAAGACGGTGCGTGCGGAGTAAAAAGAGCATGTACAACCTGATGTTGAATTACGGCGATGAAATTGAACGCACCAAAGAAATGAGCTTGCCTGACCGACCGATGCTGAATTACATTCGAGATAAACCATAGAATATAAAACCTGGAATGAAAGACAATTGGAATGAAAGGAATGATAGTTGATTGGTGGCGTACTTTCGAAGATTCAGTTAGCCACGCTAACGAACTCAACTCAGCGAATAGTTAAAGTGGAAAGGATAGAAATGATTATACCTAATCGGGAGCGCTTCGACCAGTCCCAAGCCTTACACTGAGGAAATCTTCACACAGATCTCTGATCGACTCCGATATAAGACTTGAAACAATTCCAGATCAGCAAATTTTCCGGAATGAAGAGAACAAAGTCGGATTCAGTATTTTGAATGCCCGCTGACTACTTTTGAAGTCTGATTGGAGAAATATTCAATGAGTACCATAGAAATTCAGTGAGAAAACAGGAGATCACTGACAACGTCGGCGGCACATCAGCGACACAATGTTGCGGAGGTAGAGGGCGTAGGGACTGTTGAGTGGGCGTCAGGAGTAAAAAGTGACCTTTGTGTAGGTATTGCACTTGGCGACTCGGCATCGAGTGCGCCACCAGGTTTAATTTGGATGGCTTCTGCTTGCGAGCAGCCACTGGGCGAGTGAATATTGATACACAAATACGCTACGAACCTGACCAAACATACCTGAGAATATACTGGCATAATTTTTGCTGCTCGGGATGCGAGTATGCGCAACTTTAGATCTAGATCTTGTTAAGTGTGCGTGCCTCGAAATCAACAACAAAGGCATGGATGACGCAGAGAGACGGTCATCTCCCCGGGGATCCCCGGAACAGAAAATAGGAAACGAACTTTGAATCTGCTGTGGAGTCTCCGAGTGGGCTGCCGTGTTTGTGCTGCAGTACAGCCTTGATTGGTAGTGTGAGAAATTCGGTCATTCATTGCTGGCGAACATAGCTCGTCGGCTAGAATGAGCCACCAAGAGAGTCATTCATTGCTGGTAAACCAATGGTAAACTGTGCTGCAGCACCGGCAATCCGAGTCAGTTGGGCAAGGGTTTGTGTGGAAGTTGGTCGGAGCGCTGGACGAGTGCGAGTCAGAACAAGTACGGTAGCCAGATTTGCCAGCGAGATAAACGCCAGCGGGATTGTGTCGACACCAGAACAAGGCACATCAGAAACGTGTCGAGGAATAATGCAGGAGGCAAAAGGCGGTGGCAGTTCGGTTACGTTGTTTTGTGACGCCGCACGGATTTATCGGCCGAAACTGCCTGCTTCCTAGCATCCACGTTCACGACACCCTCTTCCTGACGCGTCTCACAGCGCCGACGAGTAGAAGTTCTCGTCTTTGTTCGGCGCCAGCATCGACGGCGCTCATTTGCGGTGACTGCCAACCGTTACTCAGCGCCCGCCGCCGACTCCTCACTCAAATTGCGCAGTCCCGTCACCTGCAGCTCCTTTTGCCGTAGTACACAGGGACGACGCACGCTAGCGCACGCTTCAACTCCTCGTGTGATGTATGCAGAAGGAAACCAGCGCCCGCACGAAGTAGATCTATCGACGCTTTTCGTCTTCAATTTTACTATCCGAGTCATTCGACACCGGACAACGACTTTATCCGACGCAATATTCCCAAATACTGCTGATGAAGCTGCAGGAGGGAGTGCACTACGCCGTGTCAGGTTCTTTCGGTGCATATATCCTTTCGTTTTCTCCGTCAGCGCTTCCAATCCGACTGACGTTGCGATACAGATGTGATGTTACCATCAACTGTCCTCACTGCTCCGCCGCGACGCCACCGCCTTGTTCGTCCCTCAGCGCATTCATTCTCGTATGCACCGTGATCGCGTGATCCCTAATATCCATCAACGCCGCGACACAGATCAAGCACGAGGATATACAAGCCGGGGCACTTCCTTTTATAGCACAAGTGAGGCAGATTCATCCGTTTTAGGGAATCTGCCTTGTTTGAGGGCAAATTTCTGGCAAATCTCCATCATCAGAGGCACATTGATCATCAGAGTCCTGACTTCTACCAAAAAAATATACCTTGGCCTAACCCTAACCAAACCCTAACCCAAACCTTAACCCTAAACCACCCTAACCACCCTAACCTCTAACCAGCTTGTCCTGCGCTCAAATGTGAATTTCCGGAAGTTAGGGCGCGCTGCGCTTGCCCTAACTCCCTCGACGGCGGTAATTGATGGGCCTTCGGCAGTCCATATATGGTATTGATTGATGATCTACTTAGACGTACATCTGCCTCACTTGGTGCTGATCTGCCTCACTTTGTCTGATCTGCCTCGCATCAAACTCACCTGCCTCACATCAATTCACATCTGGGCCCGCCACTTTGTTAATCCTCATCAAGCACCTCCGACGCTCAGCTCGCACCAGCTCGCTCGCTCCATCAGAAATTACAATTTTGATGAAAAGAGCACATCTTATTCCGTCCTCCCGCCCATCCTCGTCCATGTCTCTTGTGAGCCCGTTCCGTTGATTTCCGAGGCCTCGACTATAGCAACTCAACCTCCGCCCCACTACTGCTATGACGCTCACTCTTGATGTTCTATCCTGCGCATGTCGACCTTACCACCATCACTTACGCCAACGCACTCAACATCACAGCGCCGCCGCGGCAATGCGATTCCGACTACCTCACCGCAGCCACTCCATCGACATCATTACAAAGCGTCACCTTCGACCCATTGCGTTCCTCTCTTCAGTCTCGCCCCGTTCGCCACGACACGCTCCCGTCAGCGATGCTCTCATGCTCATCTCGAAGCCTGCGCACTCGTCAAACCCTCCGACATCGGCATCTTTGACGCTGTCACCTCGTTGTCGCAATCAACGCCGACCCGCTCAAAAATACGCCGTTTTTCTTTATTTCACGCTTGCTCCCCTTTGCACGACCACCCGGCCGTCGACGCCGGTGTCCACATGTATCCAGGAGACTACATTCCGGTGTGTTTTCTGGTTACTTACTCTCTCCCTTTCCATACAATGACCTGGCTAAGACACTTCGCTTTTCACAGCGCGTCACTCTCCAGCCCGCGCCCTCCGCCGCTCAGCGCACCCTGAGCACCGCTATCCCGCCGCACGCACGCTCACCGCCCTCGGTTTCCATTCCGCCGTTTCGCACCTCCAAAGTTCAGCACCCTCAATTTGACTCTACTGTCTGCCACCACCCCGTGCGCTGCCGGCGCCGTCTTCTTCAACACCAACCACGTCGACCAAGTTGCTTTGGCACTACGCAGCGTCAACGCACTGGAAAATTTGATGTGCCGGGATAAGGGTGAAATGGCAGCGGGGCATGAAGTCGAAACGAGTGGGTATCGTGTGGCGTATTGCAGCTACACTATACATATATAGTTAGATTGAATGTGTACGACTTCAATTGAAGTGAATGAAACACAAGAAAGAAAACCCACTTGGAAGCCTTTCTTTGCTGGCCAATTGTGAAGCAAATTTCAGCTGAACCAGGACTGGGTTTCTTATCGCAATGAAGGACCACAATCAGGAACCGAAACTGTAGTTTCAGCTCGGGGTTGATCTTGAATCGGACGCTCGATCTGCTGTGGGGCAGCACCAATGCAAGCTGGGCTGCAGAACTGGATGTCAATCCTTGCTTCATGCTGATCACAGGGTCGGATTTGCTCAAGTAATAGAAGTTGGGATGCTCTTGTGCAATTGTGCAAAGGTACTCGACAAATTGTATTGAACGGTGTAAGCATCACTCAAAGAACAATAAGAAATGTGCAGCAGCACGCTTTGCACTGCCGCATCCGTACTGCATCACGGCTGATTTGCAGACCCACTACAACCGGCGTACCGCTGCCACTCGACCAACATTGTCGTGAGGCACCACCCTCATCCCCCTTGAATTCCGGAGAGGGCTGAGGCAGAAAAATTCCAGATTTTTTGAGACAAGCTTGAACGGCTTGGACACGGGATTGAATGTTTCGGGGGGAGAAAAGTTCAAGTTTCGGTCAAGTTTCGGTTGTGCATAGATCAGAACCAGTGAAGCGTTGTAAGGAGTCGTTAGCCTTAGTACACTAGAAGCCGCCGAGGTATATATCATACAAGGATTGAATCGAAGTCTGTCAAGGAGTCTGTCGATTCGGAGTCTCGGAGATGAAAGTAGACGACAGGGCAGGCGGTGGCGGTGTTTTGGTTTGTTCTTGTTATCCGGCTTGTCTCCCGCCGTCATTGCAAATCCATCGTATCTCTGGTGTTTTGCTAGTCGCCGACAAATTCGAGCAGAAATTGGCGTACCCTCTGCTATATGCTAACCTTTATTGGCTCCGAGTCAACAATCTCAACTTTGTAGTAATCGACTCCGACGATTCGGGTTCCACTCTTGATCTCTATGTAAGTAGCATTCAACGCCTTTCAAACTCGCTTGGACGAACCTGAGGTCAAGTTGAAGAAGTTCTTTCTCGAGGTAGCTTTTAGTTCTCCGGTGAACTATTCCGTCTTCTCTGAGGTTGCCTCCGATGCGAGCGAAATAACTTTATCCGATCCCGTTCTACAAGCTTGCTCGATGTACGCTGCGACTCGGACTCGAGGTAAGCTCCTCTTTCACGACAGAGAGCCTACAATTTTGAAGAAGATTTTCGACCGAGCGCGTAAAATCAGTGCTGCTTACGCAAACTTGCCCGAACTGTGCGTTTCCTGAGTTTTGTGTTTAAAGTCGTACGCGAATCAACAAGGTCCGTGCAGCGGTGTCTTAATTCTGCCAATGTAGGTAAGTCACTTGCTACGTTCCTTCGCTGTCAAACTTGAAGACCTGATTTTGACCGCAGTTTTCAAAAAGGGCGCCATCATCCAGCTTCTCCCAGCGGCCGATCATGATACTGATTAACCGGAGGGATGATTCGTCGATTGTAAATGTTTCTTCCTCTGTCTGGGTAGTTCTGAGGTCCATGAATTGAGATCTGATTAGGGTTATGTCTCGAACTGAAGCGCCCAAGTAATATTCAAGCTGGAGGTCGCAATACGAAGAATTCATATGCATCGGAGAGCGAAATCAGATACAGAGAAGAGATTGGCTCGGATATATATCCCAGTTCTTGACACGGATGCGCGAGACCGATTAGCAGCCGCCCCAGGGAGCGTAGACGTTAGTGGAGTAGCTCAGCCACGTCCAAGAAGTTGTATTGTTCGAATCCGCAGGTGCTGCAGTACTGACGAGAGCCAGACTGCAGCACGAGATACCGTTTGTTAATTCTTACCGTCCATTCAACTCAACTGAAAATTGTGTTGTCGTTGTACAAAGGCAGTAGACAACGTGTATCTGGTGGAAGCATCAGGTAAAAGACAATTAGAAAGAATGGAGAGCTGGTGCAGCAGCACGGTTGGCACTGCCGCATTCCGGCTGCAGCACTGCAGATATCCGTTTTGAGTCCCGAGTTGAAGGACAATCATTTGGTGCAGCAGCATGATTTACCCTACCGCATCTGTCGTGCAGCACGGCAAATTTGCACGCAACTCTTGCGAGGACTCGGAGTAGAAAACCCTACATACAACTTCAAGGGGTTGAACACCTCGCTGCTTCAACGTTGGTTTCATTGCATTCATCGCCCCTAGACTCAGAGTTGCAGAATGAAGCGAATCACAATCTGAACGGCATAGTTAGTAAATAAGAAAATAACGCTGGTCCTGTGACTGACCGAGAAGCTCCAAACAGCTGTTCGAGTCGGATAATTTTTTCGATTGAGAGAGAGTGTTGACCTGTTCAACCGGATTTGAATGTCAAGTCAGTGAGCATTCGGCTGTAAGTGAGAAGTGAATGGGATTCACGAGTACTGTCATAATTCCAGCATGTTGGTTAACATTTCGAACGAACAGAAACTCATCATGAGTCTGTGGATATCGGGATGAGGAGAAGAGAGGAGAAGGTTTGATAAGTACCTATGATAGTCAGTAGACCATGAAAACAAGGTCGGGTGTACTTCTAACCTAGGCGCCGAGCTGAACTCGGTATTGGCCGATATCTTAGTGTTGGATTATGGATAAGGAAGTGCTGTACAACTTGAAATTTGAATGCGAATGATCTTGAGTGCTCCGAGTCGGGACTCGGAGGTTCAACCGTCACTCAAGTTCAACTGTTCAAGGGAATAATATTAGATAAAGAGGTCGAGTAGCCTGTGAGGTGCTCACCGGTGCCAGAGCAAACCACTGCAGGTGCGGATGGTGGAGGACTTCCGCCAGCGGCCAAACAAATGAAATGCCAGAAACGGAGATTGACGGCGGTGAGCAAATCAGTGCCATACACAGCCACATCACTGTTGTTTCTTGTTGCTGGCGGCCTGGCGCACGCTACCGTCCACGGATGCCCGCTCAGCCATGCTCATCCACTGCTGTGGTTTGCTGGACCAACGATGGACGCCACCCAACGCTACTTGGCTGCCGGCGGTCTTGGACGCATCACCGTCCTAGACGCCCTCATCTCCACCAACTTTGACGGCGACGAGGCGCAGTCCCTCACAATCTCCGAATCTTTTCACTTACTGCCTGCACCGCTGGGTTGTCAAGATGCATGGAGGCCTGCTCCTTACTAAGGTGGAGGTGACACGGGATCGACATCGGCGGCTCTTTGCGCAGCTTTCGGATTCCCCAAGACAATAAAAGATTTGGCCATGGGTATCCGGACGTGGATGTAGAGATCGAAAGAATTACAAGAACAAAGAGGTAAGTGCTGCTTACTACGAGATATTCTGTATCAAGTTCCTTGCATACAAGCTCGCCCTCTTCCCCTACATTACTTTTCGTCTCCTGGGTTTCCTTTCTTTTCTTTCTCACTTTCCCGATTCGATGACGCGATACTTTCGTGCCTTCTGCCACTTCGTTCGTTACTCTCGCTCCCCTCCGTCTAGGCTCATTTTATCACTCTTTTATCTCTTTCCCCACGTTGATACAATCTCGTCCAGGGAATACAATCACCGACCCCAGCCACGGAATCTCAGTCGACGAGTAACGGTAGTAAGGTTGTCGAGGGAGGAACAGGAAATAGCGAAGCAAAAGATCTTTTGAAAACGAAGTAGGTATGTAGCGTTCTCATCTGGTTTCTTATCTCTTCCTACTTTCTTTCATCCGTATTTATTGCTATCCTTGTTCCTCCGCTCATTCACCCTATTTGCTCTAATGCCTTAAACTGTCAGGCTCTCTCATCGTACTTTATGTAATTGAATTATCTTCTACCATCGTTGTTTCATCGTCGTATCATTTTCTTCATAGTTATACACTTCTTTCTCCTCCTCCTTCGTTTATGCGTCATTCTGCTTTACAGTATGCTTCCTCAGAAGAAAGCTGTGAAAAAACCCCAACTCGCTCTATCAAGTGTATCGTCTTCGACCGAGGAAATCTTCGCCCTCGCCTTTGGTGAGTCTTGGTCTCTGCGGCTGCCCCGCATGATCTGCACTGCAACGCGGATGAAATTGTGTCAGTCGTGCAGGGGAATCACCGATATCGAACACGAAGGAAGTTGAATACCCAGCAATACTGGCTGTAGTGGGTAAGATAGCAACGGCGCGAGCCACTGGATTCGATTGAAACTGCATCATCTGTGTTATAATGCTTTCTTCGACGCCTATTTCTCGGAACATAGGTAGTACACTTAAGGCTCTTGGGGGACAAATGTGTAGCAAAATGCGACCTCTGTAACATTTAGGTTGTGTTAAATTCTGTGATCACGACTGGGAATTCAATTCTGCACCCTAACTTCAATCATAAGTTGAATCAGTCGAACGACAAACTCTGCTTTCGTTTCGTCCAAGTCTACGACCCATACTGCATGCTCAAATTGGCGCCTCTGAGCCTGCACATCAAATCTTGAATGAGGATTGTAATCGGCTCTCCAACGGACTTGCTCAAATAATTATTTACTCAATAGAAATCTGTGATGCCGTTGTGCGAAGCCACCCACTTGGATTCGACGTAAGCATCAAGTAAACAATAAGAAAGAACGGACAGCTGATGCAGCAGCACCGTGTGCACTGCCGCATCCGTGCTGCAGCACAACAGCACGGCAGATTTACACACCGACTCCGAGTTAAATTTGAGTACTAGCTTGAGTGAGCTGCCATACCTCGTATCCCATTCCGCGCTTCGACCCATACCCACTCTCGCTCCCTCGACGACAAGGTTCAGATTCGTGGTCGCTGAAGGAAAGCACAACTCAGTTCAGGGGGCTTAACTTCGATGAAATAAAACCATAACGAAATAAATTCATAGTCGATAGTTCAGCAAACGCTTCGCCCAATGTTCAAAGTGAAGTCGATCTTCAATGAACTTCTAAATTACAAGCAGAGTCGAGGATCGTCTCACACAGTAGCACGCAATAGAATGATCTCAGCTTTGAGCACTTCGAGTCATTTGGGTCCGAACTGCATGAACCAAAACTCCCATGAGCCCCGATCGCGCGAACATCTAACGCCAGTAACTTCCATAGTACTTACAGTATAAGCATTCTATGATCCACCAAATACTATGGACTGTATGAGCTAATTATGTAACGACGCGAAGCAGTAACAAAATTAATAGCAACTCACCCCAGAGTCCGTGGATCGGCGAAGTGCTGGATCGCTGAGCATTACCCGAGACGATAATATCGAAAGGAAACGTACCTATCTGCGGTAAATTAAGTGCTGCAGCACAAGTGCTCCAAGTGCTGCAGCACGGACCACCGTGGAATCGTTTCCAAAGAGATAACCCACTGCTCCTGAGGAAGCCATGGGAATCAGAGATAGCACGATAAGAGGGAGATGCAACAGCAGATACGTGCTGAAATGAGGTGCAAACTGACCTAAGCCGTGAAGCTGCTGCACAATGCGGAGACTCGAGAAAATAAGCCGTACAGCAGGACTCCTTGATTGGATGGACCGTAACCTTGGAGCGCCGAAACTGCGGAGGAACCTTTGAACAACCAGCGTGCAAGTCTGAAATCGTCCAATAACGAGGAGCGCAGTATGAGAGCCCTTTTGAACGAAAGAAAAATGGAAATGTACAAGACGAAACTTCAAGCTGTGGCGCATGCTGAGATTGAAGATGAAAACGAGCGCGAGATTCTGGCTGTAAACAAATGCATTGCATGGGGTCTAGAAAGAATTGTAAGTAAGACCAGAGGATGACGAGAAAATTAAGAACTCGAGGAAGGGAGTTACGGTGGGCTGTATCTTCTTCTAGTTTTTGTTCCTGTTTGTAAGACGATGCGAGGCCAATCGCATCACCGGATAGAAGGGAGGTCGTGCTGCTCGAGACAGTATTGCTGCCTCCGAGTCCGTGTCACCGTGCTGCAGCACCGTGAAAGGACGGCCGGTAGGTAGGTCCCGGTCTTGCGTTGGGGCTACTGGCCTACAGAGAGCCATGGAAGACTTGCGCTTTGGTCAGAGTGATTCCAGAGCGCCGCACGAGAAGCAAAGATCTCACGTGAAAGACAACAACTTCAATGAGCATTGTTGCAACTGTGCCACCAACAGCAAACGAACGAACCGAGTTCGGCGTCCTTGACTCGGGCGATTTGACTAGTGCTTCAGCTTTACGAGGTCCAGGACGCCGCTAGAAATGCAGTACATGCAATAGTATCTTGGCGTCTGGCCGTCTAAGAACTGTAATAAATGATATGAATATTGATTTTTGAAACTGACGCGGAGTCAGAGATGAATGGATATGGATAATTCAAAAAGGGAAAAACAATAGTCGACATACTGCAGAGTTGTGACTCGGATACCAAAGGGCGAGGCATCTGTTTCAACCATTTTAGGATAAGTTCGTTCAGACAGAATCGCAACGAAGATTCAAAGAAAATGAACTCACAATGCTGGCTTAAAGCTGTTGTGTCACCAATTTCAGCAATGATCGAGATAATGACTTGTATAAAGCTTGAATGAAGTAAATCGAGAGATTGCTTCAACGCCGCACAATGATCTTAATGGAACAGATGAGTTCCAGGACAGAGCTAGTCGTGACACGCGGCACAAGAACTGAAAGCAACAGTAGACGGAATGTGGAGGTGAGCCAGAAATTACCTATATCAAGGGCGTAAAAACAACGTCTGAGGGGTCCGTCATGCTTGAACCTGCAAGTCACGAATGTGCAGGAATTAGGGATGTCAATTTTGAATTGTTACCGGGTTGAAATTCAATAGGTAACTGTTAGAAGAGCAGAGGATCAAAAGACAATGAAGAGGGAGGGAATGAGATTTCGTAAAAGGTATGACAGACGAAGATGGAGGAATATAAACCAATGGCGGGAAAAAAGAACGACCAAGAGAGAATCAACGAGAAGAACATACATTCGCGATGTACTTTGAAGTACGGTTATTTTGAAATGACCCACGAGACGCCCTTCTAGTCCAAGCCCAAGGAGGCTGAGGAGAAGTATCAGTAGACTGGTACTGCAGAACAAAACGGGGTACATACCTTGCCTTCAAGAGCCTGAGATCACAATGCTTGGATTGAGTCTTGACCGTGTTGAACGAAAACTGAGGACTCAGGAGGGGCGCAAAGTTGGTAAAGGAAATTATCAAGACAATCAGAGAGGGTCAATCAAAATGAATGCGGCAGAAATACTGCAAGTAGGCTAAGGCGAGGGTACCTAGTACATAAAAGAACGCCGCCTCATCGGCGCTGACGGGCGCGTCGGATGCGACAAACATACTGGTCAAGAGGAGGGGGCATGTTTGAGCCCGGGGAGCGAACTCATATTGAATTAGAGATGCATCGAAGACTGAAGGACGCAGGAGACAAAAAGCGTGGTGGTGGTCAAGTGGCGCCGGTTCTTCAGTTATGTACGTGGTCCGTGCGGCCGCACGGATTTATCGGCCGAAATTAGTGACTGCAGTGCTATCCTGCTTGACGACGCCCACGCCTTCCCTCTCGCACTCGTGCCCTCGACGACGCAGACGACGAGAGCACGCCTTCTCGGAACCCAAAGCCATCACCTGCCCACCCTCCCCTCCAGTCAGCCCCATCAGATGCGCATTTCCCGTCACCTCACATCGTACTCCACATTGACGACGCATTCACGCTCAAACACTGCCAGTCAATGCTGCTGAAGCTGCCGGAGCGACTGCGCCACGCCGCGTCGCTCTCAGTGCTTCATTTATCCGACCTTGCCGCAGAGACGTCATCGTACTGCTGCTCATTCTGTGCACCCGCCTCCTTGAGCGTCCATATGCCCAGTCGTCACCAACGTCGACACCAATATAGCAGTAAGCCTTAAGCCAGGCTCCACAATCAAGCGGCCTCAACGCGCGCCTCCTCGCACCTTCCCTCCATTGTCCTCATCCGACTCCACACCAACGTCGGCCTTAGCGATGGCCCCTAGCATGCGCAGCACCCACCTCCACTCAACACCGTCGCACCTCGTCGCACTCGGCATACCCTCCGACACCGGCATCATCAACATTATCACCGCGTTGTCGCAATGAACGCCGGCCCGCTCAAAAATATGCTGTTTCTGCCCTCGATATTGGTGTCCACATACATCCAGAAGAGTACGTTGCGGTGTGTTTTCTTTCTCTCCCTTCATATGATAACATGACTCAAGACACTATGCCTTTTCTAGCACGCCACCTTCCAGCCGCCGCTCGACACACCTGCCATTCCACCGCGCACACGCACATCGCCCTCGTTCCGCGGCCATGTCTCGCTGGAGGAATGCCCTTGTTTGGGTACGTAGATGCGCATTGCGAACGCGAGCGGGTGGGATACCTCGAGAAAGGTGCAACTCCGATATAGGTGTGTCAATTCTCTTTGTTTTCGATGGCCGTACTCAGTTTTGGGATAGGTCGCCGTTATTGGGTTCCCTGTATGCCGCTCTCCGCATGGCCGTCCTCCATCGGCGACTTTATTCCTCAGTTCGTTATCACGCGTCATTCATTCTTCACTTTCTCATTTCCTTCCATATCATCTCATTATATGCTACCTCTAGTTACTTACCCTGCCTCCACACCATCGCTCCTCTTCTATCCCCCTACCCTTGCCTTCGCTTCCTTTCCTCTTTCACTTGCTTCCTTTCTATACCCCCTCCTCCCTCTACTCTCCCCCTCTACGCATCTATTTGACAACGTCGTCTACATCTTCTCTACCCGATTCTTCCATGTATGCACGGACATCCCATACCTACAGCCCACTGATTTCTTCTGCTTCATGTCGCGCCGCCGTTAACGCCCCATCCCCATCCCCGACCTGCAGCCTGCCTCCCTCGCCACCATCGTCATCCCATCCATGTCCACGTCGACATCTCGCATCCGTCGGCCTCCCTACCCATACACCCACGCACCAAGCCGCCCAGCGGCATCGGTGGGTCGCCTGGCCGCAAACGTGGGGTGGCGCTGCTAGTGTTCCCGCCGTCGTCCTTCGTCTTGCGGAGGTCAAAAACACTGGTGGTGCGGTGAGGTGTCGTACGGCGCCGCGAGTAACAGACGAGGAAAAAAGGAGGATGAGGAGAGAGTGAATGGCGGTGTCGACCCTATTTATTTCGAAATGCGCAGCGCGTGCTACCCGTCACGGTGCGGGGTCGCGAGGGAGTCACTTGCGGTGACGAGGTCGAGAATGGCGTCTTGCAGGGATGGAAGAATGAACGGCGGGGGAGGGCAGGAGTAGGAGTAGGCCCGAGCGAGGCGCCGATGTGGCTGCACCACGTAGGGCGTGGGTGCGCGTAAGATGGGGTCGAGGCGTGGGTGGAGGAGACTCAAGGCGGGAAGACATACGTCGACATCGCATTCCGGGAGCGGTGGCAGCGGCTGTAGTCGGCGGCGGTGGGAGTACCGACGTATTCGCTCATGTCAGATCAGGAGGAAACTGAAGTCTTTTGTCGCCAACATCTCGATTTCTTTGTTCGGTTGTAGATTCTAGGCTCATTGCTCTATTCTTGTTATATATTACTTCTTGCTGTACGTTACTTACCTGGCCTCACTGGCTCTGTATTGCTTCAATTCGCCTTTAACATTTCTTTTCTCAAACTTTGTATATTTTTGATGGTGTGTGCGGCCGGCATGCTGCAGACGTGCTGCAGGCGTGCTGCCGGCGTGCTGCAGCACGGCCAGAAAGCATTACTTTCTGGTCCACTTTCTGCGGCGCCAGAAACAATAGCTTACGGGTGCGCTTTCTGAGCGGCCCGTAACTATTGTTTACAGGGCCGCTTTCTGTGCGCCAGAAAGCATTGCTTACTGGTGCACAGAAAGCGATCCAGTTCTTATTGTATTCTGTATCGCTTTCGGCATCCCAGTTCTTATTGTTTACTGGGATGCCGAAAGCGATCCAGAATACAGTACTTACTGGATCATTTACTGGCGGTGCCGAAAGCTTTATTTACTGATTAACAGAATCTTTTACAGATAGCTTTGCTTACAGGTACGTTTTCTGTTCTACAGAATACATTACTTTCTGGATTGCTTTCTGGCTAAACTGTATACATTGTTTACTGCAAAGTATACTGGTTTGACAGAAAGTTTCAATTTTGCGGTGTGACACATAATTCGGACTCACAAATTCCGGAAATGCCTCCGAGTCCCAGTCAGTGTCAGAGGCCCAGAGCGGTCTGTAGGAGCTTTATCTGACGATCTCCTATCTCTTTTAAAGCCTGAATATCGATGGTGCTTCTACCAATGCCTGGTGGAACCGTGCTGCCGAAAACAATGTCTGAAATCGATATTCATCGACGGTGAGCAACAGAATTGAATGCGGACGCAACAGCCACATACATGCAACGTCATTTTCCGAATGACCATTTCCTCCGTTCATCCTTCCATTGGGAAAACACGTCTGTCCGATGAGAATGGAAGCTTCCCCGATGACTTCAGGTCGGTCCGCGCTGCAACGTACATTCCGTTAGGGATTGTTTCGTTCACGGTTCAAGACACACTTCTGGTCGCCATAGATTCCATACACTATCTTTGAGTCGCAAATGATAGCTCCAAGAGCGTTGTCTTTCAAAATTGACTTGAATTCTCTGGTGAACCTCTCCGGTAGAACAAAGTATGGCACTTCTGTTGCATCCAGGGCGCCGAAAGAAGTGAGCGGCTGACCATCTCGATTGCCCTGAATTCAAAAATCTCAAAAGATTTGACATGACGTGAAGACTACTGGCATACCTTACAATATTCCTGGGATACGACATCATCAATGACCTTCAATTTTCGAACAAAAGATTGTTTATTACCTTCGGTCCATCACAATCCACATCCATATTCGCCATGAAATGGAAGGCGGAAACATTCTCCAGATTCTGCCAATCACCATAAATGTTGGCGATGAACTTGCGTCCCGGAGTTGTGGGATAGCTGGCAAGCATGTCGGTATTGGAAGCCAGTGCAGCAGCATAAATCCCCGTAACATTTATCGAAGGGTCAGCAGAGAAACTTGCTGGGGGAACGCCGGGAGCTTTCTTATGTGATCTTGGTGACATGTAGCTGGGTAGTGCCAGGGCCATACAAAGCAGGTTCACAAATATGCAAGACGAAAGGAACTTCATCAGACCGAGTATTCCTGGGCTTTAGAGTAGTGAGGAAAGAAAAAGCAAGACCATTTATTCCTGTGGCTTGTCATGCAGATCAAGGACGACCTACTGTACTGTACGCCTTCGTGAATGAAAACGGCGTGTCGCGTTGAACCTTCTGATAAGAGGTTAGTATATCGTTACTTCTTGCAATCATCGAGTAGCTTCAGTGGCAATAGAGCAGAAGTAGTTTGGAGCTCACGATAGAGACGAAAGCGAGGGAGCAATTCATGAGCCCAGATTAAACGACCGTTTTAACAGAACTCGAAAGCTGTCGTGCTCCCTCAACCTGGGGTCTACTCGCAACAAACAAATCCGGTCGGTCTTCGAGGACAGCCCGACAAATCTTCTGACCGATAGACGAAACAAAAATGCGATCAAGCCGAACTTGAGATGCGTTGAAGAATTGATTTCGGACAAATTGTCCGGATCTCCCAGTGCGATTGCGCGTAAAGGAGCAGCAAGCTGCGTAGCTTTTCATGGCACCTGATCCCTGTCAACGCTCTAGTTTCAGCGTCGATTTGATAGCAGAGAGCACCGACCGTTCTAATGAACAACCCGGAAACCGAATGTCTGAACGTACTGCGCCGCTCACATCTGCCACGGTTGCAAGGCTATCTGGAAGAAGTTGCTGCAAGATAAAGGCCAGATAATACTCTGGCCTAGAATGGGTTGCTCTGCAAAGCAGCTGGTTGAGCCATCGACGCGAGAACGACGGAACGAGCATGAACACACGTTTCAAGCCAGAGATATCGATTGACTGCAAGGCATCTGTGGACAGTAGAGGGCAGTAAAGTCTGCAAAGGGGATATCTTCATTACATTCCAGAAAAGTCGCGCAACGGCGGTTATTATTCATGAAAAGGATTGCATTCGCGCAATCTTCGAGTTTCTGATATCGTAGCACCTTGTGCTCCAGCGCAGTGACTGTGTAGGCCAAATTTGGATGTGCCTGCTGCTGTAGATAGGTGTCTCGGCTGAACAGGTCGCGCGCGTCTCCCACCAGCGAGTAGTAGAAGTGGCGTGCTTTTGCTTCTTGCACCGAGGGATCCGTGGTCGACGCGCCGACTCATAAGAGTTCGAAAACAGCCAGAATATTTCATAGCCGCAAAGAAATCAAGGGTCCGGATCTCTCGATTGTGGATACATCGGTGTCTTCACGCGGTGCGAGTGCTGCCAGTGCCCAAACAAGACAGAGCTGCCCTTCGCAGCAGAGATTTGGCAGATGACCGGGAGACAGGGAGTCCGGTAGCGCACTGGCCGCACTTGAGCAGTAGAGGGACGAAATAACAATGACCGGACTGACGGGTCGGCAAGAGAAATTCCGGAAAGATTGTAGGCCAAAGCAGAGCAATGATATATGTAGCATGCTGCGCAGATCAAGTTCGGAGGCAGGAGACAGAAGCTGCGGCCTCAAGCACCAGGCAAGAGTTTTCAGGATGATTCACCATTACTGTGATATTGGAGATTGACGGACGGACTAGCTAGTTTAACGCAGTTGGCAGTTGCTCTCCGACCAGTCCAGTCGCTGCGAGACCTCGTGCAGGAATCATGCTGAGTTGAGGGTGACCACAAAACAAAGCCTCCCCAGAAGGAAATTGCTTCGCGTCGCGTTCTTGTTGCGGTACTTAACTTGAAATCGAGGAAGTTGTTTTGGGCAAGTTCAAAAAGGCGGTGCAGTGAATTGATGCGCTCCGGTGATTTCCGTGTTCAAAACCTCAAGTCAACAGAGGGATGTAGTAAATGCAGCCAACAGTCTGGAGCCCTGGAACAAGGTTCAGCGAGCTAATAGAGACGATGATGGCGTGTACCACTGATAGATGTCAGAATCCTTACGGTTATGTCGGAGTATTGCAGGGTTTGAGAAATGCCTCAACTCGAGTAAAATGTTTAGGTTTGTGTTACATAGCGGTCAAGTTTACATGGTTATAGACAGTCTACAGAGGTATTCGTGCATTATTAGTTCTTCCGTCCATATTCCTCACCAAAATGGCGATGTGGCGCTCCCATAGTTCTTGACCGACCGCCCACCTTTCCTGGGACTCGGTCGCAAAGGAATGGATTCGTCGCCCAAGTCATCAGACTCATAGTAGGCATCGCTCCCATTGACCATTATATCCTCGTCTAGCTCGAGGTCTTCCTGCGCCCATCGCAATAGCCTGCTTTCGCCCGCCGGTTTCAAAGAATGTGGTAGAGAAAATCGGGGTAGGTTCTCCGGGGAAAGTCGGTGAAGGAGAGGTTTGATCCGTGTCGAAAAGAATAAGTTCAGATGGTCGGGGTATCTGTAAGATATTATAGAGATCGAGATAATGACAATGCTGTTATCGAGGTATCAGGCATATGCCAAAACCGTTCGACGGGACGTACGAGACGACGGCAAAGACGATTGCTGTTGAGCGGCGGGATTTTCGTTGTCGGTCGCTCTCGAGAAGGTCCTCGCCCTCATTGTTGTCTGAGGGATCTTCAGGATCCTCCTCCGAAGGAGTAGGGGCATCAAAAGCATGGAGGGACTCATGTTCCCCAGTGCGGCAAGCAATTCTTGTTCGCCATAACAAATATTGAACGTTCGAGTCGTCGGTCACTCGAGAAATCATGGGCTGTCGGTAGGGTTCAGTATCATGATACTGTGGAGCACCACTGTGAACGGGATACGATGGAAACCTACCTCTCCCCATTCAATTTGTGGGTCACAGATAAAGCGAAGCTCGACCCCACCGTCGGCAGGTCGAATGAATTCTTTCAAATGTGAATTCCACTGAGGAGCTGGAGCCATCCGATGCACTCACCAGTTGATTCCCTCGCATAGATAACAGGAACAATGGCGCTAAAATTTCGACTTGTTTTCCCTGGGGCTCGGACTAGGTTCAAGATGAGATTCTCTGCAGCATAACAAGCTTGTTGTCTTACATATCAAGCATAGATCTGAGCCAGAGGGACACTAAACGGCAGTTTACGAAAAATAAGCGATCGTGCAGAACATTTACTGACACCGTCATCCAAACTTCGAGATTTGGAACACAAATGAAGCCAGTGCTCCCCTCCATCCTCTCCTTCAACAGGTAATGGCCATTCATCCGCAGAGCCGCCAAAGATCGGGCACAAATCGTAAGCGCCCGAGCCTGTCCGAAATCGACAGGATTCTGTGGAATCAAGCACGATCGGGGTGTTTCGGGTGTCCCCCGGCAGAACTGTAGCTGCCGCCGCCGCTGCAGCGGTGAGGAGAAAAAACATCATGGTGGGGAAGGCAGAGGTCAGTATACGGACCGACAGGCAGCATCGGCGTGCCGCGTGTTCCAGGTGAGAATAGATGACGTAAGTGGGGTTAATGAGAACATACCGCATTAGGAAGGAGGTCCGACATATGCAAAGAAAATCTCTACAAAATCTCTTGAAAATCTCTCTGATCTTCTGTGAGAAGGGCAGAGCTCGTCGAGCCATTCATAGTTGTTCCAAAATCGACATCTTTCTCGATTACCTGTAATTTTGGTACTCCGCTCCGGAAATCCTCCGTTCCTGGGCATCAACCATAGCCAAATCGTCAATGATACTCCACCGTCGACGAAAGCCGTGTTTCCGAAAAAAAACGGAAAGGAATGGATCAAAACACTTTCCTGACCAGCAGTCTATCATTCGAGGTCAGCACCCTTCAAGTTCAACCTTCGGACGCTCTACTACTCTTCACCCGCCGCAGTCGCGGAATCGAGACCAAAGCGTATACGTCGGGGCCCAGGCTCAAGGGGGTACTTAACGATTAGTGAAGGAGTACCTTCGATGCACAGTATGAAAGCCTGTTTGAACGGAAAGCGTGGCTTCAATGAACCGCCACCTTAGTACTTAATCCAAGCTGACTTGTGAGTGGGTTCGAATTTTTTTTGCTGAGCTTGAAGTTTACGCCAAAACGATAAGGTGTTGTGATTCCGCGTATTCAACATCAAAGCACGTTCGTGGCAAACGAAATCCGTGGCATATTCCCAGACGAGGGACGCGATGCGGCATTCGACGAAAGGAAAGCCAGGCAGAAGAGTACGGTGTAGACACAGTCCTGGACCGTCTCCAACATGGGGGTCGACCAAGGTCGGATGCGACACCATTTACACGCACATCCATTGAAAATTTTCAGGTGAATACCAGCCGCCAGCTACGGCTACGCTATGGAGCTGTAACTTCGCAGTCCTAACGATGAGTAAGCAGTTGTTTGGACCGCTGGACGTATGAAACATTAACGCACACGGTGACTTCGCAGTCGAAGCGTCCTTGCCGAAATGAAACGAAAAGAATTCGAATCTGTTCATGTCGGGTGAATCTTTAGGAATTCGGATGGCACGCGAGCATGGATGAAATGGCAGATGAGGTGAGAGACGGCCCTGAAAAAAAAAGATAAGAGTGGAATTTCCTTTGGATCGTTGTCGATCTGACCAATACTAGGCTCGATATTCATCGATAGACTTTCGACCAACACCACATACCAACCGTGTGCGGGCAGTTGTAGCGTCGCAACCAAGAGACCGCTCTCGGGCCATGGGCTCGACAGTAGAGAAAAAAAAACATGGCCCATTTACATTGTCCATAGGGTGAAACGGACGCCAGACTACAGAGACATGAAACTTCCGTCCGAAGCATCGTTGCCGAACGGAAATGAATGCACAAGAACTTGAAGAATTCGAACCCTGCTTCATTCCGGACGAATCCGCAGGAAATTCCGAGATATTGAGTTGAGTTTGTGGGTGCCCGTAGAAATAATTGCATAAGCCTGAGCACGCGAGCGCAGAGAGAAGCTTCGACCGCGATAGGGATCTTTGATTCCAAGAGAAGGCTAGTCTTGAATTGAGTTGGTCTTCCATAACTCTTCCTTCGATAGTTGTTGATTTGCGTCGTTCCTTAGTTTGTACATAGCGACCAGCGTTCAGTAGATGCACGAACGCAGCCTGGTGAAAGCTTTGACGAGAGTCCCAAGTCGGAAGGTGCTTGATTCGGCGTCGGGGCAGTCGTCGATCAGCATGACGTTAGTTCCAAGCCGTTCCGCGTTGGACGGTCGGTGTCTGCCAGCGAATGCTCGGAGCGAGCGGCAAACCTGGGAGACTCTCCGAACAGTGGTGGAACACTCTCCACCCTTCTGTTGTTCCATCGATTGCTGACAGCACCTATTCCCGGAAATTTGCCCTAATGGTGTAACAGGCGACAACGCGAGGCGGGCGCATCATAACTAAGTCTCCGAGCGGGGGTGCCGAAATGAAGTTGACGGTGACGGTGACGAGAGGGCTCGACGTTATAGCCGCGACTATCAGAGCGACTATCACTTGGAACAATTCAAAAGAAAAGCACAACGGAGTCCCCGGGTTGCTCACCTCTTCACAAGTCTTCACATTCGGCGGCGATTGGGGAGCGGGTGCTGACCGCAGTGTTATGTTGTTTTCGAAAACTGCGAGGGCCGAGGCAAGGCTGGCTGAAAACTGAAGCGGATTTTTCGGGTGGAGCAGATCTTGGGTCAGGAAACGGATTAGACGGCTGGGAGTAGTCAAACCTGAGAGTAATTGACCGCGACCCCAGCGGAACTTCAGGATAAAGCGACGCGTATCGGCCTATCCTTGCGCTTGACTAGCTTGGATTTAGCCCCTCAGTGGCTTGCAGTGGTCTCCGATTCTGCGTTTCAGTGGCGAACATGAATTTTGCATCCGTTCGACTAGCCTGATCTAGAAGGAATGCTGGCCTTCGGCTGAGAGACATATTCAATAGGAAAGCTCCGTTGCCGTACATACATTGAACATATGAATTTTTTTTCTGGCGTAGACTGGATACTATCGGATGTCGGGCCTGCGGCACCATAGGGCCCACAGTGGCGTACCTTGGTCTATTCTTTGTATAGCACTTGCTTGACTGAACGCACCAAGACCTATTTTCCACGTAAAATCGAGGGCAACCCCGCGATGGCGAGGGTTGATGGGAAACGGTCTGGTTCCCACGCGACCGATTGCGATCAAACGGTCACGTGATTAAAGCACCGTTTTCGACAACTGTATATGACGAGCGATAAAACGGTACGACTTTGTATTTTCCTTCAGAGTAGTACTGATTTGGCAGTAGTATATGTACTGAATTTTCCTTGAGGACCACGAATTCAGGGGAAAACAAAACTTTTTTGCTTCTCAAAGGGGAAAACCCTCGGCCGGGAAATGGCTTTTCGGCCACCAGAAAGCCCTCGAAATGACGGATTTTTCAAATCGAGGCCCGTGAAGACGCAAAAGACGGTCCCGAACCTACACGTGTCGCCCGAAAAAACGCGATATAAGATGAATTTTCTAGACAGAAGATATGGCAGTTGGCAGGGATCGTAACGAAAAGGCCGGAGCAGCGGCGGCCAGGTACATATGGTTCTTGGGCGCCTGGATGAACGCGGAGGAAGCAAATGAAAAATAGCCGGAGACGGCAGTAGCCATCTAATTGGGCCAAGATTCCCTTGTATAGACATCGTTCATGTCTGTTACGCCCACCATGGACTTCTTCATCCTCGTAAGGACGAAGAACAGAAGCCCACATAAGTCCTCCCGCTTTTTTCTGAGCCAGAATATTCTTCTCCCCTTTCCCCCTCCTCTTCTCGACTTCTTCCGATGAATTCCTACTGGGTCGCTGCCGCCGTTATTGCGTCTTGGTACGTCTGGCGCCGGAAGTCAAAGGCACCCGCTGGTCTCCTACCTCCCGGTCCTACTCCCGTCCCCGTCTTGGGCAATGTTCTCGATCTTACCGCGAAGGAACTATGGCTTGCCGCCACCAAGTGGGCAAAACAATTTGGTGAGCGCCACTGACGCGTTTTCTTACGTGCATTGACTTTTTTTTTCTCTTCCAGGCGATGTTGTACATGTTCATGTAGTCGGGCAGGGCCTTGTCTTCGTAAGTCTCGCTCTATGTCTCTCGAAACGTGTTTTAACGATTCCTCGATGTACAGTTGAGCAGGTAAGCGTCGTGCGGAACGCCGTTGGGTAGTAACTCGAACTGACCGCGGTCGACAGTCCTGAGGCAACGATGGATTTGCTAGACAAGAAAGGCGGTATCTATGCCGACAAGCCCGCACTCATAATGGCTGGCGAACTTTGCGGCTGCGAAAATATGTGAGCATCCGTCTTTTTAGGTTCGCCGACAATCTCGAACCCGTTCCCCGCCAGGGTCGCCTTCACTCGATACGGCGACACGTCCCGGCGACAGCGCAAACTCTTAAACCAGGCATTCGGTGTACAAGTCATCCCCTCCTATCACCCGTTAATAGAAACGGAAACACACTCTTTTATCCGGCGCCTCGTCGCTGACCCCACAAACTATATCGACCACACCCGACGCTACGCAGGCGGCCTCACACTTTCTGTTGTATATGGCTATGAAGCTGTCACCAACACCGACAAGTTCCTAACCCTCGGCGAGGAATGTGTAGATATTCTCTCCAACAAGATCGCATCTGGCGGTGGAATCGTGCGTGCGACCATACCTCACTTTTTTCACGACCTTTCTGATTTTCCTCGATTCCTACCAGTGGCCTGTGTGCGTTATCATCACCTCAACCGCGCTCACAATATACTTAGTCTGTTCTTGACAGTGATATCTTCCCAGCTATGAGGCATCTCCCGCCATGGGCGCCTGGTTCCGGGTTTTTGCGCAAGGCAGCCGAATGGAAAGCAAAGATGGACGAGTAAGTTTTTCTTCTGATTGCTAGTGCGGCATTCGCGCTGACCTTAGTCAAGGTTCGTCGACAAACCATACGACTATGTAAAGGCCAGCATGGTGAGTTTCGATTGGCGCGGATCAGTTTGCGCACTATCTGATGTCTGCCTTTCACTCAGAAACGGGGAACCTATGTGCCATCATTCTGCTCCGTTCTGCTCGAGGACAACGAGAAGTGCACCCCACAGTTTGAGACTGATCTCAAGTACACGGCCAACTCTATGTATTCTGCTAGCATGGACACGGTACGTTGTCTTGGTTGAGGCCTGCCAATTCCGCTTGCTGAAACGAAATTCCTCAGACGATCACCGTCTTCTGCCACTTCTTGCTGGCGATGGTTCTGCACCCTGCGGCGCTTGCCAAAGCCCAGAAGGAAATCGACTCCGTCGTCGGACATGACAGGCTCCCGACCTTCAGTGACCGTGCCTCTTTACCTTTCGGTACGTAGTTTTCCTCCCTCAGCATCCGACCCGAGTTGTCGTTCTCATCTCGATCTTCATTCAGTTGAAGCCCTGCTGAACGAGGTCTATCGATGGGGTGTAAGTCGCTCTCTTCGCAGTTATCGCCCCGGCTTATCTCTACTCCTCTAGGTCCCTGTCCCACTCAGCCTTCCCCATCGGTCGATGGAGGACGACGTCTATCGCGGCATGTTCATTCCTAAGGGTTCTTTGGTGGGTCTTCTGCGCAAATTAATGTCACGCCGCTCATCATCCGTTCATTGTACAGATCTTCGGTAACGTTTGGTATGTTCTCCTTCCCATTCCTACCGGCTCTGCGTGCTCGACGGCTTGCTGACATACCTGCCTTCCTCCCTTAGGGCAATCACCCGCGACGAGACACTCTTCCCCAACGCATCCGCATTCCTCCCCGAGCGCTATCTGGAGAAGATGGACCCTGCACTCGCCAAGAAGCGCGACCCCCGCAGCTATGTTTTCGTGCGTGTCTCTGGCTCTATGCCGCATCACTCTCTAATCTCCATGTACAGGGCTTCGGACGTCGGCGCTGCCCTGGTGCTAACTTGGTGGAATCTTCGGTCTGGCTTTTGGTGACCACTGTCCTTGCGACCTTGGATATATCCAAGGCCAAGGACGACTTTGGCAACCCCATTGAGCCCAAGGTGGACTTCAATAACGCTGTCTTCAGGTGCGTTCCGTCTTGGGGTGCTCGTACGTTGCGCTCGTCAACTGACACCCATTCTCCATGTAGGATGCCTGACAAATTCCAATGCGACATTCGACCGCGCTCCGAGCACACTGTCAAGCTCCTGCGCCAAGCCGAGGCTGCTCGCTCATGATTGGAACTCTCCTTGCATATGCTGCATCTACCCCCACGCATTAATCGTGGAGCCTTTTTATCGCATATTTAAGAGCGATTGTATTTCTAGCATGCACATAGTCAAGCCAAGTCAAGCACCTGTCGACAGGTTACGGACGTCCACTCGTTTACACCGGATTTTCTTTTTCTCTCTCTCGCATACGCACACACTCTATACACTCGCACTCACACGCATACCCTCTTCATTTAGTTTGAGGTACTCAGTTGGATTAGCGCATTTTTTGTGGAATTTAGCTTTCAATCGCATTGCATTTGGATTTCTGAAACGCGGGATTGTTTGATGTTCTCTGTGTTCGGCTTGGTCAGCTTTAAGCTTGGTTCGTGACGTTGAGGGAGAGAATCCTCCTCTACTGGATCCGGCGCGTTATGTGGTGGTATTTGGATCTCATGTCACATGATCGCGTTGCATCCTCTTCTTTCTCCTTCGCCATCGAGTTCCGGTCAGAAGGAGTGCAGACGAAAACCGACTCTCGGATTTCTCAACGGATAGCTTGTGTTTCTACGCACTTTTGTGGCGACAAACGGAAATTTCCGAGGCTCACTCACACCCTTCTCCTCATGCCGCTCGGCCTAGTGTTCTCCCAGCGTTTTCCACCAATTGAGTGCCCTGAGTATTCTAGGCTAGTTCTTCGCCGTCGCCGTCGCGTTTCTTACGAAGACTTTCCGTGTGAGCCTCCGGCGGCCTGAGGGACGGAGGCGCTCTCTGTCGTTGCCTTTGCTACAAAATATGTTTCTTATTCCCGCCAATTGGAAGAAAGACTCTCAGTTGCCCTGGGTAAACTTGCTCGCTCACCGCGAGAGTACCGCACACGGCAATACACGGAGATTCACAACACAGTAGTAGACGTTTGCGACTTGCTTCGACGCCGTGCCTCGACTACGGCGTTTAAAGTCAGGGGGACGCTTTTTTTGTTGCGCCCATGTTAACGCCGTGCTTTCGTTCAACATATCGATCTGTCTTCTGGCCAATTTCTGACCGCTTTCCAGCGGAAAAACTGGCATTGTGCTCCAATACCCACATGGCACCTGGCAGGACGCGGGAATCCGGCGCCTTTTCAAAGGTTCGGGCTTTTAACATACTGTGGGTCATCCGTGTCTATACTAAGATCTTTATGTAGCTTGCTGCCACAAGAGTCGACAAGTGCCCCTCTGCTCTCAGACGACCATGGATAGTCCGCTCCCTCCCGGCGTACCCCTCCCCAAGTTCGATAATACCCTTGGTGCTCTGCTCATTGGAGGTTTGGTAGCCACGGCGTGCGTGTGATTTCGAACGCTTTGCGTCCACTACTGACACGTGTATTGTCGCCCAGTCTGTACGGAATAACCGTGCTTCAAACCTTCGCATTCTTTATGAATGGGACGACAGACCGTACTGCTCATAAAGCATTGGTGCGCCGCCTTCTTGCAATTTCATGATAAATAACTGACGCCGCGGTACTCTAGGTCGCATTTCTTTTGTGGGTCCACAGGGCGCTAGCTCGATTCTGGCTGACGCAGCCTTTCTTTGCAGCGTTTTGGACACTTTCGACACTTTTTTAAACGGCCACATTCTTTATTTCTACCTCGTCTCCAATTATCTTGCTCCCCAAGCTCTCGCCGTTCCTCTCTGGTAAGAAACTTCTTCCCAAGATCATGACAGTCCATTGGCAGCCATTCATACTCTTTCGAAGGAGTGTTATTGTGAGTGAAACATTCCATCTGTTAATACGCCGTATCGATGACCTTCCAATCCAGCTTCACGTCGCCGCAACGGTGGGACAAGCCGCTTGAATGCTATCGCAGTCTGACATGAAATCTTCTATCCAGTCTTTGTCGAACTTCATTGTGCGAAGGTTCTGAACATTTTTCGGAATCTGATACGCCGCTGATAGAAGTTTGCAGTGCATTGACACGCCGCATCTATCAACGTAAGTGCTAAATCTGTAGCTTGCTTCAAATTCAGAGGATGCGCTGTATACAGTCAGCCACGGAAATATTCCTGGAACACTGTGGATCGTATGTTTTTGTTCTCTTGACAAAACCTGTTCTAATGCATCGTTCAGGCCGCATTATCAGTGCTGGATCTTGGTGCATCTTGTCTCTGAATCGTTATTGCGAGATGCTAATTTATCTCTTTTCGAAGGTTGCGGAATTCGTAAGTGACGAAATCCCTTCGTTCCGAATCTTTCAGTCAACCGTTCTTTGCAGTCATCACAGCCAAAGCGTGCGATTTACCTCTTAGACCTCATAAGCCGACGTTGACTGATTTTTCGTGTGTTCGATAGCTTCAAACTCAAATCCTTCCTGGATATTACCAATGGCATGATATTGGTGAGTAATCTGTGGTGTTCTTTGCTATCAGCTTTGGTCAGAACGTTTACTTTAACAGAGCTTTATGTACCTCGACTTCGCTGCAGGGACTGGAGCCGATATAAGTGTTGCACTCGCGTTGTGCTACCTCCTGGCTCGATCCAGAACAGGATTCCAGAGGTCTGCTTTTTAGTCTTCTTATTTCATTCCACAGGTCGCTAATGACCGACGAAACACTCCAGAACGGACTCTCTCATCAGAGTGCTCATGATGTATACTGTCAACACGGGTATGCTTGTAGCGTAAGCGACGGGTCAAAGTTCTCCGAGAGCGCCCATTGAAATCGTTATGATAGACTCGACGCTACGGCTGGACTGGTGACATTTATCTTGATGAAAAAAAACTTTATCTTCTTGGGTGAGTTGTGGTTGGATCATCTCACCTCCCCCTCACACAACCTCCCCCCCACACATGGTACAGGTTTCTATCTGCTCTTGAGCAAATGTAGGTTGATATTTATTCGACATGTTTTGGTTCCAACTGCTACAGTATACCTCAATTCATACCTCGCCATCCTGAACGCACGCCAGGGCCTTCGGGAGAAGCTGGACGAACCCAAATCCATACATCTTTCCCGCCTTCCAAGCATGATGCAATGGAGAAGCGGTGCAAGTTACGATCCTGAGGGGAACAGATCGAACTTCCAACCCGCGCTGATAGACATGAAGGTCTGTTTATTGGAACTGCCTTTGAATGCTCAGGTGCAGAGCTAATCATGACACGCAGAGCGACAATTCGGGTTCTACCATGGCCGTCTCTTCTGGAGATTCAAAGTCAGGCGTAGAGAAGGGTATTACAGAATACGTCGACCCAGAGGAGTCACACATAGCAAGGGCCTACTGAATGCAGTTCTTGGATTTCAAATTCTTGACATCTGAATCCCAAACACGACAATACGTCAGCCATACAACACGATGAGACGGACTCTGAACAATGGATGGTTCATCTCTGAGGCCGTGAGCATTAGAAATTCAATATTAACGTTGTTTTTATACTGCGGCGTCCGCCGCTTTCCATTATACCATGGTCCATAACAGACGATTAGATCAACACAACCGTTGTGTCACCGATGTGTAGCTTGTTCACTCATTCTTTGACTCTTGCCAGTGACCTCAGCTGGTAATCGTTGCCATTGAGTAATATTGAGTGGTCGAATATCTTGTTCAGTTCAAGCTTTCATGCAAATTGCTGACGCTCACAAGCTCGAGAAACAAGCGAAGTATATGCTGGTCGGGCGGTCCCGCACAAAACAGCTCGCAATCGTGCGCGATTTAACTTGGATTTGACCGTGTGAGTTTTGACTGTTGCTCCGTGATGGACCCGTTTCTATCCGTTCTACCTCCATGATTCCGCAGTGCATTTGGCTATAGCTTGTGCAACCCTAAGTTCAAACACAACTCACAGCTGGAAGGCTGGCCTCTGTCGGTGCATACACTTTCTCTCAGTGCTTGAGCCAAATATCGCTTGCTACACCGGTGAGTGGGATCATCGATTGTGGTCGGCGCTGAGTTCTCAGACCAACAGCGCCAAGTCTTTCGATGTCAACATCCGCAGTCCAGCTATACATACGCACCACGGCCTATGGACACCTTCGAAGTATCTCGGGGCGGCCCGCAATGACACTATAAAATGAAGCGTATCCAGGCCGTCCAGAATTCCAAACTTTGAATGTGTATGTATCGGTTTCTGGCGCTATTCGCCATTGTCTCCGTTTCACCGGCTTTGGTTGCGTGCGATGGACGCCTTGTTGCACTGACTCCGGAGGCATATGCCGACAGTATGTCTGTCGACGCCATTTTAGGCCATTTAAAGTTCGTATTCCCTCTGTTTTCGTCAAACAGTGTCTGTATCATCTATCAGAGCGTTCCAAACGTATGCGGATACCAGTGCGAATACTCGTACACATGGTTCGCCGGGATATAATGCGAGTGCCGACTATGTCTATGGTATCGCGGCAAAAGCTGGACTCAATGTTCAGCGTCAAGGCGTGGAGAGTCCTGTGGGATTCATACGGTAAGCCTCTTCGCTCCGGAGCTTACTGCTTTCTTATCAGTGCGAATTTCCATAGTCGCGGCACACTCTCAGTTGAGGGTATAACATTTCAAGCCCCGAATGTCACTGTCGATTTTTTCACGTCATCCACTGCGCCGGAGGGGCTGACCACGGATCTCGTCTCTATTGCTGGCTACGGATGCTCTCAAGACGAATTTGCGAACGTTGCGAACAAAACTGTCTTGCTAAAGTCGGGTGAATGCGCCACTACTGAGAAGACTTTCAACGCATTAATCTCTTCCGTGCCTGCGGTCATCATCTACGACGAGACCCGTGAGTTGGTAGTCAATCTCTCTGCATGAGCTTCTGCATGCTGATGAAACTATTCGTGAAGCGATTCCTCCGGTTCCTGGTGCAGGAGTGTTCGCCACAGCTTCGCAGAACATTGCCGTTCCAGTTGTCCTGCTTGCTTCTTACGATGTCGGCCAAATCCTGCTCACGAAAATTGCGTCTCAGCCTCTCACCGCGACTGTGAATGTGCAAGTAGACATCCGAAACGTCTCCAGCGATAATATCATTGCCCAAACAAAATGGGGCGATCAAGACAAGGTTCTCGTTTGAGTTTACATCCCTGCCACATAATATTCTGAGCCGGTTTGATGTACAGGTGATCATGATTGGCGCTCATCTCGACTCCGTTGCGCAGGGACCTGGAATTAACGATAACGGTGTAGGGTTTCCTTCGTTCCAAGTAAGGGCTGTATGTCTGAAGCAGGGTTTCAGTCGGGAAGCGCAACCCTTGCTGAACTCGTTCAGCAACTCGCTCAATTCGATGCAGCCAAATATGCTTTGCGCTTTGGATGGTGGAGCGTAAGTCTCCGTTTTTCGATTTCGAGAAAGGCTCAAGCCGTTTCCGATTGCCAGAGCGAAGAGCTGGGGCTGCTCGGCTCGGCCTACTACGTCGACCAGCTCACGCAATCGGAACGCGACAGCATAGTCGGTTACATTAATATCGACATGTCAGCATCCCCGAACTATATTCTTGCAGTTCAGGACAACGACAATTCTGGCGGTGGAAGACCACCATGGATCCCGGCCCCACCGGTCGGCTCGAACGCGATTGAGAAGATCCTGCAGGATGTATTCCTGTCAATGGGCTCGAATTTCACTGGATTTGACATCGCGATGAATTCAGATCATGCGTCCTTCATGGGTAAGCCAACTCCCGGCGGTCCCAAGTGGAGTTATCATTCATTCTACCACAGCGAATGGCATACCAATGGGGGCCCTGGAAACCGGTGCTGGGGGCCCTAAAACAGAACTGGAAGCGGAACTCTTCGGCGGCGTAGTTGGCCAGAACTACGATAGTTGCTAGTAAGTACCACGCTTCGCTCGGGTATGCCCTTTAACGGCATTTCTACAGCCATAGTCTCTGCGATGATATCAATAATCTCTCGCACGAGGCGTTGATAATCAATGCTCGCGCAGTGGCTCGTGCGCTGGCTACTCTCGCCAACAACATCTCCGCTATCGAAGCTGAACAGGCTCAAGCATCTAGTGGGGCCAGAGTTCAGTTCAAGGGTGCATCGCATCCCATGTCCGATCTTGGAAGGCATACTCATTAGCACACCTAACTCACGTGCATAGGAATTGAGTCTTTTCGAATCATATACATAGAGTACCTTCACGCCGACCCAGTAAAAGGCTTGATGGATCTTCCGCTTCCTCGCGAAAACACATCCTGAGATTGAATTTGAGACATCGGTCGCCGAGTACCAGAGGACGCCTACCTTCACTAGACCCCTTGCAATCAGCAAGATGGCTGCTCGGCTTTCCCATAGCGGATACAGCACGACACTGAAGGCCGATAAGAATGTCCACAAGATCCCAATAACTACCCATGCCGTGAGCCCGCTTTGGCCGTAGATTGTGGACGCAAAGAAGAGCGGTAGAGGAACCAGAATGATCAACACTAATAGCTACACATAGTTGGTATCTTCAGATCGTGCAGGAAGCGAACGGAGGAGATGAGACTCACCAGTCCAAGAGAGGACCATGCTGCGAAGCGGAAGGCTTTGTTGAGTGCGGTCGGGTTAAGCTCCTCTTCCGCTTCGACATGATAAGAGTCAGCGATGGATGGAGCTGTCTCCTTGTTCTTCTCTATGCTGGGTTTGTCCTCCTGGGGTTCGATTTCCTCGACGTTACTGTCAGAGGCCTTGGGTTTATTGATCGCACGCGTTGATTCGAAGTCATAATCCTCGGGCCACTGATAGCAAGGTTACGGAGTCAGACGGTGAAATATTTCAATGGTACGGACCACGTATGACGAAGCCGTTGCGATAATGGCTCCGACGCCTATGGATGCGAGGTTCCCCGCAAGCATTTCGAAGTCACCTAACCAAACAAGTCAAGGAATGTGGCAACAACAGCCGAATAGAACGCACCCCCACTGGTCTACCACGCCAATGAGTTACAAAAAGAGGTAGAGGGGGCATATTACGCACCACGACATTGATCACACCGCCATTCAGCGTACTTGTGGTGACGAGCCACGCAATGATACCCGCCGCGAAGCCTGCTACCGACCCGACGATGCAGCCCATCCTGTTAGCTTTTCTCCAGGTGATGCATAAGGCAATCGGAGCAACGCCCGACCCAAGGATGACACCCATGAACGTCTGTCCCCGAGATCATAAGTAGTCGGTCCAGAGAGTGAAGCTTTCAAGGAACGCACATAAAGCCATCCCATCGATACGCCGATATAGAAGAAGATGAGACCCGCAAGGCCAATCACCAATGCATAGAATGCCACCTATACCATTATCGCCACGTATTCGATGTCTGCTTCGCCGAATACTTACCATAAGATGACTGACTCTGAGGATCTGCGTCTCAGTCGCTTCGGGATTGATATATCTCTAGGGGAGATGTTAGTCTTAAGCAGGTTCTTGTTATTATGCGCGCACCTTGTAAACATCGTAGGTAAGCAACGACGAGACTGCGATGAGCTCTGCCGAGGTGGCGGACGTCACAGCGAGGAAGAGGAGCACGAGCAGAGCCGCAGCGCCCGATTTGCCTAGAAGCGCGCTAGCAGCGGCAGCGGCAGGAAGACCAGCAGAAACATCGGCAGGCGACAGAACGCGCATCTCTGGATCACCTCGCAGGGCCACAGCCGCCAAACCTAGGGTCGTTGCAAACGTGAATGGGATTGCGAACCTAAAACACATAGTTAGCACCAAGCAGAAAGGAAACGTAGAGCAAACCCACCACGCCAAACCGCCCAAGAGGTACGCCTTGACTGTGCTGGATGGTCGACTTGCAATGGCCCGCTGGAAGTATGCCTGGTCTTGGAAGACCGTCGCTGCGTACAGCATATGTAAGGGCCGTGCAGGAGGATAGGGCGAAACAAAGTCGCACCAAAGTTGCCGATAATATTGATGACGCCGAAAATGAGCCCGTTCTTGGAACGCATAGTGATGTAGGAGCCATGTGCGTTTCCTGGAACGGGAGCTGCCGCGGCGGCCGCTGTGAGCAATTCGTGCATCCTCGCAGGGCTGCCAATCTTTGGGCTTGTTGCGTAAACAGTAAAGACGAAAACCTAGCATGTGTAATACGACGTAAGCAAGGGCTCAAGGGAGTAGACATGTCAACAAACGAACGAGGATGATAGCAAAGAGAACAGTCGTGTGCGTGCTAGGAAGCGGTATGAGTGGCGGGTAACCGAGCAGACGATCGTACGTACTAGTCGCACAGGAGCGTCGAACGCATTCCGCCAACAACGACATAGATCGAGACGCCGAGAGGAATGAGGAAGCATGCCTGCAAACCAGATATCAATAAGCAGTCCAGCAAGCCGTAAGGTGGGCTTACAGCGATGGTATTCATCCCGGTGAGGTCTGTCACCGTCGCGCTACCGCCGAGTACAAGCATCGAGCTAACAATGATGTTGGTGGCAAGTCTGCCAGCCGGGACCCGAAAATGAGCAACTATGAACGATCCTGCCAGCGGTGGACGCACCCAAAGAACATGAACACCAGATGAGCTGCCTTGCCCCAGCGAGCACCAACAATCTCGAGCCAAGTGTGGGCATGAGGGGCGTTCAATTTCAATTTAGCAGCAATCTGTTTTGCTCATTAGGGCGAAATTCCAAATCATGCGCTAGCTGACCATAGCAAACAGCAGGACTTGTATAGTCGCTCCAGCTGGGCAAATCCACCATCAGGTCGCGAAGACGAAAAGAAGAGTACGGCGTACACCCATACCACCATGGGCCACTTATTCCTACATGTCCTTATCAGTATGAATTGAAAAACAAGGCATAAGGCCGTACCAAACTTATACGCTACTGCGCTGCTTTGAAGCTGATGCGCGCCACTTGTCAGCTTTGCTTCGCGTATGAAGAGACGTCCATACCAAAGTCGCCGCCCACGTCCAGGCACTAACGATCCCAGCGGCGATCAGTCCAGGCTTCACGCTGCGAGACGCGCTACTAAATTCCTCCGATGAGCGCGGGGAGAATGGCGTGTAGCGCGCCTGCACTGCGGTGAGGCCTATCATGAACGCGCTGAAGAAAAGGCCAATGCCTACACAACGGTCGTTGAAATATTGAGGTATGAGCAGTCTTAGATTCCAATGGAACGAGCCTACCGACGACTGCACAAGGACTCGTTAGCTGCGCCTTATCCATGTTCTCGAAACTCACCGACACCATAGCCAGCGCCTTGCGGAAGGACAGGAGAGACAGAGGACATTGGCAGTAGACTAACAGATATCTCGAGCCTTGTACAAGGGGAGAACACCACAGCACAAGCCTGTCGCCTGCTTTTATCGAGACTTTTATCCCAAGAGATAAGGATTCGAAGAAGCCGAATTAGAAGTTGGTGCCGTATCTTTTGCCGTATATCGGACTTCCAGGGCTTCATGCGGTGTCAGATATGTTCACTGGGGCAGCATGGTGGGAGGATAGAGGAGCTGCAGCCGACGAAAAAAAAATGGAAATCCCATGCAAAATTGAATCCGCCACCGGATGCATTATGGGATCCAGGATAAAATGACAGTGGACTGGGGTATATAGTGAGAGCAGAAGACGGAGTCGAGTCGTCCTCCTGTGCATCCAAAACCAATTCCAAGCTTCGAACGGTCGAAGATCGAAAACATCAACAACAAGGCTATTTGACGGGACAAGACAATACAGTCGCAGTATAGTAGCGAGCGGTCAGAGTAGCGTTGGCCTGCACTCGGATGAAATGCAGCTGAGGCCTTGAGGGGCAGAGCGCTCAGGCCCAGGGTTTCCATGAGTGTTCGTAAAGAGAGTTGGCATCACATCAACTTGATCCAACGCGTCAAGTCACACTCACGTGCTGTGAGCAATCGTGCCACAATTCACAAATTACGCGTTCAGCTCCACGTACTTGAGATCCCGCCACTAAATTTCAGAGTGTCGAGTGTAATTATATTTTAGAGATGTTACATTGAAATTAATTGAGCTGCAAAAATTAACCATCCATTGCTACAAGTTTAACTCGGAACGCGCCGCGCGGTCCCTACCGCATCGTTCTACTAGTACGTAGTAATCGAACGCAATCTAGTAAATACTCTGAGGGTCGCCTTGTATATCTATATAATTTGGAATGTCAAACTGTTATTGACCTTAGAGAAACAAAAACGACATGTCTTACCACGAACGCGAATTTGCCGAAGGGGAATCGAACCCCAAATGTCGCTGCCTGCGCAAGTTGAATTTCGAAACCATTCTCGAATATGGGGTGGGCGAGTGCTTCCATACACTATCGGCAATTGCTGACTTGTATTCAGAGTCAGGCCTAGTCAGGGTTTCAAACCTTTCGGATGAATGGCACGAGAATACTTGATATAATACTTGCAATTGAATACAGACAGGTCATTACGATTAGGAAGGAACGAGGTTGCGAAATTTGAAACGATACATAGCTCAGCTAACATGTACATCGTACGTTCGTTGAAACCAGAGTGTACACTCGGTAGACTGATTTACTGACAACCTGCGTGATGGTAAGTAAGTTGAAGACTCCGGTGGTTGGGAAGAACCTGAGACAGAGAAAATAGTATCGGAAACCAATGGAATGGCATTGAATTGAGTGCAAGAGCCTGAGGATTCAAATATTCCTGCGAGGGCTTGTCCATGTAGATGAAAGGCACCCCATCACAGGAAAGCACCGAAAAGGGGTCAAACCTTGAGTCCAATATGCATCTTGGGACGCCATGAATGAACGATGGCTGTAGGAAATTATTGCAGAGTAAGCTCATTCTTGGAAATAAACCAACCTCACAATTCAACTCCTGGAGCAGGAAACATCAGAAGTCCATAGCGTGTACTTCCGTGCGCGCGTGTGCGACGGTAGGGAAAGCGGGACTGTCTTGCTGCCCGCAACAGGAAGAAAAAAGTGAATGCCCGTATGTTCAACGGCAGAGAGTCAAATGAGCAAAAGAATGTGTGCATGAGTTCGTCGAACAATTGCAGAACTGGTTCGCTGAGCGCGGAATCATTGAATCCTTGGGGCGCGCGCATTTGAAAAGAATATCTTCTTCGACTGTCAGCGATTGAGGAGGCGGATCCCTGTATCTCGTCCTTATTTTGAGTCGACCGAGCGACGGCAGAAAGCGAAGACGAGGTGCGACTGTACTGTGCACTGTGGTGGCTTGTTGGGTGGGTGAAACCACGAAGGGTCGAAGGGCAGAGCATGTTCTTGTTTGTTCTTGTCCTATTTTTGTTTGCGTCGCGTCGATGTGTCGGCCTGCTTTGCGCACTCTTGCTCGGACGTGTTGCCCTCTTCGCCCTTGTCTACCATCGTTCTCACGGTCGGCGTCGCAGTGGGCAGCAAAGAAGAAGAAGTCGCCGACCGCCGATCAATGACGGGAGCAGCAACGATGACAAGAAGTGATTAGCGGAAGATCAGCCAAGCGGAACCATTTTCTCTTCTCCCTCTCGTCGCCGCGCCCGACAATGGACCCCTTGTCGCCGGGAACACAGGTACTGCCCCTCTCCTCGCCTTTCTCCATGTCCGACTTCTCACACTTCTCAATCCAGCGCACCCATACCCTCACTCACAAGGGCTTTGCAGCCGTACCAGATCCGTGCGTCATTCAGCGCATGAGATGCGCCGCGTACTAATTCAGCTGATAGCCTAGCCTCTCGACGACGACCAGGCGCTTCGTTCTTCAATGCCCTTCTCGCCACCGCCCTCTTCCGTTGCTGGCATATCCTCTTGTTCTTCACAGCATGGGCCACAATGTTCACCGTCCTCGACCATCACCGCGATAGATTCAAGATTCGAATTGCTTCGACGCTTTTGACTGTGTGAGTTCTCCCCTGTATCTATAACTTTTCTCTCATTCGCGCAGCGTCGGTACTGTTCTTGGTTTCGTCGTCTCCTATCGAACCACCTCCTCCTTCGAGCGCTACAACGAAGGCCGCCGCTACTGGTCCCAAATCGTTCTCTCCAGCCGCACCTTCGCCCGCACAGTCTGGTTCCACGTCCCCGACCTCCCTCCCTCGAAAGAGCTCGACGCCGAATCCATCTTCTCCCGCGGCCTCATCGAAAAGAAAACCGTCATCAACCTCCTCGAAGCCTTCGCCGTCGCCGTCAAGCACTACCTCCGCGGCGAAGACGGCATCTACTACCAAGACCTGTACTATCTAGTCAAGTTCCTCCCCGCGTACGCCCTCCCCACGGGCATCCCATCCCACGCCGACCTCACCGACCCCGAGGCGCTCGCTGCGGCCGAGGCGACGGGAATCTCGACGAGGCTGAGCGAGCACGGGCGCAGGCCGTCGTTGCGCGGCGCGCCTGGCTCGTTTTTGTATCAACGCCAAGCCTCGGACGTGGATCCCAAATCAATGTCCGCGCCGCACCTTCCTCTGCCTGCGACGGCACGACACCCGTCTTTCAAGCTCAGCGCCCCACGCCCCGTGCCCCCGCCGCTCACCATCCAGCCTCCCACCCGGCTCAACTCCCCAATCGAGCGCGATGAGAAATCTGGCCTGCCTCCCGCGCTCACCAGTCCGCGCAGCTTGCAGTCTGGACACTCGGCGTCGCAGCTTCGCAGCCCGCTTGCAGGCGAGCCGCAGAAGATCATCCTCGCGAGACAGGACGAGGGGTTTTTGTTGCCTGGGAGGATGCCGCCGAAGTATCATCTGTTTGATTTGTTCCCGTTTTCGTTGTTGGTCAGGTTTTTGACGAAGAGGGAGAATGCTGTCGAGGGTGAGTATCTCCCGTGACATCTGCATCGTGTTGTATGCTCACTACGACACGCCCAGGACGCGGCAAAGTCAAGGGCAAGAAGGCCGCGCGGCTGCGGGCGAAGATGATGGGGAATGTGGGCAGTCACAATCTGCCGTTGGAGATTAGTTTGTATCTGGTGGGTCTTTCTCTTCCTACATGTTTCTCGTATTCGCTGACACCCGCACCCTCATAGAGCTCGTACATTGCCTCGTTACAAAAGAAGAAGCAGACGGATGTGCCTACCACGAGTGTGTCTCTGTCTCAATCTATCAAAGAATCGCGCTGCTGACATGCTACGCACCGCAGACACCCTCCTCACGTCGCTCAACAACCTTGTCGACGCGTTGACGGGGCTGGAGAGGATTTTGACGACGCCAATTCCGTTCTCGTGAGTCCCTCGTTTTCCCTGCATCAGGAGAAGGAGAGTTTAGCTAACCCGCGTGTGTGTAGATATTCGGTGCATTTGTGGATCATCACGGCGATATATTGTTTGTGTTTGGTGAGCGTCGAGTCTATCTTATGCGTGCCCTCATTCAACTGACGAACCCCACAGCCCAGTCAAATCGTCTCAACCATGGGCTGGCAGACGATTCCTGCGACTACTATATTGGCGTTTTTCTTCTTTGGGTTTTTGGTCGCTGGGGAGGAGATTGAGAGTGCGTGGCTCGTTTTGTTTGCTTGCTTCTCGCTCCTCCGCAGTCTCTTCACCCTCCCTATCGGCGTCCCTCTCCCCCTTCACTAACGCCTCTCCTTTCTCTCCTCTTCTCGGCAATCCTCACTGATGCTCGCTCGCCTACAGACCCTTTCGGCTACGACAAGAATGACTTGAATCTCGATCACTTCACGCATAACATCATTCGGAACGAGTTGAGGGCTATCACGAGCACGACTGCGCCGGATCCGGATCGTTGGGTACGTATTTTTTTACCGCTCATATTCATGCCTTTTCTTTCGAATTCTTCTTGTTTGCGTTTGCTCACTGCACTTCGTAGATCTACGCGGCAGAGAACGACATGCTCTTCACTTCGAATGCGGAGAACGACGAGCGGGTGGGGCCGAATGAGTGGGTGAGGAGGGGGAGTCCGGCGATGCTTGGGGCGTTGAGTGTGCTTTGACTTTGAGTGTTCTTTGACCTTGGGGCTTCAAGCTCTGGGCTGGAGGCTTGCTGCTGTAGGCTGTCTGGGGTTTTGAGGTTAGTGTGGAGAATGGTATGAGAATGGTATACTAATGGGAGTCGATACTGATGATGATGGACATTGACAAAGAATTGACCTTGCATATAGAGTAGAGTAGAGAGGGAGAGGTAGAAGAGCATTGGTTTTCTTTACATTGCATTGACAGTTTACAGTACAATTGAATTCAGTTGAATACCGTTTTTTTCAAGTTCTCGGTTGGTTTGTTTATGGGCGAGGAGGTGACTAAATGAGATTGAATAATACCAACCTTGACCTCAACTTCCATGTCCATGGACGACCATGAGTCGTGTTCATCCTGCATCCATGCGACACACCAACCACCGACTCGGAACGAGCGGGAATCAACCTACCGTCGTGTTATCTTGGCAAATTGAAGTTGGGGGTTCGACTCGTCACTCCCCCTCGGTGGATCGCCCACAAGTTGCGCTTCGATTTTTTTGTTTAATCATCCCCACGTCCTCAAGAGTCAAGTGGAGGCTGGCAGAGGCCAGGCAAGTTGCCATAACAATATGAATATCGTTTAGGCTCAGACGGATATTGAAAGTCTAAGGTCACCGCCGTGTTCAAATTGAGGATCCGTCAACTCGGGCATCGGTTGGAGTCAGTTTTCAGGCTTCCACATCGGTGGATGATAAGTATGCCGCTAATTTGTAGCGCTATAGCGGAATTGTGGTTGCACTCTAGGTTCGAAACCAGCATGCCGGCGCCTACGGTGTGCAACGGGGCTGGTAAGTACTTATCCTGAAGTTACTGATCCAGGCAGTCTATCGTTCTCCACAACATGAATGGCCGGCAACAAGCTCGCAGGTATGTACCTACATTCCATATTTTCCGTACTACTATTATGCAAACCATATCATTTTCAAATCTTTGTCTAGAGCCAAGCGAGACTTTTTAGCAGTTCATCTTCTTAGGCGTACCATCTTTCTAGGCGTACGACGCACCGATGCTGCACGGCTGCAGCTCACCACCGCATTAGGCGGTTTCGAACAATTGCCCTTGGGTGAAATCGGGATCGACTCCGGGTCGGTGGATGTTGTATGGGTCTCCTGGGCTTTTTTTCTTTGCTCATTCGGAGTGGGCGGCTCGACCAGAACACAGTTCTAGCATTCCCAGCGTCAAGAATTAACCACGAATGCACTGGCCGAAACTACGCGTTTCTAGATTCGATACTGCTCTGATGCTGATACTCGGCTCACGGGAAGGAGAATTCTGTTTATTGTGGGGTTGGTGCGTTAGATCTTTTCATCCAATATACAGTCAACACTCATGTCTCCCTTACAGCTTATTTTCTCCGACCACCGTTCGTGCACGGATGCATTGCTTGTAGAATGCGTTGCAGCCATTCCCAATTCGGAGCTGCCGCAAAACTGGGGTTCGACTCTCCATCGGTGGATATGGGGTTTGGATCGTTTTTGTTTCGATTTTGTTGTTTGCTTTCGAGATGCGCTTGACTCTGATATCTACACCCTTTTCCAGTGCACAGAACCCGGTCTCCAACACGTCCTTAACAGTGGCGATACCCACCCACAGCACACGAAGCCGGCGCCGAATAAATTTTATCTTTTGTGTAGTGGAACGTTGAACGGCGGAATGGGGTTCCATTTCGCATGTAATTGCTTTTGCTCTTCGTTCCCGATTCGTTTACTTTCTAGTTAGGCAACCGTTCAGGCCCGCCATGTAACTGCCGAACTCGCGTGTCGCGAGTTTTCGGGTTCCGTCGAGTCTCAGAATTCTTCCAATCACACAATCAATCGCCTTGCAGGTTCAAGTTCTCCCGGGTACAGGCCGAATCACTGTGCCGACACTGTTTTTATTTTGCAGCTATGAGGCTGCATACCCTCGAGTCAACTGCCAGCCCCCACACAATCATGTTTAACGACTGTGAAACGCGCTGAAATCATTGAACCTTTTTTTTTTCTGTTTTGCTTTAGTGTCGGACCACACACACAGTACTCGAGCTGAGAAAGCGATTTCTGATCGACTGTAAGTCCCAGAACCCACGTAGTTTGTGAGTCCTGTAGTCATATACTTAATTACACTCGGATTCTCGCTCCGTAAGATAATGTTTGTTCGATGTCAACCGACCACTAACTCCGCTCCACTAACTTTCGCACGGTTGAAAATCTGCGGTGTAACAACATTTACTGAAGTCATTCTAGGAATGAACAGTCTGCGCCTTCATATAACCTCCATCGCGGCCGGAGGATCTGAACAAGGGGAAAAGGCTGTATATTTCGGCTTTGCGTGCCAAACGGTTCAAGAAATCACTGAAATTGCGGCAAGTATACAAAAAGCACAATCTGACAGACTTTACTCATTCGTTGCATGCGTTGATTCAGGTTTATACAGACAGATTGTGGATCAGTTCATCGGCGCGGTCTGGCTCTGGGGGCCAGGCGGTATACACAAAATCACCTAGGCCTGGTGTGTTGTCCAGCTTCACTTGGCCTAGAATAAATATGAATTCCAGTAAACGTCCGACTACAAAACGGAGTCCGCCAACCACTTGACCCTACGAATCAAAAAGGACATCAACAAGTAAATGCGGCGCCTGGCGCGCTACTTTGTAACGCGGTTGAAGCGGACCGCAATTGGGAGGGAGGGTTCTGGCTTTCATTTTACTCAATTTCCACTCATAACGACCATTTTCATGGTACTTGGACTCAAAAAGTTGAGATGGTCAAGCAATCCCAATCTCTGTGTGCATGCTCTCCAGGTTTCAGCTGTCCACTGGTTTTAGAGCTTCATAGATGAGCTGTCATGAATTCAATGCCGCCGAAACTGAACGAACATATGGGCGCTCCGTTTCTTCGAATATGAGCTATGTTTATGGGCGCGAATAGAGTGCTCAGTCAACTTAAACTGCGGAGTCCGATGACGATTGGTTTCTTCGGCATTCACCTCGCACCGGAGCTTGAAAGCAGAAAAATTCGGTCATTTGACCAAGGAGATTATAATAACCCCGAGTAATACTTGATCACTTGAGAAACATCACCTACAGCTGAACTGACTTGCACAATGGCTGGGAAGTAAGACATGGTGAGCATCTACCCCTGCATCCAATTCCCATATGACGGGCAACTCGAGCTTGTCTGACATTTCAGCGGAGGCAGTAATTGTACGGCGGACACTCTTTCCATGTCCTTGACCTGAGCCAATAGACTGGCGGTAATTGAATAGACTAGCATCTACGTATGGCCGTCTGTCGACGGTCTCGATGAATAGAACTCGTTCTGCGGCGTCATCGTAGGGCAGTGAATCGGGGAATCATGATTCTGAGAGAACGTTGGCGAAATTAATATTCTTCCCCGCCAAGGGGCATCGGGAGACCAAGTTAGTGGATCCATTGGGGACACAGAGATTCTATTTCTCGTAAATCTTTGCTGCAGCATGACAAGATGAGCAGCCGGTGAATTACATCAGAAAATTTAAGGTTTTGAACTCGCGGTCGTGTGCTCGACTTCTCGTCGACGTAGGTCGTGTACTTCGCGTAAAAGAATACTTGCGGCCTCCGGAAAGTAGAAGCTGTGTGTATGATATAACCACTTCTCACCGTTCGTTGCGGCGGACGGGTATGTACGGTCATTGAGCGTAATTAAGGAACTTCGAAGAGACGGTATGTGGACTGAAAATCGGCAATACGAACTCCGCGTCGCTGATGTCACTGACAATAGGTTCCGTTCAGGCTTGAATCCACGCCGCGCATCTGAATCTATGTGATCAGAGCACCAGATATCTTTGCCGATGCAATTATTCACACCAGAGCTCGAGAATTCGCGGGAGCTAGCGAAATGAATCATGCGTCACTGCGGAAGACGTTCGGCGGGCTACAGTACGCGTGACGCATTCCAGGACGCGTCGACTCGGCAAAAGGCAATGAGCAGGCGAGACGCGACGCGATCACACGTGACCGTCTGCAAGTTTGAGTCACTGATCGCAATTTTGATTCGTGCCTCGATTGAGCTGGATGACCTTTAGCTTTCTTGTTTCTACCCCACGACGCCATCCAAGGTCTATAAATCTATCAAGAGTCGTACCTCGTCTGTTTGCTTGCAGATCTTTGCACTCTGAATCGTTGGAAGATTGCTCTGTGGCAACAATGTCGACAGTGAACAAGACAGCGCACGCATTCGACAAGACGCGCCTCGACGCATTGCTTAATCGCAGGTTTTTTTATGCGCCTGCCTTTGAAATTTACGGCGGTGCGTCCACGATCGCCTTGATCGTGCGATGAATATGGACTTATCTCATCTGGTGACGCAGGAGTTGCTGGTCTATACGATTACGGTCCCCCTGGCTCATCTCTGCAAGCCAACATCATCGCTGAATGGCGGCGGCATTTTATCATCGAAGAATCAATGCTAGAGGTCGACACGACGATTATAACACCCGCTCCTGTCTTTGAGACGTCCGGCCACGTCGCGCGGTTTGCGGATTGGATGGTGAAAGACACTGTGAATGGCGAAGTCCTTCGGGCGGATCATCTCGTGAAAAATGTTCTCGAGGCTCGATTGGAAGGCGACCGGGAGGCGCGGGGTCTCGCTGCGGCCCCTGCTGCACCTGCACCCGCAGACAAAAAGAAAAAGAAGCAGCAAAAGACTACAGCCGTGAAGCTCGAAGATGCTGTGGTAGCGGAATATGAGTCCACTCTAGCCCAGGTGCTTGACGTATCCTTCGTCCAAGAACAACCATGCTCATTCATCCAAACTGACAGCTCGACAACTATTCCGGTCCTGAACTCGGCGGGCTTATGAAGACGCACGCGATCACCAATCCCAGCTCGGGGAACCCTGTTGGTGAACCGCAACAGTTCAATCTCATGTTTGCAAGCAGCATCGGGCCTACTGGGCAGCATCCTGGGTGCGTGCTTCGCTCCTTTATTCTTGCCTTGCTTTTTCGTGTTCTTTTTTCGGACTTCTTTTCCTACTTTTCTTTCCCAATCGCTACATTCGTTCTTTTCACATGGCGGGGCCCCCGTTGGAGGTTAAGAAAGCGAGACATGTGGTGTGCAATTGGGGATCGAGTTCTGTGTGTTGGGCTCTTGCGATCTTTTTCAATGCCCTCACAAAACCCTTTCCCTGCCCTTGAGCTGGCCTTGGTCTCGAGCTGGCCCGTCTGTGGCAGTTGGCATGCTGCGTTTTTTGAGGAGGACCCCTATGGCCTTGTGCAGGCAATAGGGGGCAGGTCTGGGCTCATTGGTATTCCATTCTTCTTCTTTGCAGACTTGCACATTCATTTTTTTTGTCATACAAATCCCCCATGCGGTAGAATTCTCTGCACGGTCTATGCCCGTCTTTTTTCCGACTTTTTCGTCGCTCTGGAATTGCTCTTGCTTGACGCTTCTTTCTTGCCTTTTCAAATCATGCCTATCGTTCCTGGAGCGATTTCGGATCCGTGTGGAGACCGCTCATGCCTCCTTTGCGTACGACATCCCTCCGTCGCTGCCAAAGATATTCCATCTGCAGAGGATTTTCCGGACGCCGCCCAATATCGGAAGGTATTGCCCAGCAAAAAGGCGCAGACCACGATGTGGATGCGTAGTTCCGGTTTCGAGTTGGCCGCCTCTTACATGTGCGCCATCACTGGGGAAATCCGGAGTGCGCATGCAGTCGATCAAGTAATTGACTCATTGTGGTCGCCGTACTTGTTGCCATGGTCCCGTCGCTGCAGCAGAAAAAGTTCGGGTTTACTTCCGCTTCCAATCTGTGCAGATCTTTTCGGGCTCATCAGGCCCACGTTTGGCTCCGTCGTGGTGCTCCTACTTCCCATTGCACTGAGCTTTCGAGGGAGAAGACTTTGAACCAGTATATTGTCTCAGTGGAACGAGGAATCCGAGGCTGTCGCGGAGACATGTCGGGCCTTTTCTCAGTCAGCCATTCTCGTTGCAATGGCAAAAATTCGATGTGTCTTTTTTCGAATGCGCCTTGCAGGGATGGGACGTCCTGAGATTCGGAATGTGTATGAACGCCTGGGACCTTCGTCTTCGGATGCACGTTCAGTGTTCGAGCCATTCGGTTGTTATTGGGTGGATGGCGATATCTCCGGGTCCGCGCGTTGCTCGACGAAGAGCTCTTTGCTCAATGTTGATGCTGGTGCCTCGATGCCAGTATTCCCACAGATTGTCCGGTGCTCGCGCCGTGTTTTTTGGTCTTCCTTCTGTGTTCTGTGTGCGCTGCTGCGTTCTCTTCTTATCTGCTTGGATTCTCTCGCTTGCGTTCCCCGCCGCCTTTCCTTTTATGTTATTATTCCTTGCCCTTTTCTCTTTGTTTTTTTTGAAATCGCGATCGAGGGTGACGATAAAACATCGCCGATCACTTTCATCACAACATCATCACCCGATGGCGCATTTCGACATCAATCTCGCAATCGCAATCGGGTAACGATTTTGCGATCGCGCCTTGACTGTTTTCGTGTTTTATTTCGCGGTCACCTGCTTTCTTGCATACTGACCTGTTCCTGTAGCTTCCTGCGACCGGAAACTGCTCAGGGCCACTTTCTCAACTTTGCGCGGTTACTCGAATTCAATAATGGCCGCGTACCATTCGCATCTGCACAAGTGGGCCGTGCGTTTCGAAACGAAATCTCTCCTCGTGCTGGTTTGTTGCGCGTTCGAGAGTTCACAATGGCAGAGATCGAGCACTACGTCGACCCCCTCGACAAGAAACACATACGATTTGCCGACGTTGCAGATGTAGAGCTTGTTCTGCTCGACAAGTTTGTGCAGGCAGCTGGTCAAACGACCACCAAGCGCATGACCGTGGGCCAGGCCGTGAAGGAAGGTGTCATTGCCAATGAAACTCTGGGCTATTTCGTCGCGCGTATCTACCTATTCCTTGTGCGGATCGGTATCAACAAGACCCGTCTAAGGTTCAGGCAGCATATGGCGAATGAAATGGCGCACTATGCCTCAGATTGCTGGGATGCAGAGATCCAGAATAGTATTGGCGGGTGGACGGAGTGTGTTGGGTGCGCTGACCGTGCCGCGTACGACTTGTCGGTGCATGCGGCGAAGACGAAGCAGCCACTTGTAGTCCGGCAAGCACTGAAGGAGCCTTTGATTGAGGAGCGGGCAGTTGCCGAGTTCGATAAGAAAGTGCTCGGGAAGACATTCAAGGGCGACGCGGGCGTGGTGGCTGCTGCGGTGGAAGCGCTCGATGAAGCGGGGATGATGAAATTGAAGGGCGAGCTCGAGCAGGGGTGCGTTCCCTAATTTACCGCTGATATTGGCTCAGATTACTTCTCGATAGGCCTGCCACGATTAAAGCCGATGGCAAGGAGTTCACACTCCAGTCCGGCATGCTCGCTATCGAGCGCAAAACCTTCAAAACGAATGGTTTGTCTGTTTCTGTCCTGTTTCTATGACTGTTTACTTCTTCTTGTCAGTGAGGGAGTTTACGCCCAATGTCATTGAACCCTCATTTGGGATCGGGCGCATCTTGTATTGCTTGCTTGAGCATAGCTTCTGGAGTAGAGAGCAAGACGTAGAACGCGGGGTGAGTTTTCTGTTCCGCGATTCCGTTTCCCGGGCCGTTCTGCGATCCTCTTCGCGGTTGGAGGATTCTGACTGGTTGGTTCTTCTTGCGTTTTGGGCGAGTAGACACGAATGCCGAGCGTACTGACCGACGTGACGTATGCTTATGCGCTCTTCGCTGAACGGTTATACCGTTTCTCTTCGCTTGTCTCTGACGATGACTCGTTGGACACCAACTTGTAAATCGTTCCTGCCTTCAGGCGGGCGGATATCCACGCGGTGCGGGCCGACCGACGTGACGTATGCTTTTTTAATTTCCGTCGCACATCCCATTGGAACAGGACAGACGCTCATCCCATTCCTTTCTTACCTTTACTCTACAGGTACTATCCCTCCCGGCAGTCGTCGCTCCCACCAAGGTCCTTATCGTACCTCTCAGCGCGCGAGCCGAATTCGATCCGCTGGTACAGGAAGTCTGTACGTGCTGCTTTGCTTGCCGTGGTCTGATTTGCCGAGGCTGACGTGTTCTCCTCCTCCTCGTGCGCTCACCCCTACCCGCTGCATTGGATCGATTTCTCCCCCTCGCTGACCGCGTCGATGACCGCAACGCTGCCTGTTCTGTTCGCCAGCTCTACGCTTCCGCAAAGCCGGTGTACACGCGCGCGTCGATGACTCGAATACCTCAATTGGGAAGCGATACGCTCGGAACGACGAGCTCGGCACACCGTTTGGTGTCACTTTGGATTTTGCTTGTGCGTTATTGTCGTCCATCATCCCGATTCTTGTCCGCGTCGCTGATGTTTGTTAATTTATGCGTTTCATTCATTCTTGCCTGCCCCGCCTCACATTCATATACATCATCTATCTATTAATTATCGGTGTTCCTGCACACAATTAGCCGTCCAGAACCGCACGATGACCCTCCGGTGCGTCTTTCTTGTATTCATCAGCACTATCAGTAAACTCACTTGGAATGCTCGCAGGGAACGCGACACGATGGATCAAAGGATTGGGTCCATCGAGGATGTTATCGCGACGGTGACGGAGCTCGTCAATGGGAGCATTGATTGGGCAGAGGCGTGCCAGCGGCTGCCTGCGTATGATGGCGTTCAGGCTGTCGAGTAGGCTGCATTGCATCGTCATCCTCGGGTTGAAGCGGGAGGCGGGCGGAACGGGAAGGGGGGATATGATGTGAGTGGGCATGGGGTACAAAGTCTAACTGTATCTTTCACCGAGAAAATCGCTGCTGCCTCTCGTCCCCATCCTACGTGTACTAGAATACAAAAATACTGTCGGAGGGAGAGGTAGATAGCATGTGCATTATACAGATTCCCGTTCCTCCCTCGATGACGCTGAGGTTTCGATAGGTCTTTTCTGGTGGATGATACTGAAATATCAACTGAGGACACCATCCCACCCAAGGCAGAGTGAAGTGGGAAGATGATTGATATGTCGAGTCACGGTGGACACCCTCAAAGCATATCATACCGACGTATGCATCTTCGTTCGCGGATGTGAATCCCCGTTCTCGGTCTCCGCAAAGTGAGCGGCCGTCAGCTGTGGAGTAAGGTATGACGAGTCCTTCAGTAGTACTTATCGAGTCTGATTTGAAGGTGAGCCTGGTTTAACTGCGGAGACGGACGTTTCCGCAGCGGGATGTACATAGTGAAAGCCGGAACGAGATGCAGAGGTGACTCAAAAGTGAGGATCCGGGTATTTGATGCTTGCCAACGATATCCAGCGTGTAGTGTTAAGATTTGCCTTGCTTGGAATTGTCGGGGTGAGTGGGTTAGGCGGGTGAGCAGTGTAACAAAGATCTCGGGCATAGTGGCTTGAGGTTTATGTGATGATAAAATAGATCTCATAGGATGAAACGGAATATAGGCAGGCAGGTATTAAGGCGTCCAAGGGGCGTAGCACTGGTAATATTATATGATTGACAGACAGATACACCGCACCCGCACAGATTCGAAGGAGAGGCGCGCGGCGGCCTGGCCGAGCTAGATGTGCGAGTGAATGCCATTGGCTGGATATGTCTGTACGTTTTTCTGCGGTGATCACCGAGACGCGCATCAGCGGCCAGGCCTGAGAAGGAACCCCAGAGGGTCGGGAGACCAAGGGCGAGGCGATGCGGCGTAAAGATAGACTTGAATGTCCGATGGACAGCGATGAACTTTGTCGTGTTGTCGTAAGTAGGGCTGGAAGGGGACGTCCACGGACATGGACGTAGTGGGCCGCATGCTTGGGATAAGGACTTGGATTATGGGATAGGCAGACGGGCGGCGTTCCCGTCCCAAGGGCCAATACGTTGCGGACGTGCTGAAACCAGAACAACGGATCTCTTGCGGGCGGACGGGTAGCTATAGGTAGCCAAGGCAAGGCAACTCGAAAGAGCGGAGTAGCGGAAGGGATGGTGGGTACTGTTGCTGTAGATTGGTTACTGGTAGCAATAGAATTCGAGAGCGGATGATGGACGAGTGAGACGAGAAGGGCGAGAGTGCTGTGGGAGGTGCCCGGCAGACAAGGGAGATTGGAAAGCGCGTTGGGGCAGGAATGTCGGAGTCGCATATAGGATACATACCGAAGATGGCATGAGAAGAGATGGGTGTGTATGTCTAGACATCAAAGAGAACGCCACATGTAATAAACGGGTCACGAGTGAACGGGGACCTGCTTGAGCTGGAGGGTGAGAGCTCGGGAACTGAGGAGGGACTGGAGACACGATTCGGGTTCGTCGCGGGTCAAGACAGAGGGGAATGCCGGCGCAGAAAGAGCTCGAGGGTGAAGATATTTATAGAGGAGGCTTCCCGTCGGTACCTATGTCGGGCGAGAACATCTTGGTCGTTGGTGTCCACAACTTGGAAGTATAGAAAAAGGCAAAATAGACTTTTGATGTGGATGACGCTGGGGTGCGGGGATCTGGAACCCAAGATACGGCGCAATAGAACGGCGGGACAGCGACAAGATCCCAGGAGCTTTTTTACTTTTTGCGAACGGGGTTGCCGATGCATCAAGTTATTGGACTTACACCCGCCGACACGTGGGAATTCAAAGCGCGGGGAGAACTTGGCAGCGTCAGCTGATTGGATGAGTTGAGAACGAGTAAAAGCAATGGAGGTAGATAAAAATGAGCTGTAGCAGCCGTAAGATGGGTGTAAGATAGATTCCAGAGGATTCTATGAAGCAACAGGGGAACCAGTTTAATTGCCAGAGTCATTAAGTTGCGTCAGTGCAGGTGTACTGTAGCTGAAGGACAGTTGGGAAGTAGATGATCCTTGGCTTCCGCGTCGCAACCCCAAAAGCGAGCAGAGTATGAGAAGCAGCTGAACTGGAAGCAAATAATATATTAGACAGCGTCATATCGGGGAAGAGGAAGAGAGGGATCTCATATCTTGTTATCTTTTTAAGCGAACTGGTGGTCGCACGTTGTGAGATGTGAGATGATTCGGGAAGGAATATCTGGAGATATGAATGTTCCGTAAAAGGAAGTCACGGGGCGGAGGTGTGCCTATATAGAGACCCATCCTGTTCCCGTTTTTCTCCTTCATCCCTTTGTCGTGCCGCTGCACGCGACCCCGCCGTTGACCACCCTTGGTCCTTTCCTTCATTCTTTCCTTCTCTTCCCCTGTACTTTTGTCCCCTCATGGCCTCGCGCAACGCGTCCACAAAAAATGGCCTCGTCGCCTATCCCAGCGTTTCTCAATCGCTGCATTCCTTGCCTCGCGCAACCAGCATGTCCAACGTTGCAATACATCCCAACATGTATGCACAGCGAGCAAAAGAGAGCGAAGCAAAGGTGTGTTTTTGCGCGCTTATCAGCCATGCCTTGCCCTCCTCTAACCCTCTTTGTCCTAGCTTCAGCACTCATTCACGAAACCGACGTTGAATCCCAATTCCCCGCTGCCGGTGTGTACACCCTTCGTTTCCAGCCCCTCGTCGTCCTGACCGTCGCCCAGTACTCGCCGTCACAACCAGCCGCGGCTGCACCGCTAATGATGCGCGCACCCGTGAGTTTCCGACCCTGAAGGGATCACCAGGCCACCCTCGCTAATGTGGCCACCACAGCAAAAATCCAAATGAACGCCGCGCAATGCTCCTCGATGCCTCCCTCCACACACACATAGATTCTATTTATCTGTCAGTCAGGGACTTCGTAGATTGCACTTGTGCTCGGCTCCCTGCTTCCGGTCCAAGCTCTGTCCTCCTCTCCATCTACCTCGCTTTCGGTTGCTATCGACAAATTCTCTTTCTACTACTTACTACTGCACGCCGCACACACCTCTATCTTCGCCCCCCACATCCACATAGACATCATTTATCCTGGCATATTTCTGGGCTTATAATTTTGGGTTTCAAGTACACTATAGCATTACCACCACCACACACTGTATGTCTATCTCTGCATCATCGTAACAAGGGGTTGTTTTGGATGGGTCTAGTCTCTATTGTCTCTGCGAATCAAGAAGCTCGATTCCTTTGTCCTCGCCAAAATTGGGGTGCTGCTCGGCGCGGTTATTTTTACCAAAGAGAAGCCTGGCACTAGCGTCGATCAGTAATATCGATGTATGACTCTAAGACGACTGACACTTTTCGTAGATTGAGCGAAACATGACGAATTTAACACCAATGGCCACCTCGTATTCCTCCTCACGGATTCAATCGCGGACCCATTTCATCCTATGTATTACCCACATAAACTGCCGCGGATTTACTTGGGTTTTTTAACATGGGATTTTTCCCGTCGTCCATCCGTCTGCCAAATCATCGCCATCTGCAACAAAACCGGTCAGCCGGCATCTCCCGCCTACAAGATGACGACGAGACATCCTCGCAAGTTTTTTTCCCCTGCGTCAGTTGCTTGCAGCTGAATATTATTTCCGCCGGTATTCGCAGCGTGTCAGGGTCGGTCACTGCTCTAACTGGTACTTACTTATAGGGAATCAATGATGCGATTCAGGACGGGTGGGTGCCTTACATGGCTACGCATCTGGTATCTTGCGCACTTTTGGCCGCGTCCGGTGACTGCAGATCGCGAGACGACTAACAAGTAGAAAAGAGGGCCAATAATAGTTATCACGTTGGAATCCGCGTCCTAAAACGCGTCAAGAACCACGCGCCTACTAGTAGGCGGCCCTTCTCTTACGCGTCGCATTGCGTCGCCGATACGATTTTTTCCCCTTTCTCCGCCGTCGTCTTTCCTCATCCTGCTTTGCTTTCGCGCCATCGCAATCGCGCTGCTTTCTCAATTCTGGGGTGCATCTTTTCGACACTGAATCACGCGAGGCTGATCCGACCCATGTGCTTTCAATTTTTTGATCACTCGCGAGCAAGCCGCAAGCGAGGAGGCGCTGTGGGAAGAGCGGGGAGCTCGGCTGGCTCGGTACGCCCGCCCCGAGCCAGTCCCGCGTCGGCCAGGATTTTTTGTTTTGATTTTTGATTTTTCTACGAACTGTTGAGGTTTGCCGTCGCCCGAGCGGACTCCAATTGATTGCGAGTGACCTGGGTTGAAACAAAGCCAAGGCAGATTCGGGTTTCTTGAGGGGAAGGCCAATCTGGAGTCTCGAGTTACTTAGGTTCCACAGGTAATTTTCCACCCCCGGACCCCGCCTTCTACTTACGGCGCCGTAATTTCAACTTGAATTGATGAATCCAAAAACTTTGAGTATGCGTGCGACCGCAGACCCCCTATTCAACTCCTTCCCTTCCGTTTCTTCAACCCTTTCTGGTTATGGGCAGAGGCTTATAATAAGACGGGGATGTACCGCAGTTTAACTCTTTGAGTGTCGTGAAGTTCAATGAACGCTCAATCGGTTCGGGCAATTTTTAGCAGCTTCATATCGTCAATAGTAGCATCATACGCAATGTACAATTAGGACGAGAAGCCAACGAACCCTTGAATGAAGCAAGCAATTTTGATCGAGGGTCTTCGGAGAATTGTCTTCTCGTCACGAGTTTGGAGTTGAACGAGCATTTCGAGATATTGTGCTCCCCCTCCGATGAAAGTACGAAGTTGCGTTGATGTTTACGTGGATCTTGAGTCACGATGAGTAGCCCGCCTTGAGCGCGCCAGCAGTTGAAGTTTGAACATAAGTATGTATGTATACATACCCCTTGAGGATTCAGCACGGCGGCGAACTCGCATGGGTAGGGAAACCGAAAGCAAAAATTAAGAATCGAGGAACATGCGCGCCGGGGCATGTCAACTTGACTTTGGTCGAGTTTTCTTTCTTTCCCCCCTAGCGCGAGGACGGGCGAACGGATGGCCGTTTGTATATGCCTTGAATCGATCCCACGTCGACGAAAGTGTGTCCGATTGAGTCCTGCTGCTATTCAAGGAATTATCGGCTCTGCACCTAATAATAATATCGAGTACTCGCCTGCAGGCGTTGTGCAGGCGTCGCAGATTGAAGTCGATGCATGGAATAATTTGATCATCAACTCGATGCGAACGTCGTTGCGAGTCCCGCGGATAGGAGGATAAGAGTCGCAGGTAGATGCATGTGGACCGAGGTATGTGTAGACAGGTAATAGACTCGACGGCTGTCTCCTAGCGAAGTATCTGATAAGCAGCATTCATTGAATCAAGACAACTGTGAAAAAAAAACATGAAGAGCTGCCGACGCAGAACCAGCGATGGACAGACTTACTGCTTCCTCGACACGCCTGTGGACTGCATGCCGACAAGAGCCGACAGCGCTTTGTCCGCCACGGATTGTTGTCCGAGCTCCCGAATGGCAGGCTTCTCGAGCCACGGACCAAAAGAAGATTGATTCATAGCGGAGGCAGAGAGAAATAAGAAGGATTACTGTGCGGGCCTGGGAGCGTCTCCCATCCGGAAGCGTCAGCTAATTTCGCACTCAGGCCCACAGACAGGCTGGCTGTCGAAGCTGAGTGGAAGACCACTCACGTGCTGCGAAGGGACATGAAAGAAGGGGCGATTCAAGAACCTGGGAGAGCCTATGGAAGAAAGTGTGAGGGCCTAGTGTAGTACCAAGTCAAAGTAAGAGATCCAGAACTTGTCTACGGCTTCCCCCGTCGGGGCAGTGCGAGAGGGTACATGCCGGTGCAGTCATGTTCTTGATAGCGCATTTACAGAGATATCCAGAGGGTTGGCGCGTTGAAGACCAGCGCAGAATGTTTAGATTGGCTGAAAGACCGCGGGACATCGCGAGATGCAGCAGGACTATCGAAGCCGTAATGTCGAGACGATAGAGAACGCCGGACCTGTTTTGCGCAATCGAAAGACTGGAAAATGAGAATGTGCCTTGCGAACCCGGGCTATATCGCGGTCGCTATCAATGTCCATCCTTCTTCTGCCTGCAGGCAAGTTCACGTACAGTAAGTAATCGCTTTACACACGACAAGCTCGATCGGAGAGTGGCACTCGGAAACTTGGTAAAAGATACTCCATTGCGATGTCGGACTACATTTTTCATGGACGGGAAAGGAATCTGTATAGGCGGTTGCGGGGTATGGTTGTCGCACTCCAGAACATCGCAAACCCGAGATTCTGACGAGCCTCGCAGAGGCCACCTTGCAGACTAGAACAAAGAGCTGGTAGTCTGAAACGACGGAGATGTCCCGGTTTGTCCGATGATATGTCTTGAACTATTTAGATTTCGAAGTCGGAGGAGCCTTTGCCGTTGACTCTTGAGTAGGTTCAACACAGTGTGAGATGGCCGCCAACGCCCTAAGTGTTCGGAAACGGAGATTTCGCATTTTAAGCATCAAGAAACACCGGTGGCGCTCAAGATACCCGGGACCGTCCGAAGAGAAGGGGCAAAATTTGAACCAGCGACAATTTTTAACTGGCTGACTGAGAAGGTCGTGGTTGAGGTGGAGACCCGACTTTTTTTTGTCGTGGCACGTTTGTCCGTGCCGGCCGCTCGGCACGAATCAACCAGTTGCGAAAATCCCGAACTTTCTGTTTTCACGCTTCCAAAGCAGGACGGTTGCACAGTAGACCGTTCAATAAGTCAAGACAGCGGAGACATCGGAGGCGGATTCATGGTCGGCACTAATATCACCCCTTTCGGATCCTCAGTGCTTTTTAAAAGTTTCGAACCACAGGATGACTAATGTAGATAGTATCCATGCAGCGAAAGCAGCACGGCAAAGTCCGTTGAAAGAGACTCACTGTCGTGCGACACCGTAGCGATCTACGTGGCATAACATCAAAAAGAATTTTTTGGTTCACTTCTGTCAATTAGATCAGAAATCAGAGAATGTTACAAGATGAAATTTTGCTACAAATTGCACCACATCAGTTGTCGAACATACCGAGCGAATATTTATATGGCCCATCCAGCTGCCGCACTTGCAAGCTGTATGGTCTGGGATCCAGGCGCTCAGAAATAGCAATGGTAGCCCAATGTTTGTGAGATGGAAGAGCGAACTCGACAGAGCGCAACGAGGATAAGCGAGCGAGTTGCTCACGGATGCGTGGCCAGTTTAAAAAATCAAGGTTTTCGCGCCTCTCGAGATCAATCACAAATACAATACGCTTCAAGAAAGGCGAATGTATTTGTGACAGCAGCGTCGGCACCCATTCGCAGTCCGAGGCCATGCTCGAGTTAGTGCAGGGAATTTCGGTGAGCTCGAGCGTATGAAGTCGGTTTGCGTGCGAAAGGTCTGGCACTGGGTGATCACTTGATAACAAAGTCGTCAAAGGTCTGGCGAGACTCACCATAACCGGACGAAGAGCCAAACGTGAGATGTTCCAATTGAGCTCCAAACGAATCCAATGACCGGGCGAGAGGGGCTTGTAGGTGTTCCATTGACTGCCATGGTGCGAGCGCTAGTGCTAGACGAGTGATACACAATTGAAAAGGCAGCCACAGTATGACTGGAAGTGTGGAATGGAAACCACAACGCAAGACAACGTCTCGTAGATTCCCAGATCCGTACGTGGATCGGGAAGGGTCCAATACCAGGTCTCCGTCGTGATCGGGACTATCGTACCAGCCAATTCTGTCGAGGGTCAAACGACACAACAGAGGCAGTGATTCCACAATTTCAACGAACTGATCAAATGCGCTGAAGTGGAAGGATACAAATTCCAGATCGGTGATGCTCCCGAAGCTGTCGGCCAAAACTGCTGGAAACTCGGGATCAAGTCTATTGTGGTGGTACTCCAGACGCAGAAATGTCAGATTCGGAAGCCCAACCAGACGTCCTAGATGCTGGTTGAACTGAAACGCATCTTCGAGACCACCCGCAAACCTGTCGTCGATAATGTGGGATTTGAGATGTAGGCGTCCGATGTAGGCATTGACTCGGCGGCTGGCAAGCAGCTCGCCAAAGTGATGGAAATTGTCGAGATTGATGTGTATGGTGGTATTGCGAAACAGGTGATAACGGCTCGAAGGAAGCCATTGCTTGCAAACCAAGCTACACGCCATCAGCGCATGTCTGTCGGTACGGAGATGGTCGATAAGGTAGTCGTAGAGTTCAGCGGGTATTCTGTCGCATATGTGTTGAGGGAGGGGACGAAGGGGGCTGATGAAAAGTGGGTTATGTCGCTTCTTCGACTTTTTGATTCGAGAGATTGGGATTCTGGCACCCTGGCTCATGTTGACGTTTGAAACAAGGTCGCAGAGCAGATCGACTTCGTTCTTCGATGGAATGAGCCCTCGAGGTGGGCGAAGCCGAGACCGATTCTGATTCTGAAGAGGCAAAAATAAGGCCAGTTACTAACAAGTTACAGATCACGACCAATGAAGGCCGGCAAATAGTAGATCGCTCACGCTTCTTGGTGCACTCCAGGCCGTTGTGCTACCTATTCCAAACTCCTAGCAAAACGATCACTGCTTCAGCACCTGCACAGGGATTATCCCGCAACCGGCGTCCGAGACGACGACGCAAAGCTTCAACGAAGACTCAGTCCAAGCGTTTCGGCCAGAAGCTTGTGATTGTGGTTTGGAGACTTCTCACTAAGTCAGGTCTGTGCAGCCCGGGGAATTTTCGAACAACAATTGAGCGACTTACAATTGTGGGTTGCTCACAAGCGTCGAGGCAGTGTTCAAGGGCAGTGTTCCGGCCGACTGCCGATCAGATGAGCTCGCGACCCGTCACATACACGTGCGCTTTCATATTTCTCGGTTAAACGTTTTCTGAGTACAGTGTAAGACAGTGTATCTACGCGATTAGCAAGATATCGCTATGAACACTACCGCCTAATCGAACTGCCGTACAGCAAAAATCTTTACATGACAGTTCGACCCGCGAGTTGAAGGACAAGGTATACGCTACATTTTTTGGTCCCGTTTTCTTCTCGGTTTCACCAATTATGCTTGACTGTCTAGATGTCCAGACATTTCAACCGCAAGCAACGCCTGTCAACAAAGATATCTTAAATCCACGAGTCCATTAGGAAACCCAATTCATTATTATACACATTATTTTGGTCTCGTTAGCGTCATATACAGATAAACCGTGTTAATGATTATCTATTCATGTAAGGTCCGTGTCAGGGTGAATTCGTTCGAGCAGTTCTGGCTTAGTATTGAAGAGTTCAATTGCAGTCGAAGTAGTTGCCAGGGATGACGGTCGGGCATCCTTGGGTGTCTGAAACCACACTGAGGTTATGGGTCTCATGGGTGATGAGATTACGCACCTTTGTCCACTGGGCAATCTGCTGGGTCGTCGCAACATTTGATACATGCGCGCGGACCACGGGGCTCGACGAGCTCGACATAATGGTTGTACCTGATGCGGCCAATGTCAATGTGAGATGAAGGGGAGAGGAATCAAACTGAATAGAACAAACTGACCCGAGACAAACCGAGCCTTGAGGGTTACCCTGCCCTCCCGCCCCTCCACTGGAATCGTACTGACCTCCAGCGTCATCGGGGTTGAGACGGTCTACAAGCTCAGAGTTGATGCAGCCGGTGACTGACGACCCATTGAATCAAAACAATCTTTTCAGAAAGATGCGTGTACTTACGCTGAGCAAAACGGCCGCCATTCTGCCCGGAGCCTGTCTGGAAATCTACATTCTTCCAGAAGTTGGCAGGTAGGGTGCCTTGTGAGTCGTCGTAGTGGCCGTTGGGGGAGCAATATGTCTTCATCCCGCCGGGGTGTTCGCTATCGCCGATATTTGTGTGTTCAACTCTGAGTAAATTAAGATAAAACACAATCAACGAAAGCGGAATGAACGCATACCGAGGCATGATCATGCTGCAAGCAGAGAGGATCCGGAAAACACCTCAATAACATCCACTTCAGTTATGACAACGATAGCCCACCAGAATTCGTCTGCCGACGTGACATAGACAGTATTATCAGCAGCTGCGCGTGGTCTGAGTGCATCGAGGCCAGAGGGTGAAGCAAGAGCAACAGAGAGGACCGAGGAGAGAAGGAAAAAGGCAGAGCGCATCGTTAAGAGTAGTATTCGTGAGTTGGGAGGTCAATGCAAGTTATAACTTGTTGGGGGAACATTGGGCTTGAGGAGGGGTTTTATACCACTTCTTGACAGGGATTCAAACCGACTGTGCGGCCACCAATACCCGATGTTTGAGGTCAGTGAGGCATGGAGCATCGCTTGGACTCCACAAAATCCGGGCAGCTTCCGCCAAGGCCATAGAATTGGCGAGCAGAGCCGTTGGAACTCCACTTTCTGGATCCTGTGCCGGGAACATGAAGGACGAAACATCACCACGGGGCCTGCGGCTGTCAGGACATCGCTTGAAGCCTTGAACGTGAAGTTTTCTTGGAAATTGCGAACCCGTTTTGCGATCCAAAGCAAAGGGACAACAGAAGAGCAATGCAGATTTTTGGTCGCTGACTGTCGCAGACGCCAGACGTTAACGAAAACGAGCACCGTCGGCAGGCGTCGCCGCGTCGGCCCGCCCAGCCTGCAACTTACGTAGAAATTACGTGTGCCGAGCCATGATGTGACGTCAGATCTGGCCGCGGCGGAATGCTCTTTGGGAGCGGCACAGAGGGGAAGGGAGGAGAGGAAGGGAAGGGAGGTTCTAGAGAGGTATGGAGAGGCGAGGAGAAGCAATTTATTCCGCGTTGCGAGTGGTCTTTACGGTACCTCGCAACTCTTCACCCCCACGATTTTGGCGTGTGGGCGCGCAATGCCGGCATTATTGGTGAGTGGGTGGACTGGCGCTCCGGTATTTTTTTTTCGTTCTTTCTTAAACGGTTGGAAGCACACAAGGGAAACGGTCGTTAGCATCGAAGTCGAATTCAGTACAGTAAGGCCTCAGCCGACAACTATAGTAAGCTAAGTAGACATAAAAGGTCCGTTTGTCCGTCCAATCGTAAATTGTCCATGAATTTGTGGATACAAAGTGCGGTTCAAAGATTAATTGCAGTTGAAGTAGTTGCCAGAAATGACGGCGGGGCACCCTGATTGATCTGGTGCGCGTTGTTAATTGTTAATTGCTGATACATGTAACCACTATTGCGTTGACGCACCTTTGTTGAGCGGGCAATCGGCGGGATCGTCGCAGCATTTGATGCATGCGCGATGATCGCCGGGCTCGACAAGCTCGACATAGTGTTTGTATCTGGGGAAAGCTCGTGAGTTAACTATACATGACGGGGCAGAATAGCTGCACGTACCCAAGACAGACCGACCCCTTGGGGTTTCCCTGCCCACCATCACCTCCGCTCGAGTCGTACTGTCCTCCACCGTCATTGGAGTTGAGTCGGTCCAGTGTTTCGGGACGTATGCATCCCGTTACTGTATGTTCCCGAAGGTGAGTTTCATGCCCATGGAATAAATTTCAGGAAAGATAAAACGCACATTGAGCGTAACGGCCGCCATTCTTCCCGTTGCCGGTTTTGAAGGCGACGTTGCTCCAGAAATTGGCAGCGAGCTGACCCTGGGATGCGTCGTACTTTCCGTTGGGAGAGCAGTAGGTTTTCATCCCGCCGGGGTGCTCGCTGGCGCCGATATCGGTGTGGGCATCTCGGGGCATGATCATGCTACATCAGAATTGGGGTTAGATATAGACACAAGACAAGATACAAGCGGCATATGGACCAGAATTTGTCCGCATTGGTCACATAGACGGTATTATCCGCTGCTGCTCGCGGCACGAGGGCAGAAGGTGAGGCGAGGACAGCGGTGAACACCGATGAGAGAAGGAGGGCGGTGAAGCGCATTATAGGTCGTAAAGCGAGTCAAAGGAAGGAAGTCCTTGAGAGTTGGATCTAAAGAGATCGAGGGCTTTATACGGCCTCGCTTGTCATTGAATTTGACTAGTTCACGGTCTCCAGTACCCGCAGACCCGAGACCCGATGTTTGAGGTTTTGAGGCGTCGGCATGATCAAACCGCGTATTCTGAGACCATTCTGGAACCTTTTCTGGAGGCGCCTACACAGTGTCTGCGACAAGGCGAGTTGAGGGTGATTCGGGAGATATACCTGCTGTGCTTTCAGACAGTGCAGTAGGCACAAGCTCGCAACTGAAGGGAAAGCATTGAAACCGGAGGTTACTTGGCACAGACAACGATCTAACGTCGGGCAATGCTGCCAAGGCCACAAGACCGTGATGTTTGCCGAATAAATTGAGGTTGACCGTTGAGGACAGCAAAATGAAGCGCTTCCAAGTTCGGGCTCCAGAAGACCGTGCTAGTCGCATCTTGACTTGAAATTCCCTCCGTTGAAATGCAGGTCCAGGGTCACGACCTTGACCTTGCCAAGACTTGACATATTGCATATGGACGGGCTGACTGCCAATCCTGAGCAAGATTCTGAATCTAGCACTGAACTCCACTTCACGCCAGGAACCCTCGTGAAGTTTTTGGGATATTCAGGCCGTTAGTCTGAGATTGAGGCAAGAGTGGATTCAGTCGAGATTCAGTAGAAGACAACACGCGACTGTGACCGAAATGTGGGAAATGCTGAACAAGCATGACAGCGTGACAATACTGTTTCCGAACCTTCTCCATCGTTTCGTCGAACGTCTCGGTTTCTTCAAGTTCTCTGCCTCTCTGCCTCAACGAACTATCCGAACGGCTCCTTCTGCCTACTGCCCCAGAACTTGGAACTCTCGTAACTCCACACTCAGGGAATTATCTACAACAAACCTCACGCGCTTCTCCTTTGTCCCTCCACTGGCATTCCGTATCTACTTCTTTTTCCATCGACTACAAACTCCAGGGCTCGCCCTGTTGGCTCCACTGTCTGGTAGCATCGTTCAAATGGCTTCGTATCTTAACAGTATCTCCGCTACACCCTCAAGGATCCGAGCGTCATTTCTCGAGTCCACGCGTACCAAGCACTGGCTCTGGAAAGAACGCTGAAAGCGAATCCGGGCTGTTGAATGGATGGTCGCTCATACGAACCTTGCCGGTCTCGAAAAATTGGGCGTTGATTTCAACCCCATTGGATCTCCTCGCCAAGGCTCTGAGATCCATTCCTGAGGAGCGTATATGGTCGACCGCCCAGCGCCAGGTGGAAATCAGCGGGGGACATGAAATCATCTCGCAGGTATGTCTAGCTTCACCTCCTCTGGGGATTATTAGACTCTCTATCACCCAGAGCCATCGGACGTCAGAAATCAGGGTGTCTCTGCCTCTCTGATTCCTGAATCGTATTCGAAAGTTTCCGGACCAAGTATACGGAAATGAATCAAGGGTCTCGTCGAAAACCCTCCGGTCCCTAACATCTTTTCTTTTGTCATCTACAACGGAATCCTGGATTTGTTCTGACTCAGACTGTATGTCATAGCTTCGCCGCGAACGTCGTCAAAGCGCGTCTCGCGAGACAAGCACGTGGAAAATCCACAGCTGTTGAAGATGATGCAGATGACCCTCTCGACAATATCACGACCACTCGCATCGCTCTCGCCCGTTCTCGCAAGGAATAGCGTCAAACTCTTTTCAAAGTCCCTCCCTTCCGGGGGCACTCTCTGCTCATTCCCATCAACACCACATCCGGGGGAGCTCTTGTACAAAACTGGGCATTCCTTGCAAACAAAGCGGTGTGACCATTCCGGCGCATTTCGACGGCTTCTTCGTTCGCGCCAATTCAAGTCTTCATTAATCACTCCAGTATCCCGCCGAACTCCTCGCATTGCTCGCATAGCTCAGAGGCTACTCCCGCCTGCAGAACGACTTGACTCCCCGTCGTCCACATCCATCGCGACCGTCGAGTTCGAATGCCCCGAATAACACCCCTTTAACCACACCATCACTGTCCATCACCTCCCCTTTTCTCCGCCAAAGCCGCGCCCAAGTCGCACACCTTCTTCATGCAGCGCTCCGCGTATCTACTAACACGGTCGACCATCAAACAGCGCGTTCTGGCAATCCCGAGTCCACTGTACCATCAAAATACCTCGCGGAGCGCCTGGGCCCAGTATGAAGTGCCCTTGTATCACGCGCTGGGCTTGAGGGATGAGCAGGACACGGTGCGGTTTTCTGGGGGCCGAATAGAAGTTTGAGTGCGGGACGGGGATTCGCCGAGTTTTTTCTTGCTAGGGCACCAAGCGACGAAGCGGGAATGGTATAGGTGGGGGCACGGTGGTGTGTCGGGGGAGGTGTCGATCCTAAATCACTCGCCAGCGGCAACGGGATGGGTGGTTGCCAGGGTATTGGGGGAAGACGAAGCGGCGGATGCAAATTATGTTCGGGAAGACATGTACAGGCCAGAAATTCGACGGAGGGCGAGAGAGAACGGATAGCTATGGTTGCAGACGTTCACGCATGTCTTCATGCGCAGTCTCGCCTCCAACGCTTGCTGGCCTTGGATAGTGCACACTGCCGATGCACCTTAGACGCCACGAGCCACTCTCCAAGTTCACCGAGCGCTGAGCTCACTCGCGCAGCTCCCGCTTAGCTTCCTATCTCCTCGAACGACGGCTACCAAACGATAAAAGCAAGATTCGCTCATCAGCGCCTCGTCCCGGTCGTCTCAGGTATCGACGGCCCACTCTCATCAACTCCCAGGTTCGAGGTAAACGCCCCGCCGTAATAACCTTTCCCTCGGAAAACGAATGCGGCACCAGATCTCTGTCCAATCTGATCCCTCCCAATTCCTACGGGGCCACGTACGCCAACGAAACCTCGTTATCTCGGGTTTCCTATCCTGTAAGGTGCACGTAAAATACACTCGTCCAACATAAGCTAAACTCGATGCAGGGCTGTTGAGAGATGATTCAATGGCTCTGCCGCGTCACATTCGTTTTGAAACGACGCGCAGCGGAATACCCCTTGATTCGAAGCGCATCTCACGGGATTCGTTCTCTTGGAGCGTTTCATTGGGCAGACGGGACGCTCATTCGTCCCTTCTTTGCTTTAAATCGCGGCCCGTCATGGTCACTCTGTGCGCACGGCGACTACCTGAGTGCATGGACGTCTTCTACTTGATCTCCATCTCTCCATATCACTCGACCTCTTTTTACTGGAGCTTTGCGCTGAATTTGCCAATCAGCCATCTCCACCTCGGTCCTCGATCGTCCTGTGTCGGGCAAAGCGACAGGTCAACGGTTCGCGTTGGCTAGTCCCCCATCTCTGATCGTTGGCGGTTCATAGCATCGATTCTGAGGTCATGTGCAACCTGCGACATCTGCCGCTTCTAGCTTCGATGCCGCCAACGGGGCAATTTGTATATCCTCCTCGTGAGACGGGTGTGCTGACTCGTTGGATCGTCGTCGACACTGCGTCTTGTTATGCATGACTGCACCCATCCCTAGCTCGCCCTGCACATGCCCTCACGAATGATCTGAATGTGTCGCCACCGAGTGGAGCGGCCAAGGTTACAGTACTTACCGCGGTCGGGAGTGGATGAGCTGTTGTCTATCTCCGGATGCGGACGCACGATAAGGTGAACGAGCTGTGCGGGGGCTAGACAAGGGCGTCAAGGGTGCCTGCACGAGGTTCTCGATCATCCGAGAGGTAGGGTGTTGCAGTTTGAGAGAATCTGTTCTCTGCGGGCTGTAAGTGTGAATCGGTTTCCTGTCCGCGAGGAGGACCAAATGACTGGGGAAGGATTCGTCCAACAGACGAGGGAATTTTGCCGTGTCGAGGAGGTCGGGGCTCTTCCATAGCGTCCCAGGAAGACCACATTTGTACCCAGGATTTGGTGCAGGATACCTTGTCCTCGTTATCAACCTCAACGACCGATGTGCGATGCGAGAACAAGCACATCGGCGCGTGCTGCGTGCTATTTCGGCAGAGCGAAAGCACTGCTAGAAGAATGAGATGGTCGTATTCCGCGACCAATTTTCGAAATCTCGCATGGTCGAAGCCCGAGCCATACGAGCCCGGTCCACTACAGAAATCGTATCTGGCTCCCCTTCATGGTGCGGCGCAGACCATGGACAAGGGATATGTGCGTAGCCGTCGTCGAGCGGAGCAGTGGCAGGCAGCGCGACCACACGAACGGCCGCGCGAGGCTAGGCTCTTCAAGTCGGCGGCTGCTTGCAGCTCTGCTTGCGTGCCACAGAAAGTGTGGCGAGTTTGAGCATGCAAACGCCGTGATCACGAGGTTTCCAGGCGGAATCTGGGGTTCGCGTGTCCCGAGCGGTTGTTTCTGTTGGTCGCTGCCGCAACCCGGTCCATTGGCCTGTCCCAACTCACGCTATGATCCTGCTGGCAACGGGGGACGGGAACGTCGTAAATTTAACGAGAATATTGTTGGACGGTGTTGAAGGAGGTGGCGGCGCGTGGAGCTTCATCCGTCATAGGAGAGCCAAAAAAAAATTGGGAAATTGGTCGAGGCGTTTGTCGGCGAGACGACGGGGTGGTGCTCTATGCGTGGGGTGCAACAGTTTGGGAGAAGTCGATGTCGGAAACCCAAGTAAGGCGAAAGCCAGGGCCATTGTTTATGCTGCTTCGATGTGAACGGAGAGGAAGACAAGGGAAGACAAGGCAAGAGATTACTTAGCCACAAACGTTCAACGTTAAGTGTTATTTTGTACAATAGTTGCTACATCATATACATATTTAAGTTCTAGTAGAGTCCGTATCCTATGTATCCTACCCTGCTTTCGCAGACCGTCCCGACCAGAGCCACGATATGGACTTCAAAACACTGCTGTGTTGATGGCGGCGCGAGGTGACTCGCTCAATCCTCTGTCTGAGGGGCGGCGGAGAGCTGAGCTTGCGAGAGTAAGAGGAAGTGGTCGAGATAGAGGCGAAGGATCCGCTGGATGTGAATGACAAGTCTGACGAGCATGAAAACGCTGGAGATGGTGCTCTGGGTAATGTACGAGGGGGGGACGAATCGTCATTCTATCATAACTATTGTTAAAGTTTGATCAGAATGGAAACGACTGGCTTACTGAAAGTACCGCATCTAAAACGCGCTGCGAGGGCGACATTGCTGTCGTGGTTTTCTTGCTTCGACGTGCTTTCTTCGGAGCAATGAGAGGAGTTTGCACGAAGTATGGAGGCGACAATCGGCTTCGTTTCGGCGGTCGAGGTCCTGGATGACTCGGTCGTTCACGATTCATCTCTTGCCAAAGCTGCTGCGGGACGATCGCAGGAGGAATTGTGTAGGAATTGAAATGGTGAGGGGGGAATTTCGGCTCGCTTTCAATGAGCTCGAAAATGGAGAAATGGGTGGGTTCTAGGGCAGCGAAGGGTGCCGAGTGCATGCGCTGTGGTTGAGGCACTGCGAAAGTCGGCGGCGTGGATGAGAAGATGGTGTCGCTGCTTTGGCCCATGGACGGAAACGAGGCCTCTAGGTTGGGCCATTGACGAGGTGGCGGGGCCAAGAAACTAGCGCTCGGCCCAGACGGGACGCCGATCCAGGCGTTCGTCGGCGGCGTAAATGGCGACGGCGCAAACATATCCGACGAAGTCATCTCGATGTCCTCGTTGACAAGTCCAGCATTCTGCCACGAAGGAGATGGCACCATGAGGCAGTCACGATGTATAGAAGAGGCTGCGAATTGTGGCACCGTAGGATAATGACCGAATGCTGCGCTACCAGACTCATGGGTGACTGGAGGAGGCGCATCGCAAGGAGTTGCGCTAGACTGGGACTGTAATGGGGGCGAGATGGATCGACCAGATGTTGCCCGATAAGCGAATCGAGGAGAATCGTCGAACGACATGTCCTCGCAAACAGATGCAGATGCTGCTGCCGGTTCAGCCAGGGTTTTCGACGGTGACTGTTCCGCGAAGGGAGCTGCAGCAGTATTCGTAGAGCGAGTGATGGTTGTCTGTTCTTTGACTGGGGGTGTCTTCGATGACCCAGAGACCTCGCCTACTTTGGAGACGACTGGCGCAGCTAAGCTCGTGGAACGGACGATGACATTCGCAGGCCCCGCATAAGAGGAGACAGGGTCGCTGGAACTCGCAGTAAGCCTATCAGACAATCTAAAACCGTTATAAATGCGTTGCTCAGTCCTAAACAAATAGTCGCTAACCTGCTGTTCGGAATGGAGACTTCTAATTCCTCAGGGTCCTCATGTGTGGCCTTGGATGACTCGGTGGTGATTTCGTCGGGTTCCACAATGCGAACTTGAAGGTTTGCGAGCTGGTCACCGAACAACTCGTCCATTGCCGAAGACAATTCTTGGTCGAATTCCAGCACTGCAGCGTCGAGTTCCAGCTCGATTGGGTGGGCATTGATGATGGATTCAAGGAATTCTTCGGCTTCTAGGTCGCTGTCTCGTGGATGAGAACAAGTCCACGAAGGTGACGATAGTATCTTACAGTTGGGACGACATTTTCAGCAGTCAACACGGCGGAATTCTGCGAGATAGGAAAGACCGTAGACGTCGAAGGAAAGGTGGGATACGAGGGGGGAACTACTTGTTCCCAGCATACTTTTGTACTCTTGCGCATTGTCCACAGTGTTGCCTCAGTGATCATCGTTCTTGTTCTTCAAGCGGTGTTCCCCATTTGGCCTTTGTTGTTTGAAACGCGGTCACGAGCACGCGAGCCTGTGAATGTCGCGTGACGGATAAGAGGCTCAAGAGACTCTAGAGTCAAGTACTTCGATCATCGTTGGGTCCGATCAAGTTATCGAAAGAAATCAATCCCTTGCGCTTTTCGTCTTTCCACATTCGACGAGGGGCTTTCTAAGTAAATGACGGGCGAGGGGGGAGAACCTTTCCGAGTCGCATCTTATGTGGCGTCGAGGCAAAAAATCTCGGAAAATTCGGAAAAATTCCCAGAGGCTCCCCAGAGCTTCCAGAGTCAAAATTAGACAAAAGTCTGTGGAAATAGGTTCAAAAAGAGAGCAAAAAGAAGTGAGCACAGCAGGACTCGAACCTGCAGCCTTTTGGTGGCGATTTTCGAGGCATCGAAGCCAAACACGCTACCATTGCGCCATGAGCCCGTTGGAAAGGATGCAAATGACCTCTATACGTGTGCTCAAATTTTGCTCTGTGCTAAAGGGCATGAAGGTGACACCCAGGCCTCCGCCCAGCCATGTGTACCCACCGAAGTTATGCGCAGAATATGCCCGACATCAGTCCGACGTAGATTGAAGCGTCCAAGGGAACATAAGCACTGCACAACATTCGCCAGGTACGTCGACGCCCCCAGTCCAAATAGAAGTGAGCCTAGGGACGGCATTCAAGAATTTGAAGCAAACTGCCCGAGATGCTAGATTCGGTGACCGGAGAGAGTAACGAGACAGGAGTGAAAGCCTGGACCGAAAGTGCCGGTGGTTCTGATTACATGGAGAGGATTTGGGCAGCCGACCTCGGGGCCATATAGCTGAAAGCATTCAAGTTGTTGAGGACTTGGACCGTTTCAATTCTAACGCGTGGTCGAGAGTCGACAGTGGTCGACCCTGAGGCCTGAGACGTGAGGTTCGAGATCACAGGGGGCGCATGAGCGTGATATATATATGAACGCGATTGAAGCTGACGTAGTCGAAGTCAAGATCTAAGTCTGAGTCTGTTGCAGTGGGTAGGTAACCGAGTGGTGACATGAAAGAATGTCCTTCAAAAAAAGAGCCACAGCAGACGGAGCCTGTAACAGATCGAGGCTAGACTAGCACCCAAGTTTGTTGAGACCGCGTTGGGGGGTTCAAGGTGGGTAGCGGAGTGGTGGAGGAACGAAGCAAGATAGACGATAAATACATGACAACATACATCTTGAGAAATCACCCAGCTTGAACTCATTTGCGAATTGTCGCATTTATTTTCTATGAATAAAAACCGTCCAGCTAGTCCTGTGGCCGACTCTTACAGTAATGGTGCTGAAATTCCAAAAATCAAATTCTCATCGTGCTCATCCATTTTTTTTGGCTGCGATCCGGGTGTTTCGAGTCTTGCTGTGATCAGTTTTTGGTTTGAATTCTCAACGCTACTGTTATCCTGATTCTTATCCTGTGCGGAGACTGAACTACCATGCTACGGCGTTGCTCTACACTACACAATATGTAACACCCATACTGCGGATCTGTGTGGTTTTGCTGTGCTCAATGGCGTCTCGATATCTCCCTAGAGTTCTGACATACTTACCCGTATCTTGTTTTGCTTGACCTCGAAACTTACGGCGAGCTGAACCCAAAGGTTCAATCCTACACATGCGAATACATGCCTTGAATGAGCCTGGTGCCGTGTTGTGTTGACGGAATCGTAGAATGGACTTGTGTTAGAGACCAGATCTCGTTAAGGTTGACTCGGCCTCGACTCCTCAAAGGGAATGCACCACTCGTGGGGCCAGCATGGCGATGAGAAACCGACGTTTCGACTCGGTAGACGATGAAGGGAACGAAGCGGTGATCAAAGGATCCCATTTCCAGAACTCGGCAGAACGCGCATGCTCGAAGGTCAACGAACTTCCGCAGGAACACCTGCGAACGATTTACTAGTACAGTACTTGTGTCCTCCTAGTGCCTACAGACGGCCGCGGCGCCGATGTGGTGGACGGGAGAAAGGAAACACATGGACAGCATCCGCAACGTCCCAAATCAAGCGCTACAACACAGCCCGGCAGCCTCCCAACCGACGTCCTGACATGCAACCTCTAGAGCTCGAGGCATGCATCTCCCCAGTGGAGCACACGCTCAATCTCATTCGCGACGTACGCCTCCACAAGCTTGGACATCGGAACCCTATGGGGCGTGAAGGCGAACCCGCAGCGGCTGCGCCACCGCTATCACCGCACAAACGGGTTCATAAGAACCGAATGACCCCACCAAAAACTCTGCAGAAACTAGTAACCTCAACATACCACCCTGAACAGGGCGAGAAGGAACGTTCGTTCCAATCGCCTGCTTGGAGGAAAACGGTGCACGCGCGAACGAAGGGGACCGGATTCAAAGACAAGCGTGAAGTGTCCCGTCGAGTAAGGGTCAAGGAAAGAGAAGCGTTGGGTACGGCCCAGCAGGATACCATGAGGGCCGCGAGCGCATTGTGCGAATCCGCCCAATGGGATTCAGATCCCAAGTTTGACGCGGAGATGGCTGGCATGGGCAGCACGATGCCCTGAAGTACACCAGCGCCGAGCCAGAAGTGAGGCATGTCCACTTCGACCCCAAGCCCACGTCGGGACAGGCACATGCCCAGAGGTTCCGTGAATACGTAGAGATTCTTGAAGAAGAATCCAGGGAACACAGTCGAAATCGACTGGCCCCCCAGTCATCAAAGTATCATCGGAAACGAGAGAGCCGACAGACTCGCGAAAGAAGCGGCTGGAACTTGGTGCGCAGACGAAAAGACGTCGCTGACACGTACGAGGCGCGCAGCAAAGGAGAGGGCGCAGGAAAGATGGACCGAAACCTGGAACGAGCCGTAGCCGACTGGCAGATTTGCTGTCACCGACCGCATATCCTCCAGCCTTGAAGCCCAGATCCCACTTCACGGACACAAACCGAGAAGTATATAGACGGCTCGTACAATGCAGAACAGGCCGAGAGGAGCCTAGGAAATCTCGTTGGCCTCCCCCACCCTGGCATCATGAATAGGTGATGTCAAACAGGGGAAGCGTATGTGGGCCAGCTGCATTCAAGAAAGAAACTGCCCGAGAAGATCTGAATTCGATGACTGGGAAAAGAGGGCTGAGATTGAGCTTGAACTGAGAGTGCTGTAGTTCTGAGAGCTTGGAGGAGGAATCAGCAGATTGACTATGAAGCTGAAACGATTGGAGAACCAGTAGCAGGCGCTTGAGATGGTTACATCTGGAGACATCATGATATGCAACAAGCTGAAGGCTGACACTGACGCTCAAGAAGAGCATAAGCTTTGGAGTATACGAGCCAGTTGTACGCGACTTGGGCTGAAGTAATAGTCGTCGAGGTACATCCAGATTCGTAATCGCGCTGGGAATTTGAAGTTGCAGTCGAGGACAAGACGGAGGATCAACAAAGAACAACAATTGCCTAAGTAATGCAAGCAAACAAGCGCGTCAGACGTCTGAGTCTCTCTCTCTGTCTCCACGTTCTGACTTGCGTCCATACTCCTTCTTGTATTTCTTGATCATGGCGGGTAGGCCATCTCGTTACGACGCGTACCGAAGGTATCTGGCGGGAGGCGAGGCAGAGAGACTTCGAATCGATCGAGCAAGAATGCGAAGAAAGTTCCCATTTTGTAGCAGCAGACGGGCTTGTACCGTGCCCCGACTGTCCACTGGACCCGACGTCCGAGCAAGAATTTATCGAGAAACTTTGGACGCAATTCGGATTGAATCGACACCGGTGAGTGTCCTCCACACTATTGCACGCAGCAGCTTACGTCGTCCAGTAAACAATATCACGACGTCAAGATGCAGTTCGAACGCTGGTACAAGAAACACAAGGCGTGTCTGCCGTGTGGTCTCGACAAAATTGTCACCGGGTTTGTGTTTTTGTCTTCCAATATCTCGGAATCGATCACATCTCATCCTTTTTCTCTACCAGCTTTGACTCTGAAGCGTCATACAAACAACACATCCGCTACGACGGCGCGCACTGTGGGGACCCGCGTATGCCCGCCATCAAGCCGCCCACCCAGGTCCAAGGCACCCTTCAACTTCCGAATCTTCCTTCTCAGGCGGAAATGGAAGCCTTGGCCGCGCAATGGGAGGCACACGTCGCCACGATCGAGTTGCCTCCGAACTTTCTTTCTCCAGAGGAAATGGAAGACTTAGACGCGCAATGGGGGGCACACTTTGCCACGATCGAGTTGCCTCCGAATCTTCTTTCTCAAGAAGAAATGGAAGACTTGGACGCGCAATGGGAGGCACACTTTGCCACGATCGAGTTGCCTCCGGAATTTATTTCTGAAGAGGAGATGGAAGAGTTGGACGAGCGCTGGGGGGCGCACTTTGCCAGGCTCGAGGCGGCGCTCGTGAATGCTCAGAGACGTTAAGGTGGCGGAACTGCTCAAGGACGCGAAGCGCGATGATAGACGGGGACGAGGCGGCGAAATCGTTGATGACGATCAACTGGGATGCTGTGAACCGGGTGTACGGGCGCCCGAAGATTTCGAAGGAGGCTTTCGTATTGAAGGCAAAACGATGAACGAGGTTTGGCATTCTCTTACTATACAACGGACTTTTTAGCATTCTCTTAGCATACAGTTCTCGCAGTAGCAACATTAGCAGCATACTATTACCGTAGCATTCGCATTTTGTATGCGCAAAAAATGATCAAACGATATTCAGTTGTAGTGAGCTTGGTGCCCTGCTGTGTGGGCGGGATCGTAGGCTGGGCTGCGATAGAGAATCAGATCGTGGTACTCGGCCTCGACCCCTGTCTTGCTCAATTTTCAAGTCAGAGAGCCATCGGGTCGGAATTCGCGTCCTCGCCACTGAAAAGTTCAGAAAATCCTCATTAGTTCGAGAGATGTGCAGAAAGATGAGCGGTGAAGCTGCATCGAGCGCGCCACTGAATTCAGAAAGGTCTGACACCGGTCAAGTGCCGAAGAGAACAAGAAATGTGAAAGATTTGAATGTGAAGATTGCGCATGAGACTTCAAAGGCGAGCTGGACGTGGCCAACACAAAGTTTCCCCTTATTCGCCTCGAGTCGATGCCATTTCTGCCCTGACATGCTGGCGGCTGCAGAACATCCGCTGGAACGGCAGGTTTCACTGCATGGAGTCCCTCTTCACGCCTCCACTTCAAATCTGAGAATCCATACAGCAAGGCAGTTGCAGACCCAAGCTTTAGAGCTCGAGCCGACGACGCAGAGGATCGCTCATGCCGACGCTGCTCGAACTCCAGTCCCACTTGAGAATGTGAGCCGCAGCAACCACGACCTCCCGACGCAAGGCGGCAAAGGACGCTTTTCGGGACCAGGAAACTGTGATATGCGCAGCGGCCTCGCAAGCGAGTGAGACGGATAGATACAGCGTTGCTCGTTCGCATGAACCCGCTCAAAGGTCAGGATCCATCTGAAGACAGACCACGAGCAGGCTGCATGGAAATATCTATAAAAACAATTCAACTCCCGAACGCGCTGGCGGCGTCATCAAAGGAAAGGTGAACCGGGCTCGATGATACTGGCGAATGTGCGAGAGATGCGTACTGCACATTGAAGACATGCAAGCCCATATTCGGGTGACAGCCGCAAGACAGACGTGTCTGTCAGGTATTCGAGGGCTGAATGTCTGAATCATAAGGCTGAGTTTTCGAAGGTAGAGCAGGAAGAAGCGTCTTTCTGTCGAAAGAAAACTCCTCACGCATGAACGACGAGCAACGGTAGGTCGGCGGACAATGTCGCGGCATCAGCATGACACGAATATTCACCGATGAAACTTTGAAAGTACCGGGAAGGTGCGAGCACTGGTAACGCTCGCATGACAATCGGGAATTCACGCAGCCTTGAGAAGTAACAAAGGGCTCAACACACGAGAGCGTGCGTAGGTGGGCGACGGTCGATATACCAGCCCGTGATGAGAAAAGGTGGAAGATCTCGCTGCAACTCCTGCGGACCCCGAGCGTATAGGCATCACCTCTGGACTCCACCTACGAGATAGAGTACAGCCACATAGGGACATAGAAGGTATCGCTCCGTCGAAGTTCCCAGCGGGAGGGGGATAGCGAGCTGAAGACACCAAAGAGCCGTCGGACGAGCGGAGAGCGCATTCATCGCTCAACGCCGCGTCATGCTTGAAACCCACCCAGAGATGTATGATTTCGCTCTCTGTGGACCCGTGCGCGCCCTGAGCCTCAAGGCAAACTATCGCCCCGAGACAAAGCACCAAGTCGCTGTACTAGTGCACAGCTTGAGATGCGTCGAGCGTTCATCGAGAAGGTCGGGTGGGTCAAGCTTGAGAGTCGAGGGAATGAAGTGGTAGACGTGAGCTATAAAACATCTAGCGGAATGGCGGCGGGCGACAAGATTCATTCGAGCGGAAAGATGTGTGTCTAGGTGGAAGAGTGTGTATTCCTATTTTCAATTTCTCTAAAAATTGAAACAATGATTGCAAGGGGAAGGAAAGCCGGATGCCGCTCTCGCAGCTTGCGATAAAGGCTGCACAGTTAGACGACTCTAGACAGCGACACAGTTCGTAGGACCAGTGGTCAAGCTACTCGATGGCGCTGGACCATGTGGCTCATAAGTCTTGACTTATCGTCCGGAAACTACAAGGACAAAACTGTGGGGCTAGGCGGGCAATCTCGATGGTGGCAGAGGAGGAGGCACAGAGGCGACGAGGAAGGGGAGAAATCTCCGTCATCTATGATGAAGAAGCGGAATCGGAGTCATCGGACAGAACGAGATCCTCGACCCGCGCACGTCTTCTGACGTGAAGACGAAGTCGGGGACATCTCCTTCATCTTCGATGGCCTTGCGCACCGCCTGAATTCCTTCCACCCCAGCGATGAACTCTGCAAGAAGATGATAGTCCTGCGGAAGAGACGGTGTGTTGGTGGTAGTCCTGAAAAACCACTTGAAATCTTCCATCGTGCTCTCGTCCATTGGCACGCTACGAAAGAGAATGAGGCCGAGGGTAGCAGCGCCGGGAAACCAGGCACCGCAGAGGACTCCCCAGGCGTTGTTGCTGGCGAAGCCGATGTGGTACAAGCTTGAAGAGGTGGCGCCCCACCTGCGCACGACGGAGAACTCCTTGTCCAAAGCGTCTGCGTTGGATCCAGTGCGGAATCCTTCACAAAGATCGATAGTCCCGAGGCTGGGAAGACTGGTAAGGGTCTCCTCGATGCAGTCCAAGAATGCCTGTGAGGAGCTGGAGTGAAAACCATTGGATCCGATTGAAGCAACGCAACCTACATCCTCGTCATCGTAGTCGACCAGATTGCGGAAGAGCAGCCGCTCGACTTTCGGTACATGCTCTGCTATCGCGGGTAGCAGCTCGCAATCCCAAGAGCACATCAAATTATGCAGCTCGGTTATTTCGACGTTCGACCGTGCGAGGGTTGCTAGACCTTCCGTGTAGGTCATTGCCGGATCGGTCCCCCAGTAAATCGTCATGCGCCGAGTACGGGAGTTGGGGACCACGGAGCACGCGACATTGATGGGTCCCACAAAGGCTTCCAGGTCTGGCATGTGGATAGGGTCAAGGCCACAAGAGAATTCAAAGGCGGCATCTGGGTCAAAGAGGCCGTTTATGCTTCCCAACCCTTCGAGACAAGGTAGTACATGCAGGATTGATATTGTAGGATTCTTGGCAAGGAAGAGCGGTATCGACCTCGACGAGGGAATGGCACATTCGGAGAGGCGAGGAAAGTTCATGTCCCTGAACAGATGGAAGATGGTTCGAGAGTGGGATATCCGTAGAATTTGGACATTTATGAGTTTCCTTGCGGCGCAGTCGATGATATTATAGAAACTCTTGAACCCCAATTGTGGGAAACATGCACTGGTTGACTGATGATATCATTGCGACCTTGGGAAGATGGCGAGCAGAGAAAACGCACATTTGGAATTCGCGGACAGATTCAGCAGCCTGGGGTGAAGATATAATCGTTTTGCAACATCGAACGACCTGGTCCAGATGAACGAGCGTTATATGGCGGTATATCAATCCCAGGCAGACGAGGTGAATTCGGTGACTAGTTTGGCATAGAGATAATAACTGGGCGTGTTCGCATTGACTTGCAATCGCATGAAGCAGTTCAGCTGGGAGGCTGGTGAATTGGTGAACATTGCCAGTCATGACAGAGTTCAGTGTGTCACGTTGTGACATTGTCACACTACAGCTTAACGCGTACCCACAACCTAGAATACTGTATGCAAGCTCAAACCCCAGCTTCGCGAGTGAGGCCAAGGAGTAGTAGTCCATATGCTCAACAGGAACGTCCTACGCGACGTCAAAGACTTCTTGACCCCCTTCCCGTTAGCGCTGGAGAGGATGTACTGAAAGACGAGAAATACTACAGAACTGACGGAGATTGTGTCATTCAGGTCCAACGAACTCTCTTTAAAGTACGCCGATGATACATCTCAGAGACTGTCTTTCACAAAACCTAAGATTCACCGTTATCATCTACTGGAAGATTCCGGATCGACCGTCTTTCAGGATTTGTTTTCTTTGCCCACCGGAGATGTTCCTTGCGAGGGCCAGATCGATTCCAATCCCATTATATTCAGCGGGGACACCGTCGAGCAGTTCCGAGCATTTCTTTCCTTTGTATATTCACTGTACGCCATCTTTCTCGCGCGTATGCTCTCCCCTCAACTCTTTCTTAGTCCCAGCCAGCTTCAAATCAACCGCACATCTGTCGACGATATTGATAAACTCGTTGAGATTGTGCCCTTCGCGCACAAATACCTTCTCCAGCACTGCCTTCGTTGGGCCCTTGAATCAATTGAGCATGTTTTAGAGCACTCTGCGCCCGTACTTTCCGAGACTCGCTACTCGGCTCTTTTGCGGGCGTCGACGCTTTGTGAATCGCTTCACGAAGGCGTGTCTCAACGTATCGCCGAGCTCATTAAGTTCCAGTGGCTTACTTTCATCGAAACCGATGCTCTGCGCCTTGCGCCTGCACTCGACGTCGCAGAGTCATTTCGTTTCAAGAGTTTTTTGGGCGAACTCTATATCCTCGCGCTGGATAGATTTTCCACAAGCCCTAACCCAACCCGTGCGTGGATAGAGGGGCCTCTTTCCGGCATTGGTGCCAACCACCAGTTACGCATTTTTGCGGGTCATTGGCTCCTCGCGCATGCGCTGCAGAACTTCTTCAGTGTACCGCTCATGGGCAAGCATCTCCCCACATGTCCCGTTTCATCTTCATGTCGCCAGTGGACTCCTGTTTTGTGGGCTCAGGTCTATCAAGGTTTCCGCCGAGAGTGTTTGTTGATGAACAAGCCTCGGGAGATTTTTCAGGCGCTCGAGAGACTCAAATCTTCCGCAAGTATGATATTCTACAGACACCGGGCTTTGGTACCGTGTCCTGCGGGGAACGAGATATTCAGCGCCGTCGTTGCGTTTAGGACAACGTTCATCGACCAACTTTTCGCCCTTTCACCGCACACTGCGATGGCTAGCTAACATCATTCTCTCGGCTTGTTGTACTACCACATTTCCTTGGGCAGCTCGCTGTATTTTCTATGTACATACATCCTCAATGCTAAAATCTTCTTGAATTTGGAATTATCATCTCGTCCGAGTCACACTGTCACATTCACCATTTGAAATGGATTGATATTGTTCCTTGTTTCCTGCCTACTCTCACCAGAGAAATGAGCATCGAATCTCAGCCGCTCTCTCGCGTTCGTCCGCGAAGTAACAGCACCGATGCAGCTATTGAACCTCCTGCCCAACGACAAAGGCGGTCAGGAACCCCTATTCAAGGCAGTTCGTCGACTATCACCGTGCCAAAAGACGAGAAATTCTTCAGGCCAGACGGAGACTGTATAGTTCAGGTGGAAAACACACTTTTCAAAGTACGCAGCCTTCAATATCCAGGAATTTTATTTGATGCAATGAGCGAAGATTCACCGGTATCATCTACTGGAAGATTCCGAGTCCTCTGTCTTTCAGAGTATGTTCTCCCTGCCCACAGGAAGCGAACCTTCGCAAGGCCAGAGTGTTGAAGATCCCATTGTTTTGAGCGGAGATACCGCCGCCCAGTTTCGGGCATATTTGTCCTTTGTCTACTCCCTGTACGACATCTCAAGCTCAACTTGTAGCGCATCACCGCTAACTTCACCCTCAGTCCCATCCAGACTCAGATAAATCGCGCCTCGATGGATGATCTTCCAAGGCTGACGGATATTATCCCGTTTGCACACAAATATCTTCTCCAGAACTGCCTTGTCTGGGCACTGGAGTCGATGAAGCACATTTTCAAAAATTCACCTGCCGCGGTTCCGGAACAACAGTATCTGAAGGTGCTGCACGCAACGAACCTTTGTGCCCCCACCTATGCGTCCATTTGCGACTCCATTTCTGGGCTCCTGATAGCTGAATGGATGAAACAAATCAGACTTCACCCGAATCGCATCGGGCATGCCCTGGATGTCGCAGAGACGTTCCATCAGCGAAAATTTCTCGTGGATCTCTATACTCTTGCTCTGGAGATCCTTTCAGCTGCTCCAGATCCTGCAGCCTTACTCAGAGCGGGAGGGTCTCTCTCTGGGATCAGCACCCTGCACCAATTACGCATCTTCTCCGGTGGCTGGCTCCTATCCAAATCTTTGGAAAGATTCTTGGAAGCCCCGCCAAACAATATACATCTCGCAACGTGCCCACCTCAATCGCTCTGCCGCAGGATTGTTGACGCTATATGGCGCAAAGAGCACCTTGACGGAGCTGCCGCTGGTTCTGGGCAGAACTTGCAAACGTTCGGGGCTGCTTGTAAAAAATTGGATCAGTTCAGAAACGGTGTTTTGTCAAGTTATAGAGAATACGTTGCGAGTGTGACTTTTCCCCACCCACAATGTGCAGCGGTACGGGGAATAACCCACGCTGTAGCTACATTCAAAGGCACAATGATGGACGAGTTATTTACACTCCCATGAGCCTCGGAGTGACCTTGACCTTGTTGACTCTTCATGTAGTATGGATCGAACTTCTACGTTCCGATAGATGCTTGATATATACACACCCGCCAAATTGCTAGGATATGATTTTAAATGTCACCACGTACTTCACATCGATGTGGGGAACGAAACTTTCAGGCAGTCGGTATCCCTGCAAACTCATCGTACCCAAGGGCGATATTCAAATTCTCCAGAAACGAGTGAGCATAAGCGTGACATTCGAGGTCAGGGATCGTACCTGTAAACACTGCGTCGCGGCACCTTTCAAGAGGTTGTCCAAACCGCCCTGCCGTCGATCAGTGGATGGTAGCGTCAACGAGAGAGAGAGAGGATACATACAACAATCACAACCCGATCACCCTCGCTGGACGTCTGAAATCCGCCCACACTCCATGTATGCTTATTCTCGATATCCTGCAGGGACGGCACCCCCGACAAGATACGCACGAGCGGTTCCCCATGATACCGCTCTGCAAACAACGCTGCAACGTCCTTGGCAGACATACGATCTCTGAGCGGAATCGACGCGGTTGAGATAATCCCACTAAACCATGGTGTCACCGCCGGTATGAATGCAATCTTCATCCCGCTCTCATTCGAGGGGAGAAGTCGGGAGAGATGATACCCCGCTTCTCGCTCGTGAATATGGCCCGTCAGAGAGTACGGCCGTACGCCACCCCCAAGGCTCTCGGGAGACACTTTCGGGGCACTAGCAGGCGCGCCGTCAGGGTCCGTAACCATGATCGTCCCCGCACCGCTATATCCTGACAAACCAAACACTGTAGGCAACACCCCCGGCGCAACATGCTTCACCAACGGGGCAACCAACATCTGCATCGACGTCGCATAACACCCCGGGTTCGATATCCGTTTCGAATTGCGTATTGCATTGCGGCCGTACAGCTCTAATGAAGACAGGAAACAAATCCAGAACATATTCCACATTAATTAATTTTGTTTTATTCTGTTTACGAACGCGACGCCTCACCGGGAAGCCCATACGTCCAGTTCTCCTCAAAACGGTAATCCGCGCTCAGATCTACTACGACGCTCCCAGCACCACCGCTCTGACGTTTTGCGGCCCCGCGGTCGATGGCATCGACGAAAGGCTTGCACACTCCGTTCGGGAGTGCCATCACCCATGCGTCGACTTCCCCTGCAGCCTCCATGGACTCTACCTCATCGTGGGAGAGGTTGGAGTACTTGATATCTGCTTTGGTATACCCATAGAGGGCCCGACCCGCGAGCTGTCGCGACGAGACGTGCGAGAGCTCGAGGTATGGGTGGGACGACAGGAGCGTCGTCAGCGCTTGTCCGGTGAACCCTCGTGCCCCGATAAGCCCCAGACGCTTCACCTCTGTCGATACAGGACCAGTAGGAACAGCCGGCTCCACCATCGTAGCATACCCGCGAGTAGCACCACGACGCGGCACGGCAGTCGAGTATGCGCGCGTTCCGTTGGGCGTCTCCGCAGCACCATTAGTCTTCGGCGCGTTGCGATGCGGCGGCGAGGAAGGGCCAACGGGGAGGTACACACGAGGTATCCGGCCCTTCTGCTCAAACTCAGTCACGATCCGCTCCACCTCCGCGACATCCTGCACGCCATACCAGAACAAGCTCTTCCCAGCACGCGTAAAGCTCCCGTCCGCGCGCTCAAAGTGCCATCCGCGGTTCTCATCGTCCGCCTGCGCCGTCCAGAACAGCCGCCGATGGTCCTTCTTGATAGCGCTGAAGACGTTGTCTATGACATTATTCAAGACACCGGCGCGTGAAGGAAGCAGTTTCGTCAGCACAGGCGTTTCGCCTGGAGGGTGGGACACGACTGCGACGACGTCGAGCGGCTCGTCACCGTAAATCGTGTAAGGAGTGTTCTTCATCTCCGAGAGTACACCGGTGACGCTTTGGAAGCCGCTGAGCACTTCGGGGTCGCGGTCATGAATAACCTGGCGGAATCGGTCGGCGCCGAGGCCCTCGATGCTGTTATGCTTGAAGAGTTTGTATCCCCGGCGAATAAGCGTGCCCGCGCCGTCATCGGTGAAGAGCTCCTTTTGTAACATGGATGCGGAGATGACTGCAACAGAGGAAGAGCGAGGGAGGTGGTCGAGCAGCTCCTTGAACTCGCGCAGCTTAAGCTTGGTGCCAAATTTGACCCAGGGTTCCTTCATGAGTTGATCATATTCCTAGAAGCCTCGCGTCAATAAGAGATAATCAGTGAAGATTGGGACGTACCTCATCGAGGTTGATCACAGACAACTTCTCGCCAGTAACACCATGGAATAGCCCCCCTTTTTCGTTCAAGAACACGATCTTGAGAGGTTCTAACTCCTTTGCCAGCTCGCCGGCGGCAATATCCGCGTTCACGTTAAGTATCTGGCCATCCGGCGACTCCGCAAGACTAGTGAGAATGGGGAGGGCGCCAGCACGAATAGATGCCTCCAACGGGCGCTTGTCGATTTTTGTGATCTTGCCGACAAGGCCGTACTTTTCCTTGTCGAGATAGTCCGCCGTGAACACCCCCGAGGTTATTGGTCGTGCACGTGTACCTAGCGCTTCAAGTGCACCGACAAGCTTCAAGTTTTCCTCGAGGAATACGCGCCGTGCGATCTGCAGAGTTTTGGCGTCTGTCGAACAGACAGAATAAGCAGTGCTTCAGAAATATAAGAGCACAAGGCATACCTGTGACACGTATACCGTCGATATAGTCGGGAATAATACCCTCGCGTTCAATGATATGGTTGAGCTGTGGCCCCGCACCGTGCAAAACGACGGGGTACAAGCCAACACGATACAAAAAGCTCAGGCTAAGAGCTAGTTCATCTATTTCGTCGAGCACTGCACCGCCTATCTTGATGACAGCAAATTTGGCGGGTTGTGAAGGGTGTGAGGAGGAAGAGAAGATGCGCAGATGGCGCTCAACCTCGCGTTTGGTGCCGATAGAGTAGAGAAGCCGTGTTATTGTGTCCTGAAGAGAAGCTCAGCGTATGTTCCTAGTCTGAAGCCATGCGGAGCAGGGCGCGCGATGCTTAACATGCTTCGCCAGTATTAAACAGATGGAGATTCAGATAGCAACGTCGTCCGCCCACAGATCGAGCTCAGAGGCACCCCCCCAAGTCCTAGCCGTCGACGAGACTCACCCTATCGGTCTGCGCAATAGATTGGATAGTCCTAGCAGAAACGCGGGGTTTGGGGACGGCTACAGCATTGCGTGCGCGCACGACGACAGCGCGGCCAGCTGTGCGTCCGGAGATTCGGGAGGCAGACGCTACGGCGAGCATGATGAAGGAGAGAGGAGAAAGGCTTTAGGCCAGCGAAGAGAGGACACTGTCGTGGTGGAAAGAAGGAAGCAGAATCTGGGCTGCACTTTTTGACATTCGGGGAAACTCGACCACGTGATGTAATAATTTTTGACTCGTCCGATGGCCCGAGTGCGAGCATTACGCGACTGAACCGTGTATTTTGGCGGCTGTATTGATTCTTACAGCCCTCAACAGCCAATTGCATTTTTGGCGCCAGGAACAGCCAAAGTTACAGCTTCATGAAAATATTCTACCGACGAACGCGCCGATGGTATCGCGCCGAAGATGCGAAAAGCTTGGTCTTTCGTGGCAGGTGAACGGGATGCAATTCAATCGTAAAGCCAAGTAGCAAGGATGAGTTTGCTAACGTGCGCCCGTGTGTGGTATAGACCGAAGCCGAGTGGCCGCATCTGTGGGAACAGCGACAAACGTCGCAGAGACGACTTGACCGAGGCAGGATGGGTAGAAGCGAGATTCGCCAATGAATATGAATGAATTGCAATAATGTCAAATTGTGTTTCCGTAAAAGTCAACAGCCAGAGTAAGAAGTGATAACTTGAGATGAGTCCGTGATCTCCAGAAGTAAAGAGAAAAGAGGGAAAGAGAAGAAACACACGAGAAAACGAAGAAAACAAGGAAATGCGCCTCCTCAACACCGTGCTTCCCAGCCCCTTCCGCGTCAAATATTCGAAGCGTATCGAACCCGCCAACTCGAGCTTGACCCAAGGCGCCAGCGCCAGGACTACTTCAGAAGCATATTGGATAAGAATCACTAGACCGAGCCCGAGAGAAACCTACACAATATTTTTTTCTTCCTCTTTCATACAAGACAAGTCTTTGCGCCGACGAGGGGTAGGATGTTGCAAGGGATGTTCAGGAATCATCGACAGCATACGCCGGCAAGCTGGTCGCGCAGGTGGGTTCTGAGCGCGTGGACCGCTAGGGTGGGAAGGTGATGCGGCGGATGCGTCTGGGCCAGCCAGATAAGAAGTAGTATTGGGGAGACGCTGGTGCTGAAGACGTGGTAGAGTGAAAGGTGCAGCGCCGCCCATGGTGTTCTGCAAAGACGAAGGAGGCAGTGAGAAAAGGAGATGATGAAAGACACTGGGGACTTACCAGCGTCGAGCTGAACAAATCACTATTGGGGAGAGATGGCGTCCAGGACGTCGGAGTGGAATTCTAAAGCGCATCTTGAGTGAAGCTGAAGAGACTAAGAAGTTAGGTGAGACTTACAGAAGAGGTAAAATTGCCCATCGGCGCGCTCGAGCCCGAGTTGACGATAATATGCGACATGAGGAAGGCAGATAAAGCGGGAGTAAAAGCAGATCGAAAGCAAAAGAGTTTCCGGCTCCAGGCAGGATGATGGTGGTAAGGGTGATAGAAGTGGTAGGAGCTTAGACAGAGTACGCGTAGCTCAAGACACAGTATCTAGACAGGAGGGTCTGACTCTGAGACGATCGAGCGGTGACCAGAATTTGTTTGAGGCAGAGGAATATTTTCACCATGAGACCGGCCGCGGGTCGGCAGTCGGGAGGTATTTGCGGCCCAAAGATCGAGTAGTACTAGTAGCAACGTGAACGATAGCAGAAGGATTCGACTCGGCCGTAGACTGAAGTTGCCAGCGCAGGTGCCAGAAAGAATTCGAAGCCTTCGCAAAGCTTACAAGGAATATCGTACAGAATAACAGCGGTTTTCAGATAGAGTTGTGACCAAAGGGCCGAGCACAGTGGTAACCTCGCACAGAGCAGTTGAGTGCAAGGTCTTGAAAAATGTTTGTGTTGGGATGTTTACATACGGCCGCAGGCGCCATCACTTTCTTTCTCTTGACTCTCAACCAACTACGTCTTTTCGTCTTTTTGCTCGAAGAAATATTGAAACAAGACGCGCATTCCGTCCTATGCACCAGTTGTTCTCGATTAGCTCCGATGTTCCACTGCGCAAGGCTGGCCAGTACCGCGCGCTCAAAGTCGAAAGAAATGCAACGAAACCTTGAGGTGCCGAGTTGCAACCGTTGCAAGAAAGAAATGGAGGGCCATGGCAGTCATACCTGCTGTAGCTGGCCAGCATACGGTCTCGGCAGCCAAAACGAACGAAAGCCGAGTATGTGGGGCTTGCTTAGGGCTAGGGCCGAGCAACATTCGTGACCACCACCTGTCTCTCTCCCACTTCCACCACCTCACCAATCAAATGGCCTACTCTCTCAAACGCTCCAACTCCACCACTCTTCCAACCTTCCCAGAGGAACTCCTCCTCGAAGTGACCAACCAGCTAGAACTTGTGGACCTGCTATCCATCTGCGAAACGGATCGCCACATCCGTAAAATACATCTCAAAAAGCTTCAGTCGATAACATTCGATGATCTCGAGCAGCTTGTCGACTGCTGCAAGATGTTCCTTCGATGTCCCGAGGTTGTTAAATCCGTCAAGGAACTACATATGTATGTTTCCATTTGACCCTGCACGATCTTTCTCACCTGAGCGCACCGAGCAGCGTCGGCGGCCCATATACCAGGCTCAAGCAATGGCAACAAACTCTCGCAGACGGAATCCGTAAACTAACGAATCTCCAATCGCTCAACATCGTCGACTCACAAGAACTCTTCTCCTTCATCTCCAACGACACATACTTCCCCCACCTCACCACCTGCGCCCTTCCCTGCGGCCTCGGCGTCGACTCCTTCTTAAAACGCCACTCCACCACAATCTCCCACCTCCGCGTGCTCCCCGCCCTGGACGGCCCCGGCTGGCAATGCTGCGAAGACTACGACACCGACTGGCACATGCCCGAAGGCTGCCATGCCCAACACCTACACATGCCCAACCTCACCACCTTCACGGGCCCCCTTGTCGTCGCCTACTCTGTGATACCTTATTCCAAAGTGCACACCGCGACCATCTACTGGGGAGAAACCAGAACAATGTCCTTCAGAGACGCCTTAGCCGCCTTCGCCCGCTCGACCGTTCCCATCGTCGAGCTCCGCAACATCATGTGGAGTATGAAGACCGATCTTTTAGTCGCTGTCGCAGAGGAAATCCCGCACCTGAAGCGCTTGCTATTCCGCAAGCTTTCATCTGCAGCGAATGATGAGGTCAGTTCAAGCTCATCGATGCATTCTGTGAATGTCTCACTTCAGGTGACTAGGACTTTCTCGAGAACATGTATAGACTCCGAGAACTACCTTCTCTCGAATTCGTCGGGTTCGACACCAAGCGGCTCGCAGCATGGTCCGAGCTTTGACTTTGACTTTCCCCTCCACCTCCCCACAACTCCAAATCCAAATACGAGTACGAATACAACAACAAAAAAACCCAATAGATATAATAATACAAAATACAATTTCAGTGTGTGATGTGATGTGCTGGTGCGTTGGCCTTGCGCGGTACATACATACAATTCTTCTTCTTCTCTTCTCAAATTCTTCATCGTCAATCGTGGTGATTTCGTATCAGTTCGTTTCGTTATGCCGCCGTCCGTCCGTCTATACCTCCATCCTCCATCTCCATCTCCCCTCTCGCAACCCGCCCTCCCACGATAGGAGTCCCGGAAAACCCAGCCCAACGAGAGTCCAAAGAAAGAAATAATAAAGAAAAAACCCGAACGGTAAACCCAAAGCCAGTCCGTCCGTCCGTGATGTAAGTATGTATGTACATATATGTATAAGACGGCGGCGAAGCGAAAAAAAGGAGGGTGGTTTGTATGGCGTGGCGTGGCGTGGTGTAGTGTATGTCCATTGGGCGTGACCAAGAAAAAGGGTAGGTGGCAATCAAAGCATGTATAGTCAAGGAGGAAGGAAAGACGGACGAGTGAAGGAAGGAAAGGCGGGGAGCGCAAAGATGCGGATACGGACGCTGGTGATATACATACAAACAACAGGTTTGGCCAGGAGATATACAGCGTGGGTGTATGGGTGGATGAGGGCGAATGGGGGCGCGGGATGAGGCGAGAGAGGGCATATGTGTGAAGGAACGGGCGGCGAGTGATCATGACATGAGGCGTGACGGGCAACGACGAAGAGGCAGCCGGTGAAGGAAGGGAATATGATCGTACAACAACAGAGCTGGAAGTGGAGGCGGGTGGTGGTGGAGTCGAGATTGAGATTGAGATTGAATACGGGAAAAGGGGAATTCGAAAGCGAGAGCGAGGAGCAATTGAGAGTCGAGATTGGATTGGATTGGAATGGATTGGAGACCCAGGAAAGAATGCATGAGGCGGGTTGGGTGAAATGTGATGGAGATGGAGATGGAGCGGAAAGTCAGGGTGCTGGTCGTATGAATGAGAGGACGATGAGGATGGATGGTTGGTCACGATCGGCAAGGGCAGCCAACGCTCAATCCATATCCATATCAATATCGTCCATCTCCTCCATCCCGCCCCACCTCTCACTGCTCCCATACCCACCCCTCCCCTTCTCCTTGTTGCCCTGCTGCTTGCTCTTGACCTTACTCGCCCTTCCACCCACCTCCTCCTCATGATCATCTTCTCCCTCCTCCCGTACCCCATCCAACCCAAAATCAAAATCAAACCCAAACTCCTCCCCAACATCAAACACCCTTGCGCTGGCCCGTCCCCTCCCCCTCCCCCGCGTCCGCATCCCCATATCCTCCTCGTCCTGGTCTTCGTCGTCATCCTCATCATCCTCCTCCTCCTCATCGTCACTCGGTGTCGAGCGACTCTGACTCCGACTCTGCTCACTACTCGCACTAACACTCACGCTCCTCGGCACGCTCCACCCGCCCGCATTGGGATGGCCGCCCGACGCATGCGAGTACGAGTACGACGACAACGAATGCGAGTGGGAGTACGAATGCGCATGCGCGTGCCCGCGGCCCAAATGCGGCACCTCCACGACGCCCTTGCGCTGCTCCCCCGCCCCAACCCCACGCGGAACCTCATAATCATGCAACCGCGGCCCGTGCCCATGTCCCCTCGCACCAACGCTGGCACTAGTCCCATGAACAGAAACCGACCCAGACCCAACACTCGAAGGCGGGTACTCCCCCACAGACCCGAAGGAGCCAGGCACGACAGCGACCGCGTACGATGAACCCTCCTCGCCCTCCAACGCGCCCCCGCTGACCCAGCGCGGCCACATCCCGCGGTCCTCCGGCAGACTCGTCCCCGTCTCGCTGTCCGGCGAGAGGTGCGACAGGATCGCGGCGGCTTCGAGGAGTTGTACCTGCGCGTGCTTGCTCAATACGGCGCCCCCGCCAGTGCCGTTTGGGCCCGGGTGTGGGAGCGAGGCGAGGGTGCGCCAGTGCGGAGTGTGTTCCCAGCGGTGTTTGATGAGGCAGGAAGGGTGGCGGTAGATCTGCGGGGATGGAGTATTAGAGTGAGGAAACGAGGGCAGGAAAGAAAAAGTAGAGTAGAATTTAGAAAAAGGAAGGAAGAATGAACGGAGGAAAGGGAAGATGGGCCGCGCAAACAAAGAACCGAGAAGGCACGAAGCCAAGCTCCAGGATAGCACAAGCAGTATTGCCCCGAGGACACGCCGCCGAGCGCGAGCCAGCGGGTCCAGGTCAGAAGAGAGAAAGAAAAGTGAAGGTAAAAATAAAAAGATCCGAGACAGCGCCAGAACAAAAAAAAATCATCCAAAGACGCCCGGCTCGACTCCACAAATGCATACCGCCAACGGGCCCCGAGCCCGACGGGATTACAGGATCGTATCCGCACTGCGCAGCAGTTCGCCCGATGAGACGAGAGGAAATGAGATGAGACATGCGTAATGACGTGAAGCAGCTGACAAACACTGCGCTCGGTAAATTGTGGGCAGTGGAGTGGCGGAGAAAAAATGCGAGACAGGGGTTTGTAGGCACTGGGTGCAGTGCGGAGGCAGGAGAAAGAGGGAAGCAAGGAGGAATGGGACGGCGAAGGTAAGGTAGAACAAGGGAGGGAGAACAACGAAGAATGATGGATGTCGAAAGTTATTTTGATTATGAATGACGGGTGGGGGTGGCTGACTCGACGGGCATCGACAGGTACAAGGACGCAAGAGCAAGGAGAGGCAAGGAGAGGACGACCAGACAAAGACAGACCTTAGAGCACGTCTCGCACTTGTGATCCACACCGCGCTTCTTGCCGCTGCGCCCGTTGCCATTCGCTGCCTGAGCGCCTATAGGAATCGGGGTCGTGGTCGTCGGCGGGGGTGCACTCGCAGGCAGCGCCTTGCTTGCCTCAGGCGGGGTGTTGTCCTGCGGTGGGGGCGAGGCGAGGGACAGTGCGGCGATGGAGAGGCCTGCTGGGGAGCCGACTGAGAGGGGGCGTGAGGCCGCATCGCGAGCGTCGCTGAGGCGCCTGCGACGGCCGGTGGAGGAGAGACGGCGGTGGTTGAGGGCTGCGGGGTGTTTCGGGTTGCTGGTGGTGGTGCTGTTGGCGGAGAGGGCGATGGGGATGGGCTGGGCGCTGGACGCCGCGATGGAGAGCGACAGCAGACTCTGCATGGGGGATTCCTGGGTCAAGAGGTGAGTAGAGTAGGAGGAGGAGGAGAAGAGTTGGACTACTTGTTGCATGGGAGGAGGGCCTTGAATGGATTAGAGACACATTGGGTGGACAGAAATTTGGGCTGTCCAGATCATTCTCACGTGTCATTTCACACCAATCAACCCAAATTAGGCATCTCCGTATCTCAACCTGAACCCTCCACCGTCGTGCAAAGATACTGCGCTCCTCCATGAAGATGGTCCGTAGCCCATTCGAAATGCGTAACGGAGCTTGACTCCCGAGCGGCAGATCATTCCGGAGCTCCACATCATTTTTGTTTCTTTTTTCTTCTTGTTTCAATTCGCTTCAAGCTTCAAGGTCCAACGTCCAACGCTCGACCGCTCGACCGCTCAACTCTGCCTTCACGCACTTCCAGTTCTGGTGATCCACTTTAGTCCTCCCTTCTCTCCACATGTCTTGTGGCCGATTCCTTGATTGCATCTGCTTCCGACCTCTCGTCTCCAGAAGATTCTCCGTTAACCACTGACACGTACTGACAGCCACAGAAGTATACGAAGTCTCAATCAATTCCAACCACACACCCCTCGAGCATCTCGTTCGTTCATATTAAGAAAGGTCTCTGAAGCAGAAATTTCTAACGAGCGTTGGGGTTCGACCCCCATCGGTGAATTGGTTTCGACCCTACTTATTCTCTTTTGTTTCTATTCTCGAGCTTTCGCTGTTCTACTGTACATTTTAGCAGCATTGCATACCACTACCCTCATTATCGGACACTTGGTGGTCGTGGGACCATCCCGCAACATATCCGACACATTGGCCGGTCCCGTTCTTGTTCCTCCAGAATCCTCTCACTCCTTTTGCTGATATCTCGAATCTCAGGCTGTTACATTTCTGGCACCTCCTCGCCTACGACGTCTCAAGAGCCGCGTTGCCTCTCAACTCTTTCCACATTTACATGAGAAACTGGAGTGACCCGCCCATCGTGCACGGCTGCACCACGTTTCGTCGTTTTCTGACCGCAGAATTCATCAAAACGCGGGGTTCGACTCCCCATCGGTGGGTGCGCTTGGAAAGAACACTTTTTCTTCGCAAGTCTTTCTCCCGGTTTTCGATCAACTTCCTACAAGTATAGGAAAACTACCAATGCGCTTGAAACCTCGTCGGTGAAAATTTCAATGAGGTGATAGGTTCGTCTTCCTAGGATCTTCATCTCTTAGCGATTATTACAGCTCAAGGTATATCCATCCCGCGATGTATGGTTACCCGCGCCCCATATGGCAGTAAGTAATGCTCTGGGTACCCATCCGTGGACACTCCGCATGTGCGGGTTCAACTCCCTCCCGCGAATTATTCATGGAAGAGTTCATTTTTTTCGCCCCCTTCACCACCTCGCCGATGTATTAGGCATCCCTGCTCTCCAGCAGCTGTCGGTGGTAGTGCAGATGAGTTCCGTATACTGCCCGCTGACTACTAACTCAAGTCAGATCAGCAATCTCCGACACGAATTAATCTCTACCATCGAACTGAGGATCATACAGCTTGAAATCAAGCCGCCGATCGTGCACGGTTGCACCCCGCCTCAGGCCTGAGCAAAGCCAAATCGAACGGAATGGCACGAAGCGTTCCGGGGTTCGACTCCCTTTCGGTCGATGGTCTGTGACTTATACCCCTTTTCTTTTTTTGTTTAGAAGGCGGTTAATTTGTTGTTTTGTCGCTGGCTGTATTCGATGATACTGATTCGACTTCTGCACTCATCCAGTTCAACTTTTGGGTTAGTCGCAAGGGTCTTCAGCCCGATTTTCAAGATAGATTCCCAGTCATCTCAAATTTACACGACTGGAAACTAAACAGCTCCCTCTCCGCTCAAAGAGCAAGCATCAATCGTACACCCACCGACCGTGCACGGATGCACCTCGCCTCCACATCAGGGATTGTTGTAAAGCAAATTTCAGGCGAGTCGGGGTTCAACTCCCTATCGGTGGATAAATGAGTTGTCAATTTCCACTTTTTTTCTCATGAATGAACGCTCTGCTATAGCCTGGCTGCATCGATATGTTACAGTGATCTTGTTATTTGCCGCTCAGACCATCGCCCGCCATTTCCGCAACATCTCCTCCGAGTCGACGTCCTCCGGTTTATATCTTCCTTCTGAATCTTTCTCGGTTTGCAAATACGAAAAGCGGCAAAGTGTCCTCGGTGGATTCTACTTTTCATTTCGCGTCACTGACAAGTCTCTCGAGTTCAAAGCGCTCGTGGTAGAGTTCGACTGTGCTTGGTAGGTCATATTTTTTTCCACAGTGTCAACACTTTCCGGCCACATACTCGTTTTTTTTGGATGCACAAGACGAATCCTCTCACAAATCTTACAGGACTCAGGTCGCAGTCTGCTCTATCATTGAATTGATGAGGACTATGAGGATGGACGTCTCTAGGGTTCGAATTCAACTCGGGCGGCCAGGATATTTTCTGGCCATAGCTTCAAGCAATTCAAATTGTCTCGAATTTCCCCTCCTTGCTGTAGAAGTGTTCTCTTGCAGTTCGTATTGAGTTCGTAGACTCCAAAAATTTGCTCCGCATGATGCCGAATTCAACCGTGAGAAACTGATGTTTGACGGTTTCCTTCGGTCGATACAGATGCAAAGGCTCTTCCGTACTTCACTCTGACGGTTTGCTGACGATCGCTCCCCACGGACCGCGTTTCTCGAACAATGGACGCCAACTCAGACTCAGATACTACATACACTGCTGCCGAAACCCTCGAGCTTGAAACTACAGACTCCGAGCAGCCCCGGCCCGAGCTAACGCGGGCAGAAGGCCTCTGGTTTGAAGACTGCGGCCTGATCATTCGCGCCGAAAACACGGTCTACCGGGTCTCCAGCGCGATTCTTGCTATGCATTCCGTCGTTTTCCGTGACATGCTTTCCTTGCCTCCACCCCACGAACCGGACATGATGGATGGATGCCCTTTTGTGCTGCTTACTGACAGTGCGGAAGACGTCACCAATTTTCTCAAAGCAATCTTTCACTATAGGTGAGTCTGTATTGCGGCTCATTTGATGTCTTGGGTAATTACTCGATGGTGCAGCTTTTTCAATCCTCCTCCGGCGCCGACGACTTTCACAATTATCTGCAGTGTGCTGCGAATGAGCCACAAGTACGAGGTCGACGAGCTGCGTAAAAGAGCTCTGGTACATTTCTCTCAAGCGCATCCAACCACGTTATCCGAATGGGACACTGTCGTCAATGATCCTCCCCCCTGGACGCAGTCAGACGACGAGAACAGCCTACTCAGCTTCTCTATCGCTCGTCAGTTCGGCGCAACTTGGATCCTGCCGACTGCTTTCTACCGAATGTGCAAAATAACGGAGGAGGAATATCTCATCAACACGCGGCGCCTTGATACCTCCGACAAGGTCAGATTTCTGCAAGGTCTCCGCTATTTAGAGACCACCGGAGCATCGCAAATGCTAGATTTCCTCCTCGACGAATCGCTTTGGAGCAATTTGAATTGTCCCGAGGCTCTTGAAGCCGGGCAACGTGCCTGTACTGGGAGCCAAGGAGATGATGAATGGCGGCATGCAATTCGCTCCGACTTGGAAGAACGAAAGGGATACGATGCGGTCGCCGGCGCGGTGATGCCTTTGGAGCTATGGCAGCACACCCACTGGAGCGACCTCCCTGCATGCGACGACTGCACGGAAGAGATTCAAAGCGCCTTGCAAGAAGCTCGCCAAAAGCTGTGGAATGAGCTTCCCACTATCTTCGGGCTCCCCAATTGGAAGAAGTTGAGAAATATGAAGACTGACGCACTGAAGTAACATCTATATGGGACTCATTCCGAAGATTCATTTCAGGTCTGTAATTTTTTTTTCCTAACTGTATCAACTCTCAATCGCTCCAGATTCAACTTCACTGTACAACATCGAATTTCGAGCGCTACATCGCAGAAATTGTGCAAATCTTTTTTGGTCGCGAATTTTGATCCCTTCACCGCGCAGGAAATTAATCGTCGTAGGATGGCTCGTCTGCGTCATTTTTGTTTCTTTCGCAGCAATTTTACACCGCGGAGCTGAACTTTGAATGATATTGTGTACCTTTGTGCGCCTGACTCAGTATTTTCACCAGAAAGTTTCTAGTGTCTGAGGCCTAGTGAGACGCCATGAGACGCAGACAAACATCATACTCGGAATCGGATCGCTCGTCCACTGTCAGTCCTCAGGCTGAGGCGGCCGTCACTGTTGAGCCGAAGCTGACAAGGGCAGAAGGTCTCTGGTTTGAAGATTGCGGGCTCATCATACGCGCTGAGAGCACTATTTACCGAGTATCTAGCGCAGTGCTCGCTATGCAATCCGTGGTATTCCGGGACATGCTCTCCATGCCCACCCCCATGGATGCGGAAATGATGGATGGATGTCCCTTCGTATCCCTGCCTGATAGCGCTGAAGATATCACGAACTTTCTCAAAACGATCTTCTGTTATGGGTAAGCTCGATCTGCTCACTATTCCCTGCGTATTCTGACTTGCAACACGTCGAAGTTTTTTTGATCCTGCTCCGGCACCGACGACGTTTGCCATTCTTTGCAGCGTCCTTCGTATGAGTCACAAATACGAGGTGGACGAACTCAAAAAACGCGCATTGGCTCATCTGTCGCAAGCGCACCCTACCATGCTGGAGGATTGGGATAACTTGGAGGAGCTCCCCTCATGGAAAACCAACTCCTCTGAGCCGACGGACTGGGATAGAAATATTGATCAGAACGTGATGACCGTTATCGTCGCCCGTCAGGTTGGGGCAACCTGGATTCTACCCACTGCATTTTACAGGATGTGCCAGGTAATTTCTTCGAATAAACAGTTATCACAGTAGTGCCCTTACTAACTCATGGGTCATGCATTAGGATAGTCTCGAAGAAAGTGTTGTCATGAATGATGCACTCGACACCTCCGACACGGTTAACTTTATTAAGGGTCTCCGCTATCTGGAAACGACGGGGGTTTCGGATGTGCTTCAATTTCTCACCAATAAAATCGGGAGAGGTTGCTTCAACATCTGTGGGCAGCAGCACTATGCGAAGCGGGATGAAATTCGCCTTGGCTTTAAATTGGAAAAGAGAAAGGGTTACAGCGCCGAAAACACACAAGTGATGGCACTCGAGCTGTGGTCTGCGGATGATTGGAAGAAGTTAGACCCGTATGCCTGCCAGCTCTGCATCACTGTCATGAAAAAAAACCATAGCAGAATGTGCCAAAAGTTGTGGGACGAACTTCCGGAGATTTTTGGTCTGCCTTCGTGGGAAGAGTTGAGAAAAATGAAGGCAGATGCACTCGAACTCGAGTAGCCGGCTGAGAATTGGTTTGCGTAAGTTCTTTTTTATACTCGTGCGAGTTACACTGATCTATTGCAGACACAGAAAATGACTCGTCCTTCTTGCAACATTGAATCATGATGAAGTTGCCCTTTTCTCGTCGTCGGCGTTCTCTATATCGTGATCAGATCTATACATATACATGCAGCAGAGCTACCTCACGTCTTCCTACAAAGTCTGCTACGTACTACATAGGTGCTTACTTCGGCCCAGGTTGCTAGTGAAACCAGCAGTATCCGTACTACTAGTATTAACCCGAACTTTCCTACTCATTCAAGTTGAACGCAAAATATTCTGCACTACTTACATGCACCGAAAGTCGGTGTTAGCAATTTTTCTGCACGGGACACACCTATTATTATTATTATTATTACTGAACAGTATCACCTCGTTTTTTGTCCTACGTTGGCCCCAGCACGAAACTGCATAAAACAAGTTGAACAATTGAATCACGTGATCTTGGTTGAAATTCGGGCTACTCAGGTTGCCTGATTGCCGCTGATTGCATCAGTTTGACACATCATTTCCGGCTCTCTTCCTTGCCTCTTCCCAACTCAACACAACAACCTGCATGGAGCGATTCATGGCCATTACAGAAGAAAATCCTACTGTGATGGCTTACAGGACAAGAATTCGAAAGAGAAGGTATCGCCAAGGACAACCTGAGGCTCCCTCAAATTAGAGCGTGGCATCACCATCCCAAAGCTCTTGCCAGTGATCTCCTTCAAGTCGCACACTGGCTCTCATGTTCGTAGAACACTGTATTGGCTCAAATAACATTGGTCCGAGATGTAGGGCAACCGGCTCGGACAGCAAAGACAATGTCATAGCTCAAAGCGCCGCGTTCTAACCTTCCATCAAAACCATCAAAATGGTCAAAGCATTTGTTCCCAGTTGCGGACGCTAAAGCGTAGCGAGGCCCAAGCGCTGCTTTGACTGTCCTATATAACGCGGGGAAATTCTGGAACTATTCATCCCTCTTCGTGCCACCGAACGCCACTTTTATCACTATGTTCGCCGAAGAGTTCGCTGCACTGCTAGAGCACATTACAAGTGCTGACGACTACGGCTATTACTACGATACGGAGAATATGATGGATACGAGCTCTATCCCCGCTGAAGACTCCGCTCATGTAGACGTCGAGATGACAGATGCCTCTTATGATGGCTTTTCAGTCGATGTCAATTTCCAAATGAACGGTTGGTGTTTTTATTGTTTCTTCCACTCGAATGAGTCCGAATTCTTTTTTCTTTAGACCTACCTTTCGGGTTATATCCCGGGAACCCTGAGTTTTTGTGTTTCTCCACTCAGATCAGCGAAGCGAATCGTACGTTTTTTTCTTCTGACTCCCTCACTTGGTCTTACAATGTTTCAAAATAGATGAAGGAGCGGTTGATATTGTAGACCCCACACTTCCCGTCTTTGAGCCCCCAGATGAGACACTACCTGCAATTTCGGAGCTGAAGGCCAACTTCCCCCAATCCCCCCCCTTGTTCAACGCCTACACGATCCCAGCAGCCAATATATCCCCGGAGCTGTGGTACCAAGAGTCTCTTCGTGCTCTGGCTGAGAATACTATCTCTGAAACAGACCTGCCAAAGGCTGCATGTCGTCCTTCCTTCGTTAGACCCATTGCATCGAATGGGTGGAAGAGGAGGCGTTCACGCGGACTCTCTGCGAAGATCGTGTTCGATTCGACTTTGCCTCGGGTTTCACCTGAAGAGGCCGGAAACATTTGTAAATTGGTGAGCGCTGAATTCAAGTCTTATAATCAGATATGTCGCTCAACGCAGAATTGCAGCAGCGCGAAGCGGAGGCACGCTGGCAATTCAAACGCTTGGGAAACCCCGCCCCAAAACGTCCGCGCTTGCGCAAGGCAGTCCATTTCGCTGCACCCTCACCCAGTCTTTCATCGCAATTGGACGATAGTTCGGAAGAATCTGGCTCTTCCGAGTCCGAGCCCGACGACGCGTCTTCTGTCTCTGAGTCAGATTATTCCGTCGACAGCTCATTTGCCTCGGACTCCTCCACGCGCAGTCTGAGCTCTCCCTCTGGACGCAGCCATCGTCTGATGCGCATGGAAGAACATCGGCGGCGGAGTCGGACTCCTGGGATTGCACAGACAGTGCTTGACAATATCGTGGACTTCTGGTTTGCTTTGACCGCTTCAAGTTGAACGCTCAACTCTTTCCATTGGGCGCGTTTTTATTTCTTATTCTATTGGTAATCTGTGTACACACCAAACTGTATTGTAACTTGAACCGCAGAGTCGCTAATAGCTCTTGTAATTGAATTTGAGATCTGGCGTTCGATGATCTCCTTTCCGTGCGTGGTATGGAATTTGTATGGAACCATAAGCACATTCAGTACCAAGAATGAAATTTGATGCATAGTTCGTTCATAATCATGCAAGATCATCGTAGAAGGTCAGCTAGAGATTCAACGAAAAATCAATCACAGTCCGCCCGTCCTCGATGCGTACAAGATCGAAAGCTGGAAGGTCCTCATTCCGCTTCGCAGCCTCTTCCAAAAGCAGAAACCCCGCGCTTCCCCCGAAATATCTAGCAAAGCTACGGTAAATCGCAGGTAGATCAGGCGACCGGGCGATGCGTCCGAGTAGCCATTTGATGCATTCCAAGCTCTCCGCACAGTCAAGGAGAGGATTACCGGGGAACCACATGTCGTCCACGACGCGGTGCCAGGTGGTTTTCTCGCTCGAGAGGCAGACGCTGAGGAGGGTGGGGCAGAAGTAGCCCCAACGACGGACCAGGTCAAATTCGGATTCGAGGGCGGAGGCGATGAGATCGATAGGGAAGGAGCGGTGGAAGGATGTCTCGGCGATGACAATGCCTATGAGGCAGGGTAGAGAACGGAGTGTACTTTCGACAGTGGAGAGGAAATCCTGTCGATACATCAGTGGGGACGAAAAAATCGAGTGTGTTATACCGTAGTCACGTTTTTTGAGAATGGGGCAGTCAGAGAGCCGAGGGGGTTCATGATCTGGAGGTGTTGAATGTTCGGTATGTATTTTCCGACATGCACCACGAGAGAGGGATCCCAGAAGTAGATCAGCGTGCTGAGGTGTATGACTTCAGCTGTGGAAGCCGCTATCGACTCAAATCCGCGCAGAAAGTCGACGTTCTCTCGAGCCGGCCAGACAATTCCGAGAAGAGAAACGGGAGAGCCAGGGACGATGCAGCGCGCGGCCTCGTCTGTACCCTCAAAGCGATGTAATTCCGGCATGACTACCGTAGGATAGGGTGAGCGCAGAGAGTCGTCTTCCGCAATCATATACAAGCAGGTTATCGTTGAATGGCGGCGGAGGAAGGGGAAGCAGGTATTTCCGGAGGGACCTGGGAGGGTACACTCGCGAAGTTTGGGGAAATCGATAGAAGCGACAGCACCGAAAAGCTTGGGTGACCATACGTGCAGAATGCGTAGATTTGTCATTTCTCTGAGGGCGGATTGAAGTATGTTGTAGAATTTTTCGAATACTACATGTTTTGTGTGGCAGACGCTGGAAATACGCTCAATTGATGTCGTATGTATGTAATGAAAGGTTCAGCACCACGTACATTCTCAGTTCGCGCACCAGAGAGCCTGCCTCGGGCCGTGAAAGGATCGTCTTGCACGCGCGGAGGATCTTGGGCAAGTTCTCGAGCGTCAAGGAGCCGTAGATCCTTTCGAGACAGATGGCGTGGAGACGGCGGGCAACGCGGCATAGGGATAGATTCTCTTTCAGGTTCAAGTCGCCTGAAATCAAGTGGAGAAGCTCTGTGGGAAGGTCGAGGAGCCTCTTGTTCGGTGTCATTGCGGACAAAAAATAGACTTCGCTTGGACTTCGTGATTGCCGAAGATGCCGATCACTCTCAGAACTAAACAAATAAACTGACGAGTTACAAGTTATCAACTAAGGCTCCAATTGTTTAGTTTATGTTTACGGCTGGCCGTAAACTAAACATAAACCCTAGAAAACGGTTTAAAAACTGTTTAAACGGTTTATAAACATTAATAAATCGCCAAAATAATCCCCTGCAGCGATTGAGGCCGCTAGGGAGCTGCCGTGATAGGTTTGCACCACAAAGGGCCCATGAAGTTGTGCCCGATAGTTTCAAGCCCGTTTACGACCTCGGAACAAGAAAGCGGGCCCAAAGCTGTCAAACTCGGCAGTCACGGTATCATCGGCATGCTATCCGACGACCAATCACACCTCACCATCTTCAGACTTTCATCACCGGAAGCTTGCCAGGAAACCCTGGCCCTGTTTCCCCACACCTTTCGCTCGGGCAGGGAGGAAATATCTGCTGGGAATATTAATGATTTAAATAGGTTTATAAACTGTTTATCAAGGGTTTACGACCCCTCGCAAACTAAACGAAAATATAAAGCGTTTTAATGGTTTAAAACTGTTTTTAAACAAAATCATTGGAGCCTTATTATCAACGTCCATGTTCAAGTCCTTGCAATCACCTTGAATCCACTGAAATACCGCCATTCGACAAGTTAACTGCGAGGACATCCAACCCGTATCATTTTGTGTCCTGGGGCCCGCCAAACGTAACCCCGAACTTGTGGTACCGACGCTGCGACCCATCTCTTCTCTGCGGTCTGGAGAGGTCTTCGACCCAAAGACTCTTGATGAAACCCGTTACCGCGCTCTATCTATGCTCTAGAATGTGTTTCTCTTGGCCTTGACGGCCTTTGTCGTTTGTCACCATTCATATTCCGCTTTTGGCTGCCTAGAACTGCCTAGAACCCAAAACCGGTGTTACAACGAAAGACTCCAAATATCTCGCTAGCATCTCTCTTTCCTCACCCTACCCTCCCCCCCTCCTTTCCTTAATATTCACGCCGTCTGACTGGATTCAGATCTCGTTCCTTTACTTTCGAAAGATCAACGCTTTACATTATGGGAGAAAGTTGGTTCGCGAAGGAGTTTCTCTCCGCAAAACGCCTTACCTTCAACGTTATATTCTATGGTCTCCACTTCTTTCTCTTTGCGTACGGGTGGCACAGCCAGGTGAGTGGACCTCAATTTCCTATGCTCAAATTACTGAATCGCCGCCGCAGGAAACAAACGAGAAGCTGGCTGCCCTCAACTTACTCCAATACTCTGTGTGGGTATCGCGTGGCGCTGGCTTGGTTCTCGCCTTTGACGGAGCCCTCATTCTGATTCCGCTGCTGCGAAACATCATCCGAGTGGTTCGGCCTAAGCTCACATGGCTCTTTCCGGCGGACGAAAACTTGTGGTTCCACAGACAAGTGGCTTATTCTATGGCTTTCTGGAGCATGGTTCACACCACGGGACATTATATCAATTTCATCAATGTTGAACGTGCTCGTAAGCGTTTTGTTCCTTAGTGTTCTTAAACCAACACTAACCGTGTGTCGCAGAGGTCCGAAAACAAACTGCTCTCGATATCCACTACACTCAGCCCGGAGGATTTACTGGCCATTTCATGCTCCTTATCATGCTCTTGATGTACACCACCGCTCAAGCCAAAATGCGCCATCAGTGCTTCGAAGCTTTCTGGTACACTCACCACCTTGCCTTCTTTTTCATGATCGGTCTTTACACACACGCTACCGGATGCTTCGTCCGCGACACTGTCGACGCCGCCTACACCAACACATTCCCTTTCTACGACAATAAGCACTGTCTTGGCTACCTCAGCTGGCGGTACACCATCTGGCCAGGTATTCTGTACTTTGGCGAGCGGGTGTATAGGGAGATTCGCGCCCGCCGAGCAACCCGACTGTCTCGTGTCCTTGTTCACCCGAGTGGTATGACTACTCCCACAAACACAACCATCAGCGCTGATATATCGTTCTCCAGGCGCAATGGAATTGCGAATCGTCAAGCCCAGCTTTAAATACGTTTCTGGCCAATGGCTTTTCCTCCAGGTTCCCGAACTATCTAAGTTCCAATGGCATCCTGTATGTCTATCTCACTTGCCACACAATTGTCCTATTTCTTACGCCTTCGATTGCTCAGTTCACGATCACCTCTGCTCCGGACGATCCATACGTCTCCGTGCACGTGAGACAGGTCGGCGACTTCACACACGCGCTTGGAGAGCGACTCGGTGCCGGTCCTTCGGTGGTGGCTGCCATGACCAAAGCCGCGATGGCGGGGTCTGAGAAGGATAACAATATCGCAGGCTTCCGCGGTGACTTTGTTGAGCCAGACGCGAGTACGACGGGCGCTATGCCTCATGTGCGCATCGACGGACCATACGGGGCGCCTGCTGAAGATGTTTTCGATGTCGAGGTTGCGGTTCTTATTGGTGCTGGTATTGGTAAAGTTGTTTTCCCCACATTTACAGTGAGCGAAGAGGTTGACTGTTGGCATTCAGGTGTTACTCCGTTCGCCTCCATTCTCAAGGACATCTGGTGAGATCTCGCTGAGACGGGCGGTGTATATCAGAATGTTAATCAATCCCCCAAGGTATAAACAACGCAAAGGCAATCTAGGCTCTCTGCGACGTGTCGAATTTTTCTGGGTCTGTCGTGATGCCCCCTCGTTCGGGTGGTTCCAGAGTCTACTTGCTGAGGTCGAGGCCTCACAAGCTGATCGTGAGTAACGATCTAAATCCTTTCCCTTCTCGACACCAACTAACTTGATTGCTACCCAGCGAACTTCCTGCGCATTAACATCTACCTAACACAAAAAATCAGCGAAGATATGTTATGGAATATCGCTGTCAATGACGCTGGCGCTGCCTATGACCCACTTACGCTTTTGCGGACGCGCACGCTGTTTGGGAGGCCGGATTGGATGACGATTTATGGGCAGATAAATCAGGCTATTCAGGGTGGGCAGTATGCGCCAGGGACAGCTGAGCAGTTGAGGACGAAGGTTGGGGTGAGTTTCTTGTTTTCCCCACTCACTCAAAGAGGCGGTATTCTGACAGTAACTTGCTTGATTGAAATAGACGTATTTCTGCGGCCCGACACCACTGGCGAAGGCTATCAAAGAGGCTACAGTGCACCACACCAACGCCCGCGTTCAATTCACTTTCGATAAGGTAAGGAGGCTTCAGTGTCGTTTATCACTCTTGTCCTTGTTGACGTTTTCTTTCCTCTCTAGGAACATTTCTAATCTTTCGGTCATTTCGGGGGTTCTTGCATCAATGTACTACATACACCACATTATTTATTTTGCTGCTCGTATAATAGTTCGAAGAAATTCAACGGTGTATTGTACATACATAGAAGAGTATTGTTAGAGTCCAGAAAATGCATGTCGAGTAATCCTTCGCAAAGCTTCGCAAAGGCCTTGCCTCCGTTCATCAGTGTTCGTTCAGGTATTTGTTTTAGTGAGATTTCCGCCCATGAGCTTGTTGAAATCGTCCGCTTTCGAGTTCTCTTGTTTGTATACGGAGTTCTCATTGTCGGGGCATTTTACTTCCGTTCAAGGTGGAGAGCTACTTGTAGGTACTACGAAAAAATTGAACCAATGCACAGCCACCAGTTCGAACACTAGTCGCTTGGACGATTTCATTAAGTTTCCCTATCCTTAGCGTAACACCATGAGACTGAGTATACCTACGCCGGAGTTTAACATTCTGATGCACGGACTCTCAGTTCTTCTTCTTGACATCGTTCAAAATGACTTGAGCAGCCTTTTCCGCGATCTGAGACGGTAGCAAGGGGTTTCAGTCGATTACCCAGTCAATGTTCAGCGAACTAAAGAACTCACCATGTAAGTAGGGGATGTGGGGAAGTATCCTGGGGATTCGGGCCAAGAGCTAGCGTCTATCACGCGTAAGTCCTGGACACCATAAACGTTGAAGTTTCCGTCCAGGACAGCTTGAGGGTCTAGTTGAGAGAGACTGAATGAATCGATCTCAGTCGAGTAGCAGAAGCAGTACCAGATTTCAGCCCAATCGGGTTCGTGCAGCATGCGTGATGCGCTAGGGTATTGAACGATTTGAGTTTTCAACTGTGGAAAACTATAATGATCTCACCAAAGATATTCTCCAAGATATAGTTGTCTATATCCTTGTCGCTCGTAACATTCGCACCCGGAAGCACCTCTCTCTCGATGAACTTGGCAACCTGAGGGGCCGTCAGAACCTCCCGCCAGTGCTTCAACCTTTCGCGCAAATCCACAATATCCTGCTGTCCGCTGGGGGCTTGGAAGCGTAATTTGTTGATGTCGAGGAGGTCTTGGGGGTGGGAACCTGTAAGACGGACGTAGCCTGACGAGGAGGCTAGGGCTTTGAGATTGATGATAGAGAAGAAGTTGGGTGTGGCGGCTGCGATGGCGACGAATCCTATCATATTTGCGTTAGAAGAGCTGCATGGAACGTTCCGAGAGAAAGCTCAGACCGTGCCGGTATCCTGTGAACTCCGCAGGAACGAAATACGTGTCGATATCAGGTTCGACGGGATTTGAGCCATTAGAAGTGGCGAAGACTTCTCCCCAGGAAGTGGTGTCCCCGGGAATAAAGTTGTTTTTGAATTCCCATACAACGGGAAGTTCGTCGTTATCTTTCATTGAGGACGAGTTGAATGATTGAGTTATAGGGAAAGATTTCAACGAAGTACCTTGCAAGTTCGATCCGACTCCAGGAAGATCGACAATGGTTTGTATCCCGAACTTGTTGAGTTGCGCGGGATCACCGATGCCGGAGAGCTAGAAAAGATTTCTCAATTGAACATTCGCGAGAGACGTTGCAGCATAGCATACCATCAGCTGCAAACAAACAATTGAGAAGTGCATTCACGGCGCAGGAATCGGATTCACCAATTGAGGGCTCTGGAAAGCCCCAGCACTAATAATTACTTCCCTCTTCGCGAAGATCTGCGTTTCCTTCAAATTCTGTTTACCCGTGAACCCTCCGGCAATAGGCAATTTTGCACCCGGAGCAACAGACAGACCATACGCGACCACGTTGTTCTTAGCTTTACAGAGCAGAACTTTGGTCGCCAGAGTGTCGGTCATGAGTTTAAGTTTATCGGGGTGGCTCGCAGCGACTTGAACCAGGCGATCGTGAACGGATGAGCGGTTTCCGGCTAGATCGATGGTGGATGTTGAGAGACCGCGACCGAAGGAAGGGATTGGGAGGTGAGAGTTGATGTCTGGAATGAGAGGGCCAGAGGCGGGTATGATTGCGGAGCCTAGTGCCGACCATTCGGGGTCTGAGCAAGTAAGCATTTTAGATTTATATTCCAATCCAGGGCAAAGAACAAGCTTACCCGCCGAGCTGAAATTCTCCGGAATCCGAGTCGTACTTATATATCCATTGAAACCATGATCGGGGTTCGGAGGTGTGAGGTAGAGGTTTCGTTCGATCAGAACCCAGAATTTCTGCATGTTGTCGCGGGTCCAGGTGTTGTCGTTGAACATCTTTGCTAGTTTGTCGAATGTGCCGCGGAGGCCGCCGATGTTATTTGCCATGGCGTTGTGAATCTGTTTCATGAGTTGCAGGAACAATGAGCGAACGAACGATGTGAATGAGAGCGGCGTACCGTGCACCCTCCGATGGCGGCTGCTCGAGGGTACCTTGGATTCATTTGGGTAAGCGGAGGATTAAACTCGGCGGCAAAATGAGCGTACCAGATGTCATTTCGCTGGATAGGAAAATTGGGAGGATATTCTTTGATGGTGTAGTTCAGGTCGAGCTTGGTGTCTAAATAGCGTCATGAAGGCGCTCTTTCTTCTCATCGTGTTCTAACCTTCAACTACGGGTAGAGCGAACGCAGCAGAGGTAGTATTGATGTTGTTGCCTTGATCCACACCGGTTTCGACGACCAGCACTTGAACCGTTGTTCCATTCTTTGTTCCGCTATACAAATTTGAGGCTGACACACCGGAAAATCCATTCTCTGCGAGTCTCGCAGCAACCGGGCCACCACCGGCACCAGACCCAACGATGATGTAGTCGTAGGCGCTGCTAGCACGATTGACAGTCGAACAGTCGGGGAGTTTGCTGGCGCCTTCAGTGTCGACACTGGCGAACGCGAGCCGGGCGGCGAGAATTAGAGCAGGAAGGAGAGAACGGACCGTCATTGTGGTCCTGTGGGTGCATTGAGAACGGGAGACCTTTTATAGGCGGGCGGGGTAAATGAATTGATTAGAAGCCGGACGCATATCAAAGAAGAAAGAAGGAGAACATACCAAGCCAAGACAAGTTGTAGGCAGGTAGGTATTATTACACGGCTGGTGTGGTAATGCATACTATTAGTGGCGCAGAGCGTGAGATTGGTTGTAACTTGAATGTTTTTGTCAGCTGCGAGGTATTCGCGAAGGATCTTCATAGTGAACTGGAATCATCGTGGCTATTTTTGGTCATTTTCCGAAACGATATAGAGCACCGTCGTTCGTGGGCGGGATTTTGTTGTGTGTCCTTGGCTCCGCTATTTAAAGCACGGCAAAATGACCGTGTAGCCAGAATTCGTTTTCCGACGAGGCATTTGTGTCCACTTCCCAGCGTTGTCAGTCGCTTCATCTTCCGGGCCGGCAGATCGAGTATTAAGGGCTTGCACGGTTGCTTGGCAATGCTGATTGACCTCTGGGTTTAATGAGAAGAAGACTCTGAGCCTCTAGGGTAGTCGGTCGGCGTTCGAGCTTGGGTGGTAGATGCCCGTTCGTTCTTCCAATAATGCCGGCTCAGTGTTTCCGGTTTCACATTGGTCCATTATCGATGGGCGCTGCTACACATATTGACATCCACAAAAGGGCAAGGGCAGGGCGCAACGAGTGCTGTGAGAAGACTCGGACGGAGTTTCTTCAACATTGTCAAGGGTCGTTTGTCTTTTTGTGTCGAAAAAAACTGAGCATGACTGCAGATAAATATGGCTGAAACGACGAGGAGCAGAGCCGAGGCAAGTGAAAGAAAGGGTCGAGACGCAGCGGGGTTCGAGGATGACGGAAGAGAAACCCCAAGGAATTCTGGAGTACCTTGTGAGCCCAGTATCTCAGGTAGACCGAGGACATGACCGAAGAGCGGCCCAGCGGGTGGGTCCCGGTGGGATGAGATGAATAAATTCTCTTCAGTAACACAAAGACTAGATGAAGGGCATTGGCACTCGATCGAGATCAGAGGAAACGCTGGGAGAGTCGCATGGAAGCCTCACGCCTCCAAGGCTAAGTATCGCAGCCCGACACCGTTGGAATCGTTGGGAAATTGCCCGGGAATGCAGAGGATCGAGGGGTACGAGTTACAGCGTCTCGAGATGACTCCGAAATTTAGTAAACTGTCGAAAGACGGCCAGAATCAGCTCCGTCGGCGTCGGAATCGCAGTTGGATTGAAAGCATAAATTGTGATGTTGTGGAGGTGGTCGTCGTTGGTGGCGGCGGCGGCGATGCCAGCAAAGGTTTTGAGCAACATGCGCAAATACGCTCCTCGTCTTCATCTCCGACATGTTCCAACATTACGCGTCTGTGGTGGTTATTCGCGGCCGCGGAAAGTGTCGGGACAATGAAGAAAGCAAGGGAAACCGAGACAAGAACATCGAAGACGCGTCCTGTCAATCGAAATTTGGCTGCCAAATTGTGACAAAATAATAAATAAATATCCCAATAAATTGCTCCCTCTCAGCCCTCTGGTCTCCATTCCTGGCCCCCGATGACCTTCGCCGTCCTCCGTGCCCTCCACACCATCCTCGGCGACGCTCTCCACGACATCGAGACTGTATATGCCACCGCACACGTTCCCGAACCCCCTTCCACACACAGGAAGGCAAATTCTCTTTCCCGAGTCTATGCAAGCCCACCACCGTCGCCCTCATCTTCGTCCTCGTCCACCTTCGATCCTACGAAATCCAGCCTTTTCAGCCTCGATTTTCCTTCTCTAGATGCGCCATGCGACCCCAATTCTCCGGCTGAGCAGCTCACCACCCATCCGTCTGTCGTCGCAGCTATAAACCGCATAGTCGCTGCTGCCGGGCAAATGGCAGCGACCGTACAGGTCCCGTTCCTGACTCTGTGCGATGCGGGCATGGGATACCACCTCCCTAGCTGTCTACGCGTCTTTGAAGCTGCTCATGTTGTCGAGGTCCTTCGAGATGGTCCAGTGCACGTCCGAGAGATTGCGGCGAGCACGGGCGTTGAGCAAGCGAAGCTTGGTATTCGCTTATTGCTCTGGTCGACGCGCTCTCGATGCTGACTTCTGCTTCACAGCACATATCCTTCGTCTGCTCGCGACGCACCACATTCTGCGCGAGACCGCGCCGGACGTCTTTGCCGTCAACCGCATAAGCTCGCTGCTTGACTCGGGCAAACACTTCCACGAACTCGTCGCAAGGTAAGTTTATGAATTCTCATTTTTTTCATGTTTTGCGTGCCCACCGTATCCTCGTATTTTTTCTTCCTTCGTGCCTTCCCTTCGTTTCTTGCCCCGCACTCGCTCCCGCGGCCGGTCCCTCGCGCGTCATTATCTCGGTGGCACGCGTCTCTTTCTTGGCTGACATCCTTCTATTATTCTCATCCTTCCATCGTATCATTCCTTTTTCGGATCCGCACGTATCGTGCCGCTTCGTTCCTGGAACAGAAATTCTTCAGCTATTCTTCCAATGAAACATTACTTTGTGCTTCCTTTTTTGAATTATTTCAAGTCTTGTCATCGTTTCATAACTGATATTTTCTGTCTTTGTAGTCCACAAAACAAATACGCTTCGGCCGGCGATACCGACTCGAGTGCAGTCGCTGCCTTTGTGGGATTAAAGTCAGTTTCCCTCCGCTGTATAATCCTGTGATCAGTTTGCTGTCTGTCAGTTGTTGGACATCATGTTCATCTCCCCGTCACTCGAACGCACGGAGTCCAAACTGGGTCCCCCATTTACTTGTTTCGTCGTCGCTTTTCATTTCATGGTGAACCCATCGTCTAAATTGGATTGGGAAGGCATGTAGCTGCTCTTAGCAGCCCTGGCGATCCTGCCCGCCCCGCATCGTCCGCCGATCGGCGGATTCTACTTCTATACATCTCGAATTATCTTCATTCTACTTCTTTTGGTCTTCGGCCCATTCGAATTGCTCATACCCTTCCCAGCTGCGACGAGCTTTACAAATCAAGCGGCTATCTAACCGAATCGGTCTTCCCGGGCCACGCCCGACTTTACCCCACCACCCTCGCTGCACCTGACCCCGACGCCCAAAGCAACAACAAAACCAGCAGCACCAGTGGCAACGGCAGTGATCCCACGCGCGCGCCTTTTAACTATGCGTTTGGATGTGAAGGTGTGGGGTATTTCGGGTGGTTGGAGGGCGAGGGGTGGACTGGGGAGATGGGGGTGGCGGAGGGGACGAGGGTTGGTGTCAGCACCGGCCGGGAAGGGCATGGGAAGAAGTCGCAGCAGCAGCAGCCGTTGACGCCTACGGGTGTGAACCCGAATCAGTTTCGGCTGGAGCGATTTGGTAAGGCTATGGCGGGGACAGGAGGGTGGGAGGCCCCGGGGGCTGTTTTGCAAGGTCAGCGTTCTTTTCTGTCACTCCGGTTTTCCATTGTGAATGCGACCATATAGGTTTCGATTGGGCGTCTCTTCCCCAGGGTAGTGTCATTGTGGACGTCGGCGGTGGGATTGGCTCGACAAGCATGCTACTGGCCAGCGCGTACGCGGATGTTGACGCTGACGGTACGTTCATTATCACTTGGTACACTCAGGTATTGATTCTGATGGTGTTTCGCGTTTGGAAAGGCAGCGGCGGTCTCCGATTCGTGATTCAAGACAGGCCAGTGGTGGTGGAACTGGGTGAAAAGGTTTTATTTACACTCACCCGTGATAATGCGGAACCTGATGAACGTCGACAGGCCTGGCGCGCAAAATGTCCTGAGTTGCTTGACTCGGGTGCGGTGCGATTTCAAGGTGGGTTTCTCCCTTTATTTCCACCGGCTCTGGTCTAATATTCTTCCACAGTGCATGACTTTTTCACCCCCCAACCAATTACCAACGCTGCGGTCTTCTTCCTGCGCGTTGTACTCCATGATTGGCCAGATGCTTTCGCCCACCGCATCTTACTACGTTTGCGCGAAGCCGCCACGCCTCAGACTAAACTCGTTCTCGGGGACTTCGTGCTTCCCCTGGCTTGTGTAGATGATTTTGGCGTTGACGATGGCGGGGGCGCAGAAGGTGGGAAAGAGAGGGGAAAGGAGAGAGAGCCGCAAGTGGAAGGGGCGGAGAAGATGTTGGCGCCGGCACCATTGCTTGCGAATTTGGGCAAGGCCAGTGCGAATGCTTACTGGATGGATCTTACGGTATACATTTCCCTTTCTTCCGCTGCAAGCAAGCTGACTGTTTTGTTTGTCCGTAGATGCAAGTGACGTTCAACGGACAAGAACGAACCTTGCGCGAGATCGTCGCTCTCGCGCTGTCGGCGGGCTGGAAGGTTGTCCGCGTCGCGAAAGCACCTGGATCGCTTTTCGGTCATATCACGGCGGTGCCAGTTTCCGTTCCAGCCCAACGCCGTGCTCGTGCTGGGAGCGGGTCTGCATTCTTCGACGTCCCAGCAGGCGCAGCTGTTGGCACTGGTGCCGCAGAGTCGGCTGAGAAGGAGATTGTGGAACGCGCGAATAGCCGTTGTGGGACACCGACGTTTGGCTCGCGCATCCATTTGCCTTCTGTTGCGGAAGCTCGTGCACGGTTTGGCGGAGGTGTCACTGGGAGACGGCCTTTTGGTTCTGGGTCGGGTGCGCGACCAATGCCGCCGCCGCCGCCCTTGAAGCAGGCTGCAGTGTTGACTGCTCCTCCATTGAGGAAGAAGAAGCCGTCCCCGTTGTCGGCTGCCCCTCCGCCTCCTTCGCCGTCACCAAATCCATCTCTCTCACGCACGGTTACTTCTCCACGCCAGCAATTTTCCCCGCATCATACATCGCCTATAGCCCGTCGTGTCACGCAAGCACCTCTACGCTCGCAACCCCAACAACAGCATCAGCAATCCCCGGCGCCATCTCCCGTCCCTCGTCAGGCGCCTCCCTCGCCTTTGTCTCCCCGCAATCCGATTGGCCGTCGTTCATCGTACGCTCACCTTTCGTCAGCCATGCAGCTGTCGAGTCAAAACCACAGTCACGATCAACCTCCAACGCCACCACCCCGTCTCACTCATACACTTCGCCATGCCCCATCATCGCCTGTTCTCAAGCAAACTCATCACCAACATCAATCCCAGCCAAGCCCGCCGTCACCCGTCCCTTCGCGTATACCTGCACTGACGCGTCGTGCGTCCCATGCGCAGCTTCAGTTCCCCCAGACTGAGCTGCGCAAGCGGTCGGGGACTATCATAGGGCCAAGCATGGTTCGTGCAACGGGGGGTGGCGCTGACAGCGGGATGAGTACACGTGGGCATGGCTTGGGGAGTCTCCTGCTTACGGGGCGTCCCAGCGGTGGGGCTCTTGACTTTGGAGTTGGACGGCGGAAGCGGGTGGACGGCGATGGGGACGGAGAAAGTACCGATATGTCAATGGACGATGAGTACATGTCGAGGGGTCCGTCGCCTGCCGGGGTGCCACTGGGTTCTGTGCTGGCTGCTGCTGCAAGGATTGAGAGTGGGGCTCCACGGTCGTCCTGACCAGGACCGTAGTGTCGCGCTGAAGCGAGAGATGCTTCACTTTCTTATTTGGTTTATGGGAACACTTTCTTGCGCTCAATTAGATCATAGGCTACTTTATAGGCTAAGTATACAATCACTGCTTGCTACAGGAGCCTACAGCCCGTTCGTTTCGTAGCACCTTACCACAGAATGTAGAGCAAAGCTCAAGGAACATTTCCCGATGATTATTGTGCGTGTCATTATATGAACGAGCTCATTTGAGATTCAACAAAGATCAAATTGTAGATTAGCTACACCACTTTTATTCAAGAAATACAAATAATTGCAATATGAAGTTACAACAACCTCGGACCCGAGTCGAAAACAATGAGCCATCTCAGTTATCAGTATATCCCTTCGACTTCCTCCAGATAGGTGTCATCGCCTGTACGACCACATTTCCGGCCGTTTCAAGCGCTTTCCTCAGCTGCTCATCCATGACAGTATCAAGAAGGCTTCGCGACCTCCATTTATCCGGATGGAATAGTCGATGAACTTTCTCGACCAGTGCCTTGTACTCCCCGACGTTTTTCGCCAATCGGACTTTCACACTCGCGAAGAACGCTTCCACCGCCTGCCAGTCGATCTGCTCGATATCCAAATCCAATGGGTCAACGAGCACTGGCCAGGGGATGACGCGGAACGTCAGCGGCTGCGTCTCGGAGAACTTGATGCTATTGAACTCCTCGATTTGAACCTTCAAACGCTCCAGCGCGCGAGCATGCGTCCACTGTCCTTGACCCCATAACTTCACGTCCCGTTTCTGACACCGCGCTTCCTCTGCGTCTGTCGCGGCTTTCAATCTCTTCCATCGCTCGAGCTTCTCCCGCTTCTCCCGGACCTTTCGTTCATGCTCCTCCTTCTGCCGGCGCTGTCGCTCGCGCTCCTTCTCCTCTGCCTCCTTCCGCAGTCGCTCCTTAGCCCTCGCTTGCTCTGCGAGCCGCTGGCGTTCCTTCTCCTTCTCTTGCGCGACGAATTCCTGCATCTTTCTACGGGACTCCTCCAACTCTGCAGCCCGCCGACGTCCCGCTTCCTTGGCGCGCTCTTGTTGTTCTTTCTCTTCGCGCTTCTTCTTTGCAGCTTCCCAGATCGGTCGGTCCCGTTCCAGCTGCAGTATCTTCAGCTGTGACTCGGCCATTTCTAGCGCGCGTGTCGTCGCATCTAATTTCTGCCGCAAGAGTTCGAGCTCCGCCTCGCCCTGCAGCTTCACGGACTCGAGTTCTTCCTCCTTAAGCTGCGCGGCCGCAGCGCTCCGCTCTTTCGCGGTGTCCAGCTTCCTGAGGAGAACGTCGTTCTCGACTTCGCCTTGGAGTTTCACGAACTCCACTTCTTGCCGCAGAACCTCAGCTTCTGCAGCGCTCTTCTCCTTCGCCGAATCCAGCCGCTGCCGCAGAAGCTCGATCTCTGCTTCACCCTGGAGTTTGATGGATTCTAGCTCATCTCGCAGCAGCTGTTTGTCGGCATCGGCCTGCAACATCATGCACTTCAGTCCTTCGCGCAGGCGTTCATTCTCCAGTTCCTGCGCCGCCCGTGCTTCTTTCTCGGCTTCGTACAAGGCCTGTAGGGTTGCGAGACCCGGAACCCCAGCGTTCTCGATTTTGGATTGATTGGGCGACTGAGGTTCTTCTGACGACGGTACCGCCGACTCTGCAGTTGAATAAGACGACGTGCCGGCGTTTGAAGCTACCGTGTATAGCGGGGGTGGTCCACGTTTCGAGCCGTCTTTCTGAGAAACAACTGTTTTCCGACCCTCAGCGACATCTCCCCTTGGTTGTCGTTTTTGGTTTTCTTTGAACTTCGACGAGGCCTTGTGTGACATCGGTTGATTCTTATTAGCTGGCGCAGTTGCCGCTTCTTCGATACGTGATGAGTCGGCTCGTTTGACGCTCTGGTTCGCTGAGGTGCGTTCTCCCATTTTCACCCAGTGATAAGACAAGGATAAGGCTTTCCACCCAATTTCGACGCCATGCATTGACTTGAGAGCATCCGATGCTGAAGATGTTGTCAGACGATCTGCTACTCAAGTAAAACTGTCGTCCCTACCTTCAGATGCTTGCGAGAATGTGATCGTGCCGCGACCTTGGCTCTGCCCATTGGCATCGGCGAAAATTTGAGCACTGGTGGAAACAGGTTAATAAAAAACCTAAAGGAGGCAAAGGAGACAAATGATAACTCACTGGGTAACATGGCCATACTAAAATTTATGGAATGATTAGCCCTCATGGAAATGAGAGCAGCAGCGTGACTCACCTGCCCAAAATATGTCCGAAGTGAACAAGCGTCAATGACCGAGTCAATGTTCTGCAGGGATTGAAACCAATCAGCACACCGACGGACACACTGAAGTGAGGGGGGAGTAACTTACCGTGCAGTACAACGTGCAAGGGTCAAAAGCCTGTAGAAGCAACTTGGGCGCCTGCGAAGTCTCTGCTTGTTTCGCGTGAGCTTCGGTCCAAAACTGCACTATTGCGCCAACAATGGAATGTATTCGGACTGAGTAGACGGGGCCATATGGACATAGGAGGTCGTAAAGAGTCGCCTCAGTGGATCCGGGAGGCAAGACCTTGATTAGCCTTGGACGCACTGAGGCATTCGGCGTTCCCAATGGTTTGTTTGAGCCAGTTGGACCCGCTGAGAATGTCAGGATAACGGTGCTTTCTGCTCCTGGTAGAGGACGTAAGTGGTGCAGCGCTACCGCCTTTTTAGCTGGAAAAAGGTCGGTGAGGAAGAATGCTCGTTGGAAATCGGGAAAATGAATGAAGTGCACCTGATTCGAGGTTTGGGAACTCTAAACGAAGGCGCAGAGCCCCCCGGTGAGTAGAGAGTGCATTACTCTTACTCGGAATCCGAGGCCCGCCACAGAAGCTCGGGAAATCTGTCGGACGCTGTCGGAGGCGGCTCCTCTCCGACTTGGGCGGCGATTTCTGATTCCTGATAATCTATCCTGATAATCTCCGTTGATGGCCGGGCTCGGGGGTTGAATATGCTGATAGTATGCTGATGCGCTGGTCCAGCCGGTCACAAAAGGTCACTAACGCCACACATATTCCTTGCGATGTACGGACCAGGTTAACTGAAGCTGGTTGAACCTGGTTCTGTTTGTTTGACGGGCAAAAAACGTGAACTTTGGGACTTGCGGGAAGCTCTTTTCCCGCCATGGGTAGCTCACACTGATGTTCGATCTTTTGGGTAGTAGTGAGTCGTGAGTGAATACGTGAGTGAATAAGTATCTCGCTGTGTCTCGTTTTTCGTGCAAGCGCCGGAGTGCAACTGTAACTTGAAGTACTTAGCGGGATTGGACACGCATTTAGAGTCAAAGATTAATTTAATACATTCAAATTTTACCACGGCGTCGTAGAATACTTACAAGTCCTTTCCACATATCTGGAACATACTTATCTCAGTTCTGATTCTGCATGCCAGAATTCCATCTGAATCGGAGAACATCGGTTTCTGTGCGTTTCCCTTGCGTGAGCTCAAAATTGAACCTGAAGTTCGCGATTTGAGTGCAGTGTTGAGGGAAATTAAACGAGCACAACCTGACCCTCTATATCGACGGAGTCTAATACTGTTTTGAGGTAGAAGAGATTGGTAAATCTGAATCGGACCCCAAGACTCAAGAGAGACTGTGCTCGTCGGACGGCCAAAAATCTTCACCAAGTATTTCATACAGTTGAGCAGCAATTCATCGAAATTTGACAATGTGAGGTCGGAGGACTTGGGAGTCGGGAGTTGAGGATGCTCTACGTACATTTTGATCCCTAGACTTCGCTTGCCGGACGTCGATACGTTATGTCGTTGATTTTTGAGCTCGAGAAAGGAGAAGTTGAACGAAAAGAGAAATTCACTTCGAAACTCACCTGCATCACTGGAAGACGATCCGTATGGTGATTTTTTTTTTTTTTTTAGAATCCCGTTTATTCTCCGGTGTGCCTACGGCATATGATAGAGATACAAACTGTCAACTATTTTTACTAACGCATATTCCATAATTCCGTCTCGTGATGTAAGCAGACTCTAACACAATGACTGAGTGATTGCAACCCAGTCCTGTGGCAATGCCACAATGAAGTAGTGGGTAATATTCCCAGGTACTGTAAATCATTCCATCTGATGGATGCGTAATCTGGCTTCCTGCCGGCCGACACCACCACAGCAAACATCCCTTGTTCCCCATCACCCGATCTGAACCCAGACTGATAGAATTCCCTTTTTCGGCACAGTGCAGTGATGTGTCGGTTCTTTTTTTGGTGGCCCCCATTGAAACTCCCAGGCAACCTCCACTGGGATAAACCGCGGCCCGGGTGGGCGAAGTCCGAACAGGTTTGAGTATGACCGCAAATACTGTGATACTGGAATGTGCTGGCCGCCGGGTGATTGCCTGCTGCGATCCGAGGCTCGGATGATGGTGGGAAGTGAAACTGTTGATGGAAGTGGGCTGGCAGTGACAAAGTCGGATCAACGATCACCAATGCCGGAAAATCGGTGGTGGGGAAGCCGGCGAGTGTCAAAAGTGTTGTCTCGCCGGGGGGTGGGGGGTTCGAACTGCTGCCCAAAAACTCCGCCAGCAGCTGACGTGTTGAAACGCCGCATGATAGACCACTCCTCCATCATGCCCCTCCCGTATGGTGATGGTCAGTGAGCGGACGTCGAAACGTCGTGTAGTAATGGTTTTGAATTGAAAATTGAACAGAGGGGCCTTCTTTTAAATCGCAATAAGCCGCACTGCAGTTGAACAAGACAAGAGATTCAAGTTGAAATTTACTTGCAAATAGCCTGCCTCCTCAGCGGAAGACGATATATACGGTCTTGTCCATCGCCGCACATTGATATGTTGTGTATTCGAGTTGCTGAAATGGGCTTCGTCGATTGGGTGAGTCGAAGTTTGAATTCAACACAATCAAGTTCAACACAATAAGAAGTTGAACAAGAAAATTTAAACTCACGATAAGTATGCCCCGCTCGCCGCTCGCTGAGCGGAAGATATACAGTATTCGACGTCTACTGTTGAACCACTAACAGCGGAGTCTTCGTTGAGCAACAAATAAGTTGAAGCTTGACTTGACAATCGATTTCAAGTCAGAAACTCACTCACTGGCAGAGGATAACGCACTCACGGAAAGGCAATCCTCATGGTCAAAGGTAACGGTAATGAGCACCAGGTAGACGCGCGGGGCAGCCGCAACCCTCTGACAATCAACGGCCTGTCTTATGAGCATTTGGGAGTTAGTGCAACCAATATAGAGTATCGTCAAGACACGTACCTGAGACAACATATATAATCAAGACTTGCGGCGCAGCAGCGAGAGAAGTTGTTGAGTTCCGGTCCAGGGGACTTAGCCTGGCGGCGGCTTGAACCTTTCAGTAGATGTTGATAGTATCAAGTGAAAATTATAGCAGATGTCCCGCTAAACAAAGTTGAGAATAATTCAAAACTGGTGCCATGTATGCTCGAGATCAAAACAAAAAGACGATCCACCAAATGTTCCCGCTCACCAGACAACGTTACTGAGATAGTTGAAAACATGGTGCCGCTGTTTGGGCAAGGATATTAGAGATAAGGTTGCCGAACCTTTTGAACATCCAGAGTTGGTTGATTATTCGGTGTATGCTTCCCATATTTTTCTAAAAATGTTTTGAAATCCCCCCCATATCAAACTCAATCAGAGGCGGAGGCGTTGAACAAAGAAAGCACAGTGTGACGTAACGGTTCGACCCCATCCTTCATATTTGCAACGACGGCCTCTAACTCACAATATGCATTCAGGGCCTTTTCTCTGCAAGCTAAATTTGCTCCAGTCTTCTATCCCAACCTACTTCGTTCCAAGATGAGTTCAAACAAAATTCAAAAACTTCTCATTTTTCACTTCCTTCTAAGTTCTCGCGAACTTGGCCATTTCTTGCCAGATTCTCCGGCTTTCAGCAAAACCTCGATTTGAATACTGGGATTAAGTGCCGAAGGAACTCTACTTGAGCGCCGGTGAAAAATTCAACCCAAGTTGCGTTCAGTTCTGAGGTGCTGAGCGGCGAGTGCTCAACAGCATCTCAACTGACCTTTGTACAGTACCATTCAATCGCCCACCATCGTCATAAATATTTGTATTCAGTACAACATGATATGTAGACATTCGACCCCCTGAAAGCATCCCTGCGGAGGTCCTCACCAGGTACAAAACACGATTCACAAACGATATCGGCTTAATACGTACCCGGAAGAACAAAAATCTGTACCGATTCGCTCCCACTTGGATTGTTGGATTGTCACCCATCTGTACGCCGCAGGAGTTAGAGGACTGGTCGAGTCGAAGGCAACTTACCCGGGTTTCCGCAGGCGGAGCGGTGTCGTTTGAATTGACAATTTTTAACGGACAGAGAGGGAAACGAAAAATCATCAATTCAATTTTCAGCAAGCCCCTTGCAAACACTGCGGGTGGAAGCTGATCAACATGAACTGCATTTGAAAATAGTTAATAAATGCCGTTTGAATCTTCACTGGCCTATAATCGTTCAGCAAGACTCAGATCAATCAGAGGTCGCAGTGGGTGGATACCCGTGGCTACCCGTGTATCGAGATGCGCAGTCGACGTCGTGCGCCGGGGCGGTGTGTGGGTAGTGAATGCGGCGGTTGTGTAACACTGAGCACAGCGAGGAGGGTGGAAAAAGCGGATAGCAGCGGTATGTGAAAGTGTACGAGATGAAATTTGAAGAGGGTGGGTTGAAGATGCCGCATCTACGCTAAGTTATAGCGCGGGACTTGATGTCAGCGACGGAGGCGGCGATAAGGGAAGGTCGGTGAAGGCGAGATCGGCAGAGACTACCGCATCCGAGCACCAGTGCTCCGTGAGAGAAAGCAGAAGACGTACGGGAGAGGTGACGATGCGGAAGAAAGTGCGCCGGCGGAGGTGAGGAACTGAGGAATAAGTCAGCATACAGTGGTAAGGAGCGGGAGGAAAAGGAGAGAGTAGGAGGAAGAACGTTGAGATATGGAAAGGGAGGGGAACGGAGGGGAAGGAGGGTAGAAGATTTTGAGGTAGGTGGTCAAAGAACTCAAAATAACGGCGTACCAACTACCACGCCTCCCCATCGAGACCAGGAATATCCTCGTTGCTACATTGGACACCACCGGTAACCATTGTGTCGCGATATACGACAAGGTCCCTACTGTGTCGTTAATGTCATTGAAGCAAAAGGATTGATAAGGTTCCTCACCCACTTCGCAAGCTCTCATATCACCCTAGGTGGAGGGCTGGGACGCGCCATAAGAATTCAGGGACGCCATGGGGTTCATCGCTGTGCCTTGGAGTCGCTTTGGATGCAAACAACGCGTCCAAATTAGCATGCGGTGCGGATGTCGTCGTCGAGCTGATTTCGCGCTGCTCCAAATCCAATCTTGCGGAAGGCACGTCAAAGGCGTGTACAAACATTGCAGAAGGGTTATACCGGTGTTCGAAGACATACGATGGTGGCCGCACCGTCAATGGATGGTCGATGACAGTGGAAGAGAGCAAGGAACGGTTTCCCAGACCCGTAACACTGGTCTGGATGCGTGACAGTTGGGATCAAGCGGCTTTGGGCCGGGATCAAAGCACTGCAGACCAACAAGAGCACACAGATTGCCTATCTACTGATTATCTTTGGATTATCTTTCTCTGACCTATGGCCGACATGTCCGACAGTGGTGGGAGCCTTCTGTGGCAACGCTTCGCTGTCTCCGCGTTCGTCCGAGTAAGAGTAATGCACTCTACACTCCCCCCCGGTTGCGTCCATTTTTCGTGCGAGAGAATTCGAAGAGTGGTGATGGCTGAAAGCCTTGAAACAAGCTTGAGACTTGCGATTCGAGAACGGAACTCGGTAGGGGACCGAGGAAGAGAGTTGAGGACTTGATTTGAGAATGTAGGCCCGGATTTGAGCTTGTCGAGGCTGGCTTCGTAGTATTTGCCATGAGAGACAAAGGAAGCGTCAAAGTCCAGAAAAAAAACGTGTCTAGGTTGGACAAAGGGGGCGCTAAATAATGCCCAGGGTTGTCTTTTTAGCTCGTCCATTGCCTCAACAGGAGTCATGAAGTAATGGACGCGACTGGATGAGTCAAAGTTGGATTCCCGCCTAGCCTGATCATGATGTGCCATCAGCTGAGTTTGAATTAGATTTAGGTTCGGCAAGCCTTCGTTGGTTGGCAAGTCGGTTGGCTTCGTATAGAACGCAAGGTTTGTTGCAAGAGGAATTTGCGAAGTCGATGCAATGCGGTCCGAAGCTTGTATCTCAGATTACTCAAGAGCGCTAAGTACTTAAAGTAGGTGCCGAACTGGCAGATTCAACCGTGAGAATTCCGCATAAGGCTGCCTAGAAAACAAGAAACGGGGAAGTTTGTCACTGCCAGATAACCGTACCATAAACAATTGGTTCTCAGAGTACTTAAGGTGAGGTTAAGACCAGGGCATAAGTACCCGACTCGGAGGGTGCTGTTTACGTTGAGCCGAAAAGTAAGTAGCACGCGAAACGCGGCGCATTTATTCCTCTTCGAGTTCTCACACCACAACTTAAATTAAGCTTGAAGAGATTTATAGCCTTCTAGATCTTACCAGAAGACCGTCTGCCGTGCACCAAACGCGCATCAGCTCTATATATTATCTAAGCGCAACAATCCGGACTCCAAGTTGCAACCAAGTTGCGCGCGCGATTCGTGGCTCCGGTATGAATGGAGTGGAGCAGCGGGCAAAGAGGCCCGTAGCTCAATAATATAGGTCGGGCTGTGTGATATACTATCAGGTTCTCTATTTATAACCAAGCACTATAAAATGGAGACGCTCAACATTGGCTAGAGTATCTCCAAGACAGCAAACATGAAGTTCATTCAACATCTCGCTCTGGCAGGATCCCTAGTTTCCTACGTGCTCGCTCAAAGCATCAGGATTGGCTCTCCTGCCAATGGAACTGTGGTTCAGCCAGGCTCCACCCTCACTGTGCAAATTCAACAGCCGGTTCGTATTCAAGTCTTATGTTTCTTGCCGTTTCAATGTTTGACTTCTCTATAGAGCTCCCTGAGCAACGAAATCGAGGTTGCAGTTGTCATCGGATTCCTGAACTGCCCTTCACCGGATCCCTGCCCGGCGCCTTTGGATCGCATTGGCACCGTTCTTTATAACGGACCCTACCACCCGGTTGCCTCACCTCCCGGACTGCCTTATCAGAACATTACCGTCACCATTCCGGACTCCGCGTCGTCCGGAGACGCTCAGCTGAATGTCGTTCATTTCGATTTGATCGGGGTGCGTTGTCCGTATTCACAGTTGAGCTCTAGCTCACGTATATATTTTCAGGCGTTGCCATTACCGCGCACGGAAGCTCGTGCTGCCACCCTTGTCGTGAACTAAAGACAAGTCGCGCGATCAATTTGTGTCCGGTTATATATCTTGTGATTTTGTCAGTGAATCAAATGGACTCTATCTTCGGAGAAAAGAAAGAGAAAAAATAATCCAATCAATGGTTGTGCCCCCTTCAAGGCCCCCAGTAGCGTAAGATTATTGTATTTCCCGGCGAAACGGAAAATTCACGAGAAATCGAGAATCTGCTTTAGTTAGACTTGGAAGACACCAGATCAACTCATTTAAGTTGATCCGCAGCTTCTACTCCAGAGTCTCATTGGTCCATTGGTTCTTATAAGCGAAAGCGCGAATGTTGAATTTTCACCGGCAACTTCCGAAGACATCACATCAGGAAAAACCCAAAATTCTATGATGCACTCTGGAAATCTATGTATGTCTATGAGGTACGAGAGCCACCTCCCAGGTTTCTATGCAGTTCCATATAGCGCACCAGAGACAGTCATAGTCGTCAGAGTAAATTGTCTATGGCTGTCTATGACCGTCTATGACCGGCTATGGGATCTATGTGGCACTCTGGAGACCGCCATAGAAACCTGGGAGGGGGGTGTTGTACCACATAGCATTTGGGTTTTTCCTGATGCACTTCATCAAATGCTGCGTCCTTTGCTTCCATCCTTCATGAGCGAATCATCACAGGGCCCATACACCGTACCCATCTCAGACCTACGCTCAAAACTGGAACTTTCGAGTCGATGGGAGGAATCTGACCACGGCATCTGGTCCGCCTGGGCTGGCTCTTCTCTCAAATTCCATTCCCAAAAACCGTTGTCGAATATTTCATTGAAAATCGGACATAAAACTGACCGCAAGGATCGCTGGAATGGCGGTACTCCTTCGTTCGCTGTGTCCGTCGCTGAGAATATGGGTCTAAATTCGCCCGTCAAAATCAAAACCAAAACATTCGAGGCAGAACCCGGCGCGCTCATCAAGCTCTGGGAGGAACCCATCCAAAACTGCGATGTCGAAATAATATTAATTGACTGGGCATCGGTTCTAGAGATTGAAGGCTTCAGCATTCCGGTAAGTCTTGCACGTCGTTTCATCTCCGCTCGTTCGAAATGAAGCAGTCCATAGGATCCTGACCAGTTTGGGATACTGACGACTGCGTCCCATACGACAGAGCAGATGCTGTTCATTGGGGACTCTATTACTTGTGGATTAGCGCTTGACAAATCTGACGGCGGTCAACCCATCCCTCGGGGTGTTCTGGACGCATTTGCCTGTCGCGCGTTGTCAATTCTCCAAGAAAAACATTCCCGAGTCCTATCGTTCGAAGCTCTGGCATATCCCGGAATCAGTCTTGTCGGTGGGCGGGAAAATCGAAATTCGGCAGACGATGGTGAACTCGGCATGGTCGACAGATTTTTTCATGCATGTCACCCTCTCCCTGCTAAGAATTTGAGCTCATAACATCAAGATTGTAATAGACGAGTCCCTGGGAGGCCGTTCCTTGGAGACCGCGTGGAAGGCCTAGGTTCATATGTATCGCACTTGGTAGCTTTTCATGTTTCATTTTTTTTTCTTAACGAGATCCGTCTTGCTGACGAGGCAAAGGCACAAACGACGAGGCAAACGACGTGTCTCCGAGCGTATTTCGAGATATACTCATGAGCTTCATCCGAAAACTAGCTGCAGTATTTGACTCCGTCAAAGCGTTTTATATAGTGGTACGTGACTCCACACATGAAATCTTATCACGGGTGACCAACTCCGGTTTTGCAGCCTACATTTCGCGATTTCCATGAGGTTGACGCAGGGAAGATCCACTGCGACCTAGTTTCGGACCCAATCATCGTGGATAACCTCCTCATCGAAGTCTGCGGCAATATAAATTCCAGAATGATCGCTGAATATACCGCTGATGGGTTACATCCGACGGTAGAGGGTCATAATGTTCTCGCCGACAACCTGGCAGAGTTTCTTATGGATCACCTTCCTCCTCCGGCTTTTTATGATGAATAGTTCACAGCGGCACTCCTTGACAGCCTGTAAGTAATCTCAAAACCCATTTACGAAAACCCACGAACAGTCCTACTCTAAACCAGAAATCTTCTTTCCTTCGTACAAATCAAAATCCTTCGGTATGACGGGAATAACAATGTCATCCTCAAGCCTCACGCTCGTGTCGTACGAAGTTTGAATCTTGTGGTCTTTACCCCAGTCGCGGAGCTTGTCGAAATTCCTGCAGGTATGCGCGACATCGCCTTGGAAAATCGTCTGGTTCTTCTTCGGATCCCATTGCCAGCTTCGCAAATCATGATGTCGATTAGCTCAATGGCCACGGTAAGGATGGCGAAGCTTACACGATGACACTCGTATCCCCAGCGCACATCAGCGCTTGTCTGATCCAATCTACGGTGAAGATATCGGTACATACACGACTCCATATATCTTCTGGAATACTCACCAATACAATGGTCAAGATGCTCAATCTCGGGTGCATCGTTGTAATATTCTGCCGAGAACGTCAGCCAGGTATTCAATTCTCTCACCATCTCAGCTCACCCGTGTGCAGCCCCTTTCTGATCATATTCTGAAAGATGCAGAGCATCAGATAGTTTTCATGATGCGGTTTTGCGTTGAGGAGGACCTACGAGACAGTGGAGATTATGGAAAACGTCCAGTTCAGCTATCTATCGTGTTTTCCGTCATTTGTTTCAGTGAAGCCGAATCAACTGTCTCGGAGGCGGGACGCACATAGTTCAGCGGATCCCCTGGGATCGGATGCGTCTTATTTGGCAGAAGGACCGCCTGGCTCTTGGGAATTTGGGAGATCCCAACTAACGATTCCGAGAAATCAGTACCAACGCAACAGCAGCGCTTCAAATCACTGACAGTTATACAGATCGCTCCATGCCTGATCGAGTGCTGGGGATGGTGGGATATGGAAGCGTTTGTCGCCGCCGATAGTGTAGGTCGTGATGCCATATTCCACTGCCTCGTGAGCAGGCGCTAAGGCACAAGGTCAGGGTGATGGACAATGGGAAGGACGTATGCGATCGAGTTACAGTAAACAAGAGCGGGCCAGGAATATCTGGACTTGGTTCCACCAGAACGAAGGATGAGCCAGAAGAGGAGGATTGTCTCTACCGCCACTACGACGAGAAGGACGCGTCGCGACGGAGACGAAGAAGAACCATGAGAAGTCTGCAGTGGGATTGGGGATCGTTCGGCCCCCGAACCTCCTTCGGCGTCGTCCAGGAAGGGTTTCAGCTGCTGCTCGTCGTCGGAAACTGAGGTCGATACTCGGCGGTAAGGGAACCAAGCTGAGGATGACTTAGCCATGAATGATAGTCGAGAGAAGATGGCGGGTGAAGGAAGGAAGGAGGTTTGTTCAAACCACTTTAATTTCGGTCTTAATCCCAGGTGAACAAATCCCAGACTTTCGGACGGACCTGAGCAGAAACAAAATAGGTAAGGTCAAAGACTACAGCCACCTTGTTCTGGGCAGGTACAGACCCAGACGTTCTGAATTGTTCGTGGTTGAGCTTATGCGCAGGCACCCTCGGAATGATACATGTGGGGCGAGGGTGAAAGAGTCTTCCAATTAATCTCGTTGTCTGTCCGTCAAGATTGACAGGCAGCGCTTGCTTGCTTGAGCGCAAGTTGTTCAATAGACTCGTCGGAGGCGGTTGAGAAAAGCATCAACAACTCAGGGCACAAAAGTCAACCGTGGGAAACTGTCAGTTGTCTGCCAGAAGTATATGTCACCGGATTCAAAACTTTCGAAGGCTTGTTGTGAGCGTATTCTGTTGGTAAAGCAGCCTTCATTTGATTCTGCTCGTCGTAGAGAAGAATGTGATCGAAAGTGCCTGAAAAGAGGGTGAAATGAATTTTTTTAAGCTGATTTCTCCAAATTCCGATGGTTCTGAACGCAAGACTTGAGGGTATTATGGAAGTGGAGTAGGTGGTCACGTCGGGCAAACTTCTTCAGCAGAGATTTTTCCCAGTGGCGTAAAATATGAGAAGTCCTGTGACGAAACGCGCATTGAAAGAGATGCGCGGCCATGAAATTGTTGACGGGGTGGAAATGATGCAAGATGGCACGAACATTGGGAGGTATGACGGCGGAAAAACAATGCGATACGACCTGTGTCCGAGGATTCCCGTCGAGAGACTGGTATGCAGACCGCCAAGCGATCCGTCATGTTGATTCGGAAGAATACAGAACAGGAATCAAGTCCAAGTCCTCAGAGGGTTTGTGGCGGCGTATACAAACATTTGGCATAACGGTTACTCAAGGTGCTTATTAGATTATGATTAAATCCACATGGCAGGCATGGCAAAGAGCAGCGGAATCAAATTTCGAAGGCATCATTACTTACACTCGCAAATATCTACGTTGACGTATCATACATACTCAGTCAAAGTCGTTGTGGAAAATCGGAACGACAATGTCATCCTCGATGTGCACCGTCGGATCGTAGTTCTCGAGTAGCATGCGGTCTTTGGCCCATTGTTGGATCTTGTCGAATTTGCGGCAGGTGTGGGCGACGTTCCCTTTGACGATGCTTGTGTTCAGAGCTCTGTGCCATTGCCAACTTCGGTTTGGGGAGACTGAATAAACGAACAACCACATTAGAGTAGAATGCAAGGAACTCACACGATCACACTGGTATCTGAGCTACACATCAGGGATTGACGAATCCAATCTATGCAATGTCCTGGAGAAATCGTCATTAAGGGAATATTGAGAAAAATCAAAACAGCAGCTTACCGACATGGTCCGTGGCGTTCTTCTGGGAGGGAATATGGTTGTTGGTTGTAGAAATTCGCCAGTCGGGATAATAATCCGGATCCAACGCCATTCGGACTTTGTTCTATTGAAAAGAGGGTCAACAGAGTTTTCGAATGAGATTGTGTATGGAGCCACCCACCAAGCAGTGAAGATCATGGAATACGTCCAGTTCCGCGATCTATTTACAGGAGTTGAGATGGCACTTTGAGGGAAGGTACTTTGACGAACGTAGTGGCCGTCGTCTCCGGGAATTGCGTGAGTCTTATTTGGAAGTTGGGCAGCCTCTTCTTTGGTGATCCGCGATATCCCAACTGTATTCAAGTATTGAGACACGAGAATTCAACCCTGTTCCAAGACTTACAGTTATAAAGATTGCTCCATGATTGGTCGAGGGCAGGGGAAGATGGAATTTGGAATGGAGACAAGTCGCCTGGGTGGTCGATCATTTGAACTTCAAGCCAAGGATAGTTGTTGAAACAATGCACACCTTCGAATCCTACATTGTATACCCTCACTTCGTGTTCCACCGCATCGAGTGCCGGGGCTTAGAGCATTTCAGTACTAATAACCAAGCCGACGAGCTCCCATACAATAGAGCACTTCGTGGGACTTGGGATGAATTGTGCACGTCGTGACACGATGCGGTGGTTTCATGGCCAGCAGTACGATCGCCGCAAGCAAAGCAATAGTTTGAACTGCGAGTATCGCAACCAGACAAGTGCGCGAGACGTTCGAGAACCTCGACATCCAGCTGAACCTTGGTGTCGGGCCTGCGGGGAGGATTTCGCCACGTTCTTCGGCGTCAGCCGGGTCAGCACTCATGAGGGGGCTGTATTCTTCTTTGGACATGGCTGAAGTTCGGATGTAGAGGGAAACAGAGAACGGCAAAGGCGAAGAATTGGTGGGTCGGCGAAAACCAAGTAGAAAACAACAGTCTTTGCCTTTGAAGCGATTGTGACTTTTGCGCTATAGAACCTTTGATGGTGCCTTTCCGAGTTACCTATGAAGGAAGTATATTGGATTCCGTCAAGGTTCGAGTCGCAATCCGCGTATTGCGTTGCGCCAGCTGTCCATGGTTGACAAGGATGTGAGCCAGGTGAGAGCCTCGTTCCTCGGCCCGAGTGTTGACTCTTGTTTGTCGCGTTGTCGCGTCTTGTCATGATATGTACCAACGCGCGAGAGCTTTGTATTGACCTTCAAGGCCTTGTATCGAACTACCGCTTGGCATTTGCATCGGCTACTCCCGTCTCTTGCTTTCATTGGACAGCTCTCTGACTTTCAGCTGCCTCGCTTGAGGAATGAATTACTTGGTTCTTGCTTCATTCTTCCGCCGAGGCTCAGCGCTCAGGACTTGCTCAGGACGAACAATTGTTGTCTTCCGGGCGTCGACACATCTGCCACCGCACGCGAAGTCCATCATTCCAACTTCCTCCCCATTGGGGCATACAAGTTCGATTCTCTTTCGATTTTCTGGCTCAAGTCCGTTTCTGAGTGGGAATGGTCTGTCAGATGCGCATGCAGCTCCAGTTCCGCGTGTAACAAAAGTCTGAGTTGCGCCGTGCCTGATTTACTTCCGAAGGGGTAACTCGATTAGTTTCAAGCATGCAGGCACGGAGCTCATAAAAGAGCGCAACAACTCAGGAAATAATCCAGAACTCGACCTCTGAGTCTATCTAGACCCCCTCGATACTACAGGATGTTCACCTCTAAATTCTCCGCCCTTCTGGCTCTTGCTCTCGTCGCAGTCGTCACTGCTAGCCCTGTTGCTGTAAGTGGAACTTTCATGCTGAGGTGAGATCACTGAAGTCCAGTTTCCAGGTCAGAGATGCTGGTGTTGATGCAGGCAACAAAGAGTAAGTAACTCAAATTCAAACCTACAAACACGATATTTAACTCCTGCATTATAGTTGGGTGATCAACAAAGCCGAAGCTCGCACAGTTCCGGAACTGGTATACAGATCGTATTTTTGAGACCAGAAGTTGACTCTACTATCCATAGGTGGATCCCAATAACAAGGGGTGGGAGATTGGCTCGAGAGCGGCTCCAGACTCGGACTTGGTCTGTTGCTCACAAAATGAAAATTATGGCGTGTCGCTCAATTCTTTTTTACAGGTGGACAGCGACAACACCCACTGGGTGATTGGCAACAACCGTCGCGAGTCTCCCGACTTGGTACGCACAATTTCAAAGACGAAACACGCAGTGAACTAAACCATTTATTTGGTCCTTCATAGGTCGACAGCGATAACACCTCCTGGCAAATCGGCCGCTCCCTTCCCACCCCCGTCGCCCGTGCGGCCCCAGAATTGGTATTCACATAAACTTCATTGCCGAACGAACTTATAATATTGACCTGTTCCAAAGGTCGACAGTGACAACACTTCGTGGAAGATCGGGCGCTCTCTTCCTACCCCTGTTGCCCGTGCGCCTCCTGCGGCCGACTTGGTGCGGCTGATTTTACTTACGCCCAACCTAACTTGCCCACTAAACGATTGATTGTGCAAAGGTTGACAGCGACAACACTTCGTGGCAAGTCGGGCGTTCTCTCCCTACTCCCGTAGCCCGAGCGGCCCCCGAATTGGTATCTATTTAACTGACGGTGATTCAGACCCAACGAGCATCGCTGATATTCTGTCGAATTTATAGGTCGACAGCGATAATACCTCATGGAAGATTGGACGCTCGCTTCCAACCCCCGTTGTCGCGCGGAATGCTCCGGAATTGGTATGTAAACTTGTAAACTATTTGCTATCAACAACTCATACGCTTGCGCTGGACTCTAGGTTGACAGCGACAACACTTCCTGGAAGATCGGCAGTCGCACTCTGCCCACTCCCATCGTCGCCCGGGCTGCTCCGGATTTGGTACGCAACGAATTTTAACTGCAAGTAAATTGCGATAGTATCCTTATGTGCTTGCCTTCCGGCTTGCAGGTTGACAGCGATAATACCTCTTGGAAGATCGGCAGTCGCACATTGCCCACTCCAGTTTCCCGCGCTGCTGCGAACAATGAAGTTGACTCGGACAACAAAGAGTCGTACTCTATCTCATACCTCTGGTCGTGCACATTCTGACAATAGTTCCTTCCACAGCTGGCAGATTGGAAGCAAGCCCGAGGTGGTCGCCCGAGCTGCCGACAGTGTGGATGCGGACAACACCAAGTAAGTCCTCACTCATCCGCCGAACAACACTCGTATTGAAACCCCGGCCACAGATGGCAAATTGGTTCTCCAGCTGTCGAGCGTGCTGTCGGAGACAGTGTGGACGCCGATAACACTAAGTGATTCCACTAGCTCAAAAGCACCGGGGCAGCACTGACGGATCATACAGATGGCAGATCGGGAATGCCGCTGAATCTGTAAGAATCCTCGGGTTTCAACTTGTTTCTTATCACTAATTCATTCCTGTTCAGGTGGACGACAACAATGATACCTGGACCATCAAGGCGGCGAAGCGAGCTGACCCCACTCCTGCTGTACGGGAGCTCTCGTTTTGCGTACAATAAAAGCTGACTTTCTCGCAGGCGGTTGACAACAACAACGACAGCTGGACCATCAAAGCGGCCGAGAAGCGTGCTGGTCCCACTCCTGCTGTGAGGAAGCTTTGCTGTCTACCAAAAAGCGTTTTTGAACTCCCTCACAGGCTGTTGATAATAACAACGACAGCTGGACCATCAAGGCGGCTGAAAAGCGCACAGCCCCCACTCCCGCTGCTGTAAGTTTATTTGCTCCTCCACGCCCGTGTTGCGTCTTATTCATTTCTCTCTTAGGTTGACAACAACAATGACAGCTGGACGATTAAGGCGGAGAAGCGCGCTGAACCTACCCCGGCTGTAAGCAATGATTCCTCCTAAGAGAGTCCAACTGATCTTCTCCACAGGCTGTGGACAACAACAACGATAGTTGGACCATAAAGGCCGCAGAGAAGCGCACCACCCCTACCCCTGACCTCGTAAGTCTCGAGTTATTCACAGGCGAATGACCTCTTACAAAATACAGGTTGACGGCAACAATGATTCTTGGACCATCAAGCGCAAGCGGGCTGAGGCTACTGCTGCTTTGGTATGCTTCTGGCTACTTCGAATATTGTTTCTCACCGGAACCGTTATAGGTCGACCCCAACAACGACTCGTGGACCATCCACCGCAAGCGTGCGGCTGCTACTGCTGCTTTGGTACACCTCTAGCGCGTTTAACCTAAGGTTGTTCTCCTAAGAATTTTTCTAGGTCGACCCCAACAACGACACTTGGACCATCAAAGGCAAGCGCGCTGTCCCTACCCCTGCTGCAAGTCTCATTCATCCCATTGATCTCATCTCATCGCGCTAATTTGATACCCTCTAGTAATTCGGGTTATTTTGTGTGAATAGTGCTCTATCCTATGTATTGTATCGAGAAACAACCTTGGCGACTCACTTTGATGAATGAATATTTTCCTTTTCTGCTTGAATTATGGACTGTGTGTTCACCGACTTGATAAGTTGATACAGGATTTGAGTGTACAAGAGGAATATCATGGACCAGAGTCGATACAATCTTAGTAGTGAAGCAATCATATAATCCCCACGTCAGACCCAGAAGTGTCCCAGGCTGAACCAGACCAAACAGAAAATTTCTCAACCGTGCGAACTTCCTAAAATAACTCAAATGACATTGATCAAATTCCCACCTACAGCTCTTGCATCCTGCGCTCATGTCGACCCAGCCCACGAACGAATCCTACCTCGTCGTCGGAGGCGGGACGGCCACAGGCGAAGCCATTGTCTCCCAACTTTTACATCGGGGGGAACGTCGAGTCTCAATCTTCGATGGTGTCCCCCTCGCCCCCGAACAGACTAAGCGATTTGGGAGTGGTCTCAACGCAGTATTCGTCGGAAACATACTGAAACTGGACAGTGTGGTGGATGCTGTCAAATCAGTATGTCCTCAGCCCTTTCTGCCTTTCTTTCGTGTCAATGATGATCCGTCGTAGACTGCAGCGACGTGTATAATTCATGTCGGGGCGATTACGACCCCCGAAGCCTCAGCTGCCGTGTACCCCACCCAACGCCCGCCAAACTTGACTCCCGAACAAGGGGAAAAACAACTTGCGGACCATATGGCGTTCCACAAACAGGTAAACATGGAAGGCACTCGGAACTTGCTCTCCGCAGCCTTAGAAGCCAGTACCGTCACTCAGCTGGTGTATATCGGCAGTGCGGACATCGTTTTCGACGGAAAAGAGCGTCCCATGCTGCGTGAGGTCGATGCGCCGTACCCTGACAACTGTTTGGAGCAGTTCGAGCCGCAGCAGCATGCCGAGCGTATGGTCCTCAGTTTCAACGGGGTGAATGACTTGCGCACTGCGGTTATCCGTCCCGCAATGCCTTTCGGGTATGTCTACTGTTTTTTTCGCTCCTCTTCTCGATCATCTGCGCTGAGAGCTGACTTTCTCACCTCTATGGCAGACCAAGTGTGGGCAGCGCCGCAATACTTCGGAAATTTCAAGCCGCTCCACAATTTGCAGGAATTCAGCTCGGTGATAATACGAACCTCACTGACAGGACATACGTCGCCAACACCGCACATGCCGCCATTCTCGCCGCGGACCGCCTCGCCCCAGCGCATCCGCAACATGGAGTTGTTGCCGGTCGTGCGTTCTTTATCACCAACGACGACCCGCGTCCGTTCTGGGACTTCTACCGCGCATGTGGGTTGCGATTGGGGGAGCGGAGCCGAAGAAGGTCGTCGCGGACCAGACATTCGTGTCCGTGATGGCGGGCGTGAAGGATTTCGTGGCCAAGGTTAAGAGAGAGAAGTCGAATGCGCGGATGAAGATTAAGTGTATGTCTGCAACTAGGACGTATGATATCAGTCTTGCGAAGGAGGCTTTGGGATATAAGCCTATTGTGTCGTATGATGAGGGGATTCGACAGGTCGCTGAGGTATGCCTGTGTTGCTATTTTCAAGAAAATTGTGGTCATCGCTGATGAATATTCAACGTAGTGGTGGCTCGAGCAGCAGCTCAGATTGTGCAAAGAGCAAGGCTCGAATGTACCACCGCCATACAGTTACAATGAAGCGGTGTTTTTTGCGGAAAAAGCCCGTTCTTCTGAGAGTTGCGCATATCGTTGTTGAGTTTATTTATGTATATGGGCTCACACTTGGAGCGGACGAGATCACTGTATATTGTATTTTAAATTAGGCGAAATCGTATGACTGGAGCTTAGAAACATCCGAAACGCGGCTATAGTGAACTAGATTTCTACAGCTAGCAGTAAGACTGAGTTTTCTCTTCCTTCTTTTCAACTAGCTCTCTGAGAATTCAACCGTGGGAAACATGCCGGGCCGACGCCCGATGAACGTTGAGTCTGAGCTCTCAACGCGCGGAGTTTGGCGTCCCCTAATGTCGAAGATGAAAAACCAAGTATGGTGACGCAAATGGCATGCTTATATAAAATTGGACCTTGGTAATGAAACCCGTCAGTGCGAAGTGGACCCATCAGTAATTACATTTTCAGTTGAAATTGCTATGAAAGATAGGAATAACGATATCGTCCTCTATATGAACCGATGGATCGTAAGTCGCGAGCAGCGTGCGGTCTTTTGCCCATTGTTGAATCTTCGAAAATTTGCGGCAGGTGTGGGCGACATTGCCTTTGACGACGCTTGCGTTCAAGGAATTGTGCCACTGCCAACTGTGGCCATGAAAATTCAAGGAACAACCACACATAGTTATAATGCAGGGAACTTACACGATGACACTTGTGTCCGAGCTGCACATCAGGGACTGACGTATCCAATCTATACAATGTCCTGAAGTAACTTCGATACAGTGAATGTCAGGAAGGGCTGGTGGCGTACCAACATGATCTGTCGCATCCTTCTGCGATGGAATGTAATTGTTAGTGGTGGAGATTCTCCAGTCAGAGTAATAGTCGGGGTCTAGCGCCATTCTGATTTTATCCTGACAGAAGATCCGTCAAATCGAGTCTCCGGTAAGATCTCTCCAGGGACTTACCAAGCAGTGAAGGTTATGAAAAACGTCCAGTTCCGCAATCTGATCGCAGTCAGAGCGAGAAAATACATAGAGTGTTATGACGAACATAGTGACCGTCGTCCCCTGGTATCGCATGAGTTTTGTTTGGAAGCTGAGCAGCCTCCTCTTTGGTGATCCGCGAGATCCCAACTATTTCCAAAATTTCAGTCACTGAAACCTTGAAAGTACATCAAACCGTACAATTGTAAAGGTCGCTCCATTTCTTATCTAGCGCAGGCGACGAGGGGATTTGGAACGGGGAGAAGTCGCCTGGTCGATTTGAATCCCTGAGAGCAGTGTTCAAAAGAAAGCGCACCAAATCCTGCGTTGTATACTTTCACTTCATGTTCCACCGCATCGAGAGCGGGAGCTTGAGATACATCAATGTAAGTAATATGGCTCGAAGATCGGGCATCGAGCGCACAATAGAGAACTTCGTGAGGTTTGAGAGAGATAGAACACGTCGTGACAGAGCAGGAGGGTTGCATTAAAAGCAAGACAACGAATGCGATTGTTTCGACAATGAGCAGTCCAACCAGAACAGTGCGTGAAATTTTCGGCAGCCACTTGCACTGCGGTTTCTGAGTTGGTGAGTCTCGCAGCTCCTCTGCGTCAGACTCGGTGCTCATGAGCAGACTGTATTCTTCTTTGGACATGACTGGAGCTCAAATCTGCAGAGATAGAGAGAAGGTAAGCGACTAGCAACCACTGACCAGCTACGTCCGTTCGTCCCGATATTGTACTCTTGCAAGGCTGGGTATGCAATTCCCTAACCTATTCTATCGCTGCTGAGTTCCCTATATGAAGTTGTTCGCGCGATAACTTCGGTGAGGTCGGCGGAAAGGTGGAAGGTGCGGACATCCAACGTCCAAGCCTTCAACCAAAAAGTGCGCTGTACCGCCAGTGTTGAGTCGGGTAGATCTCCGATCAATCCGCAACCTAAATCCGGATGTTTGCCCGCTATTCGGTTCCCTGTCTTAGCAAGACCCCTTCCATTTGCTCAAGCTTCTGACCCCGAAATTCTCGGTCTGCTCTACCCGTGTGATTGTAACCACAAACTCCGAATCAGAGTATTACATTGCCGGCACGGGAAAAGGGTACCTGATAATACCTTGCTATTCTAAGATTATTCCCCATCGTATAAAAGAGCATTCAATGACTCCCTTTAATCCAGAGCTCTCACCCAGCTTGCCCAGAGCCCACCGCTTGACCCACTAGTCTCTCTAGACAATGTTCCCTTCCAGATTCTCTGCTCTTTTTGTGTTTGCGCTCGCTGCAGTCGTAGCGTCGGTTCCAGTCGTGAGCTCAAGCACGATGCTGATGCTAGAGGCCGAAGTCTCATTGGTTAACCTTTACGTAGGTCAAGGTGGTAAACATACCTCAGATAGGGTAATGCCAAAGTCACCTTGAGAGAGTCCTCACTCTGATCCTTTCCATTAAGCTCGGAGGCGGTTGGAAAACCGGTAGGTATTCAACGGGTTCTCAATAGTAGGAGCTGAATGGTTTGCCTGTAGGTCGATCACCTTGACATCGGGAACGCCAATGTCGTCGACTCGGAAACTTCGGAATCGGTGAGTTGATTTGAAGACATGACAATAGGCCGAACTCGATATATATGTATTTGTAGGTGGATTCCGAAAACATTCATTGGATTCCTCGATCTGGTGACAAGGTGGATGTAAGTGGGAATACATTGTTCTAGATCAACATATCTTTATATTGCTGAAGGCCACCGACACGATAACGCCTGGAACGTCGGCAAGTCTACTAGATTAAATTTGCTAAGACATAAACTGAACTGATCTGCATTCAGGTGGACGAATTCCAATGTAGTATCTGTTGGGTTAACTGACAACACGCTGTCCCTACCCCTGCTGTCAGTCTCATTCACCCCATTGATATCATCTCATCGCGCTAATTTGATACTCTCTAGTAATTCGGGTTATTTTCTGTGAATAGTGCTCCATCCTATGTATCGTATTGAGAAACAACCTTGGCGGCTCACTTTTGATGAATGAATCCTTTCCTTTTCTGCTTGAATTATGGACTGTGGCCCGTGGGTTCACCGACTTGATAAACTAATACAGAATTTGAGGGCCCTCAAAGTTCAAGAGAAATACCGTGGACCAGAGTCTATACAATCTTAGTATACGTAGCACAAGTGAACAACTTCCCATAACAAATAATCCCTGGCATGTTCAAGTTGCGATACGAAATTCCACCATGCGAAGCTAATCGGGCCGGCATTCCGATGATTATGCTGTCGTTTGATCTGCGTGAATGTTATCTTTTAGTATGCCTTGAATAAGTGTCTCCAGTAGTTTTGAGCCTAGCTCTCATAGTCTATATATCAACTCAAGGCAACGCGGTTAAGATTCTGAAAGAATTAATCCGCGACTTTTTCGCGACTTTCAACAGGTGAACCGTGAGAAAACGGCAGTCGGACCGATCATGGCTCTTTCCGGTGTTGGCTTTGTATGGTGAAGGCTTCCCATCGACATCAGTCACAAAGTCACACTTCCTAACCGAAACCTCATCCTTCCCAATACCCTCGTCTACCATGGCGGGCTTCCTCCCTTCTCTCGAAACCTTTGCCAAGGTACTACCTCCACAGGAGAGCTCACTCAAGCTGATTTTAATTGTAGGGGACTCTGGCTACCGCTGCCACGCTTACCACTGTCGGTGAATAAATGCCACCACATACCACATCATTCTTTCGATGATTCACTATGAAACAAGGCGCAGGGCTGTTATATTATGGGCAGAACTATCTCATTTATCCGTCCGCATTTCCACCGGGGTCTCGAACAGGTGCTTACGTTCTACGTGATTCGCGCGCGAGGCTCATTTCGCAGAAGACGTCCCGATTCCGTCCACATATGGGCTGCCTTACGACGATTTGGAGCTCAAGACTTCGGACGGTATTACATTGAGATGTTATATGCTCCCTCAAACCAAAGAGTTGTCGAAGAGTCATCCTTCGGTCACGCAGGTTGTCGGCGAAGAAGACGTAACAGAGGACGAGGTGCGTATAATTTAACGTTTCACTCACTTTCTCTTGATTTTTATAGTTTATCGCTGCTCGGCCAACTGTCATAATGTTTCACGGAAACGGAGGAAATCACGGCCACCGTATTCCTTTGGCGAAAGTCTTTTACATGCGAATGCGTTGTAACGTCTTGATGGTCTCGTATAGAGGGTCAGACTCTCTTCATTCCCGATATTCCTTGCTCATCTTATCACCTATCGATAGCTATGGGCTTTCCGACGGCTCGCCTTCTGAAAAAGGTCTCAATTGTTGTACAATCACTCCCGAGAATGGGCTCACATGTCCTCGCCAGGCCTTCAAATAGATGCACAAACTGCCCTAGACTATCTCACCTCCCACCCTTTACTTTCTCAAACACGAATAGTAAGTTTGATCTTCCAAGACACGAGCGTTCTGCTCATTTTTTGAGATATTATATGGCCAATCGATTGGCGGAGCTGTTTCGATCGATCTAGCTAGCCGGAATCCTTCGAAAGTCGGGATTTCTTTTCTGCTTTGGATTCCGCACATTTGACATTCGCTTTAGATAACCGCCTTGATCCTCGAAAATACATTCACCTCCCTTCCGAGTCTAGTCCCGCATGCTCTCCCCCTTCTCGGTCCATTTTCTTTTCTCTGTCACCAGAAATGGGACTCGGCATCCAAGATTCCACTCATTCCAGCCACAACACCGATTTTGTTATTAAGCGGAGTCGCGGACGAGCTTGTACCGAAGGAGCACATGCGCGCTCTGTGGGAGGCTGTCGCACGACGCGGGGAGACAAAGACGCCTGGTGGGGTTGAATTTTCGAAAGGGCTCGAACGTGCGAAGTACATGGAATTCGAGCTGGGCGGCCACAGTTCGTTGTTACTTAGCTTTGTGATTTTTTTCGTATCTGACGAAATTGGCAGATGATACCTGTGTGCAGCCAGGATATTGGACCGCGGTTGCGGATTTTGTAGCGGATCTGGATAACACGCCTGAACCTGCAAAACCGGAGACCAAGTTATGACGGAGTTTGACCTTGATATACATGTACATTATCAGCTCGTCCAGCCACTGGTATTCATAGGTTGGATCTGGTTTCCTCGGGAGAGTCTGAGAGACACGAACTCGACGGAATCAAGCGGTAAGAACTTACAAGCACGGCGCATGTCGGTTGGCTTTTCCGTGAGTGGTCCAACTTTCCGAGTCGACAACAACTCTACCGTCAATCTCAGAAATTAGCCACGTTGACAGTGTCCGCCGGCCCCGACAAATCGCGAGTCAACACAGCTTTGTCAATCGCCACGTACCTATAAAGTGGTCCAGACGTGGACATTGTGCGTGTTCGAAAACTGCGATTTACATAAACTGAGATGCCTGGACAACTCGCTGCCCGAAATCTTCGCCGCGCCGCCTATGTCGACAAATCCTTTGATCAGTCGTTTGTTGGACCGCTGCTTCCCAGCCAATGTTCAGGACAAATACACGATTCCTCTTCTAGGTCTAATGGGTGCCGGAAAGACGTCACTTCTTCGGCTTCTCAGTAACGGTGAGCACAGGCGCATCTCTCAGTCTGAATTTCGGGCAAATCAGAGTTGTTTATACAGGAATTGTTGAACAACGGACGTCGGCCATGGCGCTCTATTTCGAGGTCGCTGAGGTTCACTTTCCCAACATCTCTTCGCGTACGATCAAAATTCCGTCCTGGCCGCTTGGGTGTTCTGGAAAGCGGTTCCCTCTTGCGCTCGTCGCGCAAGCTACTGAAAGTCGAGTCACGAGTTCGGACGCCCTCATCTGGTTCGTGGCTCTCATTTCTCTTTGCTGAATTGAGTGAACATTGTGTTTTTTTTTTTCGTTAGGGTTGTCGACAGCACTGCTCGTGAATCATTCCCTGACAGCGCGCGCGAATTTGGATCAGCCCTGCGTATCCTCTCATTTTCCAAGAGTGGGCAGTTTCCCATTTTGATGTAGGCCTCAGAAACCGGATTCTTTTTCTGCGAAACTGAACCGACTTTTTTTTCGAAGACTCGCCACAAAACAGGATCACCCGGGTGCTGCAAATACACGAGAAATCGCTAACATGTTTCCCAAGGGGTCAAGTATTTTCGTTCTAGGTATCACCGCACTGGAAGACGGTCTGAACAATGGGCTTTTCTACGAGGCGTTCAATTGGCTCATTGCGTCATCTGATGAGATGAGAACTGGGAAACCTCCTCCCCTCACGCCAGCGAATGATCCGCGTTCCCTGCGTTCCTTGGAAGATGAACTCACGCGATGGATCAAACGCGTATCGAATGGCATGTCGACTATTCGATTCCTGCGCGTGTTCGAGTCGCCGGAATTGTCGCAGTGGGATGGATATACTCGAATTCGCGCAATATATTCAATGCTGATCAAGTATGCACGAAGTAACGGTCGGTTGGTTCATCTTCCATGTTATTTCATGTTCTTAGTGCTTGACCGATTCCAAAACACTGGCATTTAGGACGAGAAAAGATATTCCACTGGTTCCGCAAACACGCTGAATCGTCAGAAGAATGGCCATTTTCGTTCACGATGACATATTTCTGGATTCAGGTCGTTCATTTTGGCATCTGCAGTCTATCACAGTCCCCCGCATTACAGACGGAAACCGGCGTGGAATATGCGGCGTACCTCGAGACGATGCTGGATTCCGAGTCATTATTTGATTCACACTCCGTGTTTTGCAATGCCTGAGTGATTGGAGCGTCGTGGACGACCGTGACTTCGAGGAACACGGTGATGGTGCGGGCATGAACCTCAAATTCCCCGAGATCGACATCGCCGACCAGAAATTTTTTGAAAGCGAGGAACAACTTGAAGACGGGGACGACGGATTCGTTGGATTTCTATCCTTGTGAGTCATGCTGTCCTCTCTTTTGTTTCGGTCGCTGACGGTGGTTGAAGGAATCCGCATGTTGTCGACGACAAACTCTGGACCGAATACTATTCAACCCAAGTATCGCTATCTCTTCGTCAAGCTTTTGTTGAATGGTCGGAGTTCGCACTTGGATGGGGAGGCTCAACACTTACGCACTTGTGAACAATTCAAAGTCACGATTCAAGTCTGTACACGGTAAGTACTTACACGCGAGTAGATACAATCGTCAAGGTCAGTTGAAGGTGATCATGACAACCTGCGTGGCGGGAATGTCGAGACCAACAGAAACAGCGCCTGTTTCTGAAGTTGCGGTCCCTCCAACACGCGCATCGCTTGTCTCGTACGTCTGACCGCCCCATGTCAGACCAGAAGTATCGTCCGCATGCCTGTGAAAAGACGTCAATCTTGACAGCGATGAAAATGACCGTTTTGTACCCAATAACCAAGCGCTTGATGGAGAATGAGGTCGGTTTAGTAACGGTGCCACTGAATGACAGGTCTAGGTGGGTGCTCGTTCTACTCGTCGCGCCGCTGAGGAAGGCAAGAGAATTGATGAAGACGGCCCTCTTTAACGAGCCCCTCTCGTAGAAGGCATAGCCTGAGATCCTGTGTGCTTTTTAGCGCTGAAGGGCTGCTCTGCCAGTGCTCTTGAAGACCGACCTTGGGTCGTTGATGCTAAGTTCGTGAACCTGAGTCTTGTCGCTGTCACCAATGGCCTCGGCTGCGATAATGGCTGCTCATTCGTATGGATATGACCATTCAAGTCCGAAAAGTATTAAATCGGGCATACCGGCGTAATATTGCGGTTGAACGTGTGGTTTCAATGGCGTCGCAAGTGGTGAACCATCCAACGTCGACCGGGCAAGTGTTACGGGTTGTATCTACTCGGGGAGTAAGAAATGCGCTGTAATGACCCAAGGCGAATTGTCTCGCGAACCAGATTATACTTGAATCCAATCCCGTCGTGGAAGAACACCTTCGATATTCCGAGTTGCGTTGCGAACAATGCATAGTCGAGCTTGAATATATGTGCATTGAGTGGAAATTTGTATTGTTTGGGACTACTCACCGTCCAGAGGGCCGCGCCTGCTGCGTTCGAAACTCCGGGAGCTCCCTGTCCACGTTTTCGTTATTCAGTGAGAAACAAATAAATCGGAAGCGGATAATCACGTGACCTGTTGCACAAGAAACTGTTTTTAGTGTTGTCCTTGAACAAATTACGGATGACATACATGAATAACTGTTTGTTTCGCCAAGCACATAGTCGAGACCCATATCTTGCGATGCCTCGATATCTGGCGTGTAAATGGTCAAGTTCGACCGTATAGTGGCTTTCGTCATTAGATCCTGGAGAAGACCTCCGCTTCCAACGCAGAATGAGCCTCTGGCGGTACGGTGAGAAATCAGAAGATTTGTTGCTTTCAGAACGTGGGCTACGAACGAGTAATGGTGTTGAGAGATGGTGTCGATGAAACTGCCCGGTTCTGAGCTAAGGATGTGATTGGCAAATATACCCTGAGGGGAGAAGTCTGTTGATGAATGAGACGATTCAGCGAAGGATCCAGCCCAGATCCTCGTGTCAGACCCAGCGAGATTAGCTGTTCGTGACATGTTTGTTGCCAATGTGATCCACCTGCGCGAGTCAAAAACAACACTCATCGAATGAAGGAATATATATATACTCGGAAGTGTATTGAGAGACACTATAACTTGAAGGGCGCAAGCCCTTAAGTTTGTATAAATCGGGTTCGTTTCCGAGTCTGGATTGTATTTCAGACAGTAAAACAGGAAGAGCGACGTATAAATTACTCCAAGAAATCGAGAGTGATACCTGCATTTGCCAGCGCGGGAGAAGCGAAAGCATCGATGATGGCTTTAGTCTCAAGGAAAACAGCCTGTGTATTGTTCAGTGTGTATGCGCAGTGCGTAATCTGGTTATAACCGTTAAATTGTTGCCTGTAGATGCGGAGTCAGGCCATTGATAGCAGGAACGTGAGAAGGGGAACCTCCGAGGTTCACACCCCATGTTACTCCGGTGCCTAAGAAGCATTAAGAAGCGGAGCTCAACCAGAATTATCTTCAATTACCGGCTGGCAAGAATTGAGCACCCTTCCGACTGTTTAGCATGGCTCTTCCTATATAAATCAACCCACTTGATAGAATCCAGGGCCGGCGACAATGCTGGTGGCTTCGGGATAAGGAAAAGTCGTGGTCGGCGGGGGGAAGAGCTGTTGCACAAATTGTACGTTTGGGTTGAAGTTTGTGTGGTCCTCAGAATTTGCACCTGGGGGCGATTTAGTCCATCCAGTATGCCTGGAGCGAAATGCCATACCAATTCTGATCGTGGGGTCCGCTCCAGTCAACGCAACCAAATTGTCGAGCGCATTGAAGAAAAATGAATTGCGAGTGACATTGCCGACCCATTCAAGCCAACCTGAGGTCCATTTAAAAGACTGCTAACGGAAATTCACGCATGACTCACGATCTTGTTCAATGGAAAGCGAGAAGAGATTTCCATCCACAGGAGGAACTGAGTTTCCAGCAGACAGAGGAATAGACACTGAAACTGCAGACACAAGAGGAAAGATGGGAGCGACCAAGAAAGCACGCATGACTGTGGGCGGAAGAACCGACGGCTCATATCGCTTTATAAGTATACTGCTAAGAGCCGCATATGGATTAATCGCCGAAGCACAGAAAATTCCCGCCTTTTGTCAGCATTTTTTGCGTAAGCACTTTTCTTGCGTTCATAATCTTTCTTGTGTCATTCAACCGGAACCTGTTTGCTCTGAGTCTTGCCAAGAGTCTTGCAGGGCTTGCGTAATCTTTCTTGTGTCGTTCAACCGGTTACCGGAATCTGTTTGCTCTGAGTCTTGCCAAGAGTAAGTAGTCCAAGAGTCTTGCAGGTACTTAGTCTGTATTTTACCGCGGGGGTGATGCAGTGGTGAACGGAGGTGAGCATAATGCCGTAATGTACGGATTGGGAAATAGTTCCCACTCACCCGCCGACTCCACCTATCTCTCACCTCACCTCCACTTCACCAATGCACTCGCCTCCACGCCTCAATCCCGTCGTTTCCTCGGTCGTCGAAAACACCGCCGCCACGTCGCCTCCTCACTTCCGACATCTCAGTCGACGTTAACGCCCCAACCCCGCCGTCTCTCTCTCCCCCTCGCTTCCCAACCACCTCCGCCATTGACCGACGCATCGGCAGCAACGACGAACGTGCGCCGCTTGCTCTTTTCTTTAATACCCATGCTAACATCATTTTTTTTAACCCAGTCACCTCGCCTTCCTCCACCTACTCTTCCCACTGCACCACCCCGCTCTCGGCTCCACCACATCGCCCACTCGCCGCGCCGCCGGCGCCGACGTATAGGTACATACACGGGTAAATAGGAATTGAGGTGTGTCCACCCTTCCTTCTCCTTCCCGCACCCTCACTGACAACACCCACACATTCTCTAGCGCAGCCTTTCCCCATCGACCCGTATCCCCGCCGCCGCCGCCGCCATTCCGCCGCACGGACCTCGACCCCGTTCCGTTCTGCCCGCCGTCTCCCCGCTCTCTCACCGCCCTCCAGCACCCAATTCAAACAACCCACGCCACTCGATGACGCTTCCGCCGCCAACACCAACACCAAGACCCTCGTCGACACCACCCTCGGCATTGCCGTCTCGCCGACACGTGCGCTAATTCAAATTTAAAGCTTACTTATGTGGGTCAATTCAGATTCAGCGCCGTCTTGCTCCTCCCCGGCGGGACAGCTTCAGCGTAGGGTAAGGTTTCAGTTATAACGAATTAGGTCGAAACTTACCTGCTCTGGTCAGTTAACGCGCCGTCGGCGCCGAGTTCTCCGCGACTCGTTTGACTGTAAGGGCGGAACTGCGCAAAGTGAGTCTTTTTTTTTGTTCGAATCGATGAAAACCAAGACTTACATAATGATGCCTTGAATCCTCAGACGCAAACCCCGCGCCTGCGGCGCCTGAATTCGTCTGAACGCGATCTCGGGACTGTGAGATGGAGTTAGGATGCAAATTTCGAGGTAATTATATCAGTACACGCGCCTTTGTTTTGTAATTACCTTGAAATAAACCAAAGTTTTGTACTGAGTAAAATGGAAGATGGCGCGAGTTTAGTCTCTCTTGACAGACGCTTTATTGTATCTAACTCGTACCTCGCTCAATAAAGCGCGAGTTTGCGTCTGAACGAAAGAGAGTGAGTGAATGAACGAGAACGGATAAGCTTACCATTAAAGCTGAATACTTGAATCTTGCGCCGACTCGGAGTTGAAGTTGAGCAAGGCCTCGACTCGTCGAACTCGTGAGGTCAAGCATTTGAAAAGAAGACTCACCTCGAGCTTAAAGCACTTGAAACCAAGTTCAGGCAAAACTAAACTAAACAAACTGAAACTCACCGAATTCCTCAACACAATGCATCGCACTCAAACCCGGCTATGGATCTACTCGGTGGGCGGCAACTCAAACGAAAGGAACCTGGAATACAGAATTTTGCACTCACCAGACTCGCAAGTAGGATTGAACTCAACTGTACGGAACAAGTCAGCAAAATATTGAAATAAAGGAATGTTGAATTTGAATCGCTTGCTGCGCTAACCAGTCGATAGGTGCATCTCTTTGCATAATCAAGAATCAAGTCAGTCTGTAAGGGATTGGATGAAATGCAATAGATGAACTCACTTTAATAAACACAATGGCAACTCAACTCAAGTAGTTCAAGTGAATCCATTGAATAGATCACCCTGGATGAATGGTCAGGGTAAGAAGAAGGCGAAACATTCAAGTCGGAGTAAAGTGGGCTTACCTTTGGTTGAATTGAAGCGAAAGTAAACGAATGAACGAGAGTTTACTTACCTGGACAGGTTAGGGTCAACTGAGTCTCGATTCAACTATATATTGGTTACCTGTTACAACCCTAGTCACAGTTGAACGCGCGCGATTCAATTTCAAATTGCGATAGTCTCGGCCTTCAAAGATTCAAAATCAAAATCAGGCAATCAGCGTTTCGAAGATAAAAGCAGAGTTCACTCACAACTTTGCGAGCATGGTCTCGGTGTAAAGAGAAAGCCTAAAGGTATGGGTGGAGTAACGAGTTGCATGCCATCATTTGAAAATGGCATGCATAGGTTCGGCCTGCTTGAATGCCGCCTCTTCACATCCTGTTGCCATTGGCCATGGTAAGCTTCTCATCCTCCTTAAGCTTCTCTTGACGATACGTCCATGTCCGCATCGAAATCAGTGTCATTTGTTCTTCTCATTTCGCGCCCACACGACGACGTACAGTACGCACGATCTTGATTCGCGTTCCGTAAATTTAAAATTACTGATTTCGCAATGCCCGGGTGATTGGATTTGGAGAGTGCGGACGACTTCGAGGAACACGGTGATGGTGCGGGCATCATGATAGACCTCAAGTTCTCCGAGATCGACATGCATATGGCCGACCAGAAATTCTTCGCAGGCAAGGCAGGCGAGGAACAAGAGATGAATGATTCAGATGAATTCGTTGGATTTTCATACTTGTGGGACGTGCTCAGGTTGACGCTAGCTGAAGAAATCCGCATGACGATCTGTGGACGGACGGCAGAGCTGACAACGAGTTCGAAAGCCAGAACGCGATTCCGAATGATATTACCGGATGAAAAGAAGCTGCCGAATCTTGTTGGTCGAGATATGCATATTATTTTCAGTGGAAGACGGCCCAGGGATGATATTTTGAGTTGGGGACTGCATCAGAGTGACCCACCGCGCTGTGGGATTCGAAGTCAGTGGGCGACATTTGATGCAAGTTGAATGGTTTGAAAAGTAATGCGAGATTGGAACTTACAGTAAGAGGGCTGGGGCAGAAAAGGACATGAAATTGGCCAATCCTAGTGATAGAAAGCCTGAGTAGATTCGATTTTTCCCCAACAAATGCTTATCGACTTGGATGTCCGGGATCAGATCTGTCCGCGAAGCAACGGGTTCTTTCTTCAGGATCCCCCATATGCAAAGAGGAGACATGTAGGCGAGTCTTTGTATCCGAGTGGTTGCAATTGGGTGTTGGATGACGCAACGGAGAGACCCGAGTCAGTGGATGTAGCAAGGAGTCCGTTTATTTCGGTGGCGAATGTCGCGCAACGAGGTCGGGGAGAAATCCATGGAAAGCGTCGTCACTGGAAGACCTTGATCCATCCATAGCTACAGCTGCTGCATTCAAAAGAGAATGTACTTATAGTTCGTGCGTGAACAGTCTTCGAGCTTTCAATCTTTCCTAGTCGTAGTCAATGATGCCAAGTTAGGAGCTACGGCGGAGAGTATCGGGCACGGGTCGAGCGGACAACGACGCCGGGTAACTAGATGTCAATGAGTCTAAGATGACCGGTGGCACATGGGTTCTGTTGTTCGAGAGACGCCAAATGGGACGACCCGCAACTTTGACGTGCTTTGCCAGGAGGAAAAGGTTTAAATCGGCGGGAAATGTGCAGCGCCGTGGTAGAGTCTGCCAGCGCGGTGGGATCCCGAAGTGATCATTAGATTCGGCGAAGTGCAGTTTTTAGACCGGATTCAGAAATTGGATGCCAAATGGAAGGTTGCTAGGAACGACGGGAAATGCAAAAATGAGAATAATCGAAGTGAGCGTTGGTGAAGATTACAGGGAACGCGTATGATAAACCAACAACAAGTTGCAACTTGGTTGCAACGCGAATTGTGGAGTCAACAAGGTATCCATCAAGATGATCATCGATCAACGCCAAACAATGCCAACGCCGCTGTTGGTGTTTCACGTCTCGCATTGTCGCCGACAACTTGACCAAAACTTGACGCAGTACTGTCGGTGGCAATGGACGCTCATCTCAATCTGATATGGGTTTTTCCGCAGCGTTCATGGTTCTGCATCTCCGCCGAAATTCTTCGCCTACATCTGGAATTTTTTCTACTTTCGAATATCTATCGCGATATCCAAGACTCAAACTTCTGGAGTTTTGCAAAGATGTTTGATCTGCTTTTAGGGGTTCTGTCGCCCCGTATGGTAGTATTGACTTGCGTGCGGCTATCAATCGTGAGCGCAGCTCATGAGAGCTCATGAGGATCCTTGAGGATCCCGTTCTTGGATGGGGAAGGCAAGGGAAGGCAACTGGAAGGCAACCGTTGGATCTCTATCCAGGCTGTCATCTCTACGCATTTTGGTGGTAAGGGGAATCAGGGGAAACTGAAGGATCAACCGTCTTGGCTTGGCGTTTCGACCGTGCTTTTCGCGGTCCCAAAGTACTGGTCCAGTGCGTCACGAAGACATATGTAGGGGCGCTGTGCGAAGTAAACCCCGAGCATCTGACGCCGTCGCTCTTCCTCTCGCCCACTCTTCGTTCGTTCTTCTACCTGCCGGTCGGGTCCCTTTACCAGTCCGCTATCCACTCTTTCCCCCCGGGGTCTTTCATCTGTACTCTAGCTTTGCATTCTTCCTTATTGTCTTGCGATGGCCAACAAACGTTCCTCCGGCCTCGATTTTTCTGACGGGAATCCCGCTCTCAATGCATATACCACCGATGCCCCAGCAACAGCATTCGACCAGCGCAATAAAGCTGAACGCGCTCGGATACAAGGCCTCATGTATACCACCAAGCCCCAGGGCAAACTTCGCCACGACCCTACCCGCCCCAAGAAATTAAAGGAGCGATTCAGCTTGTGGCTGATTAACGAAGGACGGCAGAGAATTTTCTTCGCCACCTTCATCCTTCTCCATCTTCTCGTTGCGGCCCTTGGCCTCGTCCACTACGGTCTGAAGGACAACTTGGTCACCGCGCGACAAACATATGGCGTTACTTTCAGTGTGTCCATTGTCCGTTCGTACTTGGATGATCAGCCAGCTGAATCTGTATCCATAGCTATAGCACGCGCAGCAGCCCTCGTCCTTCATGTCGACGTCATCTTCATCCTCCTCCCTGTATGTAGAAACCTCGTATCCATCCTTCGACGCACGCCCCTAGGGGATGTCATTCCTTTCGACAAAGGCATCAAACTCCACATGGCCACCGGCTGGGCCATCGTCGTCGGTTCCATCGTACACACACTCGCCCACATCGTCAACCTGGTTCGGCTTACTATGGCCGACGAGTCTGCTCGTACCACAGGACAACGCATTGCATTCTTCATCAGAGCGAACTTCGTCATCGGCCCCCTCATCACTGGGTGGCTCATGTGGATCTGCCTGGGTGTCATGGCCTATTTCGCTGTCGCAAAACGGAGGAACGCTAAGAACGGTGGCTACGAGCGATTTTGGTACACGCACCATCTCTTCATCCCTTTCTTCATCCTGTGGCAGCTGCATGGCATGTTCTGTATGATTCAGCCCGACCGTCCGCCCTATTGCTCGTGGAACAGCATTGGTGTCTTCTGGGTGCGTCGGGATAGATCTTGTAATTATGTTTCGTTGATTGTAGATCTTGTTTGATGCAGCGGTATTGGATTGTCGGCGGTGTCATCTGGATCATCGAGCGCATCCTACGCGAAGTGCGTTCCAGACACATCACGTATATCTCGAAGGTCATTCAGCACCCGTCCGACATTATGGAGCTGCAGATCAAGAAGGAGAAAATGCAAGGCCTGAGGGCTGGGCAGTATATCTTCCTCAATTGCCCCGAGCTGTCTTTTTGGCAGTGGCACGCATTCACCATTACTTCGTGCGTTCTCTTTTTTCAATGGTGTGCTGCCCGACTAACTTCCCTACGAAAGCGCGCCGGAAGAAGATTACATTTCCGTTCACATTCGCATCGTAGGCGACTTCACTCAAGCCTTGGCGCGGGCTGTTGGATGCGACTTTGAGAGCGTTCGTGCCTCGCAGACGCCTGTCACGGAAGGAAAGGTCGTCACCACTGCCACCAATCCGAAGATCAATCGTGTTTTGCCCCGCGTCATGATCGATGGTCCCTTTGGTAGTGCGTCTGAAGATGTCTTCAATTATGAGACGATCTTCTTGGTCGGAGCTGGGATCGGGGTTACGCCGTTTGCTTCGTGAGCCGTCTTCCCCGCTATCGAAAACCGTTTTCGCTTGCTTACAAAGGAGCGAAGGATTCTCAAGTCCATCTGGTACCGGATGAACAATCTGAGTCACGGCAAACGGACCAGGCTTTCGAAGGCGGGTCTCTTTTTATTCCAAAATGATCACTTCCTGAATTGATTTTGCTGCGAATAGGTCTATTTTACGTGGGTCATTCGTGACTTCAACCAGGCCGAGTGGTTCCATTCTCTTCTCCATGCGCTAGAGGAGCAAGACTCGCAAAATAAGATCGAGATCAACATATACCTGACAGGCGGGATACAGGAAGACGATATCAACAACATTGTTGTGCGTATCCCGATTGATGAACAGCTATCATGAACGGATTCATCTGACGGTCTCGCAGGTGCAAGACGTTGGCGCAGAGAAAGACGCCGTTACGATGCTTCGCGCGCCAACTCATTATGGCCGGCCAAATTGGGATCGCACTTTTACGTCGCTTGGACAGAAGCATTCAGAGTCGGATATCGGGGTGGTGAGTGCTCATACATCGATACAGCGTCTTCATCCTGGTGCCTCCGTAATTCATCGCCCGTCGGCTCCAGTTCTATTGCGGCCCGCAGCAGCTGGCATCCACTCTTCGTTATATGTCCAACAAGCATTCGGACGCTCGAGGAGCACGGTTCTTCTTCGGGAAGGGTTCGTGTCATTGCTCTGCGCTTCTTCACGGCTGATTGCTTTCGCAGAGAATTTCTAACGGGTTTGACGAACGCGACGGTTCATAAATTATTTTTATTCGAAACTCATCTTAATCCACGCACAAAGTGCAACGGAGGTCCGTATCGATTTTCACCGATATTCATGCGGTTACATGCTCGACAGCTTGCATTGTGCCCGACATGCATTGGTCGTGGCTTTTTCTACGGTGTCGCGCGCGGTTGAAATCATCAATAGAATCGGTCTTGTACTATTACTTCAGAATACTCTGATTTGGCGATTGCGGCCTTCGGGCAGAAGCAAGACGACGACGAAAACGTTCAGCACACCACGCACGAGGATTTCGAGGTATTCGCACTGGAAAGATCCGTGCAGCGTTGCTTTCGGCGTCCGCCAGCCATAGAGTGGCTTCAAGTTCGATGTGTTGGGGTAAGGTGGAGCTTCGGCAACTTTCCGCCGTTGATCCCCCACAACACATGCACTGTCACCAGACGTTTTCCAGTTCTCTCTTCATCGCAGTCTGCTCCCTTCTGACACCAGTTACAGTGGGATTCTGCGAGCGAGAGCTCTATGAATATCTCGACGAGGTCATGACCCACACGCGGAGACGATGCGTTGTTGGAGCTTTGCTATGCCGCGACGCTTCTGCGAGCTATGCTTTCGTTCCGGTTGGCAGTGAGCACCACAGAGATGATGTAATGAAGGTTCGCAAGTAAGATGGAGTGGTTTAAAACATCGAATGCTGCTTCTGAACTTGCAATTAACCACTATCCACCTTACCCTCCTCCTAGCCATGAAATTTGCTCAGCTCTTTGCACTCAGCACCATACTGGTTACTGCTGGATATGCGCAGAAGGCTTCCATCGGGGTTCCGGCAGAAGGGGAAGCTGTCCAAGCCGGCTCCGACATTATTGTCGAGATTGATCGACCTGTGTGTTTGAACCTCGCCCTCATTTCACGCACAACATCCATTGATATTTTTGTCATTTGTCTAGAACAGTCTCACCGCATCCACCGAAGTAGGAATCGGAATAGGGTTCCTATCCTGTGTCGATTTCAACTCGAGTGCTTGTCCGTCTCCGTCCGAAGTTCTGGGGTCCATTTTGTACAGCGGGCCTTTTGACCCGCAATACACCAACGTCTCGAGTAGCAAGCCTCCGCACCAGAACTTTACTGTGACGATTCCGGCTACGGCGAAGAGTGGGCCAGCCCAGATTGCTGTCACACATTCGAGTCTGGTCGGGGTATGTTGAGCCTAAGCCTTCATTTATTCTTCGGAATCCTTCGTCTAATTCATGGTGGCCAGGCGGGTCCGTTCCCGTTCAATGAGGTTTTCAATATTACGGTGAACGTGGCCTGAACAAGCATAATCCTTCACGGAATCCGAGTCTCCGAGACACGAGAAAATAATGTTGACCCATGGACTGTGTTGTATAACAATGTATGAGATTAATGTTCAAACGTTTTGACTAGCGATTCAATCATGCTATGAGTTTACGGCTGATGCGTCAAATGCGTCGGGATTGTTCCGACTGTTTCCACCGTTCAATTTCAGACTTGACGGGGGTGAGTGTCCTTGCGAATAAATTTGAACAACCACTGCGCATCTTGTTGAATTGAATGAGACTTGCATGAAATTTCACTGCCTCGCGTGTAATCTAATTTTGAAGAATTCCAACCGCGGATGAATGCGGGCATGAAACGCCCTGTTTCATTCTAACCTTCATTAAGTTATGGCGGCTAGGACGGTCGATGATGTAAACAGGTCTCCGCGCAGGGTATAAATTGAACACGGGCATGAAAGTCTAAACTTGCCATCTTCCCTTCACCGAACAACTTGAATTCCGATGAAGCTCTTCAGTCTGCTCACTCTCGGTGCCCTGTTTGCCCCCGCTGCTTTGGCTCAACGCGCCGTTATTGGGGCTCCTCAGGATGGTACGACTGTACACCCTGGACAGAACCTAACAGTGGAGATTGATCGACCGGTACGTTTCACGCCCACTCAACATCTGAAAGGATTGACTCAAAAATTGAAATAATTCAAAGGACTCCCTCACTGGTTCAACAGAAGTCGCTGTCGTCATAGGGTTCTTCTCTTGCGGCTCCTCTCCTGCAGCGACCTGCCCACTGCCGACCGACGTCCTGGGCAGCATTCTTTACAATGGGCCTTACGACCCCGAATTCCACACCGGTGTTTCCAGGCCGCCGCATCAGAATTTTACGGTGACGGTGCCGCCCTTCGCGCCCGCTGGGAAGGCTCAGCTTGGGGTTGCACATTTGAGTTTGGTTGGGGTGAGTGTTTGTTATGTTCGTCGGATATCAGGTTTGAACTGAAATGTTCGTGGCTATGGATAGGCGGGGAAATTCCCTTTGTTTGAGACGTTGAATGTTACGCTCAAAGTTGAGGTTTGATGGTTCGGGTTGGATGGTTGATAACTAGAATTTTGGACTCGCATCAACTCTGAATTTAACGTGTATTATTTCTGTCTCTGTCCTTGTAAGGGAAACTCGGCGAAAGCCGCTCCCGCAGATCCATTTCCTCGACGGGAATATAATTCATCAGCAAGGCATTTTGCACCATTCTCGGCGAGACTCAATCGCAACTCAACCGTGAGTATGTTTGTTTCGATCAACTGATTTCGCATCATTTCACCACGCCTCTTGCTCTTGGCCACTACATCGACTATGGGCGAACTTGAATGCAATGCAGCAGAGTGTAAGGAGGAAGGTCTGTGCGCCTCACTTTTCATTATTCACTCCCACCGGTCTTTTTTGACAATGTATCAGGAATAAGTCAATGTGCGCGGTGCAAGCAACGTTTTTATTGCGGGAGCGAGTGTCAATTGAAGGTCGGGTCTGGCCATGGGCTACTACAACTCGAAGGCTGCCTGATAGCTTCAGTCTGACATTCTGAAAATATAGGACTGGCCTACACATAAACAAGAATGCAAACGTCTGACCACCAACGCTCAAACCGGCCCAGCACCCTCAAGCTCTTCGCGGCCGCATTTCTCTCCTTTTGGCCAGGTGTTTAATCCTGATTACCCCGGTGGCTCGATTCCCATGTCCATGAACGCCAAATTCTTTGATCCCATGTTCGGATACACTGCACAAGACCCGAAACGCATCTACAAAGAACTGGTGAATGCCTATCGCCTCTTGCGGCTTAACGCGCATTCGAATGCGCGTAGCGTTTCGCCGGAGCTGCAGAATATGGAGTTTAAGGAGTGGATGGAGAGGGTTGTGCGTGTGGGGATGCTTCCTGAGTGGTGGGATGCGGGGGTGAATGGGGCGGGGATTGAGGAGTATGTGAGGGAGGATGAGTGGGGGAGGCTTGATCGCGTGCTTTCAAGGGAAGAGATTAAAGCGGATGCGCAGATGAGGTTGACGAGTTTGGAGATGATGATAGAGAGGGTTATGCTGAATAACTGAATGGTGATCGGCGCGGGTGCTACTTGGATGGATGGTAATTTGAACAGGGTAAGTTGCGTCGGTCTTTTCCTGGGATCCACCTAAGACTGATTCTGGCAGAATATAGGTGAATGAGGATCTAGGCTGAATATACAACGATTTCTGGGATCGGCCAGCTGCGGTATTGAAGGCTCCGAATGTCCCAACTGGTCTTTCAAAATTTACTTGCGGCAGTTTCGAATTACTACCGAGTACCGAGTTCCAAGTTCAAAACCAAGAGTTCAAAAAATTAGGTCTCTCTACATCCTGCTGTCTCGTTCTTGGACGTGGCTAATCTCTACAAAGAGCTAAACAAATGTCTTTTTAGCCTTTGAATGGCGTCTGACACAAGTCCTCTGGATAATCACTAAGATTCCGATCCGACTCAGCGTTAGCGAACTTCGAGTTGAATTTGATGTCATGTTCGAACTTGTTGAAAATTGATTCGAATTCCGACCAGTTCGCGAATTTGGGAGCTCTACAATTGAATATATGCTGCAGAGGTTCTTCTAGACTATTTTTTCCTCTCCTGTTGATTTCTTGAAATTCAACAGCTTTTATTGATCATTATTAAGTTGAGTCATGATTAGGCCTTGAATGACACAGAGATAAACATTCATGGACTCTCTCTCTACCAACACCCGCGATCGGCCTATCAAGTCTGTAAGAATATTGATTCGTTTTTGTGAGATATTTCTGACGTTTGTAGCCAGGTTCCCCAGCCAGCGACACACCGTCTATCCGATGCAGAGTTCTTCGCGCTCGACGAATTTGGCGCGTCTAAACCAAACGTCCGCATTCTCAGAGACCACTTCTTTCGCGAGGGTCGTTTGACCGAAGAACATGCACTCTATATCCTCGAAAACGCAACAAAGCTACTTGCATCGGAGCCCAACATGGTCGAAGTACAAGGTCCGGTTACGATTTGCGGTGATATTCATGGCCAATACGTGCGTCGTTGTCTATCTCCACTCACACGATGCTTATTCGATGTAGTACGACCTCATGAAACTGTTCGATGTCGGCGGGCCTCTCACAGACAACGCGTATCTCTTCTTGGGCGACTATGTCGATCGAGGCTGCTTCGGCATCGAATGTCTACTTTACCTCTACACACTCAAGCTCTGGTTCCCCCACAAGTTTACCCTACTGCGCGGTAACCACGAATGCCAACACCTCACGGAGTACTTCACCTTCAAGCGTGAATGTCTCCACAAGTACTCGGAGCGCGTGTATGACGCGTGCACCGCGTCCTTCCGCGCCCTCCCCGTTGCTGCCCTCGTCGATGGCAGATTCTTCTGCGTCCACGGCGGCCTCTCACCCGAACTCGTTCAGCTGTCGGATATACAGGCGCTGAATCGATTTGCAGAGCCGGGAAGTAGGGGTCTGTTGTGCGATTTGCTGTGGAGCGATCCCATCGCGGGCTTTGGGCACGAGGAGGAGCGACAAGTTCCTGCGGGAGCGACTTTCCTGCATAATGCGACGCGGGGGTGCAGTTTCTTCTTCACATACGCTGCGGCATGTCAGTTTCTTGAGCGCAACGGGCTGCTGGGGATTATCCGGGGGCACGAGGCACAGGACGCCGGGTAAGCTGTGATACCATACTCTACTCTATCGACCTCGACTCATGTCTGGTGCAGATACACGATGCACCGGAAAACTCCCACCAAAAAGTTTCCATCCGTTATCACCATTTTCTCCGTGAGTTCCTCGTTCGCTTGATCGAGGCTGGCTCCGCTTAACAAGTCTCTGTCTGGCAGGCCCCCAACTACCTCGATGTCTACCACAACCGCGGCGCCATCCTCAAGTACGCCAACAAAAACATCACGATACGACAATACAACGCGAGCCCGCATCCTTACTGGCTGCCAAATTTCCAAAATGCATTTACGTGGAGTCTACCTTTCGTCGGCGCGAAGAGTGAGTTGTTCACTCCGCTATACATGGATTGCTATACTCACACTAAACACAGTCACGGAAATGCTTTTGGCGATCCTGTCGATCTGCTCTGAGGAGGAGCTGGAGTCGGACTCTGATTCCGAAGGGGTAGGGGCAATGGAGGAGGATGGGGCTGTTGACGCGGATGGGCAGTCGAAGAGGAGCAGCATTAGGAGGAAGACGGATGCGGATGGGGATGCGGAGATGAGAGACAGGACGGCGAGGACTTTGGGTGAGTCGTCGTTTTGCGTCCAGCGAGCTTTCTTCTTGTGCTTACTATGTGTCGTCGATACAGGGCTGAGCACGCCGGAGGAGGTAGCGCGGCGGCGGCAAGAGATCAAGAGCAAGATTATCGCTGTTGGGAGGATGCAGAGGGTGTTCCAGCTGTTGCGGTACGTCCTGCGTGTATCATCTTGCCCGCATATGCTGATGTGTATGTACAGCGAGGAGTCAGAGTCGGCTTCGGAGTTGGTGAACGCGGAGGCGGGAGAGGCGGGCATGGCTGCTATATCGCAGGGGCTCGGGGTGCAGGGGCAGATACGGCAGAGTATACACAACTTCGAGGATGCGTGAGTCTCTCTTCTCCCCGTCCCTACCTGCTTTCCTCTAACGCACAACACAGACGGCGATCCGACATGCTCAACGAACGCATCCCCCTCCTCCCCCCGCCCTCCCCAGGCACCTCCCCCTCCTCCTCGCCAGCGCCGTCGCCGTTGGTGCCGTCCATGCGCATACCCGGGCGCGACCCGTCGGAGGGGCTGAGTATGGAGTTCCTGATTAAGAAGACGCTGGATGATACGGGGAGCAACGACGAGGTTGAGCGGCTGGCGGATCGGATTGCGTTTCGTGGGGGGAGGGTACGGCCGGGGGGGCTGAAGCGGCATGAGACGGTCTAGTGTGGCGTAGGGGTGGAGGGAGGAGAGGGAGGTGGGATCGAGTATGAGTGTGACGCCGAGGGTGAATGCTTTTTGGTGTTCATTGGCGTGCGTGGGCGGGGGCGACCCCCGTTCCTTGGCCGAGGAAGGAGTGATTTAGTGGGACAGTGTCTTGGCTGATTGATTTTGGAGATTTTATGCGCGCCGGACTACATATCCCACTCATGTGCTGTTATGATGTACTGTATATACGCATTTGTAGGGTTAATAATTGACTTCTACCCTGTATCGGAGAGCCTTGCGAAAGCCAGATACAAATTTAAGTTGGCCTGTGCATCACGTAATTCTTGCCTTTTGTCTTCTGCCTTTCACCTCTTTTCGACCCCCGGGCTTGAGACGCGGCAAACACGATGGCGGACGTTGAGATGACTGTAATAACTCGTCCGCACCTCGCCCAACACACATCTGACGCGCTTTGCGTTCACAGAAAGCCGCGTCCGACGACGACTGGGTAAAGATAGTCAGCGAAGACGGCTACTCGTTCCTCGTCCAACGCAAAGTCGCCAATGCCAGCGAAACCATGCGCGATATGTTGGATACTTCCGGTACGTTTATGGTGCCATTCATTCGCGATTGCGGGCGACTGAGACTCGGAGGCCGATCATTTAGGAAACTACTCTGAGGCCGTCAGTCGCACTTGCCCCGTCCAACAACGGTGGGCTTCTGCTCTATTCCAGCCTTTGTCTTTCCCTCCCCTCATCTGTACTCTGCGCTTTCAGCGGCGTGATTGTCGAGAAACTGCTCGAATATATGAGCTTCAAGTCTTATTATGCGAATGCGGGCCCGAAGGACGATATTCCCGTGGGCGAGCTGATGGATAGGATACCGCCTGAGATTGTGCTGGAATTGTGAGTGGGTTTACAATTCCTTCTTCTCAAGAGCTCATGGACGTTCCTATAGGTTATTGGCTGCTGACTACCAGAATAGTGAGTCTTGGGAATCGTCGACGAAGGCCTCTTTTCGCTGACCAGCTTTCAGTGTAAAATACACGAGATTTCAAACAAATAATACTGTATAGTGTATTGTCTGCGTCCGAGAACCAGGTATGAAGATTGGATCGATGCTCTTCAGCCTCTGAATCCATCCACACACGTCGTCACCGTGAGAGAAAGTCTCTGACCGTCGATAGTCAAGGCAGAATTCCGGTACAAAGTTCAGCTCGACCGCACTCGTTGCTCGCAGTCTCAGCCTGCACAATTGAAGACGCTTGTCAATGAGATATTGGTAACAACACACTTTGTTTCTACGATTGACGAGCAAAAGCAGGTACATGATCAAGGCACTAACGAGGACGATGAAAGGTGCGATGCGAAACTCGTCTCGAAGGGAACTGGCACGCAACGCCAGCGGGTCCGACGAATAGCTGCTCGACCCTCCAAAGCAATTGGACCTCGGTGCTTACTGGCCACGCTATTCAGTCTGCCGATCGAAAACGACCTTGACTCTCAGCCGCTAGCACTATCACGCGGAGGCGGTAGGGAGGCGAATCGGGAGTCCCTCGAGCGACTAGTAGTAGCGACTGTTGCAATCATGAGTCTGTGCACCTGGCTCAGGTGTGTGTCTGTCAGTGTCGATAGGCAGGCCAGCTGTGACCTATCGGGTAGAGGAATAAGAAACCCGGGTCAACAGTGCTTGGGGAGGTTGGGAAGGGCTTACACTGAAGGGCGCTGTAGAGAAGAGATGCCGATGTGCAAGATGGAGAAGGAGCGTCGGTGACGGCTTTAATACGCGTAGGACAAATAAGACCAACGCGACGCGTCGCGTCCGAATCGGTCACGCGAGAACCACTTGAATAGTAGATATACGTTTATTCCACGCGATAAAACTTTCCTCAACCAACGCACCAATGTTTCATACCAAGTTGTGACTTGTCGCGCCGTTCGAATTAATCGTTTTCCTCTTAGGCTTATGCAGCGTCAAGGAGACCGGGTGTCCTCTACATGAGAGGCGCTCCATTCAAGACCAGAAAAGAAGATGATCCTGCCTCATTGCCTGATAAGTACGGTGCGCAAACGACGCGATAAACTACAGATTCAAGTTATACACAAGGGCTCCCAAGCCGCCGTTCCTGTATGAAAAAAGCTACAGTAACACCCATACCTCACTTGTTCCCGAGGTAATTTATATTATCATGGTCATTGCTTGTACCCAAAGCAAGAATATCGGATTTTGTTTCGAGAAAGAGGTCGTGGTTCTAGTGGACACAGTATCAATACAGTAAACTAGCGCGGGAAGGTCTTCGTAGGGACTCACGGAATTTCTGGCAAACACAACATCCCCGGTAGAAACGACGTGCATCCCTGATGAGCCTGTTTGGCCCGTTCGGCTTGACTGAGAGAGATTCGATTATTGTAAATTTCACGAACAACGGAGACGCACCCCGCTAAGAGTAAGGGGATTCTGCGGCGTAGCTCGTGTTCCACGCAACTCCATCATTCCGCCATCGGTTGTTCCAGTTCGCGCATTGAGAGTCGAAACCAACGCATTGCTGTAAAGTTTTGGAATTGCGAAGTCGAATACAAAGTCTGAATCCATCATCAGATCTGCTGTAGGATTTATGTGAAGCAAGGAGAAACGTACTCCTGTAGAGAAAGAACAAGAGCATTTTCATGAGCTCGGATGCGCGTATAAATTGAAGATCGATATTCACAAAGTACTGTTGGAGAGGCCAACAAAGAGCGTGCTGTTCAACAGGGTGAAAGCAACAGTTACGGCGCCCGTTTGAATAGCATCTCATAACATACTCGAGTCAAAACCAGGTACTCGATAAATGATACTTAAGCACTTACTACGGATGATGCGTTCAATTGTATCGTCTGTACTTCTGATGCCTGTGACAAGTCATGATATAGTAGTATTGAAGTCTTCAATATACAAACCTGTCTTCCTCGTCCTCTGCTTTGCGATCAGAATGCATCCTGTTCATCCAAAAATTGACCTCACCAAACTCCAAATGAGAGACCCTGTTATCACGATATCCGCGCCTGAGAGCTATCCCTTTACTATTTTCTCTTCCTGACCAAAAGTCGACATATGCATACCTGCAGCGGTGCAAGACCAAAGAAGAGCAGTCGTGTCGACCTGAGGCTTCTTTAAATAAATCTTGACTTGAGCAACGAGCACCGTCGTCCAGATGGCGCTGACTTGAGAACAGATATTATCGTCAGCCGTGAAAGTTCGTCGATGCGATAGAAATGGATCACGTACCCATCGAAGCCAACGAAGACATGCAAATAACGGCAGGGGCCAAGTAGTTTCGCATGATTATCCGAATTCTCCAAGCGTAGAACAGCTGTACAGGCACAAAGACGGCTACCTGAGATATGGGAGGGATTAGTGGCGGTCGATTTTAGTTTTCCAGCAGATTGTATGTCAGCGTACCTCCAGAATGGGTTCTGGGTTGAATACCCCGTTAAATCAGTGTAAACTACAGGAAAAAAATCACTGACGAGCAGGAAGCACTACATGATAGCTGCTAGTGAGCGTCGAATTCAGGTAGCGAGAGTAGTCCACCTACAGGATGGAAAGACCGACATGGGTTTGTCGGTTCCTCGAAGATTCTGAGTCGATTACACTTGTGTGCATGGAATGGTGACTTACCAAATTGGCCGACAAGCGGCTCGTAAACGATACCCATGCACATTGCCGTGTTCACAGTTTCGACAACAAATAGGTATAAAACCTTGTTGCCGCGCGTCAATATTCTGGACAGCAAGCAGGCTCTACGGTTCACTGACAAAGAGACGAAGCCATGTTTTATCTCTGGATGAGGAACGTTAACGGCCTGAACCCGAGAGATTTGCATCGAATGCGACAAACTTCTTGTATCCTTGAAAGTAGTAGATGACCTCATATACAGGTTTAAAGATCGTTTGGAAAAGAGCGAACAGTTGGGCGAGCATACCTGGACAATGAGAACCTACAATCATATATCATCTGAATAGTTTCGTGATATAGAAGGCAAGTGCACTCACCCCATACAGGAAAGTATTGAACAACGCCCCAAAGTAGAAAGGGCCCAGCCTGGATGTTCGTCAGTTTGTTCGCTTTGTCGGCGCAGACGACACCCTCACAGCATCTGCGGAGTAGGAGGCGAGGCCATCATGAGATGTCGGTATCTTGGGCAAGGGTTCGTTTCTTATAATCGTTGCCTGCTGATATCAAGCTGGGAGAATTTCCCTGCACGCGAAGCGCAGCGCGAGACACGATCTAAGAGTAGAAGAAGATATAACTGCAACCGCAAGAGTTTCCGAACAAACGACGACCGTTGGCTCGTCGGTTGTCGGAGGGCCACTGTGCTGGCATAGTTATCCGGTCAGCGAGAAGCAAGAGATACGAGTAGGTGACTCCCGAGCCAGTCGAGGAAACGGTGTGAGACAATCATTCGCTACAGAAGTTTCTCATCTGGAGTAATAAGGAGGTGTTGGAGACTCACATCGCCCCCAAATCATGATATCAGAGTTGTTGAACTGACAGATTGACCTGCGAAGCTGGTGAGGATTGGTGGTTAAAATTCTGAGATAATTACTGAGTCTTCCTTGTCGATCACCAGACCACTGTAGGTTATTATCAGCTTCTTGGTTAAGTGCGCCGCGGGTATACTGCATTGAGCGATGGACCGTAGGAAAGAGTATTTTGTCTTGGAAGCTAGTAGCCAATTGCCCAGCTTGTATCATGAAGTAGCTCGTTGACAGGAAATTCCAGGTGATTTCGGAGAGTACTTATTTTTAGAGATTCGAAGACGAGGGTGGCATTGGACAGTATACCAAAAAAACGTTGGAAGTCGACGTGGGATGGGCCTTACTTTGATATCTGACGTGTCAGTGGAGCGCAGCTTCGACGAGGAAAGGGCTTCAAGTTTGGAGAAAAACGCGCCGGCGAAGTTCGTTTGAACAGGTTTGAACAGACAGGACGTGGGGCGTGATTTGGAACTGAGATGAGGAGGCAACCTTCTCTGTTCGATACGAGCCAATGAAGAGCAGTGGTGGGGTGTGAATTGGGTGTGAGCGTCAGACGACATGCTGGAGAACCTCTAAAAAGTGTGCATTGCCACAGCTGTCTCGGTTCAACGTCAATCGGCTTGTGATCCGACTTCGCGCCGAATTCTCAACCAACAGTTCAAAACTACATCTATGCCAGTCCTTCCGCTTCCGACTCCCATCTCTGCTTGTCCCCAATGCCTGGCCTCGACAGTGGCTCCTCCGCCAAGGGTGGCCAGATTCAATATGTCTTAGACGGTCGTCGGTGCGCGGCTCTTGCAGATGCGGACAATGCCGGTTTCTCGTGCGTTCAATGTTCACACTGTTCATGGCCCTATTTCTCAAGATATTGAAGCTGGTTTCATTTTCGAGTGTGTATGGCGGCGGGAATTGGGTTCTTCACCGATGCGTATGTTCAGCCTGGCTTTGTATTTCTTTACTTACATTTGGCAATTTACGCATCTCTTGCAGGTATGATATCTTCGTCATAAATATAGCGGCCACCATGATAGGCTACGTGTACGGCGAGAGTAAGTCGAAATTTTTATGCCCGGTGTATGCTACTGACTTGGTGTAGAAACGCCTGGTGGTTTGCCCCAATTAAATGTAAATCAAGACCTCGGAGTCAAAGTCGCAACTCCTGTCGGGACTTTAGTTGGCCAGCTATTATTTGGTTGGCTGGCAGATGTGGTAGGGCGGAGAAAGTTATGGGGTGCCGAGATTATGGTGATAGTTGTCGGTTCGTTCGCGCAAGCATTGTCGGCAGGCAACTACGCCGTCAGTATCGTAGGCGTCCTTGTTGTTTGGCGAGTTTTCGTGCGTCTCTGTCCTTCTGCATCTATCTACTCTTATTGTTTTTTCAAGATGGGATTGGGAATAGGTGGCGACTATCCTCTAACTGCCACGATCACTTCAGAGTTCTCCGCCACACGCATAAGAGGAAGAATGATCACTGGAGTTTTCGCAGCGCAAGGCTGGGGAAATTTTACCGCAGTCTTGGTTTGCTATATCGTCACTATTGCGTTCAAGAATCGGATACTCGCAGAGCCAGATGCCAGCCATCTGGTATCGGTCGATTATATGTGGCGTTTGGCAATCGGCCTCGGGTGTATCCCCGGAGTGATCGCCTTGTACTTCCGTCTAACGGTCCCCGAAACGCCGCGCTTTACCATGGATATTGAGCGCAACGTTCTTGAGGCATCTGAAGATTTCAACGAAGCTGTCTCCATCGGACGATTACACTGCAACCGCGACTCGATTATCCTCCAACGCGTCGATTCTTCGAGTGCTTCTTGGTCCGATTTCGTAGCCTACTTCGGAAAGTGGGAGAACGGCAAAATACTCGTCGGAACGGCGTACTCTTGGTTTGCGTTGGGCGTGAGTTGTCCCATCTACTCTACGGCGCTTGAGTTGAAGTTGAACTTACGTAAATGTTGAAATTCTGGACAGATTGCCTTTTACGGGCTTGGTCTCAATTCCTCCATTATCTTGCAAGCTATTGGATTCGGAACGCCTTTAACAACAGGCACTCAAGCTGTCTACGATAACTTACACAACGTGACAGTAGGGAACCTCATCCTTTCAGTTGCTGGATTAATTCCTGGATACTACGCGACATTCTTGTTTATCGACTCAGTGGGTCGAAAGCCCATTCAACTTATGGGATTCATATCTCTTACCATTCTGTTTATTGTCATGGGTAAGTGGAACGTTTATGCGCTACTTCAAATGCAGCCTCACAGAATTGAACATCGCAGGAGTTGCGTACGACAAACTCACTTCATCAACAGCGGGAAAGAACGCCTTCGTATTCCTCTATTGTCTCAGCAACTTCTTCCAGAACTTTGGAGCAAATACTACAACATTCGTCATCCCAGCTGAGATTTTTCCTACGCGATACCGATCGACTGGGACGGGTATTTCTGCGGCCTGCGGGAAGCTTGGCGCCATAGTCGCGCAGGTGAGATTGAATTCGAATCCAATAAGAGACAATTTGGTTGGGCTGATGTATTCTGTGAATGCACAGGTCGGCTTTTCTCGCATGGTGAATATCGGTGGTCCGAATGCATTCGTTCCGCATATGTATGTGATATTCTGGTTGTCGAATTCGCAGATGTTGACTCATTCGAACATCACAGCCTGGAGATCCTGGCGTTCTTCATGTTAACCGGCGTCTTTTCGACGTTACTGCTGCCGGAGACAAAGCAGTTGTCGTTGGAGCAGCTATCTAACGAGAAGCAAGAGGGTTTCGTGCGCGGTGCATCGACACCGATTGAGGCTGAGGAGGGGGTGGTCATGCGGCACATGCACTGATGATTAACATTAATTGCATTGAACGATGCCGAAGAATTTTCGAGGCGCCAGAATCTGTAGCATAAACATCCAGAATATGTAATTCGTGTCGCAATGTGCCATCTCGTACATGATGTATTATTTAGAGAGAGAGACATGGAATGCAGTAATAACTTCGCGCCGTGGACCTGAAGCAAAAGGCGCAGGGAATTTGCCGCTCGAGCTACATTGAAAACTCCGTTGTGTATACAGAAATATCCTGATCCATACCGAACTTCTCTCAAGGTCCATGTCGAGAAGCCCTTCCCCAAAAAATCTCAATCATGGAGTCGTGTGACAGATGAACGATATCGATGAACCATCGATTGACTTGCGATGAACTCCCTGGAAGCCAGTGAACTAAATTCATCATGGGTACAGGGCTGGGTAGTAGTGGGTACAGAGCGCCGAAGGAAAGATTGGCAGTTATGGTCCAGGTGTCATTGTAAAACTCAGAGAGGCTATTCTAGACTGCCCCGAGGACAAGTGGATCTGACAAGGCACAAATGCGATTTTTTTTCTCCCATCACGTCTGCAACGTGAACCGAAATTTTCAACCGTGAGAAATTGAGCATGATGTTCAAGTAAAGTTATTTAGCTTTTACAGAGAGCATTGACGCCAGAATTCTTGCAGCTGTAACTTACAGCTGTTCCGGAAAATAATGAGACTTGCCGTTTTTTTCCCGCGAGCGTTCCCAAACTTTGAAACGGAAGTCACCGCCATTTTAGTTCATTTGAGTTCTTTAGGGAGCACAACTCAATTTTTTGACCTAAGTAAGGATACAAATGTGTTTCGGTAGGATTATCCTATGCATCCAGCCCAAATTGTGCCCTCGTACGATGCGTAAATGTCGAGAGAGAGAGGATGTCGGAGATAATCGGACGTACGTCGGACCTACCAAAACGGAATTGATCAGAAATGGTCGCTTTAACGAGAGGCTTTCAGCGAGAGCATCTAAAGGGTAAGCAGAACGGCCAGAATCTCCCTGTGAGACCTCTTCAATCTTTCAAGGCCTCAAAATGTCCTCAGAAGGTCTCCCACTATGAAAATGAACTAAAATGGCGGTGACTTCCGTTTCAAAGTTTGGGAACGCTCGCGGGAAAAAAACGGCAAGTCTCATTATTTTCCGGAACAGCTGTAACCCAAGCTATCTCTCTACTTGAGGGCGCTTCAGTTCTGTAGTTTTTGAATTCCGCGTGTTGAACGCGACGCGACGCGACACGTTGGTCTTGCTTGTCAGTGTCACATCACGGCATATACTTATCGTGTGACATTGCTCCTTCAAATCGAATCCTTCAAGCCGGCGGTTGGTACTCACAATAATGGACTGCGAGCGCGAAATTGATCGTACAAACAACGTCTTTTTGCTAGTGCAGGCCGACGGCCGCCGACACGTTTTTTAATTCGTGCACCGCAACGACACGTTGGCCTTGTTTGTTCCCTCCAAAGGAGGTAAGTTATAAAAGGCTGTGACTTGCGTGACACTCCCCGCCCTTCCTCTCTTGACGGTACGTCCATGTTGCCCTCGAGAAATTCACATCTGACCTTGCTCTCTCCTCATCCAGCGTCCTCCAATCCTCAATGTAAGTGGTTTCCTCCTCCCTGCCCAGTGTCATTGAGCTGATTATCATCCAGCTGGCCGAGCCCATCGACTCCCGACACGACGCGCACATGGGCCCAGCGCACACGAATGATGATTTCAACGGTCGCTGCAGCCGTTCGGGGACTCTCTTCGATGCCTTGTACCGCTTCTGCCGCGACAATGCCTGCCGTTGAGTTCAGGCTGATTTCATCGGCGCCCTGAATGTCATGGTGGGTACGCGGCAGAGGGTCCATCCCGGTGCAGAAGGTCGAGCCGGCTAACCCGTCGGACCTGCACGGCTGGGGTACCAGAGTAACATATCGGAAGCGGGGGCTTTTAATGGCGGAGGACGCGTGCGAGGATGATGACTTGGTCAGCCACCTTGTTCCTTTCTTATCTTTCTCTCGCTGATGAACTCCGTTTCAGTCTGTGCGATTTGGCATGCTTTTGGAATTCAGGCCGGATGGGTTTGTCTGTGGTGGCTTGGGAGCGACGTGATCTACTTTTATTATCATGCAGTAACCAAATGTGATCTTCTGTCGTCGCAACACAACGAGAGCGGCGCATCGCGACTCATCCTACGCAGACATTCATCGTCGGCTGTATATCTCAGGGCCAAAATCATTATTATCGCGGTGAGGCAGTCAAATTTCGGACAAGGGCAGTATAACCTAGCAAGCACGCTCAATAGCGAAATACATATGAATCCCATAAATACACACTATATCGTGAATATACGTTGTACAGCCGCTAACCGCGTACTTTTAGATAGATATCGCCTCTATGGGTATTATGACCCGACGCGTCAGAACCACACATAACCCGTTCCGCATAACCAACCCCTCACCAACTACTACCCCGTGAGTACTTACCTACATAAATCGCGAATCACTTCGCCAACCGCCTCTCCACGACCTCTCGCACCGCTTTCACCACCTTCCCGACATCGACGGTCCTCTGAACGTCGACTCGGACGTACTCCATCCCGAGCATGTGTGCCATGTTGTGGAAGTGCCAGTTCTGAGAAAGGATATTGGTTAGTTGTGTGTGCATGAGGAGAAAGAGCAAGTAAGGAAGCAGCGAAGAGAGGGAAGGCAACAGAGAAACAGGTAGCCTGAAAGACGGAAACGACACATCGGAAGAACGGCTGAACGGCTAGCCGGACGAACTGACGCGGTATAGAATGGAATGGCAGCTCATGCAAGAAAGAAAGGGCCACCGCAGCAGCAAGAACGCTACAACGGCAAAGCGGTTATGCGGATGAAGGGGAAGATGACGAGAGTCAAAAGAATGAGCACATCCATAAAAAACGGATGCTTGGGGGAGCAAGGGTAAGGTCGGCTGACAAGGCTAAGACAAAGCGGAAGAACACCGCAGGTAGCGCTACAACGGCTAGACGGTAGCGCGGGTGCACGGGAAGATGAGTACAAAGGAGAGGAAGGAGCACGTCCGGGAAAACGGGTAGAGCGGAAACACGGGAGATGGGATAGGAACGGAGAAGAAACGGGAACACGGGCAGCCGGGGTAGAATGAGTATACGCCGACCTTCCCTTGGGCGCCAGCAAGGAGGAAAGCCTCGGGTCAGGCAAGATACAGCTGCTAGCGGCGCACCAAGCCGCCAGGAACAAAAGGCGCAACATCACGACACAGGGAAGAGGAAAATAAGAGGGAAAAAAAAACGTCCGAAGGGGAAAAAAGACCCAAAAAAAAAACAAGGCCACGAAACCGCCAGAAGAAAAAAACTACTCACCCCCATCGCCCCGCTCGTCATCAACTCCACCACACTCGCCCTCCCGGTGGGCATCATCAACATGAGCCCCAACGCCCCCGCATGCACGCTGATCACCACGTCCGCGCGCCCGACGGCGCCGAGCTGCAGGGGCAACGCGGCGGTCGTGGGGTCGAGGACGGAGAAGCGCAGGGCGCGGGGGTGGGGGGCGCGGGGGGAGAGGGTTGGGGGTGGATTTGAATTTGGGGATGAAGGTGAGCGACGGTCGTTCGCCGAACCCTCTCCTCCGACGCCCGGGCCCCCTTCGCCCTGCCCCTGCGCCGCGGGAGGGGGCGCGCCAGCACCACCCGGCGGTGGAGCTGCCTTCAATCCCAACGCTCGAGCCTCCCTGGGGTGAATCTTCAACCCCCAGGCCTCCGGTAGACGGTCCGCGTCGGTGAAGGCGCAGTCGTGCGTACCGTGTGAAGAGGATGAGGATGAATCTGGGAAGATGGGTTAGTGACAGATGATTCTCGCAACAAAACGAAAACCAAAGAAAAAGGAAATCGCTCACCCTCGCCCTCATCCTCATCCTCACCCCCAACCCGAGTCGCCGTCTCCACCCGACACAACCCCCTCAACTCCTTCCTCAACCCCTCGACCAACGCACCCTCGTTATCGATATGCCGCGCGTCCTGCCAGCCAGTGAGACCACCGTGCTGGGAGGAGTGTCTGAGAGAGGGTATAGTTTGTCAGCAATGGATCGATTGATGCAACGAAAGGCAAGCGCACCTGGTATACTCATCAAACTGCGCCCTCGACAAGAACAACACCTGTATCGCGTCCCCGACGTCCACTCGCTGGCGTACAGGCGCTCGGCCCGCTAAATCCAAATCCAAATTCCGCTCCTCGTGTTCAGTGGCATTGCCGCCGCCCCGCCTCCCCAACGCACCAAGCGCCGCCACGTCCTCGTCGAGCCCCCAAATCCAACGCACCCACATACTCGTGCCCCAGACGAGCTCGCTGGCGCATGTGAACGGCCGCCCGACGCCCGTGGCGCTCAATAGAGACGCGCCGGCGCCGACGGAGTGGAAGGCGCGGGTGAGGCACGGGGTGTCGAACCCCTCCGCGGCCATGCGCCTCGGCCTGAACGCGCCGATTCTGTCGTACAGCGGGGCAAAGAGGGACGCGGTGGGGAGGTACTCGTCTTGGAAGATAAGTTGGAGGGAGGCGGTGTGCTGCAGCGCGTGTTCGAGTTGGTTTATGGCGGTTTCAGAGGTCGGAGGGGATTGCCATAAGGCTTTTTCGATGGAGGAGACCTCTGAGGATGACGCGGAGGGGAGACGAGAGAAGAGGGTGAGGGCGAGGAAGGTGGTGACGATGTCTTCGCCGACGTGGAAGGGGTTCCATCTGTCTTGTCGCGGGACGAACAAGACGGGGTGTTCGAGCGTTTCGGAGCAGGAGGAGCCGGCTTTTTCGTCCTCTACGAATTCGGTGCCAAGAAACACTTCCCTACCCATGTCCTTCTTCAGTTGCGTGCCCCGATCGCCTAGTTTACACCGCCCCGTGAATAGCCCGCGGCCGCTTACCGGTCCGCCCCAGCCAGGTGTATGTGCGAGGGAATGGGAGGTGCAGAAGGCTTGCGGGTAAGGCCACCAGTTGTTCGGGGAGGAGCGCGGGGAGGCGGAGCCCGCGGGGAAGCAGGTTATGGCGGCTTCGTTGGGGGAGAAGGCGTTGAGTGGTGGGGCGGGGGACAGAGAAGTGCAGTAGGGGACTGCGTTGTCGAGGTAGGCGTCGATCATCTGGGAGGAGAGTTTGCCGTTGCAGGTGTCGAGGGAGCGGGATTTTATTTGTGCTTGGGCGCGCGCGAGGAAGAGGCGGGCGTGGAATGCGGGGTGCGTGTCGCGGAAGAAGGGGGAAACATTGTCGCTGGGATGACTTGAAGTGTCAGCGATGTATGTAGACTCTGAGTTTGGGTTTGAATCTGAGTTTGAATTTGAAGACCACGGTGTAGATAGATCAGGCAGAGAAGAAGGGGAGAACGTGAAGTAGACTACAAGCGCTGAGCTGAGGAGGAGAACAGCAGCAAAGATGAGTAGACGCCGTATTCGTGTTGGCGGCGCTGTCTGGGTGAGTTTTGAGAGAATTGCATGTGATGATTGGCGTGGAGGGTAGCCATTGGCGGTTGTGGGGAGTGGTGTGTAGGCCGCGCTCGACATCGCAGAACTACGCGCCCAGCAACGTCGTGGTCGATCGTGACAGTGTATTTGGTGGCTGTGCCCGGCATTCACTTCATATCATGATCACCGCCGCGGCAAACTCGCCTCTTGCTCCCCTCAGCTCCCCTCCGTATGTTCCAACAGCGAACATGTTGAGCACCGACGTCAACGCGAAACCCGCTTTTACGACACTCGAAGCTTGCCTGGGAGTCGGGAGGAGGTGATGGTTGGAGACCAAAATAGCCCCCTGGCCCCGGCAAAAACATATCATCCTGGTCCGATTCGGTTCCGAGTCCGAGAGCATTTGGGAGTTGGAAATAACATGCGAAATGGGATGATCGCGGGCATGATCGGTGGCATTTTCCACGGATGCCATCATAAGGCCGGCGACCGGAACAAGGTTCTGAGTGCATAACAGAGCCAAGCAACGCGTCGATTAAGTGTTTTTGGCGCGTTCCAACGCGCGACCTAATCTAGTGTTTGTACAACACAGACTCAACTTTCTATATTTTACGTATCAATAAGTACCACAGGATCTATGAAATAACAGTGAGTGATCTCCTTGATGTCTAAGTTAGAGGAGAAGAGAGAAGTATTAAGAGATACGTGCTGCATTGGTAGCACGGAGTCATACACTCGTTAATTTGATGGCCTGAATAACCTTGAAGGCTTCTGCGCGGGCATTGCACACAGGATACTTATATCAAGGAGATTGATGGAGAGACCCTGTCTTGATCATGGTTGCCGGGGCCGGCACGCACGATGAAGATCCCCGGTAAATATGATGCATATAGTCTGTGACGGGCAAGGCCCAGGGCCATGCGCACCAGCGGGCGGGGAGAAACAGCAAGTAGCAGCGCGCTGTGTATCTTTGTTTGGTGGCCGCATCAGCAATTGTTGGCCTGTTTGATGCCGATGGGATTGATGGCGGCCTGAATCATGTCATTTCCAACTGCCGAATTTTGTGCCGAGTCCGACAAACTTTTTCTGGAACCGAACGCTGGCCGAACGAGTGCTTTTGCGTTCCACCACCATGTCCAGCGAGTCCAATGTCAATGAGACCCCCATGCATTCGGACTTGCCTGTCGCCGACCGTCCTTCAAAGCGCGACTTTGGCCTCATACCGATACCGCCTCAATGTCGCGTTCCAGCAGAAGGCTCGCCAAAACCGATCGGATATGGCAAAACTATCGCCTTTGCTTGCGCTAGCACCTTCAGTGCGTATCGCCTATCTCAATAATCGATCCGTGATGTGAACACAAATTTCTTATCTTAGCGGGTAACTCTTGTCCATTTGTTGTTTTTTTAGCATGGAATGATGGCCGCTTGCAGTCATGAATCTCTACTACAACCAACCTATCCTGCTCGAATTGGCACAAGAGTTCGACGTAGATGATGTCGGCATTTCGCGCATTCCGGTGCTTGTCCAAGCTGGGTTGGTATCTATTATACTCCCCCGAATTATTTAATTCAAATGAGTAGATACGCGACGGGCCTTCTTCTTATTTCACCACTGGGAGACTTAATACGACGAAGACCACTCCTCCTGCTCCTCATCTTTACCTCCGGCTCACTCACCATTGGCCTGGCCATCACCCGCTCTCTCGTCGTATTCGAAGTGCTGTCTTTCCTGATCGCGTTCTGGTCTGTTACGCCGCAGGTCGGCCGCTCTCTTTGTCCCTTGTCTCGACCGCCTTAAGCCTAACAAACGAATCAATCAGGTATTAATCCCCTTCACCGCCGACCTAGCTCCTCCCAATCGACGCGCGAGTTTTATATCCATAGGTATGAAAAGCCCACATTCACCTCCATGACCCTGTTTATGATTAACACCGCATCCTTAGTGTTCGCGGGGCTATACCTCGGTGTCCTCTTAGCCCGCGTGCTCTCCGGAATAGTTGCCCAATATTCCAGCTATCGCAACATCTTCTGGCTCGGCACAGCCGGTGAATACGCCTTTCTCAAACATTTGTTCAATTTCATCGACCAGGTTCAATCGCTCATGAGATGATTAATTATTTCTAGGCCAGTACCTCCTCCTCCTAGTCCTCTACCTCATCACACCCAACACACCACCCAAAAACCCCGACCTCACGTACCTCGAGATCGTCAAAACAATGGCAAAATTCGCCGTCACGGAGCCAGCGCTGATACAAGGATGTCTGATACTCTTTCTGAATTCGGCCATCTTCAGCGGGTTTTGGGTCACGATGACGTTCTTGCTGGGCGGCGAGCCGTATCATTATTCGACGTGCGTATACTCTACCCCACGAAGAATTTCGTTTCTCGCTCCAAATTTTCGCTCTACATCGATTCTCAACATGCTTGCAGTCTGGTCATAGGCCTCTTCGGCCTCGTCGGCATGTTCGGAATCTCCATGGCCCCCATCGTGGGTCGCCTAATCGACGGCCTGGTCCCCTGGATGGCCGCCTTCGTCGCAATCATGCTCGTCATAATTTCGCAGCTCATCCAGACATTTGCGGGCGAACTGAACATCGCCGCCGTCGTGATCACAACCATCTGTGCGTCTGAATTCTCCTCCATCCCTGTCTAGAGTCTAGAGCTTATGGTTGAAATTTAAATTCTAGTGCTGGACCTTGGAGTTCAAGCGACCCAAGTCTCGTTGACTGCGGACATCTTCGGGTTCGTCGAAACAGATAATTGTAGAATATACTTTCAGACATATTTCAACAGAATAGCTCCTCTGGCTCGCGCAAGACTAAACGCTGTACTCCTCCTCTCTGTGCGTCTCACTTAATCATTTTCTGTATCTGGTCAACGAACTGAACCGCTAACAGATCTTTCTCGTTCGTTCATCCTCACATGCCATACGACTCCGTACTGACAGCTCACCCATTTGACAGGGCGCTGTCATGGGCACCGCTGTAGGCACCAAACTCTACGTCGAACACGGCTATAAATTCAGCTCGGGCATCCGCGTCGTTTTCGGCGGGGTGGAGCTGTTGATCCTTTTGATGCGGGGCCCGCATGTCGGGAGGAAAACGTGGGCTGGATGGGAGGGAGGGATGGATATGCGGAAGCGCCTCGAAACTCAGGCTGTAGAGGCGCGGGAGAAGACTGCGGAGTCGGAGGCCATACCGGACTCGGAGAAGGATGCAGATGGGAAGTAGATGGGATATAGAGGCAGGAAGTAACTGGGTCAAAGCGCGTTGGACGTTGATTGGCGACGCGACGCGTGGTTACGTGATCTGACAGCAAGCACAACTTGTACTAGAGCAATGCTGTACACTCCGGGAGCGCCAGAGGCCATCTTCAGTGGCTACTCGATGAGTGTCGGCGACCTGAGGGCATTTACACTTTCTCTAGACCCGGGATATGCGCAGCATCTAAAGACCTCCCCGGACAGGGACAGCTACTTGACGGATACTAGTCGATATATAGGTTGGCGCATGCGGCTTCCTGAAGACACTCGGAAAAATGTTCCAACGCTTAAATGTATGTGCGTTTATGTAGGCTACGCAGATCATGTTAACCTCCGCCCTTCAGTCATTGATTCTAAGCCTGAGACCGAGTCTCCCGGTGCTCCAGCACTTCGCTACTTTTTCTCCACGCGCTGGGTTCCAGTTGGTGAATCTTCCAATGTCGAAGACTATCCACAGGCCAATTGCGAAACGGAGGAAGATTGTGTCAAGCGCGACGAGTTCGTAGCACTCATCAAGAAGGAGGTCAATGGACACGAGGTGGATATAGACCGTCTTCGATTTGGAACCATGAAGTACATTCATCCGGCGTATGATTACATGAACTATGTACGTTGTAAATCTCTCCGATATTCCTCTTTACCTAAATGATTTTTGTGTAGTAAGGTAGACCGTCGCCATTGGAATCCCTTGCTTTGCTCCTGCTACATATCGAGAGACCATCTTTCGCTGTCAATGCCCGCAGCCCCCGAGATTGCATATCTGTATTCAACTTCCGTTTACTCCTTCCGAGAATCCGCACCTCGTTCGCGGCATCCGTTATACAATATCGCGAGCCGATTCGCGACTCTTCGACATGGTTCGTGAATCCACCTTTTTAAAATGGTAGCGTTGAGAAATCGAAAGCGTGACGGGAATTTTGGCTGAGTTCCTTCTCTTCTGGTCACAACAAATTCAAAAATTATGTGAACGACAGAAAAGTCTAGTTGACAGTAAAGGTCACAATTCCCAGTCCAAGTTACGCTTTCACCAACTCCGTCAACTGTCCGGTCTTAAAAGCGGCCTGTGTATCATCATTACCTGGGGTATTCATGAGCGTTTCACGAAGTAAGCGATTCCAAAGAAAACTCTTCACCGCCGACATGCTTCGTGTCTGCCAAATATGTACACGTGAATTGAGCATGTAAAGAGACGCAGTGGAGCACATAGAGCAGAACAGATACGCACTGACAAAAATATTGGGAACCGTACGTTGTCCCGTCTTCTCAGCAAGGTATTCCTGAATGGCCGAGCCATCATCCCGCTCGTCCAATCTGAACGCACACATTCAAGTCATCAGCCGCGACGGATGTTTCGGACGATTTTGCAACCGAACTGACTCAAAGACCGTGGTCTTCTCCTCGGGAAACTGCTTCGCAAAGAGAGCCTTCGCGCGTTTGCAGTATGGGCAATACGATTTAGAAAATATCATAATCTTGTTATCTTTGATCGCAGTCTGACAGACCATCGCTGGTCAATGAAGGAGTAACAGTCGACAGTGGATGATGAAAACCTCGACAAGTTCTTTAGCGGCCATGATATCGGCTTGGGATGCACTTGAGGCGCCAGTGAAGAATCGGAAGAGGGAGGAAAGCATCGTCGTGCGTAGCCGAGATGATGTCACTGCGTCACCATCTCCGGATGTGAAATCTTCAAGAAATCTTGTGAAATCTCAGAATGATGGCATTTTTTTCCAGCCTCAGAAAATTTGAGGAGGCATTGCAAAGGGGAGAACGAGGCCGCGTGTGTGTCTTGTACAGAAGGAAGTACAAATCCCGGGATTCTGGGAATCTACAACTCTATTTCTTTACTGCTTTCCACCATATCCCTGCTATCTCGAATCTTTCAACCCGAGAAGCCCTGCAACCAATTTCGGATTCGCTTGCAAAGCGCTAGTTTCAGTGAAGTAGTTCCCAATCTCGCGCTTGCAAAAGGTTTCTGCGTCCTCCGGAATGACGCCTTTTGCAAAGTAGTTGCTGATTACTTGAGCAGCGCAAGATGTTGTTGGGGCGAGGTAGGAGTGTCCTATGGTGGTTGAGCAGATAAATTGTTATATTGACATTGTAGTAACGGAGCTGCTCACCGGCCACGTCTTGAACAAGGAGACGAGCGGAGTCTCCCATGGTATTCTTTACTAATTTCGCACTGTCATACGGGGTAATGGGATCATCTACAAAACATCACTCATTTAGCTTACTGAGATAAGAGGGAGCAGTGAACACTCACGGGTATTCGCGACGATGAGCGCCGGTGTTGTCAAAGTTTTCTGCAATACAAATTGAACATGTCAACGCGAAGCAAAATCATATGGCTGACATTAAACGGTCCCTATCGGATGATTGAGCAAAAAAAGAATTCAGAAAGAAAGGTATTTGTTTGCCTACCGTGAATCGCTTCGGCCCTACTCCGGTCCCTGGCCAAAGATGACAGCCGCCATGTTGCTCCATGAGATGGACACTGAATGAGTCAGGTTTCAGGACCAACGGTTGAGAAAAAACAACTCACGTCGCTCCGAAACGAGGCAACGTTTTCATCGTCACCAAAATATCATCGACTATACTTTCAGCCGTAGGCAGTTGCTCTCCCTCCGCATAAGGAAGCGCGTCGCCGCAGGATATCGCTAAACGCAGCAACTCTCCTTGTCCAGTTTCGATATAGCCATCATGCTGTGGTGTCGGTGAGGGATCGCTGTAACGACGATATATTAGAGCCATGAGCGGAGCCGGATCAGAATCATTTATCGCTGCAGCAAGCATCTGCGTTATGCGCGGCCAAGCCTCGGGCATTTGTAGCATCGTAAAGATGGAACCTGGGATTGAATTGAGAAAAGGGGCGAATTCGAACAAGATGAACCGACTTCGCACGCCTCCAGAGGTGAGGTATCCCGGCCGAGAGTATTTCACGCCCCGCAATGGCTGCGCCTCGACTCTGTCGATGAAGTCATCGACTCGGTTCTCGATATCCTTTGCACTCTTGTCTTCCATATGAGTTAGTGGACAGTGTTCCGGACCCGCCTTGAAGCATTCAGACAGGTAGAGTTGGTATGTTTTCCTTAAAACAGAAGCTGAAAAGGTACTGGCAGTCAAGGATGCCTAACAACTTACTCTGAATCTGTAAGCAGCAGGCGAAGAAGGACTTGTGAGTCGTAATGCTCATTGCTCCACCTGAGTATGGCTGTGAGAGAAGTTCGGAGACCAACAAACAAAGTACCCACGCATCTCCGGGCACAACGCCATCGATGACTATTTTACCTGCTTTGTGCGGAAGCATGTTGGCCAAGTACGCGCCGACTATAGTTCCTGATAAACTTGTGAACAAGCAGACATGATAAAAAACGACCCGAGCACGTACCGTATGACTGAACAGAATATCAAGGTCAAATTACATGTCTGAAGAAAGTATCTTACCCCTCCGTACTATGAGCAGTTTAATTTCTTCGTGCATGACTCAGAAGAAAAGGGAAACTTACAAAGTTCAAGAGCGCATCTTCGCCCTCCATGACCTTGGAAATCTCTTCCATATCGTAGATCGTAGTCGTAGTGCTCATGAATCCAAGAGCTTTAGCTCCAAGAGTCTCAGCACACAAAGCACCCTGAGCCTCTTCAAGCGCAAGTGCCTCCTTCTGCTGTTCGATCAATACAGCTCGTCCCGCGGCCGAGAAAGGATCCTTGGGAACAGAAAACGTGGTTTCGAACACCGTATTCGTCTTGAACATCTCATACTTGAGTGCCGAACCGAAACAGTTGACTTTGGGCGTTGAGCGACCAAGACCGCGTTGGTCAAAGGAGATAATGTCGTGTCGACTCCCGGTCAGATTGGATAAGCGCGGAGCGGTATCGAAGGAGGCTTCACTTCCGGGAACACCGGGCCCTCCGTACTAGAGATTCGCGTCAAAAGGAGATTCTTTGCGAGTAAGTTCGAATTGACATTTATGAGGATGATTCCCAATCGTTCCGACTGGGGACACGGAGCAGGATAGTTGGTTAGCCTTAGCCGCGAGGTGCCTGCAGAAGGAGTGTCGTAGTCCGTTGGAACACTCAAGAATTATATTCATGAGTCCACTGCGCGAAGTATCGAAGGAGGATTGACACGCACTCGAGATAGCCACAGAAAAACGAAGCATCTTCGACGCAAGGTTGCCAGTTGATCCGTGGCGCAGATAACAGCAAAGGCTATAGCACAGTCTATCTTCTACCATGACAAGTAATGTATACCGATACCTTCATGGAGCGAAATGGGCCCCAATACAGCCACAGACACAAGGGAAGGATGACGAGTCCGATCCTCATCTTCGACCGTGCGGGGACCTTCATGCCGGAGGATTTGGGTGAAAATGTGGGGTCGGATGTAGACATGACCACCATGGCACCTTCACCGTTCTAATTCGAGCGAGAGGCCCTCGCCGAAATGAGAGAGTGAGAGGCTGAGAGCAAGTACAAGCGTGTGAATTGACTGATGTGATCGGGCCTTGTCTTCGCCGCGGCGTAAGTATTGGACTTGATCTCTCAAATTTTGTTGAGGCTTTGTTGAGGCTGATTCAGCTGAACTTGTATGTATCCAACGGCTAATTTTGGGGAAAAACAGACCCTGCGTGAATTGGACTTGAAGCCTTTGTAAACAGCGTTCGATGACGCAGTTTCGGACTCCGGAGACTCGAGAGTTGAGTTGCAATCGACTACTGTATTCAGTTCGAGCCGATTGGTTCGCATACTTCGCAGGCCAGGCTAGTTGTAATCATCCAGAATAGAGAATAAATTACTTGCTTCGATCTTACCAATTCATTTTCACCCGTTCTCATTCAGCATATGAGGGATCAAGATGTTTGACAATGATTGTATTAGAAACGAATAAGGTATGCGGGATTCTATCGATACAGTACCAGAGCAAATGCAGTCGAACAGTCAAGTCGTAAAAGATAGTGTACGTGTCTGAGAGAAATACAGAGTGGAAAGGAAAGTGAGGGAGAGTGTAGTTCGCAGTATTTCTCAAATGAGAATCTAAAGGTAACAAACCCGTCCAGAAAGCGGCTCACCAGGCGAACAACTGATTCTTGTCCGCCATCCCAATATCTTCAGTCGGAGGGAGGAACTCCATCATTTCCGTCAGCTCCTCCCCAGGATAAATCCGGCGATGACCAGTTGCAACGTCCAGAACATCGTTAGCAACATCGACATCGTCTCGCCAGCCCACATAACCCGCGCAAATGGACGAATTCTGCAGCGCCGCCAGTTGCCTCGAAGCCTCTGCAGCTTTATTTGCCTGCTGGTTGGCAATAGCTACGTTGAGCCTCGCACGCATCGAATTCGTGAAGGCGGCAATGTTGACAGGAGGGGGAGAAGTGGCGGGAGAGGCGGGAGAGCTCGCCGAATAGTAGGCAGTCGCGGGATAATGTTGCCCAGTGGCGGGAGGAGACACCCGGGCGCTGCCCGAGGCGGAGATCGACGAAACAGGAGAGACAGCTCCCGACAGATGAGGAGACTCGTTGCGGAAGCGAGCGTTGTAGGAGTCGGAAAGACGAGAGGTGGATGCCACCGCAGATTTCTGGCGCTGTTGAGCGTCGTGAGTCTTTTTCGGGGAGAATCGTCGCGGGGTAGAAGCCGTGTACTGGGTAGCAGGCGGCTCCATGGAGTGCCTGTCACGATAGTGACGAGTGAGGGAGCCTTGGGTGGTCGTCCCGAAGCCGCAATGAGGTACGAGGCAGTTGTATTCCGACTCACTGACGGGTGGAGAGTTTCTTTGGGGGGGAAAAAAACGCGGGATCAGAAGGGAATTGGATGAGAGAACATATACTAAAACTCACGCGGAGGCGCGGCCACCTTCATGCACATTACTCGGAACATGAGGTCTACCATGCGAGGCAGACACAACCCGTCCGTAGGTGGCCTGGGAAGAAGGAATGGAGGTGGTGGGGGTAGAATAGCGAGGCATCGTTGCGCAGCAAGTAGCGTCGAAAAAGAGAGTAGTAGTGTAGTGGTAGTGGTAAATTGAGCTGGTGGAAGCGGAAGACCTTTGGCGCCTCCGTTTTATAGTAGAGCGAAGACGCTTTGCTACGCCACTAAGGTCAAAGTTATGAGGAAGCAGCGCTATTGTTTGCCGAGGTGGCATACCTAAACTGGAAATACAGCGTCCAAGCGCCGAGCGGATAGCATTGTACTCCAAAGCGTTTGTTTACAAGGGGATCGTCACAAAAGCAGAACAAGGTCCACATCCGAAAGAAGAAATCGATCAATTGATCAGAGACATTCACACGATGTCAGCTAGATTTGCATGTCATACAAATGCCATAAGTACCCGTGGAGAAAATTTGCGACCGAAAATGCAAGGTAGGAGCCTGTCGAGGCCGGGCGTACATGCCAGTCGGTTTGGGCGGAAACTAGCATTCATCCGACTAAAATCTCATTCATACTCACGTTTTCTTAACGTTGAAGAAGCGTTAAAAATGATTCTCAATGCAATCAAATTACCAGAGAGCAGAACACAGACAGAGATTGTACATTGCGACTGGGAGCATTCAATGATCCTGACTTATACGCTGAGAACAACGCACAATGATACCTCAACTCAACCACGTAGCCCATTGGCTCTTCTTTCCTTCAAGAGTCAAAGCAATCTCCCGAGCAACAATACGATCGGCTTGTTCACTTGGATGTAGCTCATCCGCCCTACATAGTCGAACGATATTTCAGCAAAATGCAAGGGGAAAAGACGCGCCGACTGACCACAAGAAGCTATCACGATCGGTGCCGTTCAAAATGGTGCAGTCAAGAGCTGTGCCTCCGATGGTAGTAACACAAGCATTCCAAGCGCCTGAGATTCGTCGAAGTCGTTCAAGAAGGTCAAATACATAAACGGCAATAACTGACCTGTAACATTGAGAGGTGCAGTGCCATTCAAGTATCGAGCCGGGTGGTCAAACATGTCTTGGAAAAGAGAATGAGAGTCAAACAGAGCTGTTGAAATGGTTCGCTTAAATTTAGATACGTTGATGTTCATGAGAACTGGACAGACCGATATGTGCTCCGGGGAGCGTAGGCGCGAGGGCTTGCAGCATGAGCTTTGTCAACTTATTCCCCGAGCGCGTCATCTCCTGCATGATTATGCTCCACTCAGTCGTGTTGCGTTCGAACGCCCAATAGCGGTTGGGGTACGAGTCGGCAGCGTAGAGAATCGTTAGCTCAAGTGGAATCATCTTGAATTCGGGAGATCATAAGCGTGAGCACAAGCAGAACCTATATGATACCTACGTTTTGGAATATGAAATTTCGCGCTCCGTTCTCATAGAGCACCTTAACCCAGTTCACCATGCATTCGGTTACATCGACGAGAGATACGCCGGGATCGCTTCCGGTGAGAAGAGCTGAGACGCCGAGGTCGTTGGTTCCAATCCACAAAGTATAAATCGTTTCATCGGCTGGTAGTTTTAGGGAGCCGTTGGCTTTTTCCGCCACGAAGAGAGGAATTTGGCTTTCGAAAACCGGGGGAAAGGGCCGGAATGTGAGATTGTTGGAGCATGTAGCGCCCGAACGCGCGAAGGGGTGAAGCGCGACGTGGGCGTACCCTGCAGCGTAAGCTGCAGCAGAATCTGAGCTCCAATGCGATATTCGAGCGCAACATCATACCTGGCCAAGCAACGCCTTGGTCACCTGGACGCAAAATACACCATGAGCGGGTACGTCGAGGTATGTCCCCCACTTACCCGTAGATACAACGTCTGTGTAGCTGTCGCCGAAGGTGACGAGATGTTTTATCTGACCAGTGTGAACGCCAACGCCGCAGACAACGCTAGCAAAGAGAGCAGCAGTGCAAGCAAGTGAGCCCAACATCACGATGAGGTGGTACAAGCAGATTTCATGCGGTGCGCTTTATAAGAATCGCCGGACAAAATTCGGCCGTACGTCCCGCCAGGTCATAGGTTGCGAGTCTTGCGATGAGTGGAGCTGGAACGCGTCTGCGCAGCCAATGGCGAGCGACTCGCCAGCGGACGTGTGAGGATTGGGATAATTTAAATCGCTGCTGTGTTGGCGGTTATCATTGGAACGGGGAGAAGCCTCATCATGTAGCTTCGACGTCTAGGAAGAGAAGCAAGGAGGACGTGCGAAAAATCTACGTAATGTCCCGCCATCAGCGCATCAAAAAATCTGAATCCCTTTCAAGTTGCTACCAAGTCAATCCGACTTGAATCCGACTCAAATCTTGTCTCCTGACAGCTGGTTACAGGGAAACGATGTTGGCGGCTATCTGTCGCGGTGCTGTGGCCTTCCTGATGTGCGTGGCTTGCCCCCGTCGAGACTCGACTCCGAGTCTCCCCAGTCCCGGAGAACATAACTGACACAAAACTTCGAATCTAGCGGTATCGTCAAACTGCCTCTGCTACCACTACATCTCATCCGACGCTACTGGCTGCAAACTTTGCCCGGAGAGATTCCGCAACCATCGCTGCAGGACTCTGAAACCCTTTCTCCTTCGGACGACGCTGACAAGACTTTTGTCGAAATCAAAGCTATCGTCTACGGCTCTTGTCCCACCGACCCCGACAACGACGATCGATTCGGCCCTCACCAGCGTCGGCTGGAGCTCACTCTCCGGCCCGCCCTCCCTGCGAGCGCGAAGACCAAGGAGGAAAAGATCAAGTGGCTTGACAGGTTCTTTTGGAGGATATCTCGTGATATGAAACACAATAGAGATTGGTATTGTGAATTCTGTAGTAAGTTTGGCCCTTCAAATTGCTTTCGAAGTACTGTAACACAAGAACCCCCAGCTGACGAGGCACACGAAATTGTCAAGATGAACGCGACATGGGTGCGTCTCACTCCTCCTATGGCGAAGTCTTATGTAGGTCTTCATCGTCGGGTGCGTCATGATACCAATTAATGAAACCTACATCCAGATTCACAACGTCTGCGATGCGGAAACTGGCACTTGTGCTGAATACCTTCGCATCATGGATAAAGAAATGGCTCGAATGAGCGGTCATCCACCCACCCTCGCGCCAACGAAAACCAAATTTCGCAAGGAGTCCAAGATACCTCCTACTTCGGGCACTTGTGCATTTTGTCGCAACCCGGATGAGGAGTCGCGCGCGAGACTTACCGCGTGTCCGAAGTGTAATTTGACGCGTTATTGCAGGTTCGTTACGGACAAAGCTGACTGGGAATCTTTCTGACTTTCTTTTGGGACATTGATGATTAGCCCTGCATGCCGTCGTCTGGACAAAAGCAGACACAAGATGTGTTGCGAAGCGGTGAAGGAAATCAAGTGGCATTGGCCCTAAATCCCGTTGGATCTGAATTGTCCTGAACAAGGTGTTCGTGCCTTCTCTGTTCCTAATTAAACGCTTCCGTCTGACCAACATTACAGATTTGAACAATTGTATAGCTTATAATGGGTTTCTACTACGCCTCCGAGAACGTGAATGCGCCGATGTCCGTAACTGTATCTTATTGTCATATGAATACACTCGATTTTCTTTATTTCGTGCGACAGATGTGATTCATGGTCAGGATGCATGTTGCAATGGTCGCTGCGGAGAAAGCTAATCACATCCCCGCCGTGCTTTTTGCCAAATCCTTAAAAAATCCACTCCTTCGGTGATCCTGGCATCTGCCGACATTTTCAACCAAACTCATTGTCAACAAAATAACCTCTCGTGAAGCAGAGTGAGCCATATAAAATGCCTAGAAACGTCCAGAACGCTCTCTCGGGGATCGCGGTTTTGATACTGAGACCTTTGGGCCAGATAATCTCAACGTCTCACTTTTCTCCGATATGACCGAACCTCGACCTAGCTTGCGATATTTGGCGCATACTTACATACCTTGAAGCCTTTATCGGAATAGGCAATCGATGGTGAGTGCTCCATCTAGAATGTATTTACGTTGGGAAATCATGCTTAATCTTTTCTGATATAGAGCTGTGCTCAATCAGAACTCGAATGTTCAACTTTTTCGTGTCTCGTTCTTCTCGTCGAACTCGGTGTCTTCGGGCGTATTTCTCGTCGAATTCAACTCAAACAAAGAATCTAGAGTGCGCTCTAGACTGATCGAGAGCAATGTCTCACTGCAAGACGCCGAAAAAAAATCCAAGACACGAAAAGTATGTCTCAACCCCTATTTCCTTTCTTGGTATAAATACTTCTGGCTTCACCGTACTTTCCTCACTCCGCTACTCAGCGTACATTTGCCTTCACAACTACACCCACCCACCCTTCATCTACCTCCACATCAACAATATGCCTCCTGCTCCTGCTCCCCAAGCCACTACTGGCCCTTATACTTCTTTCGACCCTTTCTACTGGGACCCATTCCCCATGCCTACCTTCCTCGTCACGCCTTCTGCGGCAACGCCTACCTCGTCGAATTGGGTCGATCCTTTGACTCAGGGCGTCCCCGCTCCGCCCAAGTTGCCTGTGTGGGGTATTGTTCTCATGGCGGTCTCCCTTGGAATTGGGTTTCTGTTTATATGCTATTATGCGTATAAGAGCAGTAAGGTGTGGAGTGCGAAGTTGCCTAGTAATAATGTGAGCTTTCGATGCCTTTCGTTCATTATCTTTGACTTATGTTCGATGGAATGTAGCCTGATAGGGAGAAACTTTCCTTCTCGCAGAAAGTCGAGAAGATTATGGTCGGGGAGGTTGTGACGAAGTCGATTGCAGCTCCTCCTCCAGCGTATACTGGAAACAAATCCGTGCGTTTCATCTTGCGCATCGATTGAATTAGACTGACTTGGTATGCAGATGAAACAATCGTCCGTTCGCAGTCCCAAAGCTCAGCCATCGCTGAGTCCCAAGGACGTCGACGAGGCACCCCGTAAATCCTCTATCCTCCGCGAGACCGGCAAGCTCAGCGACCCACCCGGCTACCTCATTTCAATGGAAAAGAAGTGGTACGGATTCGATGAATCCGCTCTTCGTGAATCCATCACGCATGCCAACACCCGACACAATAAACACAAAGACTCCCATATCCCAAAGCCGTATATCGGGCCGAGTCGAAAGAAGTCCATGCAGGCTGCAGCTGCAGCTGCGAGTCGCGGTGATGCGGAGCAGGGGTTGCCTCCGATCCTTCGCCCTGCAGGAGCCCGGTGGTAAGGGGCGCTGTTGAGCTGTTGAGCTGGTTAGAGGGCTCTGAGGGGATGAAGATGCGATCTTCTCGGTTCTGGGTTGGCGACGTCGAGGTATGCTTTCCTCGGGTTATTTTGGCTTTGACTTGTTCTGACCATTTTCTTTTATTTAGGACTGAGCCCAACGTTCTATTCAACGATGGCGCTACATTTCGGATAACTGGTTACCTTCCGAGTTACTTCGAGTCCTTGGCCTCCGCCCATCTTGCGCCGAATGCATGCGGCGCTGCATGCCGTGCGCTGAACTTCGTGACGAGGGAAAGGAAGCCGTAAGCGGGCTGTTCGAGGGATATGCTCTGTTGTATCATCCTCTGAATTGCTATATCGTAACCGGATACCGATTATGTTGTGTGCAAATGCTATCGCCAAATGGACGAATAAATCCAAAAGTAAATTGTTCATCGACGAGTTGTAAGAAAATTCAAAGCCTTAGGCTCATCTTGAGGTCAATGAGTCTATAAGCCCTACGATACGTCGTGATACATACCGCACGATTTTAAATCCTGAATGAGTTGGCTTGTCGCCAGTTGAACTTTGGTTGAACCGTGAGTACACGCGTGAGTATCGGCTCCCAAATTGGCAGTTCGGCATGCTCGGTGTTTGCCGGAGTGTGACTACGTTTATCGAACCATGATGCGGCTCTCGACCAGCTCTGACTCCAACCACAATGAGAGCGTCGACGTCCCAAGTCTGCGGAATCAAATTGTCTCGCTCCCAGAGCCGTCAGGGCTATTCACCGCGCCAAAATCGGCAGCCACATTGACACTCAATTTCTCTTTTTTTTTCCGTGTGCTTGGAAACAACAGCCCACCGTCTTTACCTCCTCTTCTTCAGGCGATATGCACAAGAGTCGGCCCTTTTGAGCAGGTGCCAGCTGCAGGGTGTCGCTAGCCAGCAGCCGGGAGGACGGCTGGTCTCTCTTCCAACTCTACACGGAGAATGAGATCCTTGGTCAGGGTCAAGTTTGCAGGGTCTTGCGTTTTTTGTTGTATGGGGTCGTCATCTCTGTATCTGGTGCGCAGTTCTTCATGGGCCGCATGTCGCAAACTCATTTCTCTGCATCGCAGCCCTGCTTCAATGATTTAACGTATGGGCAGTTCTCACTGGCAAGACTAGTGACCATCCTGTGCAGATTGCCAACACCAGAAGTTTAGCTTCTGACGACAAACGTCCTCCTTATTGCTCTCCGACCTTGTTCTGTCGCAGGCCTTTTCCCGGCTTCGAAGTCCACCACAGTCGTTTCGCTGGTAGCGGAGGGTTTGGTTCGTGGGCTCCTAAGAAAAGTGCAAGTGCGCACTTGAGAAGGCGTAGGCGTGATCATAATGCCCTGCGCTATCGACTCTTCTCTGGTCCTTCCCATCTCTTCGTTAGCGTCAATCCCTCGGAGCTTCCTTTCCGCTGGTCTATTGGATCAGCTTCCAAGTATCGCTTGAAGCTGGCTAACTTCTTACTTTGCCTCACTGCCATCGACCCGGCGGCAGAAATGCGCAGAGGATGACCCGATGTGCTTGTGCTGCGATCCAATCGCTTGCCGCCCAGTCCCCCTGTTTCTGGTCATGCCTTCGCCGCCAGACACTTTCTCCTCCGATAGACGCCACCCGAACGCCCGCCCATGGTCGGAGCTGGGCAGAAAGCGGCTCGATGTATTGCCGGTAAGTACCCCCCTACCTTTCTCTTCCTCTTCCGCCGAATTGACTCCAGGTTGTGCCAGCAGACGCTCGACACGAACGAGAGCTTGAACGAAACCCAGGACGATGGAAGAACGGGCTGATGACATGCATAAAAGAAGCGCTTGATGCTGCGACTCTGATCCACTGGGGATACCTGGGATTGCCAACGTCCATCCGTGGCACAGAGAGGTATCGACCTCGCCTCCTCCGTCCCAATTCCACACATAGCCCCGTCCTCCGTTGTCGAGCTACCATGTCTTCGCTTCCACCGAAGCTTCGAAGAGGGTGGCCGGAAGCGGCATTGCTTCTGTCGCTCGTCGCCATTGCCTTATCGTCTACTTGTCCCGCGCGCACGGATAGCCCTCCTGTCTCAATTGTCGACCCGGCTCTCATGCTGATCGTCGACGTGTCAGCAGGCATCCTCGACGCGAACGACAAAGCGGAGGATTGGACGAAGAACAAGTGACGATGGGACGGAAAAGACGTTCGATGAGATGGATAGATGGATTGCTTGAGACCGCGACATCGTCTCGCTAGCCCATGGACATTGTCAGATTGCCGACCTTCAGAAACCTCCCTCTGTTACAAGTCGACCGCTGTCTAGTCCGTGTAATGGCCCTGAGCTTTCGCATGCACTCTTTCACGCGCATTCGCCACAGACGTGACGCCTGTACGTCACTGACGGTGCGCATCTTGAGCAGTGTGCTATGTGGATGTATACCGCCCAGGACAATTAGAGGCGGATCTTGGAATTGGGATTGAGCAGGCCAATATACAAGAACGATGCGCGTAGACGATCCTTGTGGAAGCGCTTCGGTGTCTCAAACGACGAGAGCTGAGTTAACAAGTTGGGGACAGAGGACTTGGTGTCGTCGCTGCAGAGCCACCCCCGCAGAGGTGTTGAACCCCAAGTACGAGATCAACGCAGCGGAGGCGGCCTACGCTAGAGCCAGAGCTGCCGCGGGACTCTCTTGACTAGACCATTTCTACGACCTGTAACCCCCAAGCTTAGGCGGAAGCGGAGGCCCAGCAGCTCGACATCTCGCGTGTACCGAAATCTAGTACCATGGATTGTGAATCTGGAGCAGAGAACAGAGAACCGATGCTGCTCTTTGGGGTGCCACGGAGGCAAACTGTGTCAGGATGGAGAATGAGCATCGATCTAATTCAGATCCCCGCGTTTCTTCGGCGCGCGGCGATTGCTTACCTGCAAGTCGCTCTGAGCGTCGTGCCCCTATGCCTCCAACGCAGCTGTCTTGCTCTCTCCGACTTCGATGTCTTCCGTCATGCGATCCATCGTCGCGTCTTTCTCTCCCCAACTGCGTAACTCTCGGCTCGCTGGATTAAGCAGGAGGGCTTTCAAGCAGCGGGCTTGCCATCTCTGCGCTCGTCTTCCTGATTCCTGCACCCCTCCAGCCGATTGTTGGCCAACCCAACTGTATTCCGTACCGCTGCGGCCGCAGCACCGTCAAAATCTGGTGTCCCGAAGGGTCGTTGATTCGATCACTGCTGCGTCTTGTCCGTAGCATAACGGAGAGGCACTTTGTCGTCAGGACGGAGTATCGGGCTTCGTCACCTGCGACCAAGTCGCTGACGCAGCGGCCTCTTGCGTCGTCGCCATCCTGATACAGGTCTCGTGGGCAGGCGGGAAGACGTACAGTTCCACCGTGCCAGTGCATGAGGTCCCGAACGCCGAAAAATTGTTCATGAAGCGATGAAGGCCATCGACGCCGCACATGATCTCAGTAAATACGTGCTCGTAGCTAATTAGCTATACTTAGTATGTGCATACGTTGGAACTTGAAAGACCTAGCGAATTTCTAATCTGTGTTTTTGGTGCGTCGATGCCTCGTGCTACTCAACATCTGCATACAGCTTTTTGACCTACAATATCAGATGTGGAATTCTGATCTACTCGAGTCTTTGAAAGCGCTCACAGTGGGCGCTATATACACTGAATATGTACCGCTCGCTCCTGGCCCTCTACTAATGTTCCCAGCGCCCGCCTGGTTCCCCCCTAGCGGGTCACGGTGACCGAATGGTAGCTGAAACCCGGGAAAGCCCGGGAAGTCTCATAACCCATCTATACATGCTGTGCATGGTTCAGACAGCCTGTGCTGACTGGCTTGTTTGAAGTTGTGTCCGGGCCACCATCAAGAATCCGGAGCCGCTTTTGGAAATGATTCAATTCAAAGCGGTCTGGGACATCCGTGATAAATATGGACCGTTGCTTTCTTCCCCCGCCCACAATCGCTGCCACTATCTTCCATTGTCCTCCCCCCGCATATATGAGGACCGTCTCTGAAGCCACCAGCCATACATAACTCCTCTCCCCCACCTCACCCTCCGAGAACCTACTTATTACCTGTCGTGTGCCAGTGCCACCCAAACTACCCTCTTCAAAACTATCTCATTCACACATACGAATCAATCATGTCTACCCTCGAGCTTATCTGGAACTCGGAAAAACGCTATAAAATGTGGTCTTGGAAGAACGGCAACGTCCATTATGTCGCGCACTTCATCCGTCGCATCGACAAAAGGGACAACGTGTGCACCGTGCGTATCGGGGAGCGCGGCGGTCCCAAAGTGCCGAAGAGCAATCGAGACGAGGACGCGGCTGTAGGGGTTGTGAAATTGGCGTTCACCCCGGATGCGTCGGACGCGCTCGAGCGCGAAGCGCAGTGTTACACGCAAATGGAGAGTTTGCAGGGCGTCGCGGTGCCGAGGTGTCTCGGCCACTTTCGCAGTAAGGTCGCGGGAGCGGAAATGTCGTGTCTGGTGCTTGATTACTGCGTCGGCTACCCCGGGGATCCGATGCTGGACGTTCGGTGAGTTTATGTTGCGCCACTGGGAGACGTGCCGGGGTTTTGATGTTCTATTATCTCAGTCGCAGGATCATGACCGCAGCCTATGCTTTGCATGCACAGAATGTCTTGCATGGGGATCTACTCGACGGGAGACACTTTGTGAAAAGTGGACGAGACGTAGCAATTGTTGATTTTGCTGCTGCCGTTCCGCATAAGTGCGTCCATGGTCGACGCATTCATGGACCCGACGGACGGACAGTGATTGGGTCTTGTCCCGAATTGGCGGCGCTGGAACGCATATATGGAGTCCACAGGCCAGCATGATTCTGCCACTGGTTTCTTCCATCTATTTTCTTCGACGTGGTCTCGCTCAAACAAAGGTTAACTAACATAGAGGGATGGGATAATAGCTGATCAGACTTGTATCGCCTTCACTGCACATGTATCACTTAACTGTAAATTATCAATGCCGCCATGAAGTGGTGACTTCAGTGCGAATGATTGCCATCAAGACATCACCCTTGCTTTCTACCGTCATGGCTGCTTCGCTGTTCTTCTCCACAATAGAGGTTACGCGCCAGGCTTTCTATCGATCCAGCTTATCCTATGCTATAGTCAATCTCAAGCGTAACTGAGCCCTCGGCTGTTGAACCAAATGATGATAAACTGATATCCAACCGGTTCTCTAGCTATTGTCCCAGGGCGTGCGCGTTGAATGCTTCGCCTCGTTTGGTTTGTGACTTGAGTTGTGCTACAGATGTCTTGGTTCTACCGACAAGACGCGTACAGCGCCTCGCTGATCTTAGTGGTTCGTGCTGGATCTGGAAAGAACATACTCACATAATGATTCACGAATTCGCAGAACCGGAACTGGCCTCTTTGATGGGCGCCGTGCAGAAAGTCGGTTCGGTGATTGAACGTGTCTACGGTGCCGACGCACTTACGGTTGCCTGCCAGGTTACTATTTCTATCGTATTCGCAGATTGTATAATGAAATTTACTTCATTTTCAGGACGGCAAAGCTGCGGGCCAGAGTGTTCCTCATGTGCACTTCCACCTTTTGCCGCGAAAATCCGCTGGAGATCAGTTTTCGGGGAAGAATAATGATCAAATCTATCCTGCCATCGAGAACGCAGAGGCTCAGTTGGCGCAACCGTTCAAAGTCGATGCTGATGAGGACCGTCCGCCACGCTCGATGGAAGAGATGGAGAAGGAGGCCAATTGGTTGAGAGGTTATTTTTCTGAGTGATGTTTTCTGTTCATTATGGCATCGGACGCCGCCCGTCTCAAGATCTCCTTTCGAATGTTCGAATCTTGGAACTACAACAGACAGCGGCCGGTCTCTGTCGCTACTAGTCACCTCGAACAATGTCCACCACTCGGAGAAGCTCTTGACCCCAATCCTCAAGCCCATAGACTACATCGGCGCTTTCATGAAGCAACACAACATTGGCCGACATCGAATTGGATTTCTGTAAGGCAGACTGATTATCGACTCAGGAACTTCGCGGCCAGTGGAACATTACTAAATCCCTCACTCAACTTGGATTGTCGGCGTCCTCCCGCGACAATCGTATGCCAGATGCTGAACTAACACCATCAACTGCTCGCCAATGCTCGAGCGCTCCGCACCAAACGCGGGGTCCGCGATTGAAGGGGACTCTCAATCTGGCGCCAAAATTGGACGGTAAGCACCTTTACCTACCTGATAACAATACTCAACGGCACCAAGCTTCAAAGAGTTTAATCATATCCCGCCAGACTTGCAGCCTGAGTTGGGCCCCAGCTCGCAGACCGCGCAGACCCAGTGTTAGGCACTGTTAACAGGGAAATGGTTATTTTCGGGCTAAAATTTCGCGATTACGACTCGCCATATACAAACTCAAAGTTGACGCGCTTGAAAAATAAGGTTGGCTATAAGATTTTCGTTCGATCTTCTTTCCTCCAAAGAACTTGCGGACCGAGATGGACTGCCGAGTGAGATTTACGCTTACCAAAAATCTGTTACACCAGTCCGATGAAGATGTCAACGCGTCCTTGATCCGTGCCGCATTTATGGTGAGATCATGTCGCATTGATCGTATTTTGCTCGCTCCTGTGGAGCCTACTCTTGAGCTTACTGCAAGGTGTTGACCGGTCGAAGTTTCAGCCCGCATATAAATGGTCTGACATCGAGCTTCAACATCCATATACTGCGACAGCATTCCAATGCCCACTTTCACGATAACCACCACTGGGGATGAAGTCGCAGCAGCTTTTGCGCAAGAGATCAAGGGAAAGAACGGTCTGTTCCAATTGGCCTGGATCTTACGAATAGCAGCTAAATTATGCGTAGTGCTCATAACAGGGACATCTATCAATGGGCTAGGCTTCGAGGTTGCTAAAACTCTGGCAAAATATGCAAATCTTGTTATCATTACTGGACACAATAATGAGAGGTAGGATTCGAGATATCTCCAAACCTACTCCCCTCATTTGATTTTCCAATCGCAGGCTCAAATCATCAGAAGAATCTCTGAAGAACGAAGTTTCTGGCGCGAATATCCGCCCATTACTTCTCAATTTGTCCTCTTTCGACGCTGTTCGCAAAGCTGCTGCCGAAGTCAACGCGTATTCTGAACAAATTGACGTAATGGGTTTTTTTTCTGCTTCAGATGGGCTAGCCGCTCACAAATCGACACCCAGATTCTGATAAACAATGCAGCTAGCTCCATCTGTTCATTCAAACTTTCCGCCGATGGCTATGAGCACCAAATAGCCACAGATCATCTTGGACCGTTTTTGTTCACGGCGCTCATCTTGCCCAAGATTCTAGCAGCAAAAAGTGCAACATCGACGCCTCGTGTGGTGTTTGTTGCCTCCGGCGCGCACGCGTGGTCCTCCGGTGTAAATCTGGATGAGGTCGAACAGCCCAATCAAAGCACTTATAAGGGAATGACAGCATATGCACAAGCGAAGAGTGCGAATATTCTTACTGCCAGCGAACTCGATCGACGCGCAGGTGGGAAGATTCACGCTTACAGTCTGAGTCCAGGAGGTGCGTGGGTCATTCAGGATGACTTTGGAAGGCATTCACACGTTGAATTTATTAGCGGTCGCAACAAATTTTGTTTCGAATGAAGAGGCCCATTCGGAGCTTTTGGCTCATGGTACTTGCACTCTTCAGAGCCTCGGAAAAACGCTTGCTCAGTTAATCTTGTTGCAGGTGTCATAACGGAGGATGGAAAGCCGAATCCAAATGCTCCATTTCCTTGGAAGACGCTTCAGCAAGGCGCAGCAACGTAAGGTTTTTCCGTTCTTGCAAAAACTTATTCTTAATTGATTCTAGAATCATTGTGGCCGCATCTGACCCTTCACTCAATGGTGCGAATTTATTATGCATTTGTCATTCAGAGTTCACTCAGTTACTCAAAACATCACAGAGAAGTCTGGCTGTTTTCTCTCCAATTCAGTGGAAAACAATGCTGGCGTCGCGCCTCATACGTCTGATCCAGTGGGTCTCACTTCGCACGAACGCGACTTGACTCGGAACTCATGTTGCTTGGATAGGTAACGGCGCAGAAACTGTGGGAGCTCAGTGAACGACTCACTGGGGCCAAGTTCTTCTGAGGAGGTTTGGAAGACGTGTGATCGGATGAATCCGATCTAGTCTCTCGTAGACAGACGCTCTATATATACCAGCTCGGTGCCCTCGCTATATAGAGTCTGTTAGTTACCGCGCCCCTCGGACCGCGTCAGAATGTTATTAGCTAATATTATATAAGCCGGGATTCGCCGGTTTCTCTTTCCCTCCTTCCTTTGGCGTGTTTCTATGCTGAATACAGTCTCACAGCACCTCATACGAAGGTTTCTCTCTCCCTTCATGCTCTCTGGATTTTCTGAAGCAGTCTGAGTGCAAAACTCAACTCATTTTCGCCGCTCGGCCGAGAGGTCCGACATACACGTGATGAAAACGCGGTAGCTTTTGCTGAGACACACCATCGCATTATGAAAATTCTGAACTACTAGAAAGGTAGCCTGACATATTCTATTCGCTTTGGTTCAAGAAAATTATGAGAAAACACGATTTTTGAGGGAGATTTACGCGACTCGAAGTCTGCTTACATGATATTACCTAATACAGCAGGTACACGATCCGACCCCCGCGGTAAACACAAGACTAAATCCGATCCGTTCGTACGGAGAGAGACTGTACTTATCGCAAAATCGACCCATCCCCACGACGTGTGGACTAAGTCAACATAGAAGACTCCAAAATCTCTACTAGCACTGTAACCTGGAAAATTCTATTTGGCACCCCGGGGTGCCAGAGTACCTCGACAGTACCCCGGGTAGTACTATTTGGCACCCTGTTGAACCCGCCCTAATTTGGTGAACCCAACGTAAATTTGCTACAGATCCCATCAATTCTGCCATCAAGCCGTTCACCAGCCTCGAGTCTAGTGTTGGTTTAACTCGAAGTTTGCATGGGCACACTGAAGCAGAGAATTAATGTACATGCATATGTATAGCAGCAACCCTTGCCAGATACAATACTCATTTTTTTTCCGAACCAAGTCACCTTCTACTCGAGGATTTCAAGTCGTTTCATCTCGGCTCTGACCATTCTAATGGTGTTGGCGTATAATCTGCGACTTCAATTAATTTAGAACTATATGGACAGCATAATTTTGAGAATTAGGTGACTAGAACCACTGAGTACTGAGCGCTGTCCGAGGACAAGACGAGATTTCCTGGTTGTGATGGCCATAAAACGGCATGTCCCGGCAAATCTGCAGAGTCCCAGGAGCGCCAGTCATATGGTTGTAATACACAGTACTAATCACACTCGTTAATTTGAGCTTGTTCAATTTCCATCCATATTTTATATGAGAGCTTTATATGCTCCTTTTCAGTGACGGACTTGACGGCCACTCGTCGGCATCAAGTCGGCATAGCGCTTGCCGCGATGGCACGTGGCCGGGATTGAAGGTGCCAAATAGAAAAATGTTATTTAGCACCCGGGGTATTCCGGCACCCGGGGGTGCCAAATAGAATTTTCCCTGTAACCTGAGTCGAAACCAAGTCGAAACGATATCATTTGACATTTCTTATGACAGAGTCTAGTAATATGTTACTTGGCAAAGTCGGCCTCAATCCTTGCTCCATTCATTTGCGAGCGTGTTACTAGTACTTGCGTATTACTTACTTCAATTTTTGCCACACCCTCTGACGATGAGTGTTACAAATCCACTGGCATTCAACTTGAACAACGGAAATTTCCGTTTCGGCTGGTCGGCTTCACGATTATACTGTAGTATTTCGGTCAATTCGCCCGGCCTGTGACCTGTGACACACCGGAACGAAATTTGACATTCGTCAATGGACCAAAAGCACCGTGACACGCAAAAATATTCGCCAATTGCCTTGAAAACCGACCACTTTCCTCCACCCATTGAGAAGATTATTAGGAGCGAAAACAGGGCAGAAATTGGCGATTTTGTGCTAATTATGCATTTAAGCAGCATTGCCGTCAAAAGCGCCTGATTGACAGTGATGGCTGGCCTCGGTTGGCTTGATTTGGTATGAAAAGCCGTCATTTTCCGTGGTTCCGTGTCAACGGCGATCAGGTGAAAGAATTGGCCGCAAATTGCGCGCGGTTGAGCGCGCAGGAAGAAAAATACGCTTTTTCGGCCATTTTATCGGGATTTTGCGACTTTTTTGTCACATTCGTCAATCGGCGCGGTGACCTGTGACATGCACGAAAAAATTCGTCAATTCAAGTCCCTGTGACGCGTGACAGGCGAATTGATCGAAATAGTACAGTATCTCCTTGCAGAAGTCTGAAATGATGAGTAAGCTGTCACGACTCACCCTTCGGTTTCTCGTCCTGACCACGACGATGACCACGGCGACGAAGGACCCGTTATCGCTCCCTATTGAGGCTAAACTCAAAACCCCCACATGTTCTCGCTGCAAAATACGGAAGATCGTGCGGCAGCTTCGTTGGTGTAATCCTAGATCCCCCACTTACGTTTTGTAGCGTTGCGATGGTTCAGAACCGTGCTCTTCATGTAAAAGCCATGGCCTGGTCTGCGAATATGACGCCAATGCAAAAGAGAGTCGGTTTGGAGTCGAGCTGAGGAAAGGGCAGGCTTGTCTACAGTGTCGGTGAGTTCGCAAGTCCCTGACTAATTCTTTCGTCTGAAACACGCGCGCTTTACTTGCAATGTAGGCGGAAGAAGAAGGTGCGCACTACTTTACATACCTGTGCGCTTCTCAATATCCCCCACTCCAGAGATGCGACGGCCAACTCCCTTGCCGTACATGCTCGTCAGGGAGGAAAAAGATAGTTTGCGAATATCCAGACGGAATCACCGTAACTCTGCCCCAGCTTCCAAAATGGGGTAAAGTAGTGGGGCACAACGATGATTCCAGCGACAGCTCTTCCCCCGGTCCGTCTCGTTCTTCGGACATTCACCACACTGCCCGGTCCGATAATTCGAAAAATTCAACACAATCATTGACGCATATTCTCAACGAGCCTGCCTCAATGGAAGGCATCGAGAGCAGCCGCACTGAGTCGCTCAGCTCCTTCCCCGAACCCCCGGCCAACACGTCTCCTGAAATTCCGTTCACCCCGGGATCGGACATTTCCTCTGTGACATTGGTAGCTTCCGGATCTTCGAGTCATTCCCCACCACATCCTCTCGTCGAATCAACCTCTCCGGCCGATACTGACGACGTCCCTATCGAGGTTGAGGTCGAGCCTTCAGATACTTTCTCCATTCCCGACAATTATGCCACTTTGACCGAACTTTCTCAGGCGTAGGACAACCTTTTTCGTATTACTCAAATTTTGACCCACAGTTTTACAGCCGGGCCTCGTTCCTCGAGAATGTCGAAAAGCGCAATCTGGTTCCTCCAGACGTGTCTGTAAATATGCCGCAACAGACTAGCTCGTCTGATCGGTTGCATGCGAACCCCCATACGCCATATTACCAAGTCGTGCTCCCCACTCAACGGCCAGAAACTGAATCGGAGGAATTGAGCAGAATGTATGTTGCATGTTGAACGTGTCAATTTGCGAGAATTTTCTTCGGGCTAACTGTTCTATAGGCGAAGATTATTCGTGCTTCACCGCACACAGCTGGGATTTAGCGTATCAGAGCCGACCCTCGTTGCAATAGTGGATGGATCAACTGACGAGTCTATGCTTCATCCAGCAGTTCTTCACGCTTCCCAGCTCCTCGGCTATATGCTTGCTCGTCAGTTGGAGAAAACTGTCCTCTGTCTACCCGGAGCACGCGCGCGCGAAGACGAGCAGATGCGTCTTACATACGACGCTATACACCACTACGAACTCTGCCTTACACCTTACCCTGTCGCATGCCTGCAAGCAATCAACTTGCTGGCAATATATTCCCTCTCTCTGGGGAATGTTGGCCGTGCGCGGGAGTTCATCATCATGGGCAACGGACTGATACGCGCGCATCATCTCGATGCTTTTCCGAACATAGAGGCGTCGAGGAACACGTTTACGCCGCAGCCGGTTTCGGACCTGGCAGAGACGCAGGCTGCGGTGGTTCAGCTGGTGTATTCGGATTTGTTTCACATCATCACACTCAAGTTGCCCAGTCTTATTGACGGACTCCTCGAAGACAATTTTAAGAAGCTCATTGTGAGTGGAATGTCTCAGCTGATAATGATGTTTTCATGTTTTCAGGACCGCCCTAATATCTACGCTGATGGGAATTACTTCCGGGCGAAAAGCGCATTTCTCATGTATCAAACACAGCGCCTTACAACGCAGTGGTCACAGCGCTCCGGGCTCAGTACGTCTTTACGCTCAATCTCAGGTTACGTGTATTTACTTGGTCTAGACGACTCTGAAGTGGATGGATGGCAATGCTCATACTGGAACGTCATGGAGGCTCTCGACTCGCATCGCAGCTTCATCACCCTCACCCTCACGAGGCTAGCATTTTGTCCTGCCATGAGCACATTGGCTCTGAATCTCAAGGTGTGCTCAATCCTCGTGCTCACCGGCACTGCTGCCCTTCTGTCGCTTTTCTCTGCCGATCATATTGAGTTGAGGCAGAAGAAATATTCTGCTGTGTTAGAGATTACCAGCATCTCCAGCATCTTTACGGAGCAGGATTGCGAGCATTTAGATCCAATTATTTCGGTGGGTGGTCTTACGTTTCATACTCGAGTCTTCCAAGTATGTACACCTAACACCTTTTTCGTAGACATGTTGGACGGCTATTATTTTAACGTTGGATCAGTGTACGAAGTTGGGGGACCAGGTAATGTGTAGTACGCTGCATGATTTCCCTGCTATGGCCGGGTTAATACGGCAGAAGAATGACACGGTGCAGAGGTTGATCCATCCGCAAGTGGTGTAGATATATAACTTACGACGTGGAGCGACATATATTGTTACTGTAATATTCAGTTGGAACTTAAGCTTCAGCCATTCTTACGTGTCTTGAGATGATTTTCGTGCTCGTTACAGTGTGGATATTGTGGATTTTACAACCAAAGGCCCCCAAGAAAAAAGCATGTAATAATTAATTCATTGTTCAGACATAGGCAAGTAATTAGTAGTTCTCTCCGGACTCTGCTTTCGAGGTATCGGTCAAGTAAGATTCCACAGTAGCTCTGGCTGCCCCAAGCTCCGTGATTGTCGTGAAAGCGAGGGTGTATAAATCAACAGTGTTCACCAAGACGGTGAAACCCTGTTTCAACCTTTCTTCGATCATGGACTGGCCCATTGCCACTCCGACGAGTGACTTCTGATATTTCTTTGACATTGCGGTGACCCGACCCATCGCTGCGACGAACTCGGGCTCGGAGCCAACGAACCCGACCTGACAGACCCATGTCTAGTCTCAGGTCACCGGCTTGAATGAAAGCAGAGTAAATTTTTGTCAGTATACCTTTTGTTCGGGAATTCAAAGTTACCGTGACCTACCACCGATCATCACCGCGTCAACTTCATCCATCTGCATGACGGAGTCGATGTTCGCGATCCCGACCCGGGATTCAATCTGAGGAATGATAGCGATGTGTTTGTTGGCGAGGCTGTAGACAGTTTCTCCAGGTGGAGTGGCGTCCGTCACGCCTGGGAGCTGTAGGAATACGCATCAGGAATGGAACGGGTTGTAGTCAGCCGTCAAAAATTCCACCAACGAATGTAAAGGGTGGGTAAGAACGATGTCCTTCTGGTCTGGTTGGATTTTGATCAACAAAAAAACAGGCGGCTATGATGATGCAGAGGCGCTCACGGGAACCGACAGGCCTTAGCTACGGCGGCTACCTCCTCGGCAGTCTCGATATGAGGCAAGATCAAGCCTCCCGCTCCGGCGTCCATGGCCCATGCCTGATCAAATCCATTTCAGTCTCAGTCCTATGATAGTTCGACAGCACAGAGTGAAAATTTACCATGTAATCGAACGCTGTCTTGCTGGGGACACGAACGACAGGTATCTGCTTTCCGCCGCTCTCGTGGTTGATGATTTGTATAACCTCTGCGAGTAGCTTGGGGGACCAGGCAACATGCTCGGCGTCCTGAGGGAAAGATGATGAACCTTAGTAAAACCGTCGCCGTCGGGGTGATAATTTAGACTTGGGCTCACAATCCAAATCCAATCCGCTCCAGTTACTGCCAGGGTTTTCGCGACGTGTCTGCTGGGGTAGGATAACACCCTGGCCCAGAAGAACTTTGCCAGACTGGATGAGACCGCGCATGTTGCTGGATTGCTGGCGGGTGGGTGCGGACCATGCAGCTTGAGCTGCGCGGTCGATCGTGAATTTTGTTGTACCGTTAGAGACCATCCTGTGTGTTAGAACAAAGAGCAAGGAGGACTTTCATCGCAGTGTTAGACTTTTTATCGGGTGACCAAGGATCGCGCATCATTTCCTTGAAAACAATAAGAACGCATATGGCATCAGGCGCTATTCCGGTGTTGTCCTGGGTGCTGTTGAGTTTGGCTGAACTAATTGCAACTCCGTTAGTACTGGACTAGTTTTAGTCTCTCGGCGGTCGTTGCCTTAATGCCGGGCCTTGTCATCGAGGGCCGCCCGGGCGCATTTGAGGTTTCAGCGATTTCGTAGTAGGTGGTCAGATTCCGAGAGACAATATTTTGCTGCCAGCAGTGGAGTGCGATATCGATAGAGATGTTGCCGCTTGACTTTGTTACTTAAACTTTCCCTTGCTTTCCCCACTGTTGACGCAGCCCGGCGGCAAAGATAACAGTGACACCTAGGCCCCGAGACAGCTGCTTATTGTTGACACTGTGTTCGAGAATGAAGCCAAGAAGGTCAACTCCCAAAGTCCCATAATGTTGTGGGTGAAAGATGGACAAGCGTGCGGTGATCTCCGGACTTGTTGCCATCAGCGCTGTCATCAGCGCGTCAAGTGTCGGCCTCCTTTTTTCGCTCTTTCCTAGAGTCCCCATCGTTATCAAAATGTGGCGGCTATAGAGCTCCTTCCCAAGTTGTCGGCTCGTGTGCGCGCATATGCGTAATAGTACTCCAGGTCAGCGTTCGACCTGGAGCTCTGTCTCGTAATCAGCGCTCGCCGCTGGCTGGATGATAATCCGTCGGATGGAGGGGATAGCCATGCTGTTTCAAGCCCAGGAGCAACGTCGAAGATGTGAAGAATATGCAGGCCTTCCAAATCAACCGTGGAACTCAAGAGTAATACGGCGGCTGCCGAATAGTAAGAACTAGATGTTGCGCCATCGTGGCCGCATTTGACGACAGACGCTGTACTTAAGAAACGTCACGGGTACCAACGCGGCTCTAACGATGCTCAGACTACGCCTTTGCTTCTGGTTTCTTGCTGCCCCATTACTGTCCGGGGCGACGCAACATCCATTCAACACCGAGTCGGATGACCATGACATATTCGAGCTAAAGTGGCCTGTAAATAAAGTGGCAATAATTGGAGCTGGGGTCAGGTCAGTGGTTTCGGAAGTTTTCCAACTCTAATTCGAAGGACTGAACAACATCTCTCTTTCAAAGCGGACTTATTGCGTATCGAGAACTCAGCAGCGCAGGATTTGCGCGTGTCCGGGTTTTCGAGCGAGATGATGTGCCGGGCGGTAACTGGCATTATACAGAAGAGATACCTTTAGATGCTCCCATACCAAATGCCGATCCGTCAGTGGGGGACTTTGTCCCATCATTACCTCCTCGTGGGTCGGAGTTTCCTGTGGTGAAATATTACTCGGACGGCGAGGCGCAGTGGAGGGCGCACCGGAGCCCCAAGCCGGTGTGGGCGTCACTTGAGAGCAATGCTCCGGCTGTACGCTTTGTGCCGTATGTTTTGCCCATAGCGCTGATCTAGATGTCCAGCCCATACAGCAAGTGAGATCAACGCGCGACTCTACGAGGCCGGACACTAACCCTAAGATTTAGATAACAGAACTGCCCTGGCCACCGGGTACTCCCTGGCGTGAGTCATGACCTGCATATACCCTCATCGCCTCACCACTCACATCCGAATTAGACCTCCTCACCGACTTCTTGGCCGCTATTTGCGAGCGTTCGCGTCTTTTCATGGGGTTAACAGTAACGACGTGAATTCGGACATTGCGTACAACACCCGGGTAGAACTCGTCGAGAAGCGTTACGATGAGACTGGGCAGGAGAGAGGCTGGACACTTACGCTGAAGCGGCTGGAGCGAGTCGAGTCGAATAGGACCAAGGCTACGTGGTGGACGGAGGTAAGGTTGGCAGCGCCTGTGGAGTTACTCGGCTGATTGAGGCCCAGGATTTCGATGCCATTGTCGTCGCAACGGGAAGGTGGGTTGATACGTTGTCACCAGGATCGTGTGTTAACACCAAAAAGATACAATGCCCCGAACATTCCTTCGATCCCTGGTCTCCATGACTGGTCGAAGCAATTCCCCGGAAGCGTATCTCACTCTCGTCAGTATCGGCGCCCGCAACCCTTTGAGGACAAAACGGTGCTGGTTGTCGGGGGAGCGGTCAGTATCGCACCTCCACTACATCATCTCATGAAGTAACTTTGCCGTTCGTGTCATAGACAAGTGGTGTCGAGATAAGCAGAGAAATTAATCTTCATGCAAAGAAGATCTTCCAGTCCGTCCGGGTCAGTGCTTTCATCGTATACATCTTATACACTCAATTCACCGTCGCGATCAACAGCCACCAAACCCTAATCTCCCATACGAGGCAGGACGCCTACAGCTCCAGCGCCTTCCGAGGAACGTTAGCCTCGTCCCAGAGATTCGCCGCTTCCACCCTTCCAATTCCAGCATAGAGCTCGTGAACGGAACTGTGAGTCGACTTGAATATTCTTTCTAGCGCTACTCTCATGAGAGTCAAACAGTTCTTAGTCGGCATAGAGCGTATCATATTCGCAACAGGATTCCGGTATTCATTCCCCTTCCTGCCGCAATTCCACAACTCCTCGACCCGTCTGAACATCCCATTGTCACGGATGGCAGTCATCTGCGCTCCCTCCACGAAGATTTCCTATACATCGAGGAACCTACTATCGGATTTCTCAGCAGTACGACATCTAACTCATTCTCCTTATCTTGTTCTGAATACGCTCTTACCCGATAGTGAATTGGGGCATGCAGTCCTTCACATACTCCGAGTACTTGTCGCTAGCCCTCGCGAAAGTGTGGTCGGGCAAGGCGTTGCTTCCCGGGAGGGCTGAACTGTGGCGAAGATATGAAGAACGGGTGAGGGACCGCGGTGGATATGGGCGTCACTTCCAGTTCTTGGGAGCCGAACGGACAGCCGGTGCGCATGAGAGTTCAGTGAGACGATGCTCTGTGAGGCTGACGGGCTCTCAAGCCAATATTCGGTTCTTTCTTGGATGGCTGAACGATGCAGCCGTCAAATACGGGGGGAAACAGGTAAGTCTGGGTTGTTACTCTGGTGGTATCACTTGTACTAAGCGTTGAATAAGATTGACGGACAATCTAAAGAGTACGTATTTGTCAATGAATACCGGAAGCAATGCAGACGCTGAAGTTTTCGAAAGTTTACCTCAGATTACGACTGTCTGGATGCAGGCTCAGTATGGCGTGGTCTTCGCTGAGCTCCCTAATGGTACTGTATCTTCGTTGGACTGGGTACATGGAGAAGATTGGTGAATGCACCTGCTGTATCATCCCATGCCGATATAGACTGCATGTCCGTACGCTTGTTTCGATAGAGCTTCCGTTGTGGTTCACTGACTAAAGTCCTATGAGTTCTGAATCATTGTGTATGTGTGTCAGGCACCGCGCCGTTTCTATCTAAAGACGCCATTCGACGCGATATATTGTCAAAAATCCTCGATCACGATAACGGAACAAACAACGATGTTCTCGACTCCCCAGTTGGGCGTCCTTGAGCGATTAGACAGGCTTCGAAGTCTAGCACTATCTTCTGACTGTTACGACAGCAATGGCACCATAAACGCACTGTATCGCGCAAATAGCGCAAGAAACAAGGTGTTCTATTTGAGGTACTACTTGTGTAGCCTTCCTCTGGCCTTTTTCTGTGCCGGAAGACTGGCGTCGCTATTAACATGGCGTCGATGAAGAAGACAATCGAATCTCCCTCGTCCGACTCGGATTCACAGCATACGAATGTGCTAAGGGAACCGCCGAAGCGTTCGTGGCTTGGGATTTTATGGGATACTGCGGATGTAGGAGCGGAGGAACGACGGATGTTGTTCAAGGTCGATGCGTCTCTGCTGTTATTCGCTTCGGTATATCCTTTTTCTCTTTTGCAAAATGTATTCGCTCACACATCTCTTTTTCAGTTGGGTTATTTCATCAAGAATCTTGACCAGGCATGTGCATAGCTGTGACGAAGTGTATATTAACCTCATCCTTGTTGACTTTATACTAGACCAATGTTACGAGCGCTGTACTGACTTGCCTTCGAGCAAATTAATCTGTTGGCTGACCTATGAATTTTCATTAGTTCTTTGCCGGAATGAAAGAAGATCTGTGAGTTCTCTGCTGGCCTGTCTCGCTCTCTTTTTTCGAAATTTTACAATTTTGTCAGAAACATGAATGGTAACGAACTAGTTCATGCGACTTCTTACTGGACTGCCGGGTAAGATGATTTCTCTGCGCGCTTCGGCTGTGGTGTCTGACGATCTCACAGCTATGTTATCGGCCAACTGCCGTCGAATTTACTCCTTACGAGGATTTCACCGCAATATGTCATCCCGACGGTAAGCGTTCAACGTGGAAGTGTTTATTGCAAGATATCGTTCAACTTTGGCAAGCTTGAATTGGCCTGGGGGCTTGCAACGCTGGGAACATATTCGGTGAAGAATGTCGAGGCCCTCTACGCGCTGAGGTTTCTTGGTCTGTTATTCTTGGTTTAAAGTTGGATTGCTTTAAGCTTATATGTCTTACAGTTGGTTTGTTCGAGTCCGGATTTTACCCCGGGATGCATTACATTTTGGGCTCCTGGTCTGTGTATTTCCAACAAACATATTGTTCTGCTGAGCCGATGGATACTACAGGTATACACCGCGCGAACTAGCGAAGCGATCGACCATATTCTGGGCGTCCGGCTCCCTTGGAACGATGTTTTCCGGATTCTTGCAAACGGCGGCTTACAACAATTTAGACGGCGTTCGCGGGTTAGCTGGGTGGAGGTATGGACTCTCGCCTCTGTTTCTTATTTTCGCTTCTGACTGCACCTAGATGGTTGATGATCGTCGATGCTATCGTGTACGTTCGATTCTATTGACCCGCAACGAAGCAAGTCTGAAGCATTCATCAGCACCATTCCAATTGCACTTTTCGGATTTGTGTTTCTTCCTGATTTGCCATGGTCGGCCAAGCCGTCCTTGCTTCTCAGCGCCGATGTAAGCCGCTCAAATTGATTCCAATCCATGTGGCGATTAAATTTCCTCAGGAGATCGCTCTGGCCCGTGCAAGAATGAAAGCTGTTGGGCGGAAGGAGAAAGAGCCGTGGAGCAAGGCTAAGGTATTTACTACCACCTCTGTCTCTCGCCGAGCCCTCGCTGACGGGGTTATCTAGTTGCGACGAATCCTCACCGGCTGGCATATTTATATATTGCCCATTGAGTATGTGCTCTGGAACAACGGGAGCGCGCAGTCTCCTATGCAATATTGGCTCAAGAGCTTCAACGTCAAGCCGTATCCTGTCCCAGGGATACATTACACCGTCTCACAAGTTCAATTGTGTTGGTGCCGTTTGTGATTCTCTGAGCTAACATTCAAGAATACTCTCTTAGTACCTCTTCCGGCAACTGCCATCTTTTTTGTTACTGCTTTAACATTAGCTTGGGTCAGCGATGGCCCGGCCAAAGGTGAGCGCACTGTGTCCAAATTGTCTTTCAACCTCGATACTAAGATTGAATTGGCAGGGTTAAGATGGCCATTTGTCATTGCGGGATCAATCACCACCCTGATATTCGACACCGTATGGCTCTCTATGCCTCTTTACACTCACTTACGGGGACATTTTGCCTATTTCTACCTCATGACCCTCGGAGTGCGTCTCAGTTCAAATTTCTGCCAAAGTTCCACGGTTTGAACTCGTTGTTCAGACTACCGCGGGTCCGCTCATTCTCAACTGGATAAGTGAGATCACTGGCGCAGATGTGAGTCGTACATACTATTTACTTCCAAAACCAACGAGTTTATGGAGAATGAACTTCGCGCTATCTGTGTTGCGTTGGGCAACGATCTCGCCTATGTGGTTCAAGCAGTTGCGCCAAATTTTGTATGGAAGACGACGGACTTTCCGCGTGCTACGAAAGGCTATCATTGGTCTATAAGTATGCTCTTCAAATCTCACTCGGCCGTCTCGCTAACCAAAAGCTAATTGTAGTTCTGCAATTCCTGCTGAGTGAGACTCTTTCCCGAGCTGTCGCGATTTACTAACCGCACTTTCAGTCACTTGGACTTTCTTGATTCTTTATCTCCTTCGCCGTGATAAAAAGAAAGGTTCTGAATCGGCAGTATCAGATACGAATCAACCTACACTCGAGCCGACGGAAACTAGTACTGTGGATTCGGGGACGGTTCCTGTACTTGAACATCACCGTCGTAAAGTAGATGAAATTATGGTTTAAGGAGCGAAACGAATTCAATTCGATGCCAAATTCCAACTGAGTTCTAGGACGATAACGCCATAATCACTCTCGTCGTACCTTGGAATTTCAAATGCGGCCCGTCGGGCAAAACTTGAAGATGATTCAACTCCAAAATATTGTGTGAGAATGGGAGGCAATGGCGCTATTTTTCGAGACAAGCTCAACATATACCTTACTATACTCTCCCAAGTCCCAAGTCATCTGCCACCCTTATCGCGAGAACGCTTTTTGGCTCCATTTCGAAGTCGTATTGCGTGCTAACTAGCTAAAGACGCTTGGTAAGTATTACTATTAAGTAAAGGTGAAAGGGCGTAGTATTTAGAGGGGCGCGAAACGATTTCTAGTGCTACTAGTATATTCTCGCGTCCAGAGCTTATTCTACTTACACCATGGCCCCAGTCGCGACCGAAGTTGTTACCCCCACTCCTGCGCACCAGGTTATCAAGCCTAGCGCTATTCAAACGCCGACGTATCCCGAGGAAAGCGCAACCTTCAAGCGTCCCCCGGCAAACACGCTCCGGCGCTACGAGAGAGCGGGAATTGATATCTCGCGTGAGTTGAGCTTGCCCATTCGGTCTCGAAAAGCGTCGCGTAACTGAAGCGATGCCTTGCAGAGGGATACCCGTACCTCCCTAACAAACCTGGTGAGCAACGACGAGGGTTTTCATGACGAGAATCTTGTTGACCAAGTTTTCTGTGTAGAATTTGTTCAGGATGTGGAGAAGTTGCAGACCAACTTGCGGAACTATGTCGATCCTGGAACCAGAGCTGATCCCGAGAAGAAGGCGCTTTTTGGTGCGGCGAAGGAGGTCAGGGATTTATCGATCCACGTCGGGGTGAGTTTTCCTTAGTCCCCGCCGTTCAGTCGAGAGACTTGAATTGTCCGCAGACCGAGATTGTAGGTTTGCAACTCGCGGAGTTGACTGACCAGCAGCGGGACGAGCTTGCTCTCCTTGTAGCGTACGTCTCCAGTTTTCCACAATGCAAGTTGATTGCTGAAAACGTGTCTCGATTGCCAGTGAGCGCTCGGTCGTCTGTGCGTATCGGCATCTCAAAAACTCTTCGAAAATTGTAACTGACACGACTGCCATAGTCTTCCGAGACCAGGACCTTTCGCCACAGAAGCAGAAAGAGCTGGGAGTGTACCTCGGCGACGGCGAAATCGAGATTCATCCCCAGGTGCCTCAGGTGCCGGGTGTGCCGGGAGTGACTCTCATTTGGGAGCGCGCGCGGGAGTATCAGGTGAAGGTTCCGCGCGGATTCCGAAATGCCTATCCGTCTGGGAGCTATGGCTGTGAGTTGGTTGTCCGTCGAGGGTTGCTCGTCACTCAAGATGCTTCGCTCAGGGCACACTGATTTGGTACATCTCGCGTTTCCACCGGGGTACACACACTTGCACCAGGACACGGTTCCTGAGGTCGGCGGCGATACGCTCTGGGTAGGCGTTACTATACACGAGGGACAAGGAATTGATGAGCTAACTGCGTTTGTTCCAGGCTTCAGGCTACTCTGCCTACGACAAATTCTCGCCTGGTTTCCGCAAGCTTCTCGACGGGTTAAAGTGAGCTTGATAGCATATCGCTGCAATTGCAACAATCCGACTGACTGCCTCTCAAAGCGGAATCTATCGCTCCGCCCACCAATACAAGGACGCCAATGACCCCAGTGCGCCGGCGCGCCATGTGCACATAATCCACCCTCTGGTACGTCTGCCCCTTTGAGATAGTAACGAGGTCAGAACCGATGACGATGAGCTAGGTGCGCACACACCCTGTAACCGGATTTAAGACCGTTTTCGCGAATCGTGCTATGACTGTCGGTATTGAGGGACTTGACCAGGCAGAGAGCGACGCAATCTTGAACCACATCCACGAGTGCGCATCCATTTGTATAGACGAGTGCCGATTGACGATCTTACCGCTGGCAGTGTGTACGAGAAGTCGACGGACCTCCAGATTCGCTGGAAGTGGACCCCGGGAACGTCCGCAATGTAGGTTTTCGGTCTGCATTGCTTGAAGCAGCTATTGACAGGTTTGATGTATAGCTGGGACAACCGCACGACTATCCACACGGTGTCTTTCGATTATGAGGGCAAGGGAGAGCGGCATGGTACAAGGGTTAGTTCGCTGGCGGAGAAGCCGTTCTTTGACCCCAGCTCGAAGTCGAGACGCGAAGCCTTGGGATTGGATGCTTGAAGTTTTGTACAATAGGTGGTTCGCTGTAAATTCTTGTAACCAATTTGATAAATCTCTGCTGCGTTGATTTCTCTGCGTCGTGAGTATTTTGAGAGACCAAAGTACGCTGCGATTCACAGAGTGCAGGCCAAGAGAACTTGAAGAACAACGTCCAAATATCCCTGTGGATTCATGCTAAGCTGAGCATAGGCTGTGGTGACGGTGACAAACGAGGATACCTTGCCATTTAAACCTCTCGGAAATCCGTGCCGGATTTGATCGTAACAGCTTGCCGCTGTCGCGCAAGTTTGCAGAGAGAGCTGGAGAGAGTAAGGCTGGGGCATCACAAGGTTGAAGTGTATGAGGCATATAGGGCTTAGAATTTGGTTGAGCACAACATGCAAAATATCTGGTCGTGGCAGGAGGAGTATGACGGTAACTCGGCACGCCGGCGCATCGGCACTGATTGCCGGCTGACCCAAAAAGGCAGGCGCCTGTGCTGATGGTAAGCCGCCTCCGCTCTTTGTCGTCGTTTCTCGCGTCCTCCTCGCACCTCCTCCTCCGTTTCCTCCATGGCTCTCCCCAAGGCGAGTCCTTTGCTCGCTGCTGCTGCCATCGTCTGTGGCTAACTCAAGCCCTCCCCCCTTCTTATCCGATTAGCGCATCATCAAGGTACCCCCGCTCTTCCTCAAAAGCACTACTAGGTAGCTTCTGAGAACAATCGCCACTTAGGAAACCGAGCGCTTAGTGGCGGACCCTGCACCTGGAATCACCGCCGCGCCACATGAGGAGAATCTGCGATACTTCGATGTCACAATCCAAGGTCCCGATGGTAGCCCTTTTCAGAGTGCGTCTCTGTCTCGCGTTATCTCTTTTATGCTCCCAGCCCGCGTTTGGTTCTCTCTGGATCCCTGCACATCGTCCAGTGTCTCTACGTCTTCAGCGAGCTCCGGGCTGATTTCCCTTTTTTGTCGTTGTAGATGGTGTATTCAAGCTCGAGCTGTTTCTGCCCGAGGAGTATCCTATGGCACCTCCAAAGGTCCGGTTTCTCACCAAGATCTACCACCCTAACATTGGTGAGCCCGCCGTCTTTGACGTTTATCTTCTGGCTGATCCTCGTGTGCGCTACCTAGACAAACTCGGGCGTATCTGTCTCGACATTCTGAAAGGCACGTAATCGCTCTTCACTCTCTCTCTGTACGCTCATATGCTGGGCAATAGACAAATGGTCCCCCGCCCTTCAAATCCGCACCGTCTTACTCTCGATACAGGCGCTCCTCAGCGCGCCAAATCCGGACGACCCACTAGCACCCGACGTCGCGAAGCACTACAAGGAGAACGAGAAGGACGCGCAACGCGTTAGTCGCGAGTGGACGCAGCAATACGCGTCGGATTGAGGCGGCTGTATATGGTGTATGGTGCGGATGTATTGTTAGGCATGGTATCTTGAATGACAATGTACAGTGGATCGATCTCCCATCTCTTTCATCTTGCGTGGAGCGAGACTATTTAGAATGCTGATACGCTAGAGTCACAGATTTATTATTCATATTGTAGAGCCCCGGCCGCTTCCTTATGCACCTGCGAACTTGGACTCGGCCTTGTATATGCAGTGGGGGGCGCTACCGCGATTTCTCTTCCACACATCCCGCCTTCCTTCGATGGCGAATTTGGAGCGGGTCCCGCGACAGCTCGAGTACACGGAATCCCGCGCTGAGCGGGCCAATACTAGATAAGAGGATCTCAATTCGAATTGGAAGGCATTGAAGTAATGATACTGGGCTACGACTCGACTGCTCCTCGATGCCGCACCAAGCTCGGGATGAGGAACCTTCCCCGCTGCTTAGTTCAGGAGCTTAGGATCTGGTCACAGACGATTCAGATACTCTCCAGTCAAGTTTATCGCCACAGTCGCGACAATAATGTCGCCTGGTTATCCCCCTTCTCTTAACTGCCACTTCCCACGTTCTGCAGAGACTTATCTGTTAGTATCTTGTTCCTCCCATGACTCTGAAGGCGAGCCCGGTCGACGGGACCAGCGACAGACGCGATGTGCGCGCTAGCTGTGCAGAAGAGGTACGCCGCTTCGCTCACTGTCGTGACTGTCAGCGACCGGGGGTGTGTGTCGACGTCCTTTCTTGGGCAATGGAAGTAACTATTAAGCGTATCTAAGGCGCTGGAACTTGAAGGATATGAAGGATATGGATACTACTGCTCTGTGTGGTTGACTGCTTGAATCGGAAACCTCTCGAGGCAAAATTCCCCTGAGATGGGGTGCTCGATGCTGCGTGCACCGAACCTCGCTCGCCGAACGCATGCCACAAATATTTTCTTTTCTGGAAAACTCTGCTTGCCATTTGCTGGGAGCTTACACCACGTCGATGACTAAACCATCCTGTTACTTCCAGCCGCGATGACGCGGCGCGGAACGAAGAATTTCTCCCAATCTTGCTCTCAATCGCGGAGGATGTCCGACGCCAATTTAATTTTGGAGCCTACCGGTCCTACCGGTTCACAATTCATATAAGAGAGAGCGAAGTTCGCGACTCTTGCACCTCTCTCACGAGTCACCAGAAGCAGAAATGCCAATCTTCAACATCGACACAACTTCGGAGGAAGTAGCTGCGGCCTTCACTGAAGAAATCAAAGGAAAGAATGGTAAGGCCGCCGCGCTCAGCTTTTATTAGGTCAATTTACGAGCTGTCGTTAATTCCATGCATTCTAGTGCTCATTACGGGGACTTCCATCGGTGGCATCGGATACAAGGCTGCAGAGACGATCGCAAGATACGCTGCGCTTGTCATCATCACAGGACACAATGTAGAACGGTTAGACGTCGCGCATCGAGTTCAAGTTGAAAGGAACTCAGATGTTCACAAGGCTCAAACTATCGGAAGAAGCGCTGAAGAAGGAAGTCCCTGGCGCGAATATTCGACCACTTCTACTCAACTTGTCTTCCTTCGATGCGGTTCGCAAAGCAGCTGATGAAGTAAATGCATATCCCGAAAATATCGACGTGAAGTCTTCACTACCTTCGTCAAAATCGATTTCCACTCAATTGCGCTAATTGGTTTTTAGATCCTGATTAATAACGCCGCTGCATCTATATGCCCGTTCACGCTCACCACAGATGGTTTCGAGCAGCAAATGGCCACCGATCATTTGGGCCCGTTCCTCTTCACAGCTCTGATCTTACCGAAGATTCAAGCTGCCAAAACTTCGACTTTTACTCCCCGCGTTGTCAATGTGTCGAGCGGCGCACACTTGTGGTGTAGTGGTATTGACCTGGCAGAGGTGGAGAAACCGCAGGAGAGCACGTATAATGGGACGCAAGCCTATGCGAAAGCCAAGAGCGCGAACATCCTGGCGGCTCGCGAGCTCACGCGGCGTGCGGGTGGGCAATTACACGCGTTTAGCGTGTGCCCAGGAGGTGGGTGCAGCAGCTCAACTTTTGACCGGAAATCTTCATCGAAAGAATACGAATTTAGCTACCCCGACGAACTTCGTGTTTCAGAATTCGGACGCACGATCATATTTTTTGGACAGCGGTCTGTTCATTTGTACCTGGTGATTGATTTCTGAGTTCGATTCTATCGCAGGCGTCATCTCGGAGAACGGTAAACCTTCTGCCAATGCTTCATCTCTTTTGAAGGAAATTCCTCAAACATCGTCGCTGTCCTGGAAGACGATCTCACAAGGCACAGCAACGTATGATTTTGCTTTCGGTTCAAATTTGACTGCTCACCGGAACTTCGGCTATAGGATGCTCGTGGCGGCCTTCGACCCATCTCTTAACGGTTAGTTTGCTATAAGGAACCTTTACATCGTTTACATCGAGTTCCTGACCAACCGTCAAAGATAAACCTGGCTGTCATCTTGCAAATGCAGTTGTGGCAAACGAGAATGTCGCGCCGCACAGCTCTGACATGGTATGTCTTTAAAAATCTAGCTTGATATAACTCTGTATCTGAGTCTGTTCGTGGAATCAGGAGACGGCCAAGAAACTTTGGGAACTTAGTGAACGACTTGTTGGTGTAAAGTGTCTTTGAAAGGCTGTGTTGCATATAGCAAGACAGATCTCGAGCCAGATATTTCACCCCGGAACTTTGTTGTGCCCGCATTCTATGCCGAATTATAAGTGACTCTGTTTTCTTGTGGTCTCGATAATTCAACTCCTCGTTACATGATGCAAATAAACATACTAAACTTGACATGGTGACGTAGTATTGAGCGGCAAGGATAGGAAAAACAAACGCTGAGCTTGTCGCAGTTGGCCATGGTGCGTTTGATTACTTGAATTGTGAAAATCAAGTATCTCATCAGTGCCCGCGGAATAAGCCGAACTTTTCAACCACAGTTGATGGCCGGAAAATCACCTCTCATGGAGCAGGTTGAACGATGAAAAATGCCCGGAGGCATCCAGAACGCTCTCTCGGGGATTGCGGTTTCGATGCTGAGACATTTGGACGAGAAAATCTCAAGGTCTCACTTTCTCCGAGATGACCGAACCTCGACCTAGGTTGCGATATTTGGCGCACACATCTTGAAGCTATTGACGAAACTTGGCGAGAGACGGTGAGTGGTCCATCTGGAATCGATTTACGTTGGGGAATCACGGATAATCTTTTCTAATATAGAGCTGTGCTCAATCAGAACCCGAATGTTCAACTTTTTCGCGTCTCGTTCTTCTCGTCGAACTCGGTGTCTTCGGCGTATTTCTCGTCGAATGGGAAAGAATCTAGAGTGCAATCTAGACTGATCGAGAGCAATGTCTCACTGCAAGACGCCGAAAAAAACTCCAAGACACGAAGAAGTATGTCTCGGCCCCTATTTCCTTTCTTGGTATAAATACCTCTGCCTTTCGCTGTATGTACTTTCCTCACTTCGCTACTCAGCGTAACTCCACACAAAAACACTCTCATCTACCCATCTTCATCTACCTCTACATCAACATGCCTCCTGCTCCTGCTCCCCAAGATACCGCTGGTCCTTATACTTCTTTCGACCCGTTCCACTGGGACCCGTTCCCCATGCCCACCTTCCTCGTCACGCCTTCCGCGGCGACGCCTACCTCGTCGAACTGGGTTGATCCGTTGACGCAGGGCGTCCCGGCTCCGCCCAAGTTGCCTGTGTGGGGTATTGTTCTCATGGCGGTGTCCCTTGGAATTGGGTTTCTGTTTATATGTTATTATGCGTATAAGAGCAGTAAGGTGTGGAGTGCCAAGTTGCCTAGTAATAATGTGAGCTTTGAATGCTTTTACTTCATTATCTTTGACTTATGTTCGATGGAATGTAGCCCAAGAGGGAGCGACTTTCCTTCTCGCAGAAAGTCGAGAAGATTATGGTCGGGGAGGTGGTGACGAAGCCAATTGCGGCTCCTCCTCCTGCGTATACGGGAAACAAATCCGTGCGTTTCTCATCTTGCGCATCGATTGAATTAGACTGACTTGGTATGCAGATGCAACAATCGTCCGTTCGCAGTCCCAAAGCTCAGCCATCCCTGGGCCCTAAAGACGTCGACGAGGCACCACGTAAACCCTCTATCCTCCGCGAGACCCACAAGTTCAGCGACCCACCCGCCTACCTCGTCTCAATGGAAAAGAAATGGTACGGATTCGATGAATCCGCTCTTCGTGAATCCATCACGCATGCCAACACCCGACACAATAAACACAAAGACTCTCATATCCCAAAGCCGTATATCGGGCCGAGTCGAAAGAAGTCCATGCAGGCTGCGCGGGCTGCAGCTGCAGCTGCGAGTCGCGGTGATGCGGAGCAAGGGTTGCCTCCGATCCTCCGCCCCGAGGGTGCGCGTTGGTAAGGGGTGTTGAAATCCGGAGGTGTGAAGAGGATGAAATGTTCTCAGGTTCGCGGTGGACGACGTCGAGGTATGCACGTTTATGCGTTCCACCTGTGATTTCCAGTTCTGATAATTTCGGATTTAGGAATGAGCTCGATGTTCCACACGCCGCTGGGACTGCAGCTGTACCACGATTGGACAAATCGTGTTCGTTACGCCGCTGCAACAAGCGACCGGTCCCACATTTCGGTGCCACCTGGGCTGAACGAGTTCATGGCCTTGCGATAGCTGGCCCTTCAGACGGAGTCAGTCGGCATCATGTCTTGCGAGAGACTATTGGTGGAGATATATCATACCCGGACCACCTGTGACCATTCCGAGGTGGAATAAATCCAAGTTGAACTCTTCAACAGTCGTTGTTCAATTTCTTGAATGGATTTTTACTTTTAACAAATGCCCAAGTGAGAATTAATGTGACTAAACTGTCATTATATCAGTATACGTCCCACCGCTGCTGCCGTGAACCCTTCGTCTGAACTCGGCTTGCGGCTGGAAATCGAGTTGTTGGTTGAACCGTGGGTAAGCATCGGCAAGTTGCGAAAAGTTTCCGATGCCGATACCGTAACGTGGGACATTCGTTTGAGCTCTTCTGCCACTGAACCGTCTGTACAAATGAAGGGCTCAAACCTCGATGAAAAGAGTGTTAAGTATGCATATATTCCCAGATTTGTGTCTAAGTGACCAACCTCTCCCCAGTTTTGTCACGTTGAAATCGGCCATTCGAAGCGGACGCAGCCGCACTCGTCGTCAACTCGTCGTAGTCGCAGCTCATGCTTGCCTTGCAAGAGATACTACCAGAGATGTCTTTTTTCAATGAATACTGGTACCATCTCATTATGCCATCGGAGGATTCTCTTCCCGGACTCTGTCTCCGCAACACGCTTGCCACATTTCGGCAATACTCATTTCGTGCATGAGAGTCTACGGAGCAGCTACGGCAGCGCTCGACGCGGTCCATTTCTACTACGGTCGGGAGACTAACCGCCCCGTTGAGATCCCAAACACCCGACATGATCTGTGAGGCTGGAAATGGTCAAGACTCGAGACGCTATTACTGGATGTGCATTCGTGTCTATCTTGCTCTATGCCGTGCGAAGGCGATGAAGTTTGCAAAGAACTCTGGCCTTGAATTGTGAAGATGAAGCAAGCAGGCGGGTGAAACTTGGGCAAGACGGATCATCAGGTACAAATATACCGCTGCCGCTCTACACCAATCCGTACCAATGTGCATTGCAGCCCGATCCCTCCCTGACTGAACTCGATTACGTCTCAACGCGTTCAGCGCACGCCATACGACCTCCTTTCTCAAGGCCAGCGAATGTAGGAACGACACCTTCACTTGAAGTAAAACGGACTACCCTTGTTTGGGAAATTGGGTATCTCGCTATACACCCATACCGCTGTGTGATTCTGGTATTCCTCCTCTCCAAGTTATGTCATGTTGATCTTCGGTTTCTTTTCTTCAAGAACGCCTTCGAGTCGAGAAAACGCTCCTGATATCGTCTTATGGCAATTCCGTGCTGGCTCGGACAAGCTCGGAGCGAAGGGCCCCAGTTTGACATCTTTTGCAGAGCGATTTCGTAGGCGCATCCCGTCGCTTTGTACATACTCGATCCTCATTACTTCAAAGTCGTCTACAAGCCCAATTCGACACGAAGACTCCTCTCCTTCCCAGCCTTCGGAGCCGCTGTCCGCTGGAACGAGCAGGTCCCACACGCTGACTTCCGCAAGTATCCGCCGGTGTCTCGCCTTCTCCTTCGTGCTAAACCGTGACTTGTACTCTCTGGACATGTCCCGACCTAGTCCTGCTGATCGGATGATGCTCCCGGTCGCTTCTTCAGTCAATCGTTTGCGAGCAGGTGTCTGTGAAGCAGGCCAGGTGCGGTGGCGAAGCGCGAGAGGGTGGAAGATGCAGCTTGAGCTGAGCAGCTGGAGAGCGAAATGAGGGGGCGTCAGGCACCTCGCAACGTAGCCTCCGGCGGTCGTGCTCGAGTGTTGTTGTCGCGAACTTGCGCGTCGCACCAGGGATGCAGGGACCTTTACCTGTGACGGAGTCGAAAAGCGTGAACCACGGAATGTCTCTTTTTGGTTCTCTGCTTTCTTGCTCTCGGCTTCTGCGGAAGATGCGATCGCCTGCAGGCTCTTGAAGGGAAGGCAAGTGCATGGCGGGCCTGTGCAGCGGAGCTTCTGTGGAGAGTGAGACGGTCCTCCGGACTGTTGGTTTCCCGACGACGGCACACGAGCGTGTCATCCGAGACGACATTGCAGAGGCGGGTGTGTGTTTTGACATTCTCAAGCGCAGGCCCTGTGCGAGCGTATGCGATGAGGTCGGAGAGCTGGAAGAAATATGGATGACATTCTGCTGTGACGGAACCAGAGGCAGAACGGTCGCAGATCTCGTCAAAGCCGCACTCGCTTCCTCTAGCACCCGTTCATGATGAGCGGTCGCGTCACCCTCGTCGCTCAGAATGCCTGGCTTCCCGGGGATGTCGCCAAAAGTCGGTGCCTGCCTCGAGCTATACCTACTTCAGTAGCTCAAAGCTCAGTCACCGCATCTCATTTTATATGTGTTTTCAAGATTGTCGATATTGCTCCATTCCGACTGTACTGACTACCGGTGCTCAATTCTAGTTCCATGGCGTACGCTGGGGAATGAGACTGAGTATGCGCGAACGTTTGCGTCCTTCTGCTTGTTGAGGCACTCTGTCGTTACACGTATCCGGTGTCTTTATCTTACGCAAAAATTCGGAGAACGCCCGCTTTCCCTTGCGCCAATTCAGCTCGATGGCAGGCGATGGACTGGGAAACAGATGCGAGAAAGACGAATTCCGCAATGAATATTGTTCTGTCTACTCTTGTGGTCAATGAAATGTGGCGGAGGATTCTTGAATTACACATACTGGAAAGGTCATCGACACAGTCAGTGACGGTGCTCGGGGTGGTTTATACTTCGCGCCTGTTTCTGTAGGGGAAGCAAGGCTTCCTTCCAGTTCAGTCGCGCGAGCCCGCTTGTCAGTCTGCATTATCTCGACGATTTCACCAGCCCTGGGTCGCGCACTCGGTTCATGTGCCCAACACGTCTCAATGAGCGCCCACATGTGCGTCGAAATTCTCTGCAGACGGGAAGGTCTTCTCTTTTGGATTGTGACGGCTAAGAGAACTGCAGATTCTTGCTTGAGCTCAGAGAAAGGAGCTGCATCACTGTACAGCTGTTCTTTGCTCGGTATGTACGGGTTGAAACCGGTTGTTTACGCACCTCATAGCAGACACAGGCGAAGGCGTAGACATCCGTTGCAGGTGTTCCAATGATTTTCGGTGAATGCAGCGAGTCCGGACTTAATAGCTCAGGCGCTTGCCACCGCGTACTGCCGGCACGGGCTGAACTATACGCCGTCGTGTCAGCCCAGGAAGCTAGCCCGAAATCTGCCAAGCGTGCATGGCCGCTCTCGTCGATCAGAACGTTGCCTATTGTAATTCAAATTCATTCGTGTAATGGTCGCGAGAGTGAAAAGTCCACGCACTGCCTCGGAGGTCTCCGTGAATAACAGACTTGCTGTGAAGATATTGTAGACCTTGAGCGATTTCGAGGAGCTTGGGGGTTTGAGACAGTCAGAAAACACCAGTGCTCGACACTATTAGAGACTCACAAGAGCTTCGACCTTTTCCGACGACTGGCAGCCTTTGAGATGGTTCGCAACTGTGCCATTCGGCATCCACGGGCAAACCATAGCCATCGAAAAAATACTGTCCAGCCCTTCTCTCGAATCGTTGGTATGATACAGACCGATGAAAGGCACCACGGAAGGGTGATCGAGTGTTTTCCACAGCAAGGCTTCCTGGCATAACTTCTGCGAAGGCTTTGTAATGAGCATGTGTGTTTAGAGCTTTCAAATACGACTAACCACCCACTGCCGCCGTCTTTGTTGCTCCGTGTCAGTTAAATAGAGTCGCAGCTGTTTCAGAGCAACAGGTCTTGACTTGTATACGGCCTTGTATATGTCTGCGAATCCGCCTGCTGCAAAGGGATGCGGGCTCCTTTGCTCCACATCGTGTATGGAGAGGGATGACGGAAATCGTTTGTACGAATAACAAAGCTTCACAACCAGCCGATGAAGCGTGGTGTCAGGTGTACCGGCGGTTTCGTTGCGTATATTATCAAGGACCTGTATACTGTGTCAGTGAGGCTGTACATATCCGAAAAACAAATTGCACATCTTGAGCAAGGTCGAGGATGGAATTGACGTCCTGGGTGGGTTGACGGGCGGCAGCTAAGATTGCCTCTTGACATGAAATGAGGCGACGCTTTAAATTTCGCCTATCGTTGTCCAGGGCTGCGATAATTTTCGGGTCATCGTCCGCAGATAATTTTGTAGCGATCTGAAAATCATGAACGGTGTGACCGAGATATCGGGGGCTGGAGTGTGGTATGGCTCACCTCCAACAAATGCCCTTGGTATTGTAAAGCTGAGAGCAAAGGAGTGAAACTGGGGGCCGATAACGAGGCTTCGACTGGGATGCAGCACTTGAGCAATTCTTCTTGAATTCTGGGACAATTCTCTTCAGGCGGAAGGATCATTTCAATATCTGACATTGTACTCACTGTCGGCGATCTTGTGCCTTGGCTTCTTCCCAGAGCGCCTTAATAAGATTCTGTCAAGCACGGTATCAGCGCGTGCAATGTATTTACCACCGTACGTTGTCACCTTGTACAGCTAGGGCATGAGGTCAGCATAACGATCCAATTCTGTATTGGCGACATAAGGCGACATACCGAATATTTGCTTTCGTCTGTCAATTCCAATTCGGGTGCACTTGCTTGCATTCCGCCCTTGGGCTTCGCTTCATTGGGGCTAGTCGGAAAAGGGACAGTAGAAGTAGCCGCGTCAAGAGACGGCGCGCATTTAGAAGATCTTCTACGGCGACGACGAGGAATATAGACAGCCAAGCGAGGCTTGTGATCAGCCGTCGAATCACCATGAATACCGGTGCCGGCGTTGACGACGGCTGGCATCCTGAGGGATGCATCGTCGATGGAGCAGCCGGGGATGAATTCAGGTGGAGGCACATTCAGAAGTGTAGAGGAAGCTGAGGCAGCGGAGTCGGATTTCTCGGGCCATTTCCCCTTTGATTTATTGCGAGCGAATGAGTTCCTCCGTTTCGCAGAGCCTTTTGGAGCCTGTCCCGACGTTCTGGGAATCGATCAGCTTCAGCGTCTTAATCAATATCGGGACTGACTCTGGAGCTGCGGGCTGCTTGGTTTTGGAGGAAGAAGCGACGGCGTCATTCACGAAGGATGAATTCCTACGGGCGAACAAGTTGACAAACGACCTAAAGGGCTCTGTCGAAGGCCGTAAAGAAGCGGAAACATCTGGTGGTGGGGAAGGAGTGGACTGAGAAGTCGCGGCCTTGACCGCGTCCGTATCTCGTTTCCCTTGCTTTGAGAACGATGGGAACCTGACCGAGCTCTTCGCGTTTGCCGTTGCGGAGGGACTCGACTGGGAAGCCATAGCTTCGTCCGCATCCGCATCTCGTTTCGCTTGCTTTGAAAACGACGGGAACCTGCCAGCGAACGAGCGCTTCTTCGATCGTTTGGCCGGGTTATCGTTGGCATTGGGAGGAGATGAAGAGGGTTGCACGCTAGCAGATGGCTGAGTAGAAGTCAATGAAAGTTTCCGCTTTCGCGCAAATGAGAAGGCGCGGGGTCGACTGGAACCTTCCGGCGCTTTGGCGGGGGAAGGTGAGGATTGCAGGGTCTGGTTTTGATAGATGCGAGTCAGCTACTTCATAATCAAGGGGCATTTCACGACGTACTGTGGACTTGTTCTGTTTTGGTAGATATACTGGTAGCTGATTCCCGGCGGATGAGGCCTTGGGCTCGGTGTGCTGGTGGCCTCGGTTTTGTGAGCTTTTTGCCGTTCCCGCACGCACACCACCCTTCGGCCAAGGTTGTTTCTTCCCCCCGGATGACGAGGGCGATCCTACCAACGAAGTAGTCGACTTCATTGCTGCGTGTAGAGCGCCAGGCATGTTCACTCCTTCAGTCGAGTTTTTTCTGTCTCTTGCAACGTTGACGTGCACAGACTTCACGGGAACCTGGCCAAAACAGGTAGCCGTCGATTTACACGCCCTGAATTGACGGTCAATCATATGCATGAAGGTGCAGTATTAAACCTGACCCTGGACTAGTATCGCTGGGGGCAGTGAAACTCTTTCTCCTGAAGTTACGGAAAGACCATTTACGGAGTCGGTGTTGGTTTCCATCATTCGTTTGCTCTACAGGAGTTCTCTGCATGAGCAAACCGTCCTGCCAGTGAGCACTGATTCAGTGAGAGTCGGGAGCAAGCGCGCACATATATAAAATCACCTTAGTCTGGGGGAGTGATATATCAACCTCCTGTCAGCGAGAGTTAATGGTGATATATCCTGGCCTCTCGTCGACAGTCGATTTTGATATATCGACTCACCCTCGGCTTTGAGGCTGTATATGTAGAATAGTCCGAACGCTGAGATGGGATGCTGATGTGGGGAAGATGGTTGCTATGAGGGGCAAATCCGCATTCGGACGGCGTCGATCAGGGCTTCTCGACGTCGTGATCAACGACAATGGAGCGCTGTCGACGTCGTCGGCAACGACGTTGCGGAAAAAAATCGAAAAAAATCGAATTAAATTACGATAAATTCTGGACATGTGCGGGGAGCATGATGTAACACGAGCCTTCAATATATGGCGTGAGCGCGGTAAGGGTACATTGAAAATAGAAGAATACGAAAAATAAAAATGGACCGGCACAGCAGCGCGGTGATTCTAGCGGCGCGTGCACTGAGGAGCTGATATACTTCGTATTATGGAGTCTCGCACGGCGGGAAGGCCGTGAACGCTGTTGGCATGACGTGGAAGCGCCGTGCCGCTTCCCGAGAAGAAAGAGAAGATGGCGCATGGTTGATGAAGCGTCGATGGTGGCTAACTCATCGAATTCGGGGACAGAAGCATGTACTGCACTCGTTAGAAAAGGATCGAGCAAGAAATGAAGTGGGGAGACATTACGGCTGCAATATACAGGTCGCGCGGCCGCCTGTCCCGGTCCGCCAGCAACTCCACTCGACGATCTATATCCGATGCTGTGTAGCGGATATAAGTAAACCAAGGGTGACCACTGTTGGATTGCAGACGCACCGAAGAATTGGGATATTGATATTTTAGAGAAATCACGAACGGGTGGTTCAGAGCGCAGTTGAGCATCCAGAGCCTATAATAGCATTCATGAAGTGAGGATAAGATCTAGTAGCGGGAGATTTGTGGAAATTGACGAGTTTCAGTGCATAGACGGAGCGAGGAGACTGGGTGTCGACTCCAAGATATAGCAGCCATTAACCGAAATTTGACCGGGCGGGAACAGCCAGAAATGAGTAACATGTTGCCTGGAGCATGTTATAATCGATTGACACTGTAAAACGCGGCTGAGAACATCGAGCAGGCTGTTTCGACACGGAAGATGGTGGACGTGGAGGAAAAGTGTGTCACGGATGTCACGCCGGGTCACTGTCCCGGTATTGCCGAATTGGCGTCACTGTCAGCGAAATCGTGTTCGGGTACGAGGCGTAAACGGGTCGGAAGGATTCTGAGTAGGCAGAACATATGTATGTAGCATGCCAATGTACTTGAAACATTTTGGGGCCGGAACTCACTTCTCTGCGAAGCAAAACGAGCAAAAAGTGGTTGAACAGCGCTTAATTGGGCGCTTAATGGCGTCACTGTCGGAGAAAATGGTGTCGATATAGCTCATTTCCCGGGTATCCGGTGCGATGTGGTGGTAATTAGGCTCTCAGTGCCTATCCAATTCAGAATATGTCCTTAGCTTGGAAGGCGAGGGGCAGAACAAAATATTTGAGCGAAAAGATGTGGCGCTGCGAACTTGGTGTTGAGCTTGCACTGAGAACTAAGGTGCAATCGACGCACATTTGTGCAACTTCCTGGATTTTCTTTTCTGCTTGAAATTCATCAAAAATTTTGACATGGGTTCAACTGAACACCTTCTGAGACTACACCTCACTCTTTGAATACTCGGTACACGCTTCAATGCGTCGAATCTGCATGGTTTTCTGTGCAAACCCAAATAAGCGCCCGTTAAGCGCTCACTCGGAGACCTCGGTCTTGTTCGGGAGCTCCGCGCCGGAAGGTCGAGAGCGATCTGGACCCATCAGCAGCGAATCGGCGGCCTGCCGTCGGGGCCCATCATCCGCAAACGGTTACGTGTTGTTGTTTTGAATTTTCTCATCGTTTTCCGTCCATTTTGTCGAGGTAGAGGCTGAGCGCTGAGCTTCTTGGGGGTTGAGGCTATATGCTCCACCAAATCATTCAATGTTTCGAATTTATTAAGACGGTAATGAATAACAGCACAGATGAAGAATTTATGAACAGGAAGAATATCCGTCACTTGTCAGAACGAATTAAATACCGGCACAGTCACAGCAGTTGAAGGGTGAGGAGGTAGACGGGAGAATGGGTATGTTTGGGGTCATTGCAGATCTTGACAGGTAAAACGAACCGCCGAGAATGAGGACAAATGTAGCGAGTACCATCTTTTTGGATATAAAGGCGCTTTGGAATGGAATAGAGTCTCTCAAGTACTGCATAGCTGGCGCTGAATACCAATGCTAGAGACCCAGAGCACGCACAAGGCCGGGGGCGCAACCAGAAGCCATTCCGAATTGATTCCGAAGGAAACTAAAGAGGCACACAAGTGAAGCTCGAGGATGAATAGAAGGTTGGGAGAGATATTCCCAACACGGGTAGAGAAAGGCGATGCCGAATAGCGAAAGAATGGAGAACTGAGGGCAGCTTTTATGCCCAAACCCGGTCCAGATCTGTGCCACCCAAGCTTTCAGATATGAAGGTCTACGGTGTATTCGAGTCCGAAGGGGGTAGTATGAGATGCGGGGCGGTGTTTCCAATAGCAAAGCCAGTGATTTGGCCCAGACAGAAGTACCGGAGCGCTGGGGAAAGGAGCGAGAACGGGGGTGGAGGAAGAGTGATGGAGGGCGGTGCGATTTCAATACGCGCAAACATCGATGTGATGTTTGATCGCACGGCAGCAATGGATGCGCGCAGCGCGCGCACCGGAATCCCGCCCGACAGGAAGGGCGGATACGCGCAATCGGCGGGCATCAATTCCCGCGATTGATGGTTGACAAGTACTGATCAGCCTCGCTTCAACGGTATTGATGGGATGGTCCTAACTGTCGTCCAGAGGCCAGGATATATCAAATTTAACTCTCGTTGAAAGTCATTTGATATATCAAATCCCCAGATACGCCTGATAAAATGGCGCAAGGCGATATAAAGAGGCGCCGCAAGACACAGCTGCAGCGTTCTCGAAGTCGAAATAGAAAGTTTTGGAGCAACGGTGAGTCAGGTGCAGAGTCGCTGTGAATCCGGTTTCGGCGGTTGAGCGAGATTAAGGATACAGTAGCAAACCGGGAAGCGAAACATGACGTAGAAGCGAAACACTCGCGATTTGAAAGGTTCAAGGGCTCAGACAGAGCCAATTTTTTTCAGGAATACTTATCTTAATCAGTATGTTCTAGTAGCAAAAGCAATCACACTGAAAGCTTTCTCAGCGGTCGCAAAACCCTGATTTGTTTGGGCTTTATTTGCACGCTAGAGGTGGTCAGAAAACTTCGCTTATAATGCATATATTTCCGGGCAGCACCATCCAGGTATAGTATAGAAATTCAATTTGAGTACCTTTAACCAATTTAGAGTGGTTGTATGGCCCACTTCGAGCAAAAATAGCGCGTTTCATTGTGTTTTGAAGTGTTTCGCTTTCACGTTATTTGGCAATATTTGACTGTTCCCAAAGATTGCACTCGTTCTCAGCGAAAACTGATCCAATCCATTCAGTTCTTTGCTTCAGCTTGTAGCGAGGATGCAACTCTATACATCTACGAAAAGCCCTGTCCAATTTGATGGCTATATTCACCCACAATCTGCCGGGAATGCTAATCGTTTCGCTTCCCGGTTTGCTACTGTATTAAAAGGTCAAAGCGGTGGTTAGGCCGTTACAGTGCCCAACACGACCTGTTTGTGACCTTGTTCCTATTCGGATATTCAGAATCCTTACCGCTTCTATTGCGTGCTAGATAGACAGTTCACCTCACGGCTCGGGAAGGTGGAACGAGCGCCACTGGCAATTCTGATCCATTTAATTCCTTTCACTGGCAGAGACTGGCAGTAGTGACTGTAGTAGCTGCTTCGACTCTCAGCGCATCTAGCTAAGTAGAAGAAAAGCACCTTAACAAGTTTAACGAAAACTCACCATGCAGATATGTTGCGCTTGGTTGAGGAAGAGCGACGGGAGGCGGCGATCACATCAGAAATCAGCGAAATGTTCACACAGTGACCGCCTCAGTCTTCCTTGCTCTTTCCCTAACCCTTCACTTTGTATACCTGCCTCGGTCGGCAACATGACTACTGTAGAGATTCAAATAATTGTCTATGGCTCCTGCTCCCGCGATCCCGAGAACGACGACCGATACGGCGCCGACCAACGGCGGGTGGAGATCCTCCTGAATCCCATTCTCCCTGCAGACGCAACAACGATGCCAAAGAAGCATAAATGGCTCCAGGAATATCTGCGGAATCTTCCTCCTGATATGAAGCACAATCGGAACTGGCGCTGTGAATTTTGCAGTGAGAGACAGTCAGCCAATGCGACGAGGCGTACATCTTATTGCATCTTGCTAGAGGTCCATGCTCGAGAGACGGTCTGGATGAACTCGTCTTGGATGCATTTAACTCCTCCCCGTGCATTGTCTTATGTGTGTTCACTTCTTCGCTGCTTTCGTCTTTGTTTCCGAGTCTTTCATCTTACTTACCTTCGTAGGTCCACCATGTCTGTAATGCAGCCGTCGGTCTCTGTGCCGAAAATGTGCGTGCGATTGACGCAGAAATGGCTAGAATGAACAATCTCCCACCTACTTTTTCCATCCCTGCAAGAGACCTTGACATCACGTTCCCAATGTCAGCCTCCTGCGCTGTTTGCCACGACGAAAGTGAGAAGTCGCGCAAACACCTCAAGCAGTGCGCAAAGTGCGAACTTACTCGCTACTGCAGGTTGGAGAGACTTCCTTCCTTCGCCTAATAGCTGCTGACGATCAGCGTCGCAGTGTCGATTGTCAACGCGAGGACTGGAGTCGACATAAGATCTGCTGCAAGTCTTTGAAGGAAGTGAAGTGGCATTGGACGTAGAGAAGAAGTGCTATCTTCAAATATGTGAAAACCTTCAAGTTTCAGCTGTCGCATGTGTATTATCTTTATTCTATTCTATTCGGACTTCGGACAATCTCATCGATTTTGCTTCAAATTGGCTTGAATTTTTTGATCGAAACTATTGAACGTTCAAAGCACGTACAGCTCACAAGGATTCAATCCTCCACCAAGAACTGTGTCTGCGGATGAAGGAGAGGAACCGTCTTCTAATGTGAGCTGCTTCTGCACTGGATGGACCATCCTTGTCTGACACTCCCTCTTTGCGTGCCACGAAAGATACGGTCCTTGACGACTTGGCCGAATTCGCGTTCCCTTTTTGGATCGTCATGATGTTCCTGAAGCTCGACTCACCGTCGTATAACGCCCTTGACACTGCGTTCGTCGTTCTTCTTGTCTTACTTCTTACGACTGACAATAGTGGATCTTCAGATGTGCATGGTGGCATCCACTGCCCATCCTGTGCCATCGGCTCTGCGGATTCAGTGGCTGCTGGATTGACTGCCCGTGTAGCCCGCCTCGAGGACTTGATCTTCGGAGCTGCATATCAGCGCGCAATGAGATCAATCTGGCTGTCTGTGTATCTTTGATCTCACCATGATGATAGCTCATAATTCGACAGCTATTTGAAGTGCTGCCGTCGACGGGACCTGCGACGCAGCAGTACGACGAAGCAAGGCCGCAGTAGGAAAAGGTATGCCTTTGTCGACGGGGAAGAACAGCCCTCAGCCGTTCGCTTTCTCGAGTTATGAGTGCATCGCAGACGACCTCGTGGGGCGTTTTCGTTCGATGGAGGCGCGCGCTCCCCGTGTACCCTTGATGTTTACAATACTGTTCTACACCACATTCTGTGAGTGTGTTCTCTCAAAAAGCATTCGAAGTGAGAGATTCACGCCAAGGATAGCAGACTGGAAGTGTGTTAAGGATTGGGCCAGTCCTCAAGAGTCCGTTTGAAATCCGTTGGCGGCAAATCCCGAGCCGAGGTAAGTAGCGCGAAGCTTTACTTAATCGGCGAGTACCGAAGCGATCCAGTAGCGCGGAGCTTTACTGGATGCTTGAAGAGGGAAGCAGATAGCTTAGTTTGGAGTGCGCAGCACACAAGTGGGTTGAATGTAGATGAAAGATAATATTCAAGTGCTTCGAGTAAGGCTTTTATACATTTTAGGTATGTGAGACGTAGCGGGATGAAGTCGATAATGATGTCAAGTCTAGGAACAAGGAGAATGGAGAGAGGGAAAGAGAAATGGAGAGTGGAATGTAATGTACAAGGTTAGATGGAAATAGGAACAAGGTGAGACTTACGATCGTGGATTCCTCGTTTATCTGTAATCCATGACATATCCCCCCCAGTCCACGATTGTGAGGAGCGAATCTACTTTTCATCGTCGTGGATGATCTTGTAAGTTGCATCGGTCGATTCGGCACCCAAGTCCAGCAGAGTATCCTCGTGAAATGCAACAGCAGCATGGAATTCCACAACTGTTGCAAATTTTTGGGTGTCAAGTACGGTGCACCAGGAACGAGGTGCGCCGTTCATTATTTCCGAGATAACAGAGGTGTCATCGAAGGAATAGACGACGGCGATTAATTCGCGCTTGCGAATGAGATATTCTGTTGGCTTTTCGTGCAAAAAGTTTTCCTCCCGATATTTCGCGCGCAGCGCTTTCGCCCGCGTCTTCTCAAGCCACTTGCTCGTGAGGAAGAAATCGGCGATCGCTTGGCGGATCGTATCCCAGTTCTGACGAATTTTCCGCTGATATTTGATATCCAGACTGAAGTACCAACTCTTTGCGGCACCAGTAAGAACACGGGGAACAATTGTTCCGAGTTGCTTCCAAGCTCTCGGTCCATCTTCTGCGAAGAGATTGATTTCCTGGATCCAACGAAACAAATTATCAGGGTTTCCGTCCCATTTCGGAATGTCCGCGTCTTTGAATCGCAAATCAAAATAGCGGCTCTCATCCTGTAAGTTCGAGCGAACGATTTTTCGTTTGGGGAAATTGAATGTGCGGGGAAGTGGTGTATTCTTGTCATGCTCTGAGTCGTCAGAGTCGTCGGAATCGTCACTAGGGTCGTCTTCAGGTCCTTCCGTCAAATTTTTGTTCGATGGCGATGGTTTGTCTGGCGGTAAGCGGTCTGAGTTCCCACGGTTCGATTTTCCTTTATCCATATCGTCATTGGAATCCGAGCTGTCTGAATCCCCAGGGTAGTCTCCTTCCGATTTTCTGACACGTTGTTTCGTCTCAGACTCATCATCCCTTCGAGGGAGGTCGGCGGAATTTCGGATCCTAAATCCAAAACCTGACATGGATGCTGGCGAAGCTTCGCGGGCAAAGTTTAAGTTTGTCGCGTCATGAGAAGCTTGACGGTATTTTACTCCAGACCTGGAGTACGTCGGAGCAAGCGCGGATGAAATTTCGACACCGGCGTGGATGATGTTCCAAAACCCGTTGAATGGCGGATGATTTAGGAAGTGTAGCCGCATCCTCGCGAGCTGTTTCATAATTTAAATCATCCTCGTCTGTGACTTCTTCGACGGTGGTACGACGCGAATTTTTCTTCGGCTTCGAAATTTTCTCTGCCTCTGGTTCCCTGTTAGCTTCAGGAATATCATCCGTTTCTTCGTCCAAATTGCTACTGTTGCGTTGTGGGGAAGGAATACGGAAAGAGGAGATTGGGGAAGTGGAAATTCGAGGAGAAGCGCCAGTGCGAGGCTTGTACGTGTCAGAAACGTACGAGATGTTGTGCTCAGGAACAGGTGAGGATCTGCGATTCTCAGGTCACGCCGTTTTGAGATTCTTCATAGGCCCGTTGTGCTGCGATGTTTTGACCGGAAATTACATCGGAGTCAAAGTCATGATATTGACTCAAAACCGCAAGGAATGCTTCGACCTCGGTGCGATAACAAACACCCAAGATTTCGAACTCATTCGCTGCGTAAAATGCCATAGGATCATCTCCTCGACCCCAAGTGGGCATTGGAGGTAAATTCTGACCCCACAACACGAAGGATTCGGCCGGCTCGGCGACGATATGCGGTGAGTGTTTTCAGAGTTCCCTGTAGAGTTCTCCTCCGCAAACGATAAACCTGCCCCCCGTCGTATCGCAGTTCCGTTACTTCAACCGAACTCAGGACCTCCTGGAGATCATCCATGACATTGCTAAACGTGTTAATGCCAAGTTTTCCGTGATAGTTTTAGCGGTTCATCAAGCACTCGGTTGGCAAATGCTGATGCACCAAGTTGGAGCGCCTGAGAATGTCGCGCCACCAACTCCGGATGGTCACGTAGGATGGTTGAAACATGGAAGGAAAGTAGGAAGTCCAAGTCGGAGCTATAGATCGTCGCCTGGTCGTCGATGGAATGAATGGGACGACTACCTGCGTAGTTCCTTAGCGCAGGAATAGCATTTAATATGCTGTCGCCCTCGAGTCCCATGAAAGAGGCAACCGATAGAGGCGGCGAGGAAGTCTTTGAATGGACTGGATATTTCGGTGTAGGCGATGAGACAGGGTTAGGAATTGATTCCTGCGGCGATGCAACAGGTGGCCCTGGGCCTTCATCCGAATGAAGGATAATAGATGGATTGTCGAGGGGATTATCGGGAGCGACCTGCGAGTCGATCTGGATCGAAGGCGGCTCCACCGTGTCGACGGAGTTGAGGCCACTGTTGCCCTTAACTGTGGCAGATTTCTTTCCACCTTTGTTGCCTTTCTTGTTCTTGGCCATGATGAAGAAGAGAGAAAGGTGAGTGTATTAATGAACTAGATGGGATAGGTGCCTAACGAATCTCCCTGTGTGTCCACCAATGTTAAGGATTGGGCCAGTCCTCAAGAGTCCGTTTGAAATCCGTTGGCGGCAAATCCCGAGCCGAGGTAAGTAGCGCGAAGCTTTACTTAATCGGCGAGTACCGAAGCGATCCAGTAGCGCGGAGCTTTACTGGATGCTTGAAGAGGGAAGCAGATAGCTTAGTTTGGAGTGCGCAGCACACAAGTGGGTTGAATGTAGATGAAAGATAATATTCAAGTGCTTCGAGTAAGGCTTTTATACATTTTAGGTATGTGAGACGTAGCGGGATGAAGTCGATAATGATGTCAAGTCTAGGAACAAGGAGAATGGAGAGAGGGAAAGAGAAATGGAGAGTGGAATGTAATGTACAAGGTTAGATGGAAATAGGAACAAGGTGAGACTTACGATCGTGGATTCCTCGTTTATCTGTAATCCATGACAAAGTGGAGCATTGCATCACATTATCGACGCAACTACAATGACAGTATATATACAGGACGAGTAAACAAGTGGACTTTAAACGTGCATTTGGTTTGGATTGCTTTAAGACGCGCACCATTAAGCCCAGAGTCGACGACAACGAAGCACAAGGATCCACGGTCCTTCTCTGGGGACTCTTCAACTACAAAGGATCGTCGACAAGAAACGCCCTCCCACCCACCCACACAGAAGCTCCCCGAAACCTCTAATCCACCCCAAAACGAGCACGGGCGAGGTCGTCAATATCGTCAAGGCCAAGGTCGGTGTCGAGGTCGAAGCCCTAGTCCCTTGCTCAGCTTCTCGTCAGTTCACATCGGGGCAAGAGCGTCTTCGACCCATAACAAGATAGGTCTCGGCCTAGGGAGCTGTGATAAAGCTCGCGCGCAAGCGATTCTCACTAGCGATCTGCCCACCCAGAGTTGCCCCTGGGAAGCCAGCCGCCAGCTTATACACCGCCGCGAGCTCTCCCTTGCAGGTAACCGATGTCCGACACTACAGCGGACGTATCCGCTTCGGCTGTGGGGGGTTCGGGAGAGATCTTGAAGAAGATGAGCGCCAGATGATGGAGGTGGAGGACAAGACACGACGGAGGTTGCCGAATGTCACACCGGAATTTATACCACGGGGAACAAACACAAGTAAATTCAAAATATTAATTTCTTCTGACTACCCTCTGCTTTCCTCTGCTCTTGCAACATACATTATCTTCACCATACTAGTAATACTACTGTTTCCCTACTGCACATGCCCTTGAAGCGCGACGCAAACCCAAATGCTACGAATAAATAAACCGAGTCGGTTTCAAGCTTGAGTCGGGCTCCGACACCAGAGTGGTCAATGGTCATGGCTGCTGTCAGCCTCGAGCCATGCGGGATACCATTCTGGCGGGAAATTGAAGGGTCGTATGGCCGTAATTGCCTGAGGTATTTCTCCCTCCTCCAACTCTGTGGTGACGCCCCGGACGCTGGCTAGGTCGTCTGGTGGAGTGAAGTCAAATGTATCACTGGAAGGCCCAGCGGCCCGCTACACAGAGCTACGGTGTCAGTGCTAGATGCCTGATACACGGAAGCACTCAAGTCTCACAGTCGCTGCAGGGAAAACGGACTGCCTGTTTGCGTTCGCGTCGGTGATTCGAGGAAGCTGAGGCGGCGTCCAGCCAACCTGGCAACAGAAAAGTTCTGTGAGCAAGCATAATCAATGACAGGGAAAGATCTCGTACCGGTATTGGAACAATTTCGGAGACCTCGAAAGCCATGTCTTCACGCTTTCGCCGTTTCGAGGGGTTCTCTTCATCAGTAGGTGTGATAGCAATCGTATCGAACGCTTTTCTCTTCAAGTTTTCAACGGTTTGAGCCTCGATTGGAGCCTCTTGCGGTGCCGGTCTGGGCATGATTAGTAACGAGTCACAGTTGTATAGGAAGGACACGTACTCAACAGCCTTACGATAGTCGGCGATGGCACTCTCAATTAATCCCTCGAAAATGACAAGTATCCATCCTTGCATGGCTTCAATTGTATGATGAAAGACCCATGCCCCCGATACAATCTCAAACGCATTTCCTGGGAATTTGGGGAGCTTCTTAGGATCATCCGATGCAGTGTAGCAAACCATGCTTTGGAGAAGGTGCAAAAAAGTAGAATTGGATAGGAGCGGGCTAATAATCCGCTAAAATCAGTTAGCGAAAAAAATGACGAATGGTAGTCATATCACGCTTACATTGAAGATCTTTCCGCCGTCCTTCTCATTTTGTAATCGAGCTAACAGAATGCTAGTCAATACAACACGCAAAGCTGCATCCCCAAAAGTCTCGAAGGGTTCCATGTCATCAAGGCGTTGGCGGATGAGCCGCCATGTTTCGCTTGGGAGAAACGGAAACTCGGGAAAGAAATCAAACCTGAGAGTGAACAGGATGAGTCCAAGCTGGATAGTTTGCTCAATCGAGGGAGGGCTCGCAGCATCATCTGAGACGGCGGTGAATAAGTTCGGGATAAAAATTACTTCATGGAAGCACTACCATCCTGTTCCAGCTCCGATTCCTTGGGCTGCTCGACCGTCTCGTTGGCGTCGTCTGCAGCTTCTGGATTTTGTTAAATCAGCGTGATACTTTGAATGCTAAGAACATCCTTACTGTTGTCACCAAGCACCTGTGGCAGCCCCTGCACATGCGGCAGAGGAATACCATCTCCAATTAAATCTATGAGCAGCGGGAACAAAGTGAGGGCAGACAGGTCTTACCTTGCCTTTCTTGGTCCGGCAGTCCTTGGATCAATAAGTCGGACTGTGAATACTGATACACGATATGAAGCCTCACCCGGCTCACCGCGGGAGCTTGATTGAGCTTCGTCATCCAGCTTCAGTTTCGGAAGCTTCGTGGTTTTGTCTGATATATCCAAATTGAATTCCAAGACGCTATATCAAACACCGAGAAATTCACCTGAGTTTACTAATACCGCTGCCAGTGGCGAATCCGTCCCCACATCGCTCTTCCTCCTTCGTTTGCTTTCAGGAGTGGTTTGAATTGCGAGCAAAATAGGGTGTACTGTCGTGCATGTAAGCCTCCATGACTGCAGACAATACAGGAATGGCAGAATGGTAACATACAATTCTCTTTGCCTCCTGGCGAAAGCCGCCGTTTGGATGGATTTCTGTAATTGAAATGCACATCAGCGTTGAACATCAAATGGGGTGCTACACTTTACCCATCTTGCGCAAGTTGCGACTGGATCTGCCCTTGCTGGCGCTGATAGATTACATCAAGGATTTCCTGAGCAGCACCAGCGTCAGGAGCGGCAGAATCTTGGTCGTCTTCGCGGAGCGGAGAGCAGCTCATAAAAGTGTCAGCTATTATTGTGTCGGTGTCCCACATTGCGAAAAGATATACCTAGAAGCTGCAGTACACACCGCAGCGATAACGGGTCCTAGGAGCTCTTCGAGGAAAACTTTGACAGCCTGCGCGCCACCATCCTCAGCGATCGCACCAATGATCTGGTAAAATTCTTCAGGTCTTGAACCTCTCTCCAAGGCGGCGTTCCCAGTTGATAGCGGGATATTATGGTGGTTGTGAGCGATGTGTTTGATTGAGTCCTTTTGCAGGATACCGCTTCGTATGCACTGACAGTGATAAGTAGTGAGTGAGAAAATGAAGCCGATTGTAAGCCTTTCGAGCGGTCTCACCGTCAAGGATCCTTTTGTAAGAAAATTTCTCGGTAGGCTGTCGAAAAGGATTTTGAGAACGGCGAAGGAAGTGTGGGACGACCCCAATTTTTCGAGTTCGCGGCGTTTCTTGGAAGTCGCGTGTTGGATTTTGACCTGAGCGTCGGGAGGATATGTCTTCCTGCCGTGGAGACACGCTACGGCTGTTTTCGCAGACGCCTCCAACAGTGGAAGAGTACTAGTGTTGTGATGGTTTTGCTCAGCATGAGTTACGATTGGCCCCGCGGCTGAGTTCTCCGGCTGCTGGAGCCGCCCAGGTTGCCGAGCTGAGCGTTTACGGGTTTGCTGCTTGGGTTTGTCCGCTTGCTGCGATGCTGCTTTCGATTTCTTGCTGCGTTTCTTCGTAGGTTGCGAGCTTGAGCTTCCGCTGCCAGTCAGAAAATCAGCGGTTGTGATTTGAGTCTGCAAAGTCGTATTCAACAATAAGCGGCATAGTAAGCGGCAGGCTCCGCATTAGATCCGCGTACTGGAGGGACAATTGGCTGCGGGCGTGAGATTGTGCGTTTTTTGCCCATGGCGAGTTCGAGGGTTGGAGGGTAGGAACCGGTAGGACTTCGAGTTGCAACTCAACGGTCCTAGCTTGAAGCTGAGTTTGAAATTTATAGTGCCGTTAAATTGGATCTCCGCTCACACCTCCTTACCTCAGATCATATCGTGTTTGCTCTCGCGCTGAAACCGAAATTCTCTGAATCAATCCGCATCCAACATTTGAGATGTATATTAGGCGAATAATCGGCTGTGACAATAAATGGGAGAGGCAAATTCACGGAGGATGAGTATTAATTTTCCGGCTGTCCAGCGACTAAGCCTGTAGAACTTTGGTAGAACTTGGAAAAGAATTGAAATATGAGATTCCCGTGAAGCCGGAGGTCTGTATTCGAAGTAGGTCAGTCTCATTGAACCCAAGTTCACGAGGTAGAATTTACTTGTGTTTGTTCCCCGTGGTATAAATCCCGGTGTGACATTCGGCAAACTCCGTCGTGTCTTGTCCTCAACTTCCATCATCTGGCGCTCACATCCTTCAAGATCTCTCCCGAATCCCCCACAGCCGAAGCGGATACGTCCGCTGTAGTGTCGGACATCGGTTACCTGCAAGGGAGAGCTCGCGGCGGTGTATAAGCTGGCGGCTGGCTTCCCAGGGGCAACTCTGGGTGGGCAGATCGCTAGTGAGAATCGCTTGCGCGCGAGCTTTATCACAGCTCCCTAGGCCGAGACCTATTATGGGTCGAAGACGCTCCTGCCCCGATGTGAACTGACGAGAAGCTGAGCAAGGGACTAGGGCTTCGACTTCGACACCGACCTTGGCCTTGACGATATTGACGACCTCGCCCGTGCTCGTTTTGGGGTGGATTAGAGGTTTCGGGGAGCTTCTGTGTGGATGTGAGGGCGTTATATGTCGACGATCCTTTGTAGTTGAAGAGTCCCCAGAGAAGGACCGTGGATCCTCGTGCTTCGTCGTCGTCGACTCTGGGCCTAATGGTGCGCGTCTCAAAGCAATCCAAACCAAATGCACGTTCAAATTCCACTTGTTTACTTGTCCCGTATATATACTGTCATTGTATTCGAGTTGCTTTGATATTGCAATGCTCCGCTTCCAATTATCTATCCTTCGCGTGAATCTCTCACTTCGAATGCTTCTGAGAGACCACACTCACAAAATACGCTCAAATTGCGTAGGGACTGCAGGTTGTGGTCGTTGCCGTCTTGGAAGCAGTGAAGCCGCGTGATTTATTCCCGCATAGAACTCACACCGAATGTCACTCATGAAGGACGCTCGAGAATCAGAGGGTCGGACCGTCTCGGAAGGCTGTGTGCCACGCAATCTTGAGCAGTTACTTCAGAGGTGGACATCAGATCGTGTCCGAAAGGACCTTGCAGGCGAAGCTGTGGCGACATGATTGCTGAGGGCTGAACGCTGAACGGCAACGTCAACGAGATAAACGACACCTATGCGCTGAAACACTCGCCTGAGGTACCAGAAGCACTGTATCTGAATCGTAACGCAGGATGCGCAGGATGACTTGGAGCAGTCGATTTGGACTTGAAAGACCTCCACACTAGCTCTGGGCTGCATCGGAGAACCAGTGCCAGTTGGGCTGAGAATAGAGGAGAATGCGGAACTTCCGACAACGCTGTTCGCGCTGTATACAGAAATCTGCAGCAAACCTCGGGACATCTGAGGTTTGCGAAAGTTTTTATGTTTGGCAAACACACCTGAAGATCTAGAGCATATCACATACAGTCTCTCGAGTCTCAGAGTCTGAATTCTGTGGCAGAGAGACTCGGAATTTTGCTAGCAGATGGCATAGTACGGGACTCACCGATCGCGTTTGTTGGGCTGCCAGAAACCGCTCCGATACTGGACTCCATGCAGTGATCGCGCAGCAATGGACCCACTGCTTTTGGAGTTGACGCAGAGCTACGCAGAGAATGAGGGTCGGACAGTGATTAAAAGGATGTTTGGCGTCTGAGGGACAAAGCCTGGAATGTCGACAGTCGCTATGAGTTCAAAAAGCAAGAACAATCTTCGGTATCAGACGTCTTCAATCTCCAGACAGGACTCTCGAGGAAGCTGCAGAAAGGCCCTCGTCTGCCCTCGTCGCATGTCGAGATGTTGAGTTCTTGTTTAGCCGTTGTCGCACGGTCCTTCACTGGCAACTGCGCCGGGGCACCTAATGCCACCTATCTGAGGCCGCTATGTATACCTGCTGGTCCCAACGGTAAGTAGCATGCTCGACCGGAAACAAACATCGGCACCAGAAACTGAAATTCCGACGACGGGAAGCCACGATGCCAGATGGCTGCATCCTGTGAGCGCGAACAACATCACATTCACAACTGCCAGTGAAACGGTGGCTCGGCGGCGGTTTGTTGGTGCGTCTTTCTTCATTTGGTGGTGCACTACTGTAGACACACAACTACTAGCCTATCCACGTCCCCTCCTTACGAGCCCGACAGTGTAGACAAATCAGTAAAGAATTAGCAACGGAAATTTTGTCTGCAGAGCAAATATATATATATTTCTCGCAGAGCTATCATTTAGACCTTGGACTCCCAGGTCATTTTCACTAGGTCGGCACCTCGTTCCGCAACAGCATAAGTTGGCGCCTGTGTATGGCCACTGATAACAAAAGGCTATGGGGCGTGTGCACATATCAGTCACAAGTTTCGAATTCCACCCTTATTACACGCACCCCAGGCACCTACGTTTTGGTGCCGTAACAGACCTGTAAGGGCGGTTTCCGCGGTAAAGTTAACCCCCCCTCAGAGGGGGTTGCCTCCGCGGTAGGTTCTGGTAGGTTAGTCATTTATTACTCCATTACCGCTCAATTAAGACACTTCCAAATTCGGCCGCAAAGGCGTGACCCGTGTAACCTCCGCCGGCCTCCGCCCAAACCTCCGCCCATCCCGCAACAGCCCAGATGCTCGACACGACACAAGCGGCGGCCACATCTCGTCGTTGACATGGTACTGCGCACGACCGAAGTACGGTCCTGTGAGGCCAGGACCCAACCAGTACCCCACCCAACTGCCGCCGCCGCTCAGCTTCTGGATGCAATCTTGCGCGGCAACGACGCTCTCGACGTCCCTCCGCATCTCTCGAGCAACCCTGTGCATCCTGTCGACCGCTGAGATGCGAATATGGATGGGGGGATTGATGGGGAGCCCGCAGTGGCGTGTCCCTCTCCCTCTCTCTCCCTCCTTCATACCACCCACATCCTCCTCCCTCATCTTAACGTTACACGCCGGCGACCGCTCACCCGTAATCGAACAATACCTGAAAACAAGCTGCTTTACCGATGCGACCGATTAGATCTATCTTTCTGTTTATTCGTTGGCGGAGCTTCCGGCGGAGGGTTTGGCGGAGGCTACTCGTAACCTCCGGCACCTCCGCCGGCACCTCCGCCAGCACCTCCGCCAATAATCTCCTCTCAACTTTGTCAAATTCTTACAGCACAATCATCTTCAAAATACAGCTTTTTACCTTGTACTCTCGTTCTTGACCTTCGCAAGATCTTCAGTTACAAGAATTCGCAACTTTTGACGAAAATTAGGTAAGAATTCTGCACAATATCGTTGGATCTTGTGAATTTACCCTGGCAATTGGTCTGTGGTGTATGTTGAGGGTTTACTTGAATCATATATGTATAGAGAACTTCTTTTTGCGAGTAATGAAGTTGTTGTTATACTCATTTGGTCAGATTTCACTGTCCCACATTTTTCGTGAATTGGGTACGAATTTTCCATGACTGAGGAGGTAAAATAAGTCCGGAAAGTCTCATTGGCATCGCGAATAGCATCCACGCACAATGTCTCAGTGCAGAACATGTTCGAAGTTTTTGTTTTCACAATTCAACATCAGAGAACTTTTGCTTTCAAGAGCTATGAAAATCGAAACGGAAAGTGGTAGAACTGTTATAGGTGTGTATAGAAGGTCATTTTCATCTGGATATACTCAACTCATCAAGGAGAGAATTTTATACGCGCAGATATAATTCATCTCACTGTGATAGTTGAGAAAGCTTACAAGAACTTAGTTGTCTTTTGGGTCGTTTCGTGCACAGGTTTTTCACAAGCTTGTAAAATCACAAATTAAATTCAAACGTCTTGGGGCAACATACTTGAACAATTTCCGGAGGAAAATTGACCCATCTTAAGAAACGGTTGCCCTACAGAAAAATAAGCAAAAGGGTCGACATTTATAATTGATTCTATTGGTGGACTGGGTGGCGTAATCCGAGGGCAACAGTGCCCACCTGTTATGTATTAAGTAACCGACTGTGTCGGAAGGCGGCCGGAGGTAAGGCGGAGGATCAGCGCGGAGGGTCGGGCGGAGGTTACGGCGGAGGTCATGGGCGGAGGTCAGGGCGGCAGGTCAACATGGAGGGTAGCATGGATGTCGTACATCCAGTACATAAGTAACATGTTAGGCAGACACACCTGTAATCACAACGAGTCAGTGACGCCGTCAATATATCAAATCATTGTTCATGGGCGGAGGTGTTGGGGAGACCTCCGCCAAACAATGGGAAGCGGTCGAATAGTTGAAGGCAGCTGTTTCTTTCAGTTTGAGATTGAATGAACAAACTTGAGATTGTTATTGGCTATGCGAAAGTGCATCTTTTGGACAAGATAATAAGAAATGAAGCGTAGCGGAGGCCTTGGCGGAGGCTTCGCGAGATTTTTTCTGTGCTTACTATCAAGACTGATTCTGTAGATTTCGCAACGAGCAGTCATGATAATGGGTTCTCATACGAGTGGTCAATCACCTACCAACCCAACGACAAGCCAAGATTGGCGGAGGCCCCGCAAATACCTCTACAAGGGATTCTTCGCAACTCATCTCTGCAAGCACCTCCGCGAATACCTTTGCAATTCGTTTTGCGCGACGGAAAGACTAGAGGTAATGCGGAGGTCAGTGTGGAGGGTCGGGCGGAGGTTACGGCGGAGGGTCGAGGAAGGTCAGGGCGGAGGTTACGGCGGAGGGTCGGGGAAGGTCAGGGCGGAGGGTCTGGCGGAGGCTACAGCGGAGGTGTGGGTGTAGGTACGAAATTCGATTTAGATATATCCCTGCATCACTGGCGTGAAGAGAGAGAGTAACAGGGACGACGAATCGAGGCACAAGGAAGATGGTGGTTTAAAGAAGCCCAAGGGAGGCCGCGAGTGAAGATTGGCGGAGGTCTGGCGGAGGTGATAGCGAAGGTTGATTTCCGAGCACACAGCGACTATACAGACTATAGTTGGAGGGAGGGATGCCAAAAGATATAGGTCTGTCACACAGTCCCGCCGTTGAATGGAGGGGCGCAACCGTAGCGCAGGATAGTTGACGAGCGTTGAGGCGGAGGTTCTGACGGAGGGCACGGCTTATCCCGTTTAGGTGGCAACTGATCCGGGCATGATTAGATATGAAAAAGATAAGTAGATGCTCTCACGGCAAACTCCGTCAGGTTTGAGGTACCCTTGAGCCTCGGAAACCCCGGAACATTACGTAGCCTCCGGCGGAGGCAGGCCCTCAAAGGGGGGGTTAACTTGACCATAGAAACCGGCCTTAGAGGGATATTACGGCACAAAAAGGTAGGTGCCTTAGGTGATTACACGCCGATTAACTACCGCCCTGCGAGCCAAGTTCTGACATATCACTGTAAGTACGTACCCTTTGACCGTATTCCCGCTTCTGGACGAACGACTTGTCGAGTGTCAAGTCTACGAGGGTCGTGAAGATGATTCGCTTCATCCTCGTTCTAGTCTCTCGTAGACAGACGCTACAACAAAAGTGTCCTCGTACCTGCGGTTGTTGTAGTCTGTTGAGAAGGTGCATCGGCCGATGCGTCGCCCGCCTTATTACATAATCAGAAATTTCTTGGGCTCCTTTTCATAGCTTTAAGCGCGTTTTAAGCAAAAATTTGGCCGCACTGACCTTTCTTGATTGCAAATGAACAGCCTTGTCAGTCAAATCTAGACAAAATATTCACGCAACGACGAGATTGAGAACCGGCTGACAAAGCCTGTCAAACTCATGGGTCGTTCAATTAAGCTCATTGGGTGAAGAAAATCGTAAATCTTACTACATAGACTTGTTGCAATAGATAGTAGAAGGCACTTTCCCAGCGAAAGTTTGCTGCTGGAAGGTGCGCAACGTTGAAAGAAAGGGAGGAAGCCGTGGGAATATATTCAAACTCCGACGATTGGTAATAACACGGGCGACCGTGCAAGCGATCGCGCTCAATAACAGACTATCCTCGTTCAGGTCGGCCTTGACTGTAACGCTTCACCTCGGCTCGAGGCTGATCAGTTGTGTGGAGAGCTGTCGAATCGACAAGGCAAGACCCGCTTATCGAAGTGGTACGTTCCGTACGAGGATGACGAAAAGGCACGCAAGAACCCTTTCCGAGTCCCCCCTCTAAACTTCTTACTTTTCGTTTCTTGCATTTGGTACTTGTAAATCGGACTGCAACGCTTATGGGAATTGTAACTTGCTGGCGACTTTCGATCATCCCAAGCACAAATCGCGCCGTAGTACACACAACGCAGAGAGACGAGGCCACAAAGAGCCCAAAGTCCTCAAGCTGGTGACACGAGCCCTTCGATGTGCCGGGAGATGGCTGGTCGATACAACTTTTAATTCTAAATATTGGACGAGTCTACGACATCCACTCCGTTATGCATGCATCCAGCTCAATTTCAATGCTGCAACACTGCAACTCGCACACGGACCTTGGAAATGTCTATTCTCACTGTATACTCTGAGCCATGCTCATTGCTTCCCTGGTCGGCGCCCCCCACACTCTGCTCGAAGGCTTCCTGCAGCTTCCTGCATAGCTGCTTAGTCAGAAAACACCGCCACATTGATGAATTCGGTGATGTGAATTTTGGACGATCTGGGCAGAAATAATACAGCAAATCTGGCTGAATACCTCTACTTCCTAAAATCTACTTGATCTCTCTGCCATCTCTGAGGCACGCAACATCTGGTGCTACGTGTATCCAGAACATGGGCTTGATTGACAGCGCATTGAATCCCATAGCGGAAATCCCGCTTTGCGCTGTATTGACCCTTGTCGGCATCCTGGCATACACTCCACTAGACGATTGCATCTTACGGAAACTGGGATAAATCCTCGTCAGATTCATTGTTCATTGACTGTTCCCACCCTACCCAAGTGCGCCTCTGGCTCAGCCGTTCGCAACTGCTGGCGTCTAATTCGGGAACAGCGTGAACGAGTGTCTTTCAAGTAAACAATTCTCAAATTTCTCTCAGCGATGACGTGACTGGAGTCATACCCTAAACTGGCACCATCCTGCACAGCGAGGTGCAAGGGAAATGTCTTCAAACTATGATTAAGGGTCTCGACTTCGAGCGAGGAATGCCAAGTCGCAGATCGTGCTTTGTTTTCTCCCGAAATTCGGAGTTTTTCTTGCACCAGCCCTCCAAATCACAGTTGAGCTCCAATCACGCACTGTTAAGTGAAATTTTCTGAACTGCTTGCTTTTTGAGGTCACAGTTTTTCCGTGTTACTTCTCACTCTTCCTTTAGTTCTACCGCGGTGCATCGGCGGATGTGATCGTGAGCTCGGCTACGGGTGGTTTGAGAAGTCCAGGGACCGTACAGTACAGTAGTGCCCCTGTATTGTCTGTTACTCCCTGGGCCCCGGCGTTCCTAAGCGGGACCGTGCCGTGTAATCTACCTACCTACCTACCTACCTACCACGTTGGAACTTACAAAAACCGACGCGTCAATAATCCGCAGACGACTGGCACCCTTCACCAGCAGATCTGGATCAACCACTCCGTAATGTGCGTTTCTGGCTGACATGGCAGCTGTGCCAACTAGGTGAAAAGCGGATGCTGCCGAGTTTCGGATGTACTCATCGAGCTCATCGTCAGAGGAATTGCTGAGGTCCTCGATCGGGGTGATGAGGAAGTCTTGCCAGGTCGGTGCTTGGAATAGTCGAAGAACTTTTTTGATCGCCTCTCTACCCGTAAAAACATCGAGATCTTCGAGTAGGAATCCAACATCAATGATTGGGGAGTCAAAGGGATCGCTGCTATTGATTGTAACCGACCCTCCTGGTACAGTTCAGCGACGAACAAGAATTTTGAGACAATGGACCTACGACTAAGTGGATTGAGAACGGCGATTCCGGCCGATATTGAGTTGCTACCTGGAGGTGCAGCAAAGCTTCCCGGCTGAAGAATTCGAAAGATTAGTAGTTAGATTTCACAGGATAATATTTCTTGTCGCCGTACTGTAAATGTTACTTCGATATGAGGCGAGTCTGGCCCTGAAGAAGGGTCCGTAAAGTTATTCGAAGCCAATATTTGATGGTCGAGACGCAGCCATGCAGAGTGTGTTGTTCCTCCGCCAGAGAATGGACCGGTGTGCGACCGATTCCATTGCGCCAAGGCTTCATTAAAACGTGTGGTGTTCTGCGTTAGGGATGCTATGGTCTGGTTTGAATTCACCGTCCAATCGACCCCAAATGCAGGGTGATCCGTGGCATTCTGGCCGACGCCAGGGAGATCCAGAAGAGTGGTGATTCCGAGATTACTTAGCGTCTTTCGATTGCCAATACCACTGTGGATGAGCACGGCCGGAGTACCTACAGAGCCCGCGGAAAGTATGATCTCCTTTGCGGCGGTTGCGATGAATAAAGCGCCACCTAGTTTATAGTCAGGACTTGTACTCGTTTGTCTGAGTTATGAACTGATACCCTGCTTAAATTCTACCCCTCCGAATGTCAATTTACCGTTTTCGTGACTGGAATTCACAAGTTTCGATACTTGTGCATGCAGCAAAACATGCAGATTTCTACGCTGAATAAATTTGGGTCCGAGATATGATGTTGCAGAGGTGCTGCGTTCCCCGCCCCCGATAGTGGACTGTACCCAGCCTATAGAAGTTTGTAAGTGCATATTCATGTGAGCAATATTGACCGCACCAAGGCCCATCGGTTTCCCGGAGTTCATATCGAGATTGAAAGGCAACTCATCAGGAATCTCTTTCGTCATCTGGATAACGTGCTGCGAAAACACTGGCCAGCTTGAGGCGCTCAGGCTAACAGAATTCACCCCGTTCAGGTTGTGTAAAGCGGGGTTATATTGTCCTCGTGTATCGTGGTGGTCGACAGGTGCAGTCCATTTCTCGTTCTAAACAAAGGAAATTCGTATCTGTAAGTTGTGCGGAAGGTATGCAACGCGCCTCACCTTGAGAAAGTAAGGCAACAACTGGTTCCAAGACCATCCGGAATCGCCTGTCACTGCTGCAAAGCGATTGTAGTCGTCTGCAGGACCACGAGTATATATCATCCCGTCTGAAGCCCTTTGTAAGATTATGTCTGATAGGTAGACAGCTGAAGTACATACTATGCGCACTGCACCCGCCAAGAATGTGTGCTGCATTGACTCGGATTATTTATTGTCATCGGAGGCACGGAAATTCAAACCTCTGGGGTTCCCGACATTACGACCATTCAGCCCAGTTTGCGGAACGGTGGTATAGTCTGCATGACGGTGCGATGTGAGCGCTAGCTCTGCAATATATATAGAGAGATGATAACATACTCCATTCGTAAATGTTAGGTTGCATGAGAAGGTTTTCGACAAAAAATGGAATGATGGAGTCGATTACGCCTTCATTCCTTTGGCGTGGTGAGCGCCTTTCTTGAATTCAGAAAGCAGACAAGAACTTACGAGACTCCCGCTTCCAGAACCTATAATCGACGGGGTTTTAACACGATCAACATGAGAGAAAGACGGGTGACGGATCAGACAGACCAGAACAGAGAAATCAGGGTTTTCGGTCAAACGATTCGCAACCACATTGCCAGCGGTTCCACCTGCTCGCGCGTCAGCACACACCGAAACGATGTGAAAAGATATTAATATTACATACCTCCAACGATAACGAAATCATAAGATAGCCCTGGGAGCTCCGAAACATCCTCGTAGACCTTGCAGAAACAACGCTGGAGGTAAAGAAGAGCGATGAACGCCTGGATGAGCATTTTCGGTGGCCTAGAATAAAAGCGAAGAGCACACACCGTTATATACCAGATGTCATGAATCCCGGCATCCTTTCTTGCATTTCGGCGGCGCACACTCGGCGTTCACAAAATGTTTGACCAATAGCAGGACATGCCAGCCACCCATGATCAGGCATCGGGTGCATGTAGCCAAGACTTTCGTCGCCGACAGCGCCGAGTGCGGGGAAGGAGCGTAGAAGACTGAATGTTTTTCCACAATTGGCCAGATGAGACGGTCAGAATGCCCTACAGTTGAAAGTTGCGGCCGTCACGGAATTGGAGAAGCATTTTCATTGCTATTTTGAGATGCGGAACTCTTCCTTTTGCTGCGTCGGGACGCCGTTGTTGTTGTTCGAGCAAAGATCTTACTCGGTGAGTCTAAGACGGGTAGAAGTGCAATTGCGACACCTATGAATCATAATATCCACTGACACTGACGAGACGAGGGGAGACCGGTGCTATTTCCTCAATGAAAATTCGTGAGCAGGTCTTGACGCCTTTGAAGCTTTAAATATTTTGTGGCCGTAGTTCAGAACGAAGAGCAAGAGGGGAATCACTGAGAGGCGTCGGAAACGATTTCGTGTATAGGTAACGTCCTAGCTGAGAGGCATAGGTCTGCTGCTGTACACGACAGCAGCCAGGCTCCTCTTTGTCATACGTCGTTTAAAATTTATTTCCAGCTCGACTCATGCAGATTGACGAGGTCAGGCGTGAACTTGAAGCGGCCTTTAAAGCTTTAGTTTTAGTTTCTTAGGTATGAAGCTGCCAAGCTTCTGGCTTGCCAAACTCAGGGAAGTTGCTGGATCGAACGTTGCAGATTCCGATGGCAGTTGCGGAGGGGAGGTCAAGAGAGTCGCAGAAAGTCGATTCGAGGACGCTGCAACCTGCAAGAGGCGGCGAAAAGGCCAAGGTGGTTGGCACGGTAAGTCGGCACCCGGCAACCATCGGCCCGGTTTGGATGCGGCGCGTTGATTGGTTTCCTCGTCTGCGACGACGATCCTCGTTCTTTTCGAGTTCACCAATCTCAGGCTTGTACGACTATCAACACCTATCACTCGTCCTACTGTGCCTTTCAACTATCTGGCCTCTATTTGAGACGGGCTGCAGACTCGGACGGTGACCATCTCCTCCTGTCTCCTGCATGGTCATACCCGCACCTGAACCCTGGCTAAGCTGAACGTTCGCCACTGGCCTCTACGCTACATAGACTCTGGCTCGTCACCGGGCTCTTGCAATAGATGATGGTAAGACCATGGTATCTCTAACTCAAGGCCCTCATCTATATATTCAAAACTCTGCAGCTTCATACTTGATACTCCAGCTTGACTTTGGCTCTTCCGCCACCGGTCTTTTGCCCTTCGAGCCCCTTCGTAGGCAGCGAAAATTTTGATCTCCGGTCATCGTTCTCGAGCTAGGAACCTTAGTTGCGCGCCGCAGCTACCCTCTGCGAACACCGTGACCAGTTTGGAGGAAATTGGGTAACGATGCGTCGTTTCCTGCCAGTGGTGCCGTAGGTAGGTATCTATATTTCCCTGTCATCCGAAGCTGACGCCCGCAAGACTTGACAACAGCAAACGAGTCAGCCACCCTTGTCCAAGTCAATGGCCTTGCGATCCCTTTCCCCCTTCCACGGATGCTGCCCCAACAGTGATTACCCTCTAACATTTCTTGATGGGATTGAAACACGAAGGAAGCGAGGGAGGCCTTGGTTGCTTACCAGGGTTTTTGAACTCGTGTCCCCGCAAGACGTTCATACATCAGTTCATAAACTCGGAAGGCGTACGTTTCCTTCACATCTCTTGAGCTCTCATGATTGTGAGAATTGGCGTTGTTCGTTCTCATTCCTGTTCTGACTGGAGTGTTTTTTAGCATTTTTCTGGGCGTCGTTTCAAGTCTGCGAGCTCGACTGGGTTGGGGCTGACGCTTTGGCATCGTCGCATGAGAATGACGGGCGGCAGTCACGTCAACTTACATCCTCGCAGCATGTTCGCCGCCCCGCTCACGTCTCTGCGGCCACGAAGCTCCGTTTCGAAACTCGTCAATGCCGTCGATGTCAATCGGAAGGTCTGAGCTTAAGGAATCCTCGTATGATTGCGCAGGTCACGGTGATCTCCTTGCAAATTCCGGCAGCAACATGCTGATAGCGGTGTACAGCTCACCTTGATTCAATCTACTCGGTCGGCATGTTCGTCAACTGTTCGCACCCGTGAGTTCCAAGCGTTATACTGCCTCATCGAGTGTCGTGTGTATGTCAATCGATATATTCCTTCTTTATTGGACTGACATGCACACTTACAGTTGCTGCCAGCCTCGGCCTTCATCTCACCATCCGGCCTATCTGGCGGTGCTCGTGCCCGGCGGCGGCGAAGGACGCCGACAACCGTGAGGGCGGGCCTTCAAGCGTAGGACCGAATTCGGTGTATGTATGTCGATCGACATTTTTATTTCGCCAACACAAGACATGCTTTCGGTAGCGTCTGTCAAGTTCTCGTCCGTTGTCACTCGCGTCAGCCGCCGACGCCTTCAGCATCTCGACCTCATTTTTTGCTGTCGAACACTCCTTGTGCCCGGCATCTGCGGAGAGCACTCATGAACTGAACGACGATTTTCGCCGGAGTGGGGAGCACCACACGGGATGTGTGTGCCCTCACAAATGCCGTTTTCCCTGTGGCACTGACCCTTGCGGGGAAAGCTCTCATTCTCAGTTTGAGGTGCGATGGACTTTGTCCTGTCACACTCATCGTGGATTCTTTCCCATCCCTGCGTCATCCTGGATCGACCATTGTACCCTGTGCTGTGGCGGGGCGTGACGCGGTCGGCTGCTGTCTGATTTCGACGTTTGGCCAGGACGGTCCTTGCTGTTTCGTGTCTGCATTTAGCGCTTCGCGTATCTTGATGCTAAACCGGCTACAAGCGCTGATTCATCTCAGTCCATATTGCGCCGCTTTCGTCCATGCCTATCACCGTGCGTGTCGCTCACTGTATCTTTCGTCGAACTCATAGACCAGATTTGAAGACAGCCAAGAGTAACATGGATACAAACGACATTTTGCTATCGAATAACATGTTTTCCAAGACTCAACAACGCGACGGGGTCATGGGTCATCAAACTGGCGAGTCGGTCAACGAGGAACACGATGGTTGGGCAGCAAGGACGTACATGGCAAAGTGCATCGACTACCAAGGACGAGAGCAATGACGACGAAACGAAGCTACACTTTGCTTGAGCAATGTAGACGAAAGAGAGATACCTGAATGAACGGGGAGCGAAGACGAATTTGGCTTACCACAAATCACCAGACGTACCTGTGATATATGGAGACGACAGACTGGATACTTTATGAGCACAGGAAGAACGGGATGGAACGGAAACAGACCAAGCGTTTGTCGTCGCACGTGTCCTCCGCCGTTGAACGCCCCCGCTCTCCCATGAATACTCTGGAGCCCCAGCTGCGTCCAGTCCGAATGATCCAACTCGCCTCCCCCAAGCCGTGCTGTAGCTCTGCCACTTACCCGCCACGAATATTCAGGCTCCCGGGATAACCCGCTCCGAACTCGACGGCGGGCGATGGTGTGCCAGAGGCGGCCCAGAAGAGTACGCAGCGCACTCAATCGAATATCGAGACAGCAACCGTGGCAAACGACACTCTGTGCGCGGGGCCCAGGTGCGCGGTCGACGGGCAGGCCAGCTAGAGGAGAATCAGGCCAGTAACACTAGGCGAGGTTGAATGAAGCACTGACGTTGAGGAAGTAGAGGCGCTAGGGGGGAAAACATGAATGTTAGAAGCGAATTCCATAGGTGGAAGATGGACGTACAGGAAAGAGGCAAGGGCGAGGGACGTCACAGGTGTCACAGGTTTTTATACCGCACTACTGGGCTGCTAGGCAAACGTCCTTTCGACTAGAGGCTAGATTTAGTGAGGCTTGGTGGTATGTGTCCTGTCTATTGAATTTGAAGACCTCCAAACCATAGTATCGATACATCCGCAACTGACCCGTCCCCGCTGCCAGTATGTAGATCCTTTGTGTCACAGTTTGAGGCATTCGCTGGACTCGCGCCGAAGTGAGGTGCGGAATTTCTTTCCTGTCTTGTGGCTGGCGAGCGAATGCTGACACTTTTCCCGCAGTTGAGGTTTGTATCAACACTTCGTTGTCAATTCACAATAGATACTTGGACTACTCAGAGCGTGGTGCCATATACGAATCGAGACCACGGCTAAACTACAATACGCCCCTCTTCAAAGCTGCACCCCACGCCTCCCAACCGCTCTTGAAGGCTGCGTTTCACAGTTCTGGAAGCAACCAAGCGGTCAGTGCCAGCCACCATGACAAATACACAAAACTCACCGAGTAGTCGTCGTCGCAGGTGTCCTCCGCCGTTGAAGCCCCCGCTCTCCCATATTGCTTTAGCACCCCAGCCGCGCGGATTCATCTGAATCCCCGTAGATCGACCCGTGCACCCCCCCTCGATCGTTGTTGGACCCTCTGCGCTTACCCGCCATGACATTCGGAGAGCCGTGCGCCGCGGTTCGAACTCAGCGGCGGGTATTGCAGCGCAAACGGCGATCAAGAAGAGTATGCAAAAGCCCCGACGGGTCGCAGCGGCCGTGGCAAACCCTCATCTGTGCGCTGGGCCCATGTGCGCGTCGCGGAAAGTTGTGGGCTCGGCCAGCTGAAGGGAAATCAGGACAACGACGCTAGGCGGGTTGGTGAGAGTACTCACACTAAGAAGAGAGCAGAAGGATTGGAGGAGGAAACGATGTTAGAAGGCGAATCTGAAGAGCAACATGGACGAGGACCGATGCTAACCTTGACAGAGGTCGGATCCGCAAAATCGACCCAGATTTGAGTCTTGTCGGGACTTTTCAAATGTTCCCACGCTTTCTGAGGATGCGAAAACGGTTCTTTTCGTGTTTGGAGCAAAACATCCAAAATTTTTCCAAAATTTTTTCGAAATTTTGTCGGGACTTCGGGATCCGACCTCGGTCGGCATTAGCATCGGTCCTCATGGACGTACCGGACAAGGTGAGGGTGAAGAGTGTGACTGGATGTCACAGTCTTTTATACCTCTGGACCACGGTTCGGACAAACAACACCAATCCGACGCGGTGCATCCAAAAGGGCATTGCCTTCATCGAATTCAAAGATATTCAGAACCCGCGTTTTGATGCGAGGTTTCGAGCATGATACGTTGGTGCTTCTTTAGACCATTCGAAACTTTCGATTTTGCGTTCTCAAATTCACTTTGCGAATCGAATGACGAACTTCGCGCTAACATTCGCACACTCGAGTCACTGAAGCAGCCGCGAACAGCAGTTGTAAGGTTTACCTATCTATTCAATGTCCAGCTGCTGAAAACTTGACTCAATTACAGCTCCCGGAGGTTCTCCGATTTCCGTCCAGTACGAACAAACAATATTGCTGGTTCCGTCTGCGTTAGTGGCCAACGACCAACCCTCGTGCCCCACTGTCAAAACCGGGCTCTTGTCCCCGCTACCAACCGCTACATCAGTGCTGTCGTCGTCGTTTGTTGCAGCGCTGAACCCGACTCTGCGAACAAACTAAGCCTGAGCTCTACGCATCATGTCCATTCTTTTACTTTGAATATCCTTCGGCTTCTTCTACAATCTCAATCAGTCGAGTCTCACAACCCGCCATGTCGAAGTATTTTCTTGTACATCTCTCCAATGACACTGTCGCATTCTCTGCATCAATGATAAGACATGGTTTCTGTCTTCCCCCCGTTGTCCCCGAAAAACGGCCTGCGTAACTGGTGTTCCCCAGCGAGATTTTTTCGAATACTGCACAGATTACTTTTCTTTGTCTCTTTTCTTTTTTGATTTCGACTCATCAACCAGAATTTGATGAGTCTCCGAGAGTCTTCCACATCCTGCGCTCGAGTATTTTCAGTTGATCGGCGCGTTATGCCATAGTGTGGGCCCCAAGCTACAGCCGACCATGAATGAGCGTAGAATTGTGCATAACGATGGATGAGTAATGTACATTGTGGGTAGTGGGTAGTAGAGTTGAGATGCGACCAGAAGATAGTACAAGGAAGCAGAAGCGAAAGTAGAACAATCAATAATCCCTCCCTACAATTCCTCGATCTCTCCTTCTTCTTTCTCCTCAATCTCTCCTTCTTCTTTCTCCTCGTCGACTCGTTCGAGCTTCTGATTCGTGGATTGCGATGAAGACGCCGCCACTGATGCAGGCTGTTCTGCTGAGCTAGATGCAGATAGGGATGCTGTTGCCCGACCAACTGGGATTAGTCGTAGCGCAGACGCATACAAGATAGACATACGAGTAGTCCGGAGTGAAGGGTAACCTAGCACCATTGCCTGCGGGTGCGTACTCCCTCTACTTGCATAGCTGCTACTGCGATCCGAGCCAGTCAACAAATCTTGAATCAAAAACAGAAACTGGACTGACGGGCGAGCATGACGCTGGCGCTCGAGAGCACGCTGAACGGCCCGTCTTGTGCTGTATATATCCGGATGTAGCGATCCCGGGCGCGCCGGGTAATGAGAGGCCACCGAGCGTTGGCGCTTGTGCTCTCTGTGGGCACGGATAGAGGAGGCAAGAGCAGGATCGTCGTCAAGCGTCGACGGCACTAACCTGCAAGATAAAGAGACAGGGAAATGACCCTCACTGGCAGGCCAGGTTGACAGGTCACACTCACCATGCGGGTGTTAGCGCGTCTCGAACCTCGCGTAATTTGGCGAGGACGGGTTGGAACAGGCCGTCGAGGAACGATTGTTGTCTTGCGCGATCCATGATCGCCAAGGAGGAATAGAGGTAGCTGACTTCGCCATTGTTGTGCGACGAGTTGCTGGGAGGCACCAGTGTTCGGTCTATATTTCGCAGGACGTCATCAAGCATGTAGAAGTCTCTTAGTACCTGAGCCCGACATGAGCCAATTGAGCAAACTAATGCACTCAGCACTTACTGTGAGCAGATGGGGGGTCGAGAGTTCCTCGCCGCAAGTATGCAGCAGGGCAACGCTTAAGAACATACGATAAAGTCCCTCGCCGCGATACGCCCAAGTTTCGCGCTTCGCGGTAGTTGCAGAGGTGATGGTGGCAATTGTGGAGGCAGGAAGCACGCCGGAGATGAGGTGGAGGGTGCAGCGAGCTTGGGAAAGGAACCGTGCAACGAAAGAGTCAAGTTGGACTGGAGGCATCCGAGCGTGGAGGAGGATGCGGAAGAAAAGATGATGTTTGGTTCGGATTGATCCTCTTGAGATGAGTCGTGACCGCGAAAAGCCCTTCAGACTACAGAGTAGCAGCAATGTAATCCCTAGATCTATAGAAGCTTGAGTCAAGGCCGACCACTAAGGAAAGTTGACTCCGCAAGCTGGTCTACAGTGTTGCAACAGTACCACTCTTTTCCAACGGGTTCCATGTTCCCGAGTTCACACCCCGAGTCCTAGATTCCGTCAGTCTAGCGCGATTTCGCATGAGTGCGCTGGCAGCGCTGGAAACAAGCTGGAAAGATTCAAAGGTTCAAACCCTTCCCACGGTGTCCATTCAGACTGCAGCGACGGAATTATTACAGCAACTTGGCAGTGAATAAATAGTTTGCAAGCATTTGAGATTCAAAGACTAAAGCGCCATCGATAAATACTGGTAGTACCTTGCCCCCCGCGACAACTAGAGACGCTATGTCGACGGCAATAACTGGTTGCCAATGGGAACCTTCAACCCGGCGAACACCAACCTTCATGACGCAGCATGATGCTGCAGCTCGACACCACAGATTAGGCCAACGATAAACGCTCAACAGAAGAACTGCCGGAGTGGACCAACTTCAAGCAATCCAGCTCTATGTGCGGAAAATCTGCTTTCAAAACTTCGGCTTTCCGTTAGAGCGACTCCGAGCGAGTGTCAATGGGGAGCGATACTTCTTGTTCCTTCAAGTTGACATCGCTGCCGGACACTTGCTAGCTACTCGTAGGATGATGGCTTGCCGGACACTTGCTAGCTACTCGTAGGATGATGGAAGCGGTGAAGGTGAAGTCAGAAGTAGAAGGTCGTCGCAGACTGGTACACTCTTGAAGATAAGCCAACAGTCTTCCGACGAAAGCAGCGGAACCGTGTACTCGGAATTCGAAGCTCTGTGCATGTAATTGGATGTTAGCCAGAGCTGCAGGAACATTGTTGGAATAGGAATAAGAGAAACAGCATAGAGAAACAAGGCAACTGGGGGAAACCGATGTTATTCAAAGAACACGCGCTGAGATATTTTGACTCGGTCGAAATTCTGGTCCGTTAGTCAGATGCGTGAAACGAATTTGGGCGAAGCGAAAGAGTTTCGAGTTGGTCTGCTAAGCTTCTCAAAACTGCGCGGTCATACCGCGGTCTGTGAACATGTTTAGTCTACGGAGACTCGGAAAAAAAGTGACAACTCGACTTTGGAGTGATCTGTGGATGGACGACAAGGTAAGTAAGAGATTTTGAATCGCAAAACCAGAATCGTGTTGACGGAAACGTTGTACGCAGCGTTCGCGGGGAGTACAAGACAAACACAACAAATCTGAGCGGTGTCGGCAGCCGCTGGTCTTAATTCTCCTTCCACTGGGCAAAATGTTTTTGCATCAGGAAGAAAACACAAGTCGGAGGCTCAAAATACCAAGTTCATACAAATCAGATTCGGGATTATCTTTCAAGAGCCGCCACTCCCGAGCGACCAAGTAAGACACCTAAGATTAGTCGAAACGGAAGGAGTTGAGCTGAAAGAATGGCGAAAATGTTTGCTTCTTCCCATCAACAAACTTTTTTTGCTCGGACGACGCACATCAACCACCCAACCAAGTCAAGTAGTATGCGTGCATCTCACCAATTCACACCCGAGGCAACGATATTCTGGGACTTACCTGACGACGAAAACACAGGGCTTTTGAGTCTGGCGCCAACACAGGGATATTCAAAGGTTGGCGGATGTGAGGATGCTTCGAGTTGAATCATCTCTTTGTCGACGGTCGTTGAAGATCTCTAGGCCGTAAATCAAGTCAAGTCAATCAACTCTGAATTTTCTGCATATCTCTCATAGATGGAGTATGCTCAATAGCCTGCAAAAAATCGTCACTTGGTATTCAGACTTCATTGATCGTCAGCTTCGGAGCCTGACTGTACGTTCGATGGAGCAGCGGGTTGGCCCTCCTCGACACAAGCACCTTGACATCGTCATGCATGTCGCTCCACCACACCAAGATTATCTGGCCAGAAACGAAGACTACTTAGAAAGAAAACGAAAACCCGACAAACGCACCATGCGGCCCGTTGCCACACCCAAAGAGAAACCCTTCAAAGTGGCTATAATTCACAGCTGAGGGATAACATCGTCGCCGCACATGCCACTGGTGCCAGAAGAAAATGAAGCGGCCAATGCTGGGACTGCGGCGCTGCTACCACGACTCGACTCCGGAGCTCTGCTTCCCTTCGCCTAGTATGTCAGCTCTCTCCAATATAGCAGGAAGTCACTCACCATATTCAAAGGATGAGACAGCTGAGTCTGTGGTCGTTGGTGAAGAATGGAGCTGTGGTGAAACAACAAACTCGGAGACTCTCGGAGACTTCGCTAAGCGACTTAAACGGTCTTGGCCGACAACAACAGATGGCCAACCGCCGTCTCTCTCATGACCAAGTCAATTTTCAAAGTCGTTAGTCTCCAGACTTCCACAACCACTGCGTCTTTACCAGGGACTTCAAGACACTTAGTCACGATTGTGGCCGGGGGAAAGCTTGACGTCCATCCCCTCCCTGCTGCTGAAGTCTGTTCCCATTGTCCTCCCGTTGACTGCATGATCAGTCACACAGGTGCATGAGTTCTAATCAGTGGACGAGAATCGTCAAATATTACAAGAGTCTAGTCAGTGACCTTCTCCTTCGACTGAACCGATCCGTACCCTGGTGAGATGTCCTCTGGTTTGCAACTCACTCAGATGATCATACAACCTTGTCGTGTACTAGCGCGGTGCTGCCTCCATTTACGCGCCGCCATCGCAGATTTCATCGGACACGATTATACCGTTACGGGAGGTACCAACTATATCAGCACTCATTGTCGGGTCTCTTTCTTCTGGAGACCTCCATATTTTCGCGGAGAGGCAGCTTCAAGACGGGACAATCGGAAATCCAGATCTGCAGTTGATGGCGGAAACGACGTCTCGCGAACCATTGACTCGGAACCTGAGCCCAATCCTTGACATTCAGTTTCGCATGTGCGCAGACCGTTTTCCGCTTGGCTTTGAGTTCTGAATCGAATTTTACTGGCAGTGTAGGGCTCCTCTGCTCTCTCCATCCCAACCTGCGTACTCTTCTACTTTCGTTATTTTTTATCTAGGGAGGTACTTACACCTTGCCCGGCTCATCGCTCATCAGATTTCTGATACGTATATCTAGCCCGGCGTCACAACCTGAATATAGTGCGACTTGTCCGTAAAATGGGCATAGATAGCATCAGCGAAGACAAGTCACGGTCTTCGCCATCTCACGGACTACGGGTGCGGCAAAAGCAACTGAGCAGCTCAGGTTTCTTGGGACGCCTCTTCGAACAGAGATGGTGGGCGGAATTGCATAATACAGAGTGTATCATTGGCTTTTCTTCGACGGTGAGTACGACATCTTGTTTTGCCTTACTGTAACTCACGCCTCAAAGACTAGATCAAAATCCCGATCCTCAAGAGTACCAAAAGAGTACTGTAAACCCAGTGTGCACGAACAATCCCTCAAAGATAGAGATGACGTTGACGGGACGGTAAGACCACATTATTCTGAATGCGTCTTGAAGGTTGGATGCGTTACAGCGAAACGCCAAGAATACCCTCGAGCGATCGCTTGAGGCTGCGATTATCTCCAGCTACCCACCCAAGATGATAATGTTGCGAACCGCTACACATTCATCAGGACGTCAATCAGGGTGTAGAACAAACCTTAAATTGGAGTGAATTCTGGCGTCTCAGAGCGGGACCATGCCGCGTCTACCAACCGAAGCAGCGTGAACTGGACGGTCGTTGAACAAAACAGAAAACATTTTCATACGGAATATCGTAGAAGTGTCAGACTGATTTACCTCTAGTCAAGCAAATGAATTTTCTTGAGCACTGAACCTATTTCAAGTGAACCATCGTCAGCAAATTGAGAACAAAGCACAAAATGCCAGAGGGAAGCGTGAGAAGAGGGTGTTGAATATCATGTGATCGCGTTTTCTTCCTCTTGACCTTCGTGCACATCTCCCATATCATCAGCGCCACCGCCAGTTCAGCTCCACGCATGCCCTTTACAAACGCTTCCAACTTCAACGCACTATCGACAGAGCTGAAATACACCGTAAGGACCTCAACTCATCGGCGAAGAAGCTCCGAGTCCGTATTCAAGCCGAAGTCTTTCAGACCGCCCGCCTTTGTAGCCCACTGGATCTTGTCCAACTGGCCGGCGTGAATGTTGAACTCCGCAATATCATAATCTCGAAGCGTCTCCTACAACGAAGCATAGCGCAGATGGGCGGCCCGACACTCGTTTTGAATGATTCGGCTTTTCCTGGCCAGTTATCCAGTCTAGTTGTTTTCCTTTTCACTGAAAGTGATTGCTGGGTTGGTTCCATCTCTTTATCATTCTTTTATCTAACTCGTTGAACCCTTCCAGGCATGCGGGAAGCGAACGAACGCCTTCCCCCTCTCGTTTTCTCTTCGCGTTCGTGTTTGCGATGTGAGCCGCGGTACCTATTGTGATTCTCTCTGAAACTGATCAGGAATCGAAGTCCGATTGCCAGAGATATCTATTCGGTCCATCGTCGTAAGTCACCGTTCTTCTGACTCATAATTTACCTAGACTGAGCTTGAAATAGTGATAAGTGGTTTGCGACTATACCGGCAGTCACGAATCGAGTTGGTGAAGATATGAACTTCAGATACATCGAACCCTGGTCTCCGTTTCTGGAGGCAAGTTTGAAAGGTGCAACAACTTTCGGCAATTTTATTCAACGGCAACGTGAATCGAGCCCATGTTTCTAGACAAGAAGGTGTATTGCACACGCCAGCTGAAGTCCGCCCTTGGTCGAATCTCCGAGGCTCGGGCCGTTGGCGATGCCGCTAAAGCAGCTCTTCTGGAGGTGCGTCTGTGAAACTGACATGCCTCTTTTCTGTCCCCAACAATATTTGTGGTTTCCAGGAATGGTCACAACGACCCGCCGATCTGCTGCCATTCATGGAGGTACGAGGTTTTTGCAACATAGTCCCAGGCCGCTTAATTATCATTCCGGCACGAAAGGTTGCCCGCTCTCTACGGGCATGGGGCAAAACCTACGTGAAGGAGCGCCAGAAATGTGCCTCACAAAACGAGAAGATGTGCGCGTCTTTCGTAGATTTATTGATTATTGATTGACTGATCGTGGCTACAGATCCAAGGCGTTTTATCAACCGTACGCGTTCAGCTCGTCGTCCGTCTTCCGTTCCCCGTTGCTTCAACGTACACTGGAGCTATACAACAATGACCTTGAGCTTGTGCCATTCCATGGTAAGGCAAACATCATCGTGTGAATGATTTTCTCGCTCACTCCCAATGTGTCTAGTTTTGACGAAGATCCGAGATGAGGTTTGGCTCGAGATTAGAAGCCTCGTTTTTAGGGCGAGTCCTCAGGTGGTAGACACAAAGCCACCAACGCATGCGAAGACCTTTTGCTCCTTTTGTTCCAAGTCCAAACGCCGGTACTTGGCGAATGATCTGCTTCAGCATATCCACAAAGTGTGAGATACCGCAGCTTCACCATCGGTGAAACTCCTTCTCGAACAAATATCCCCAGGCATCCCGACGACTTCCCCCGAGCTCGAGAGGCCCTTTGTACAACGCTGTCAGAACGATTCTGTCGGTTATGCCCCATGTCGTTGAAGTCGTACAGACCCGATGGACTCGCTATGCACCAGGCTACAAAGTGAGCTCGCGAGTCGCTAGTTCATAGCGTCCGTTTCTTTTGCATGCTGATTTTGTTGTCGATAGGCACAAATAAGTCCCGTCGAGCAGCTCGACTTGTATCTGTTGTTGATGCAGATTTCGTGAACATTTCATCCTGTAATCTATCCATATAGATTTTGTATTTCTACCTCAGATATCTCGGCGGCGCGCATCCTGCTAGCCTTGTCTTTTCTACTTAGCACTCTGTAGACTGTGAGAGAATCTGTACTTCGTCTACAGAAATTCGTGATGCTCTCTTACCCTTTCCCGGTCCCAGTGTGGGTTGTTTTCTCAATGGAACTCGCCTTATGCCTCTCATTCGTTTTCTCTCTTAACTGCTGGCCCGGGTCTGAGTCATTATGATTGCAAGCCCACAACGTCAAACGCGGTCACATGCCCGCGGAGTTTCGCGGTATTGGTTTCCATGTCTTGTAGTTGTACTCTGACAATAATGAGGATGTGAGTCCGTAATTTGAGGGAATTGTATATGAGTCAAGGATCCTAGGAAATACACCACGTTTGGGCTGGTCAGTGGTTCGGCTCTAGGAATTGATGGTTATTCTCGATCGCTCTTGTGACGAGCACTGACGACCACTTTCCTCGGGCTTCAACCGCTTTGGATCAGTCTACGGCCTTTTCCGTGTTTCATCCAGTGCTCGCCCCGTATTCTCAGGACTCGCCGTTCACATTATGAAGTTTTGGGACCTCTCTCATCACCAACAACAGGAGCTCCGTGAGAGGGCTCTCCGTCGAATTCTACGTCGTTTAACGCGTCGAAATTACAAACCACTTCTCCCCACAATATCCTCGCACGCGGGAACTACTCTTGAAGCTCGATCCAATGCTTGTGTCCTGGCCGAATGGATTGGAGACGCTCTCATGCGCCCATATATCAACGATTTGATCAACCGTAATCTCCAGCACTGTTCCCCGTCATTGCGGAAGGTTCTCGCCCTTTTTCATCTCGCCGCGAAACCACGAACTTACTTGCCTCTTCTAGGCAATCGAAAAGATTGTATGCGAGAACGTTACGTTTGACCATGTAGCGTTCTGCGCCAGGGAGCACGACCGGTGCAGCTTCTCCAAATCCGGGGCAAACCTAGTTGAGATCTTCATGGGCGCATGGGGAAGGGAAGCATATCATGAAGACGCCGAACAATGGATCAGCCGCACATTCCTTCCGGTTTTGAATGTGGTGGAAGAGGCGGCCCACATGTAAGTTCCAGTCCTTCGCCATCGCCACTTTATGGATTTAGTTCACCGCATGTCATTCGTCTTGCAACAGAATGTTCAAAGAAATCTTTGGCGCGTAGAGATTAGTAGAGAGACGATGATTGGGAAAGAAGACGCCGCGGTGAGTCCAAGGCCCTTCTTCAATCCTCAATTATATAGTCTTGCTAAATGGCGAGTTTCAGACACTAGACACTAGATCAGCAGACGAATATCTACTCAGTACTTCGACATAATTTGGTTACATTAACTATCATTACTATCCCAACGCTCTCGTATAGTGATTCTTGAATAAAATGTATCATAGCACTTAGCAGTTTTGTACCTTCTATCGAGTTTGTAACAATGTTTCGAGCTGAGACCGATTTCTGAGACGCCCCACTCTGTGTACATCCAAAGCATCTCTTGCTGGATAGTCCCTCACAATAGCCAGTGGGCCGGGCTCGTTTGTTGAGTCCACAGAACATTTTCGTGAGCGGAGAGCAATCGGCTGCCGTTGCATAGATATTCTTTATTGAGACAGTTTGGCATGATCAAATACCTTGCTGGAAAATGCAGTGGCCCCTCGATGCGAAACTGGGAACCGCGTTTTCTGCTGACCGTTGGTGTTGATGCAAGCTTTCAGCGGCTGGAGATTGAATAGATAAGTAAACCTCACTAGAAGTACTACTGCTGTTCGTGGCTCTTTCAACGACCCTGGTGTGCGAATGGAAGCGCCAAGTTTGTCATTCTAGAATCTATTAGCGAAGGCAACATGAAAACACAAAGTCCCAAAGCCTCGAATGGTTCGAAGAAGCACACGTTCAGCAAAGATATCATGCGGAACCCTCGCATCAAAACGCGGGTTCTGAATATCTTTGAATTCGATGAAGGCAATGCCCTTTTGGATGCACCGCGTCGGATTGGTTTTGTTTGTCCGAACCGTGGTCCAGAGGTATAAAAGACTGTGACATCCAGTCACGCTCTTCACCCTCACCCTGTCCGGTACGTCCATGTTGCTCTTCAGATTTGCCTTCTAACATCGTTTCCTCCTCCAATTCCTCTCTCTTTAGCGTGAGTACTCTCGTCAACTCGCCTAGTGTCGTTGTCCTGATTTCCCTTCAGCTGGCCGAGCCCACAACTTTCCGTGACGCGCACATGGGCCCAGCGCACAGATGAGGGTTTGCCACGGCCGCTGCGACCCGTCGGGGCTTTTGCATACTCTTCTCGATCGCCGTTTGCGCTGGACTACCCGCCGCTGAGTTCGAACCGCGGCGCACGGCTCTCCGAATGTCGTGGCGGGTAAGTGCAAAGGGTCCAACAACGGTCGAGGGGGGGTGCACGGGTCGATCTACGGGGATTCAGATGAATCCGCGCGGCTGGGGCGCTAAAGCAATATGGGAGAGCGGGGGCTTCAACGGCGGAGGACACCTGCGACGACGACTACTCGGTAAGTTTTGTGTATCTGTCATGGTGGCTGGCACTGACCACTTGGTTGCCTCCAGACCTGCGAAATGCACCCCGGCCATCAAGAGCGTCTTTGGGGTGTTAGGTGCAGCTTTGAAGAAGAGCGTATTGTAGTTGAGCGGTGGTCTGAATTCGTGTATCGCAATGCCCTCTCGTCCACAGTTTGAGTAATCCGAGTATCTGTTGTCGGTTGATAACGAAAGCAGGTGTACACTTCGACTGCGATGAAGAATCAGCATTCGTTCGCGAGCCACAAAACAGAAAAGACTCTGCACCTCAATTCGCCTAGGGTCCAGCGGGATACCGCGAACTGTGACACAAGAAATTAGGCAGTGCCTGCCAAAGGGAATTCAGCATGCAATAGTGAATGACAGAGTAGGGTCAGAGCTCAACGCACCTCTATCCGTCTCGGTGCGACAGTCATGCAAAGACTGTTTAGCCGAAACACATCGAACGAAGCGCCGATCAGGATTTTGTCCCTTAGCGGGCCAGCATATGTGCAAGGCCTCGCAAGGCCATGCCCAACGGCGGTCAAGATTCGGTTCCTGTATCTTCCTGAGGATCCGCCTCAATCCGTCATTCCTGGAGGACTCGGAATTGATCATTCCGACTAGTATTGGTTCTGAGTCAAAGACATCAGCATCTGCTCGTCCAGGCGGAGAAGCCCTGTCCATACCACTGAGTCTCACTGGATGACGGCTCAAGTGTCTCGTCGAAGGACATCCGGGGCTCTTGTTTTTCTGAGCACGCAGCAGCTGCGCGAACACATGAATTGTTCTCTGTTAGAGTGGGCTCCTGAGTTCGGAGGGGCAAAACTTTAGTGCGTCTTCAAGTTGTGTCGCGGCCATATATGATAGATCCGACGTGGTTGAAGCACACTTCCAGTTGACTTCCTTCCTTCCTTCAGGGGCGCAGCGTTAGAGTTAGTGTTGACATGACGACTGCCGACTCTTGGCCGATTCCCGCGTTTACGACGATCCAAGTTGCTCTGGTCCAGATATTTCGTCTCCGAGGCCAATCTGGCCAATCCTGCACCAGTAAATGACTCCGCATGCACTTTGAGTCTCAGATTTTAAAACCTAGTCGATTCTGGGCAAAAATTCGGACATGCAGGATTGCTCGAAATTCGAATAAATACATGGCCAGCGCCTCCTAATACCTCCAGGGCCTCAGTCACTGAAGCCAGTTTCAAGCAAGACCTGCATACCTTCGCTGCAGCAATTCGAAGTTGCCCCATGTCCGAGTCGACAAACTGGACAGGAAATGGACTTCACGAAAGCAATTCGAATTCAAAAAGAAACAAACGAGCCGTCGAGCGTCGAGACCAAGAGGCAAAAGTAGTCAACTCAGAGAGGCACGTCAAGCTCAAGCTTCTGCAACAGACTGTCAGAGCCGAGCGCTCAAGCGTCTTGTAAAGTTACTTGGGGCGGGCCAGATCTGTCTGAATCTAGGGAAACACAGTCGAGTCATTGGTGAAGACTTGGAGAATTTCTGGGTTGGAGATGAAGACTTGTAGTAGGAATATTTGGAGGACCAAAGGCCTCCAGATTAGCTTGACCAAGAGATAGAAGTTTGGCCATAGAAGAAGTTGTTCGCGTCCACGTGCCGGCGCGTCCTTCTTCCTCAGCCTCCGTCCCCGGACCCTCGACCGAATATGTCCATGCCCCCCACGACGTTCCGCAATCTTGCGGTGGAACTACAGACTATGGTAAGGCTTTTTGAACTTATTCTCGTGAATTAAAATTGAAGGTCTTGACGCGTCGACAGACTGCATCGTACATGTCGCCTTACGACCTGGCTCAATTCGCTCAGACAAGCCGGCTGAGTCTTGCAATCTCGAAGAGACCAAATTTATACACGGACGCTCTACTGCGGATGGGGTTTTCAATTCCAATGCCTTCGATGAGTGTCTACGAATTTTGCATTGGTTTTTTCGGCGGTGGTCCTTGCTCTGTGAGGGATTTAACATGCGCAGATATTTCAAGCTGAATACAAATTCAGGCCTGCGGAAAACACACCGATGCGATCCCGCTTTCCTATACCCTGCGGCTGCGTGTCTGTAATGTGGGTCTTTTGTTTTTCTCCCAATTTCCTTGTACTCAAATTCTGGTAGCGCGTCTGTCAAGATGCTTTGGTCGCGTAGGACTCCCCGTTTCGCAACTTTGTACTAATCTCATGGCATGTCTGTAGAAACAAGATCATTGTTGAAATTGCGACGCGCAAAAATCCTACAGCACAACGGGAGGAACTTGAACGCCTCAAAAGTTGGTTACCCCGCGTCGAACCCTTGATCCGTGGTACGGTCTTTGTTTTGCTTTTTCATCAATCCTCAGCTCATGACTACGACCAGGACACACATTCTATCTTCGTTCAGACATTCTCCGTGCAACCTCGCAGCTTCAAGAGGCAAAGTCGCGAGACAAATTCCAAGCGGACGGTCAAGGTTGCCCTGTCGAAGACCGGGAAGTTGGGCTGCGGAAGGTGATCCTTGCGTTCACAGTACTTCTCGACCTCGACGCTCAACGGCAAAGTAGAGTTGGGAGGAGAAATCACTGGAATTACCGGAAAAGATGAAGGCATGTAAAAACTCTCTCTTGCCAACGCTATCTAACAAGCCTCCAGCTCGCTCGGAATGTCCTCCGTTGGCAGGAAATGGTGTATCTAGAAGAACGAGACACGCTCAAAAGGAACATATCAAAACAGTGAGTCAAGATAAGCGGCCTCACGATGAATCTACTCATCTCTGTCAGTCTCTCCAAAATTCTCAAGATGCGTGAGTTGGACTACACCACCGCCGAAATCCTCCGCTCTCCGACCCTCCAGAGAGCGATTAAGCTGTGGAATCGCGACCTGTTGGAGATAACGTTACCAGGTACGTCGTCGTTTCGCATCTTAATACATTGTCTAACAACTTCTTCAGCATTCGCTGCAATCCAACCTATAGTGCTACGCGAAGCATTCCTAGCCGAGGCCGGCGTCCCCCCACCCTTATTCCAATACCGCAAGAGCGACAAGATCTTGTGTCCCGTCTGCCCTGGCGGCAACCCATTTCTCGTCGATAATCTCGTCACGCACATTTTCCACAAGTACGTGTCCATATGTCTCAGATGTATTCGCCGTCTGAAGCTGGAGCCCAGGCATCCAGACGACTTTCCTCGCCTGCGCGATACCTACAACACCACTCCCAAGCTCAAGTATTGCGAGCTTTGTCCCCCGTCGATGAGAAAGTACAATATGCAGGGAATGAGGGACCACGTAGCAGCAAGGTGGGCCAATTGCTTGCGCATGATTGGTGCCCTTGACTGAAACTTCGAAAGGCACACTCAGAAATAAAGAAACCGGCCGGATTTTGCTCTTCTCGATTTGTATTATTTCAATTGTATCCCAGCAATGTATTCATTCGAATCAAGGATTGAGAAGTACATGAGTGTGAAGACATCGCATTGACATCGAGATCCGCGACAAGACCACCGTACTTCTTGTGCAAGAGCGATACTTCATAGCCAACAAGAAACGCCATGGAAGTAATCCACCAGCCCTGGGCTCAGCGACAGAATTCTGGTTAGATGACGACGTCCTGAAGAACGAATCGAGACCATGTCAGCAACGTTAACTCTCAAAACCGGACGTCCGTCCTAGACAGAATACACGATTAGCTCAGCGTCGTGTTAGTTAACAACAACAGCTCTATTATGCACCTAGACAGAATACACGATTAGCTAGGGAATACTGTAAGTAATGTATTCTTGGGTTCAGAATAATAGAAGCCTCACCTCAGCGTCGTGTTAGTTAACAACAACAGCTGAGGAAAAGCTTGGCGCGTGACGTGACGTGACATGTCACCGCTAGCAATGACGCAATTGGATTCAGAGTAGCGGAGCCTGAAATCCACTTGCGTCATAGTTGCCTAAAGATAGATTTTAGGTTTGGCTCGCTCGCTTCCTGTTGGTTTCGACACTCCCACTCGAGGTAAACCGTAATCCCAAGGCTCTTGCAAACTTCCAATGCTTTTCTCGGGAAAGAGGCTTAGTAAGGATGTCGGCCACCATGTCGTGGGTAGACACGTAGCGAATGACGGCCTCGCCTTTTGCCACAATGTCGTCGCGAATGAAGTGGTATTTGCGCTGTATGTGTTTGGTGCGTGCTCGGAATTGTGGGTCCCGACAGAGGATGATAGCTGCTTGATTATCACAGAAGAGTTCTGTGGGTCCGCGCTGCTCGTGGCCGACTTCTGCGAAGAAGGTGCGCAACCAGGCTAGGTGCTGCCCGGCGTTTGACAGTCCAATGTATTCTGACTCAGTTGAGGATAGGGCAACCATGCCTTGCCGTTTGCTGGACCAGCCCAATGCTCCTCGACCAGATATGAATGCGTATCCGGAGGTGGATCGAGAAGTCTCGTTGTCACCAGACCAGTCGGCGTCAGAGAACCCGTGGAAGTCAAGATCCCCAGCAATGTCCGAGCCGTCGAAGCACAACTCAAGGTCACGAGTATACTTCATGTAGCGCAGGCCGCGCTTTGCAGCTTCCCAGTGGCATGCTTTGGGGTTTGCACTGTACCGTCCAAGCACGCCAACAAGGTATGCCAAGTCAGGTCGTGTCCCCTGGACAGCATACTGAATTGAGCCAACCACAGTCGCGTATGACACTGTCTCTCCGTTTATGGTCTGTTGGAGTAGTGTGGTGTTGTCGACGGGGTCTTCAGCAGTGAGGCGAGGGGTCGTAGCCATTGGAGTCTTTGACGGGTTACAGTCTGCCATACCACAACGCTTAAGGACAGCGTCAATGTACTTCGTTTGGGAAAGAGAGATAGTGCGTCGCTGTCGGTCCCGTTTGATCTCGATCCCGAGGATGAACGTAGCTGCTCCAAGGTCCCGCATCTTGAATGTGGATGCGAGGAGAGCTTTTATCTTGTCCATGTATGGACGGGATGAGGCTGCAAGCAGTAGGTCGTCAACGTAGACCACCAGGTAACATATTTCCCCTTTCTTTCCCTTGAAGACGTACAGGCATGTCTCCGCGTCCAGCCGGTATGCACCAAGCTCCAGCAGTTTTGCGTCGAGAGTGACATTCCACACGCGACCGGCGTCTTTCAGACCATAGAGGGAACGTTTGAGTCGCCAACAGAACCCATCTGGAATATCCACTCCCTCCGGCGGTGAGACGTAGATGGCGTCCTCGAGGACACCGTTGAGGTATGCGGTGGATACGTCCATTTGGTCCAGCTCCAGGTCGTACTTGGCAGCCAGCAAGCAGATGATGCGGATGGACTCAAGGTTTGCAACGGGCGCAAAGGTCTCCTTGAGGTTTCCACCCTGCTGTCCAAAATCCCGGGCGACGATACGGAGCTTGTATCGTTCGATGTTCCCCTTGCTGTCCAGCTTTATGCGCATGACTGGTTTGGTGCTGATTGGTTTGACTCCAGCGGGTGTGGGGACGATCTCATAGACGTCGTTCTCAGCCAAGTTTCCCATCTCCTCCGCAAGTGCAGCCCTCCACTTTTCAGCGTCTGGTCCGCTGAATGCCTCAGTAAGTGTAGCGGGAGTAGGTATCTCACTCGGACCGCTATTGGCTATGCCAGCAAAGAAGGCATCGTCAATGTCAATGAGCTCGACTTCGGGTTCTTCCTCAATGATTTGTGGAAGGTCGGCGACTTGGAGGGGAGGGGATTCTGGCTCGGCCGGCTGAGGCAGCGGTTCGGGTTTCCGGAGCTGCTGAGGGCCATCTGACTTCTGTAGAAGGTTTCGGTTTCGATCTGCTGGTTTCCTGGCACGTTCTCCTCGTCGGAGCATGGGCTCGTCAGGCTTTGGCAGAGCTGGGACCGGTACTGGTGGTGCAACAACGGTGGGTAGTGGATGTGGTGACACAATGGGATTTTTCCTGCGGGCAATGTGCTCAGAGATGGAAGTAGGGTTTACTGGGACAGGAATGCGAGAGGGTGTTTCGCGTTTTACTGTGCTGATAGTCTCTGTGTCTGTCTCCCCCCCTTGCCGAATGGAAAAAGTCCCTGGTGCTCCCACTGGCTCGACATCGTCAATCACGCTCCCACTGTCTGAGGGCTCCCTCTCCTGTTCAGGACGGAACAAGAACTCCCACTGAGTTTGGGGTGCAGGGTCCTGAAGGTCAGAGGTGTCTGTTTCCCCTGTCTCATCGAAGCGGACATGTCGGCTGTGGAAGATGGCCTTGGTCTTTACATCCAGGAGGCGATACGCCTTCTTCCCATCCCCTACATCACCATTACCATAGCCAAGCATGATGCACTGGCGGCCACGGTTGGAGAACTTCCCAACGCGCTTGTCCTTTGGTATCAAAGCATATCCCGTGCAGCCAAACGGTCGGAACTGAATGGGGTCAACCTTTCCCTTGAACAGGGTCTCGTATGGTGGTACACCGTTGTTGGAGGAGTATGGCCGGCGTCCAAGAACGTAGGAGGCACAGCTCATGGCTTCCTTCCAGAAGTTTTGTGGAAGGCCTGAATCGATGAGCATGGTGAGGGCAGTGGAAACGAGCGTCTGATTTGCTCGTTCAGCTACGCCATTCTGCTCGGGCGTGTCTGCGGCAGTTGTGTGATGGATGATTCCGCTGGCTTTCAATTCTGCCTCCAGTTCGTTAGAGGTGAACTCCCCCCCATTGTCGGTGCGCCAGAAGTCAATGAAGTTTTCAGAGAATATGATCTCCTCGATCTCTTCCTCAAAGAAGGCTTGCACGTCCGCCTTCCATTGTTTGAAGGCAGCATGCACGTCGCTCTTCTTCTTGAGGTAGAGTACCCAATCAAAGCCACTGTGATCGTCAAAGAAGGTAATCCAGTAACGATACCCGTCTCGAGACTGTGGGCTGACCGGTCCGCCGACGTCACTATGTATAATTTGTAGTGGGCGTGTTGCCCGCTGACGTCCCTCAGTTGGGAACGGCTGCTTGCGCATCTTTCCCTGAGCGCAGGCGTGGCAGAATTTAGGAGTACCGGTGGTGCGCTCCACACCCTTCAGGTGTCCCTTCCTGACCATACGCTCAAGGCTGTCTATTCCCACATGTGCCATGCGGCGGTGGAGGACGTTAATGTCGACGGCGGCAAGTGCACATTCCTCTTGGACCACCGGCTCTGCAGTCAAATGGTATAGCCCTTGGTCATGGTTGACCTCGAGAACGACATCGCCATTGCGGTCGAGAACGTGACCACCTGTCCTCCCAAAGATTGAAGTCAGGTTACCCTGTTGGGCTAGCTTCTGTACGGAAATGAGGGAGATCTGGAATGAGGGGAGGTATAGGACGTTCGAGAGTGTGAGGAGTGTCTGTTTGCCTTTGACAGTGCTGAGGAGCTGAATTTCCCCAATCCCAGTGGCGTCAGCGAACGACTCATCCCCAAAGCGTACTTTTCTCGGGGGGTCAAGCTGCTGAAAGGTCTTAGCTATGAACCACTCCAGGACCGGTACCATGTGTGTTGACGTGCCGGTGTCGAGGACTGTTGTGTAGACGAGGGCAGGTGTCGTTTCACTCGCAGCATAAGCTCCAATGCGTTTTGCAAGGTCCTTCGATACAGAGTTTCCGAATGCAGTAACATAATGTCCGCTCTCATCGCCCCCTGCGTTTAGCGCCTTCGCCCCATCCTCCTCCGCCTTCTTCTTGAGGTCGCGGCAGTCCTTGGTGTCATGATAGCAAAGGCCGTGAACTTGGCACTTCTTTGTGGGGCCACCGGTTTTCTTCCCTTTGTAGTTCGTCGACGAAGACGGTACTGCAGCTGCGAGCGCGGACTCCTGTGGGCCAGTGATGATGGGGTTTCCCAACTCGGCTCTGATGCGCTGCTCAGCTTCGGAGAACTTGAGCTTTCCGCCCTGGGGGACACTGTTGACGGTCTGGGAGACGAACAGTCTCCACCCAGTTGTGTCTGGCAGTGATTTGAGCAGGATCCATGCCATGAACTCATCGTCGACCGGCCGGGACATACTTGTCAGCGTCAGGCTGCCCGATCGAAGTTTGGTGAGGTGGTCGTCGAGCTTGGTGGAAGGGTCCCACTTGGCCTCTAGCATTTGGACCAGGGTGAAGAACGCGGTGGCACCAACGTTGACCTTCTCGTACTCCTTGACAATGGCATCCCATGTTTCCTTTGCGCCAGAGAGATGAGCGACGGATATGAGAATGGGGTTGGAGATGAACTTGTGGATGATACCACGAGCTCGGGCATCGCGTACGCGGAAAGAGTCGCGGATAGCGCTAGTGGAAGTGGTTACGACACCATAGATGGCAGAGACTGTGCTGGCAGATGCGGCTGCAGTTTCTGCGGCCGCCTGAGTCGCCGCGTTGTCCTCCCCAGAGATGATGAGGCCAACCTTCTCTCGGGCAAACTCTCCCTCCATTCGAATCTTCCAGATTGGATAGTTTTCTGCCCCGACCAGCACCGGAGTGGTGGGTTCAGATGTAGTCGCCATGTCTGGCGGATGACGTGGCCTGGAGTTGCGAGCGTTTGCAGACTCCTGCGGCTAGTTGGTTTTGCTGTTGAGCTGTGTAGCGTCCGGCTAGCGTTGCGCAGTGAAACTGGCGTCCTACGAGGGCCCGTAACCTCTCAAAACCGGACGTCCGTCCTAGACAGAATACACGATTAGCTCAGCGTCGTGTTAGTTAACAACAACAGCTCTATTATGCACCTAGACAGAATACACGATTAGCTAGGGAATACTGTAAGTAATGTATTCTTGGGTTCAGAATAATAGAAGCCTCACCTCAGCGTCGTGTTAGTTAACAACAACAGCTGAGGAAAAGCTTGGCGCGTGACGTGACGTGACATGTCACCGCTAGCAATGACGCAATTGGATTCAGAGTAGCGGAGCCTGAAATCCACTTGCGTCATAGTTGCCTAAAGATAGATTTTAGGTTTGGCTCGCTCGCTTCCCGTTGGTTTCGACATTAACTAGATTATGGGAATAAACCACAAACCACATTTCGAGTATGGAGACACGACATGAAAGACTGCAGAACAGTATGAGATCAGCGCCAGAATGGCAGAAACAAGTCTGGAGGGGAATTACAACACACCTCGTATTCGTCCTCGCACTCGTCCTCCGCCGTTGAGGTCCCCGCTCTCCAATGTGGGTTTCTCTAAGACCCGCCCCGCATCCAGAGGACTAAGTCTCGCCCCCGCCAAGCCGTGTTGATCCCCTCACACTTAGTACCCGCCACGATATTCAGACAACGAAAAGGAATCGGTCTGAACTCTACGGCGGGCATTGGTGCGCGAAAGGTGGCAGGGCAGCATACATCGAAAACTCATCTGGACGCGGCGGTCGTGGTCAACATCACCCTGTGCGCCAGGCCCCGGTGCGCTCATGTCGGGTGTTGATGGCCAGCTGGATTCTGGAAGATTATCAGGTGGATGGTTGGTGGATGGAATAGGCGAGAGTTTATTGAGCATTTATATCGAGGAAAGAGAGGAAGGTGGACCGAAACGACAAATATCAGCTGCTGATTTCGAAGAGGAACCGAACATGGACGTACCCAAGACGTACCGTCAAGAGAGGAAGGGGACCAAAATCTCACAGGTGTCGTCACACATTTAGCGCCAATTTAGCGCCCGTTGTGAAAACGCGTGCATAACAAGAACAAATGAACGCGTCGCGACGCGTTCCAGACGTGTCACTTGAATCTTTCTGGTTCCTAGAACCAAACAACAACTAAAGTCCACTCTTCTGAGCGTAGAACTCGAGCGGGGCGCAACGGCGAGTAGGGTTACCAGTTTGATTGGCGCGCCCGACGCCTGATCCTCTCACGCGCCATCTCTCTGTCTTGAACCACGATGAGGTATGATGAGAGACCTTTATTTCCTTCGGTAAGAAGCGTTCTGAAGTCAGGAACTCAACGCAGGGACCAGTGCCCCAGAATCGCAAACTAAAACGGTCGAGGTTCTCCCGTCACTGTACCAGGATATACTGTATTAGCGCGTCCGAGTCTCAAGCTGCCATTACTTTTCGCCTAAATCCCGCGACATTCGGTAGGCTCAATGCGTTCTGACTGTCAGCAGATATACCTCGGTCCTCCATAAACAACTTCCAATGGTATACTGATTATTTTCTTTTCTCTCGTACAGAACGAAGTCTTTGTCGGCTGGTACTTATACCTATTTCGGACAATGTCTCTCCACGCTAATTGAGAGGGCGCCGTTCCAAATGCCGGGGTGGGGAGTTTGAATCTCCTTGTGTCGTGAACTGATTCGAAATTGACAGTGCGGCATTCCGAATGGAGCGGCGGCCCAACAGAAGACACTATGCAAGTCATATAAACCGCCTCATCATCTGGCTTCTCTTAGCCCTTCTCCAAGGAATGCTCATGAAAACTCTTGCGATCGTCGCACTCGCATTTTCTACTCGTTGCTTAGGAAAGGTCTACGAGGATGTCTCCCAGCTCCCGGGTCTCTCTTACGACTTCATCGTCGTCGGAGGTGATGGAATTCAATATCTTCTTTCGTTCCGACTCGGAGCTGAAGCTGAAGCATGCTGCAGGTGGAACCGCTGGAAATGTTGTAGCGAATCGGTTGACGGAAAATCCGAATTTCACTGTTCTGGTATGCCCGATTTTCCCCTCGCGACTCGCTCCCGCCGCATTGTAATTTTATAATACAGGTCCTGGAAGCTGGACGTTCGTCAGTTTGAAGACTTTTTCTTGACATACCTGGTACTTATACGGTCATAGAAACGAAGGCGTCGTCAACTCCATCGTTCCCTTCCTGCTGGAAGATTTTCTTGAACAACCCGCGTACGAGTGGAGTGCGTTGAAATATTGCCGCTGTTCCGCTTGAAACCGACCATCAATTTTGTGTAGACTACACCTCTGTGCCCCAGGCAGGATTGAATGGTCGTAATCTGGCGAATCTCAAAGGTTAGGATCGATTGTATGTGTCTTTTGGAAGGTTGTAAAGTGACCAATGACATATTTAAAGCATTCATCCTTGGAGGATGTAGCGCGCATAGTACGTGCTTTTGCTTTGCTGTTTCGCGCTGTCTTCTAATTTTTCTTTTAGACGGAATGGTTTATACGCGTGGCGCTATGGACGACTATGATCGCTTCGCATCGGTAACGGGCGATTCAGGATGGTCGTGGTTTAATTTGCTTCCGTTTTTCTTCAACGTGCGATACTTGAGAATTGTGTGCCGTCGATTACATGCAGCGACTGATTTCCTTGATTTTTCAAGAACGAGAAATGGACGCCACCGGTTGACCATCACGATACACGGGAACAATTCAACCCTTCCGTTCACAGCTCAGAAGGTATCAACTCTGTTAGCTTGAGCGCGTCAACCTGGCCAGAGTTCTCGCACCACGTCATTCAGTCGACCAAAGAGCTTCCCAACGACTGGCCGTTCAATGTTGATATGAATTCAGGAAAACCATTGGGCCTCGGTACGTTAATCAGCAATCCAATAGAGATGTATGTTGACATGGACCTACACAGGCTGGATACAATCGACCATCGGAGGCGGCAAACGAAGCTCCTCTGCGGCATCGTATCTAGGACCAGAGTTCATTACGCGAGGAAATTTGCACGTTTTGCTCCATGCACAAGTCTCGAAACTTGTGAATTTTAGCCGCGTTAATGATAAGGTTACATTTGGAGGCGTGGAATTCGCACAAGGTATGTTTCCTGACTATTCCGAAACCCTCAACGTTTTGACAGTAAGGTAGGAGGGACTTTGTTCACAGCAAAAGCAACAAAAGAGATAATTCTTTCAGCTGGCTCTGTGGGTACCCCGAACATTTTGATGCACAGCGGAATAGGCAGTCAAAAGACCTTGTCGCGCTTGGGTATTCCCACTCTGGTGGATCTTCCAAGTGTTGGTCAAAACGCGACGGACCATCCCGTATTCGGTCTCGGTTGGACGGTGAACTCCAACCAGACCCAGGAATCTATAACTCAAAACACCACCCGGTTCAACGAAGCATTTGCTGAGTGGAATTGATCCCACACTGGGCCGTTTACATCTGAAACTACCACCCAACTTGGGTGGCTTCGCCTCGACAACCAGATGTTTACTTCAAATAACTTCACGGATCCTTCCCCTGGCCCTGACGCGCCTCATCTTGAATTTGCATTCAGTGTATGGCGACCACAAGATATTTTTTGATTTGTGCATTAACGCAAGGACTGTCACAGCCTGGGACGCTAGGTTCTACACCACCCGGAAGCCATACCATCTCAGTAGGAATTGCCGTTCTCCATCCTCTCAGCAGTGAGTCCTCCCAACTCGCATTAATTCGCTGGCGATATCCGAGTCGCTGATGAATGTGGCAGGAGGGTCGGTTACGATCAACAGTAGCAATCCCTTTGACTCGCCAATCATCGACGCCGGTTTTCTCCTTGAAGATCTCGATATATTCACCGGACGCGAAGGGATAAGAAAAGTGTTGAAACTATTCCAGGCGCCGACATGGCAAGGGTACCTCGGTGCTCCGACAACGGATCTTGGAGATCATTCGGATGACGCGCTTAACGCATATATACGAAGCACGATGTTTCCTGCTTACCATTTGGTCAGCACAGCTGCAATGTCGGCCAAAAATGCGGGGTATGGAGTCGTCGATCCTGATCTTTTAGTGAAAGGCGCGAGTGGACTGCGGATTATTGACGCGTCAGTTATGGTAAGCTTTTCTCTAAAGCTCAAATTAGCCCACTCATATTACTTAACAACTTGCACTCCCAGCCCTTCGTTATCAGTGGCCATACACAGGCTGCAACTTATGTTATTGCAGAACGAGGCGCCGACCTGGTAAAAAAGGCCTGGGGGCCCAAGTGACCGTCGACTCAATAGCTACTACTTGATATCTGTGTTAGGCCTGCCGGCCCCGCCCAATATAGTTTCTTCATTTTTTTTCCAAGCGCGTCGTGTTGAGAACCTCATCAATCGCGTACCACCTGATCGCGTCGCCGCCGCGGCGTCGGTGTCTGATGAGGTGCAAATAACCGCCAATAAGCTAGTCTATTAGTTACCGCGTCAAATAGCCGGGTGCCTGTGTTATTATATAAGCTTCCGTTTTGGGACCTCACGTGGACTCTGTCCGACAAGGCTTCGACTAATGAATCGACGTGTTCCTGGGCATTTCGACGCGTATAAAGCCCCGACCACGCGTCAAGTACCCATACAAGCACCCTTATGGTGATTAATTTATATATACAGCTCGCAATTGTACAAACTAACCCTCGGAATTCACCAACTATGTACTATTCAGAACTCAAATTATCTTCCTCTGGCCTTCAAGTTTTCTTGAACCATAATTACTTGTGTGTTCTCCCACTCGAGCTTCCCTGCTGCTCGAAGTGCTGAGTGAGGCATTTTAGAGTGATTATTGCGGTATGTGATCCGCCGCTTGCGCCGCCTAACATTGCACGTGGAAAACACGACAACAACTACAAACGGCGCCCTTTCTGTTGACGCGTACTTCGACCCGCAAATGGCACCGTCTCGAGGCTACAAATGGCAGGCACCAGCAGGCCGTGCAATCATACAACAAATCGTGCGGGACAAGATAACAATTTGGACTGATGGGCTGCATAATTGGCAACTGGACATTGTCGCGCGGATTCTGGATCGCGAGGACGCGCTATGCATCACTGCTACTGGAGACGGCAAGTCGGCGATATTTTCTGTGCCAATAATCGTACTCCTCGAGGTTTCTCGAAATCCCGGCGCCTATCCCGGCTATGTCAGTCCCAAGAAGCCTGTCGGAATTGTGATTGCACCAACAAAAGGCCTGGCTAACAACATTGTACGCAGCTTCTTCTTTCTCTTTACATGCATATAAATTCACTTGATGAAGGTTCACGAGCTGGAGAAGCTTCAAATCCCTGCTCTTGCGTGCACGAGTGAAACCTTGACTGAAGCTCGGAAAGCTGGGCTTAACTTGACGGCAGATATTGCGGCATGCAGGTGGTCTATCATCTGCGTTGATCCAGAGCATCTCATCGACAAGCAGTGGGAGGATATCACTGACTCGGCGGTCTTCCGCGACAACGTTGTGTTCGCCTGTGTCGATGAAGCTCATCTGATTGATGAATGGGGGACAGAATTCCGACCTGCATTCCAACGAATCGGTCCTTTCCTCCGCGGTCGCCTCCCCCCTCATATTTCTGTATTCGGCCTCACAGCTACACTCCAGCCTGGCGTGGCCACCAAAACTATCTGTCGCAACCTCGGCTTTCACCCCAACATGTTCCATCTTCTCCGTCGCTCAAACGAGCGAATCAACGTTCAATTTCTCATTGAACGCCTCACTCACGGCCTCGGCGGCACCGAATTTCCTGACCTACTTAAATATCTACTCGAGGGACGGAAAGCAATCATTTATTGCGCTACAATCGAGCTGTGCTGGCGCGTCTTCGTCTATCTCATTCGACTTCTCCCTCCCGGCCCGCATAGACTGCGGCGCATTCGTCTTTACCATGCCATGTGCTGGCCCGATGAGAACGAAACGACGGTTCAGCTGATACGAGATGATCCTTTGTGCCAGGTCATCGTTGCGACTGTAGCATTCGGACAGGGCTTTAATGTCAAGTCCTTGTTCTACAGTCTGCAATTGGGGGTGCCGAAGACCGTTCCGCAGGCGCTGCAGCAGGGTGGTCGCGTGGCTCGGGACCCATCGATGTCTGGGCGCACCATTATATTTGCGCAGGCTAGCGCGTACGCAGCTGCTGAAAAATATTTGGAAGCCAGTAAGCACAACAGGAATTCTTTCCTTGCCGTGTTTGAACTCAATCTCATCTTTCTAGCGAGAGTCGGCAGCAACTCCGCAAAATCTAACAAGAAAACCAATAGCTTGACAACAATGAACAACGAAAAGGCGCTCATGCTTACGACGAAGCAGTGCCTCATCGCGTTCTTCAACAAACTCTATGGTAATACTAGTGCGGATGCACTTCTAGACTGCATTACCGCGCCGCGCCGCTTTCCGTGTTCGATCTGTTTGCCCAAGTTTGTTGGTCCACTCTACTTCCCCTACCCTCCCGACCATCCTCGTCTCATTCCATTTTCGACCGCCACTCCCTCGAACTCATCATCGTCGCCGTCTCCTTCAACAGAACAACGGCCACAGGGCCTGAAACTGAAGAAGCAGATGCGCAGTGCAGCCGAATTGCACTTGCGCAAGTTCAAAGATCAGATCTATTCTGAGGAGCGTAGCAATGTTGCGCATGGGTTCACCCCGGCATCTGCCTACCTCAACAATCCTACCGTCACCTCCCTCCTCGATAATTTCTTCCAAATAACCTCGCTGTCGACTCTCTCGGCCACAATCCCGAAATGGAAATTTCACTCAAAACACGGCCCCGCACTTCTCGCTCTGATTAGCGGACTGCAGCTCGAATTCAAACAGCAGTTTGAAGCTGAGCGGCTCGAGCGGAACGAGAAGAATCGTCTCCGCGCAAGAGCCAAGCGAAGTGCGGCGGCTGTGGAAAAAACTCAGAGTACTATCATCACGCCCGCTCCGTCTCTCCCGCAGACGCGTTTCTTTATTCGGCTTCCGCCTTCAAAACGGCCACTCGAAGACACGACAAACATCCCGCCCCAACCAAAACGTCCATGTCTCGGAAACACAAGCACTAAAGACAGCGCGGATTCCGAGTCGGGTACAGTTTACAAATCCCGCACACGGCGCGGTACTGAAAATCAAATCTAATACGTGTTTTAATGTTGTTACTGCCCTATAATGAATTGATCTATTCGCTCCTCTTCAGCCTCTGACGCATCTTCACCCCCGCTTTCGCCCTCGCTTTCAGCTCCATCAATGAATTCGTCTGTTTGCCGTACCTGAAAGTCTTCTTCGTCTGATTCAGCCTCGGACTCATCGTCTGAGTACTCCATTCCTCGCAGGCTCGGATCGCCGCCGTTTTCACTGCTAGATTCTTCTTCATCTTCTTCTGCCTGAGCTTCTTCTGCAGCTGCCTTGTTTGCCTCCGCAATCATCTCCGCGAGGGCACGGCGCATGAATTCCTCATCCATTTCCTCGTCAATGCTGGCGGAATTGACCGCATCGGTCATGATGTCGGCGTAGGCTGTACTTGATTTAATAAAATCATTCATGCGGCCCTCCTCGAGACGTTCGTAACCGCGTTCCAAAAAATTGACTGCTGCATGGCCGTAAGTGCGACCTGGGACAAAAAGATGCAGTTCATCTTCTTTGTGCATTCGAAGGAGTTGCTGGAATTCATTACGAAGGTGAGGGGAAGTGTGCGTCTTGCCGCGGGATTTCAACTCGAATGCCGACTGTATTTGGTCCTTCATGCGGAGGAAATGGATGACATTTGGCGCGAGGGTGTGCCGATAGAAGTGTTCATCAAAGTTCCCGCCTTTATGCTCCACCATTTCTTCAAGCCATTTATTGTAGCCCTCCTGGTTGAAATCACATTCCACAAATTTGAAGCCGCTTGGGTTGACAAGAGAGTTGTTGAAGATCGCATCCGAGAGTTCTTTGGAGGCTTCATAGCGGTGAAGGCAGTAGGTTTCAAGCAGATAATTTGCGTAGTTATGATTAGTGGACCCGGAAAAATTGAAGATCCAGATCTATGAGAGTTAAATTGAAACGTACTTGAGAGGATTATTGGCAATGAAATGCTGACCTTCATGACTTCCCAGATACGGCCCATCTCACCCTCCGGTACAGCATGAGCTGCAATTATCCACCAACCCATGTCCTGAAGGAAAAGTATCTCATTCGCGAGAGCTCGATCGCCCTGGAAATTGGGTGCTTCTGTGTGCGCTTTCTTCTTCTTCTTCTTTTTCTTTCCATTGGCCCCAGAATCCGCAAAGAATTCTTCCAATCCCGCCGCTTCTCCAACGTCGTCCACTGGAGCATCCTCAGCATGTCCCTCCATTTCTATGTCGACATTTCCGCTATTGACCGTCGCGGAGTGATTGCGCGAGTTAGCTACCGGTGGACTCCATGTACTTCCGCGCGGAATTGACATTGCACTGTTGGCAGTCGACGAAAGTTCAATATTGAGAGCTTGATTGTAGGCATCTTGGGACGCATAGCGTCGCACAAGAACCTCGGCAGATGCCCAGAGTGAGTCGATATCAGGTATGGTAGCTTGAGGGTGAGCGAAGTGCTCAATAATATCGTCGGCTTCGAAGTAAACTCTACAGGAGTTCAGGTGTTGATGACGGCCAAAAAAAATAAAACATACCGCCAGCAGTCAAGAACACGGGCCTCGTAAAATAATTCCATGCTGCGTGATGTCGGAAAGAAGTCAACCTTGCCAAGATTTGAAGGCCGTTTCGCCCCCGCCGCAGTAGCACTCTTCGACAGGGAAGAAGGATCCCGCGAAGCAATTGGCCCATAGTAATTCGAAGATAGAGCATTTAATTGAGTCCACCGTGTATGCCAGATCTCCGGCCCAGGGGGTAGAAGGTTCCGAAACGCCTTGTAATGACTCGGGTGGTGCGCGAGGAATTTCTTGATACGCCACATCGCTGCTACAGAGGCACCATCTCCACGCGCCATAAAAATAAGGTTGTCGAGGGCCGCTTCATCCAACCCCATCTGATTCATAAAATCTAAAATCGCTCTCATCATGCCTTGTGTCTCCGTTTCACGCTCCGCATTAGTCCCCAAAGGCTGCATGACAGATTTGCGAGGTCGAAGTCGTTGTCTCGTCATTGGCTCGACATTGAAAAGAGCAGATACCTCCTTGCGAAGATGGGAGAGAGTGGGGACAAAGGCCACGAGGACGAGAACCCAATGCAGGGCCATCAAGCGCTGAATATAAGGCCAGTCAATGTCGTGGAAGAGAGAATCGGTGGTTAATTTGTCGCGCTTCTTCAGAAGGACTCGGTCAAGGTGATCTTGAAGATCAAATGCACCAGCAGCGCAGTCCTCCATAAGAATTGCTGTCGCAGCAGTACCAATCTTGAGAACATCTTCACGCCCAATTCGATGATCGCGCTGGCGGCAGTACTCCTGGATGTTATCGAGAACAAACTGCCAATAATGTGTACCGTTCGCGATGCCTTCCTTCACAAGGGCACGAAGCCGACTCATGCTCGAGTCCGTGAGCGAATCCAGACAGGCTCGTGCAGTGGTATCATGCACACTGAACCCGAAGCGACTCATAATTCGCTTCTCATCCACGTGTGCTTTGCACGCAAATTGCCAGATTGCGAGGGGTAATGCAAGATAGCCACTTGCATAGCGGTTGCGCGAGAGCGTAAGGCTACTAATGACTCCCACCTGCACCTGTAAAAAGTCAATGATTGGATAGGTGTCAAAGAATCTGAATTATACCGTAGGATGCGGGCGCCTCACTCGTACTACAATTACCCCTTTCTCCGTTGGCGCGCCCATACATTCCGTGATAAACCAAACCCCAGGTGCACGCCGCTGGTATGTTTGTGCCATCCAGGGAATACTAACACGGCCTAGATCTTCCCAAGTGACCACACGAACATGTTTAGCTCTTCCGTTTGTAGAAGCTCGAAGCTGTGTTGTGTCGTGCGGATCTGCGGGATCATTTTGAGTGAGAACCCCGATTTGTCTGCGCATTTCAGGCCCAACACGCTGGATCGCCCACGTTGAGAGAGAGGGTTGTGCGAATCTGATGTCCCGGGGTGAGCTGACATTGGGGGGAGCAAAATAGAGCTCTGTCTCGGGATGAGATCTGGCCGGACGGCTCTGAGGATGGTGATAAATCAAGTCAATGATTGTAGCGATCCCGGTGTTGGATGCTCCCTGCAAGAATGCAGTAACCATATGCTCGTGGCGGGCGGTGCGAGGGTCGTTAGAAGCATTGTCCCGAATGTGAAAAAGTGCTTCCAGAAACGCGCCGAGTGACCGAAAGTCTTTTGTGATGATCTGAACAATATTATCCACTTTCTGCCATTTGGTTCGTTTCTGCTGTCTCATGCGCTGTTGGGAGGAAGGAGTGGATAGTACTGATGTGCTATACGATGGACCAGGTGTCGCAGGAGGCGCTGGGGTGTTATCTGATGAGGTCGACGGCACAACAGCCTGTGTTGTAAATGGGAGTTGCGGGCCAGACGGTATTGGGGTTGCATAGAAGTGAGTAGGATGTACGGTTTGCATAGCAGAGAGTATATACGCGTTCCTAGTCACCCGCGCAGTGGAGGAACACGTCGAAACGAAGAAAACGCGTAGGCACTAATGAGTTGTTTGGCATTGTATTTGTGATCAAGATCACATCATTTTGATAAGGCAGGCACCCGGTTATCAGAGCGCGGTAACTAACAGACTTTATTGAGCGAGGTACGAGCTAGAAACAATAAAGCGTCTGTCTAGAGAGACTACCAATAAGCCGCTCAAAGCACTTCGAAGTTCGACTCACCTTAGACCGTCTTCCAGAGAAATATGTGTCTCCGACGGGTCCAGACGCCAGCAAACCTCACAAGCTTTACAAGAGCCGCACAAGATCGATTGAGACTCGAATCAGGCTGCCTCGTCACTCAGATTTGTTGCACTCGGATGGACTGCATGGCCCAAGTTGGGCCCAAGTGAACGTGAGGAGCCAGCTGCACGTCAGAGTACTGTGGTTTTTGCAGTCTCTTTTTTTTTCCTACTGGTCACAACGGACCCTGACGTGACCGATCGCGTCCACCATGGCTCTCCACCAACGTCCTCATAACGAGTCTGGCGTATCAGCACGTAGTTTCTCCAGGAAATTGGGTCCAAATGAACTGTAAGGTTTTCTCTTTCGCTGTAAAAGTACCAGAAATTGACCTAGACCCGTAAAGGTCTTACTTTTTGCCCAGCAGAGCAAATGGTTTGAATGATATCTTCAGTTAGCTCCTTCCTGCTCTTTCGTCGCTAGGCGTTGAATGCATCCTTCAGCCAGAGTCATATTCCGCGCTCCGCCCGCGCTCATTACGCCATTTCGACTCCAGATCGTCTGGGCAATCATCCGGATCCGACACTCTCTACTCGCGTGCAGAATTGACATGTCTCCAGGCTGCTACGACGACGCTCGGTTCGTGTATGCCCTTTCTTTTTCCTTTTCTCTTTTCTGTTTGATTGATCCAATGTCTTCTCAGTTTCACACCCGCCCTCAGTCCACAAGACGCTTTAGAAGAAGCCGGACGCTCTCTTACGATTCATGACCACCAAACGGGACCACAGCTCGACGCTGTGTTCATTAGCGGTAGCCGTCAACTTTCTTCTCGGTGCCTCAGTCGTATGGACGTCGTGCGACGTCGTGATGTCTCAGCAGGCATCGATGAATTTCATATGGCGTTCGCCGTCCTGCATGCTATCACCGACGGCACCTCAGCTCATGCCAACACGATCCTGACATTCCTCGGCGGCTCCAACTTTCCCGGAGGACCTCCACGAACGGACGAAGAGCTGTTGAAGATTCTTGACGACGAATGGCGTACACGATGGGGTTCAGGGCGTCCCTCGTTTGAAGTAATCATTCCATCTGCCGAGTCTCGGTGCCCGCGCGTCAAGTCCAAGTTCCAAATGGCTGCCTTCAAGGTTGATTTCATGAACGTCCAGCGGCGAGCGATCGTATGTACCTCTCTCTCATCATCGGGCCTCAGCACGCTCATATCCAATGCAGGGTGCTCACACTTTCCCTCGCATCCCAAGCCATGTCATGAAGCAAACTGTCCTTGAAGTTGAATTCGATCACGCCGAAACTGCATCGCTCCTTGCCCAGTGTCAAGCCCAGGGCATAACTCTGCAAAATACCGTCTTCGCTCTATGTAACTTCGCCTGGATCCGCGTCTCCGACAACCACCCCGAGATTAATGCACCAAAGAAGCTCCCAATGCTTTTCTATACCGCAATCAGCCTGCGCCGCCATCTTGCCCCCCTCTCACCGCTCGCCTCGACGATGTCTCTTGCTCTTGGATACGGCAACATCGTACTACCCGCCTTTATCCCGGTATCAGCAAATCCTCGCGCAATTTTTTGGTTTCGTGCACGTTCGGCTCAAAACCAGATGCGCAAGCAAACGCAAAGTCCGCTCCTCCTTGGCCGAGCTCAGATCCTCGGTGCTGAGCGCGCAAGACGGGCCAAGGAATTCGCAAGGCAGGACGATGAAGCTGACGGGACACTGCCGCCAATGTCGAACCCGCGAAATCATGCTCAGCAACCTCCCGCGCCTAGCGGTGGATTTCCGTCCGTTGCTCTCATGGGTATCTCACACTTGGGCGACCTCGGCGCCACATACCAAAGAGAGCGATATCCTCCGATTGAGTTCATCGACTCCGTCGGTCATTCACGCAAGGCCAAGGGCGGTATCCTTCTCTTTACGCGGAGTGCACAAGGCCGTTTCTCGATGACGCTTGAATGGGACGCTGCCGCTTTCCCTCCTGGCCTCGTGGAAGAGTTTTACGCTCATCTTGTGGGCCAAGCGCATGAGCTCATTCTAGGAGACAATCGTTCATACAAACTCTAGCTTATTTTTGTCTCCGAATACGATGCAGTAGCAGGATAGATGATCGTGCGGCCCAAAAAATGAATATTTGTGTTGTATCCCTCCTGTCCATCGACGTCTCAGCTTTTTGGAGCGAGTTCCTGCTTCTCTAAATCGTTCTTGGGAAACGGTTGTTTCGGCTTGTTCGTTTGCACGTAAGTGTAATACACAGTTCCGCCGATGATGGTCGATAAGGAGTAAAAGCGCGACCTTTGAAACGTTCAATCGCAGTAAGGAACCGACCTCAAGACTCACAGTGTGATTATGTCGGAAAATATCCAAACCCCCAGCAGCGTCTGGAACACGCCTTTTGCTGCCTGAGTAAACCCGAGATAAGGACCAAGGCATCCATGGTGCATTAGAGAATACATACCGAAGAAAACATATGCGTAACGGCGCTGGTGACCTGTAAGTATATAGGGCATGAGACTGGTTTTGGGCCGTACAAGCGAAGATACGCACCTTGACGGATAACGAGTTCGCTATCCCCAATAAAAAGCCAAAGAACCCAGTTACGATGCTTCCAACGATGAAAGGAGTCCAATTCATGTTGGGGTCGTTCAACCGTGTGTGCAGGACGCCTAGCTCCCCGTGAAAAACCGTGCATACCAGCATTGACACGGAGCTAAACATATTGCCAAAGTACGACAAGTTAATCACCGAATTGCCGACGTGTCCTAGGGCAGGCTTTTTCAGAACGGCATGGAGGGCGAGCAAAAGCGAGGACATGGATCCGTAGAACAAAGCGGCAGCCGATTCTGGAGAGAATGACGAGCTTCGTCGGATGAACGTGGGGGCAGTGCCGATGAAGAAACCACAAGTGACGACGAACGCCGCTAAGACGACTTGTGCTCGTGGTCGAGTGCGGGCATGGACTGCATTGACGGCAATGGTGAACGGAAGAGCGAGCCCTCTCGCAATCTGTGATGAGAGGTTATGCCCCGAACAGTATGACAGGGTCTGACTCGACGCACCTGGAAGAACGAGGCGTCCACATTTGTGAGGCACAAAGTATTGAAAATCAATCCGCTTGCTCCAACGGAGAAATAAGGTAGCAGCTTTATCAGCATGCTACGATGCAACATAGGCAGCTCCCAGTCGATAGGGCTGTAGCCCCGCAGTGATGTCGTGTTAATGAACGCAATGAGACGAAGCAGAAGGACGGCAATGAAACATTGGATCAACTGAACGACGCTGCGAGTATCAGGAAAAGGATAACTTGTGACGTGCGAAAACGCTGACAAGGAATGTGAAAGGAAGGTCGGGTGTGTCATTGAGAACAGCTTTGTTGACGAAAACCATCTGGTCGAAGTCAGCGAGATAACAGCACGCAGCAGCCATCGAACGTACCACCAATGCGGCGACGATGTAGAAAGTGACCACGCTCGCCACCTGCAGCTGAGAATGCTCTGGCTCACGGATCTGCATGGCGAGGTGGTGGCTGATGGTGGTGGGGTCTGAGAAGAACGACGGAACGTCGGAAAGTGCCCCTATTTCATGTCTCCTCTACCAATGTGTTAATGATTTTTATTTTTATGTTTCTTCGATCGCGATTCTGCACAGCCTGCGTCTGCCCTGAACTGTTTCCGTTGACCAAAACCTGAGACATTCATTATAACTCGGATTATGATAATATAAGCAACATACATCGAACCGGCTCTTATAACAGAAAGTTAAATAGCGGCAGCAGTGTCGCCTCCTGTCGAAAAGCACATCGGCCGTCTTCATCGGGAAGACCACCACGACAGTGAGCGGCTCTCGCCAGAAATAACGCGGAGAACATAATCCAAAACGTGGACAGCGGATCGAGGCGCAATCAACGAACCAAGACAAGGTCGAGACAGAGATGCAGTCAAGGAGAATGTGGATATCGACAAGCATAGGCCCTTGCTAGTCGGGAAGGGCAGGGTTTATGAGAACATTGACGAATCCAAGGAAGACCGAAGCGCAGCCACTAATCAAGGAGTAAGAGAAGTCCTAGGTAAGGGAAGGCAGAATGCGAACCTGGCAAGTGCAACACCTACATATATCGAGCCTGTCAGTCACTCGCATATCGGCCAAAGTATGCCGAGGACATACCTCCAATCCAAGGGGCATTCAGAGAAGATACATCTTCTTCTCCGAGATCGATAACATTATAGGCGTTGTTCGCTCCGAGGTAGAATACTGAGCTATCGCACCAGCATCTGTCGAAGAAGCTTCCGAATTGGAACAAGCAGGTGAGGATTATCCAAACTGTGTTGAGAGACGCCAGAACCTATGAAGATGAAATGAAGCACTGAACAATATCGGATTGAAGATAGAGACTGACTTTGCCCAGCCTCCTCAAAAGAATAGAAAGCAAGCCTGCCAGACGGGTCGTTGCACCTAAGGCACCTCCGTTTTTCTGCCGTAATAGCCCTCTAAGGCCGGTTTTCATGGTCAAGTAAACCCCCCCTTAAAGGGGCTGCCTCCGCCGTAGGCTACGTAATGGCCCGGGGTTTCCGAGGCTCAGGTCGGCTCAAGTATGACGGAGTTTGCCGTAGTCTCATCTAATCTCCTTCATATCTCATCATGTTCGGATCGGCTGCCTCCCGTTCGGGATTAGTAAACCTCATGCCCTCTGCGCAACCTCCGCCATCTAGTGCCCTCCGCCAACCCTCCGCCTCAACGCTCGTCAACCGTCCTGCACTGTGTTTGCATTTCTTGGTCTGTGTGGCAGAGCTATTTTCCTTCCACTACATAGCCGCTGTGTGCTTGGAAATCGACCTTCGGCGTTCGCGAATCGCGACACCTCCGCCAGTCCTCCGCCAGCCTTCGCTCGCCGCCTGCGTTGAGCTTTCTTGCCCATCATCTGAATTCCTTCTCCTCCTTTCTCTCCTCATGTCAAGAGAATGCCGTGCAATCAAACATTGAAAATTTGAACCTACGCGCGCGCCTCCGCGGTGGCCTCCGCCAGACCCTCCGCCCAGACCTCCGCCCAGACCTCCGCCGAGCCTCCACCCTGACCTACGCCCGATCGTCTACGCTGACCTCCGCGCCACCTCTAGCGTTCGTTGTGCAAAGGAAAGTGTCATTCACGGAGGTACTTGGGGAGGTACTCGCGGAGGGTTCTTGCGGAGGTTCTTGCGGAACCTCCGCCAATCTTGGCTCAACTTTGGGTTCACATTCGTTCGGTAGGTGATTCACAATTCGTATGAGAACCCATTATGATAATTTCTCATTGCGAAATATACAGAATCAGTGTTGATAGTAAACACAAAAAATCTCGCGAAGCCTCCGCCAAGGCCTCCGTCACACTTCATGTTTTATGCTCTTGTCCAAAAGATGTACCTTGGCATAGCCAATAATAATGTCAAGTTTCTCTATTCAATCTCAAACTGAAGGAAACACTCAAGCAGCTGCCTTCAACTATTCAACCCCGTCCCATTGTTTGGCGGAGGTCTCCCCAACACCTCCGCCCATTAACAGTGAGTTCCCACAATTCTCGACAAAATCCCATATAGGTGTACGAGAGAAAGTATCGGTTGGTCCTTGCAAAACAAAGCTCTGTGAAGGCCGCCGCATACACCTTCGTGTCGGCCTTTCCAAAATATTTGATTTGATATATTGACGGCCTCACCGACTCGTTGTAATTACAGTGGCGTCTGTCTAACATGTCACTGATGTACTAGATGTACAACATCCATGTTACCCTCCATGTTGACCTCTGCTGCCCTATGACCTCCGCCGTAACCTCCGCCCGACCCTCCGCCCCGACCCTCCGCCTTACCTCCGCACCACCTTCCGACACAGTCGGTTACTTAATACATAACAGGTGAGCGTTGTTGCCCTCGGACTACGCCACTGGGTCCACCAATAGGATCAATTATAGATGTCGACTCTTCTGGTTATTTTTTTTGTAGAACAACCGCTTCTTAAACCGGGTCACTCTTCCTCCGGAAATTGTTCAACTATGTTGCCCCAAGATGTCTGAATTTCATTTATGATTTTACAAGCATATGAAAAACCTGTACACGAATTGACCCAAATGACAACTAAGTTCTTGTAAGCTTTCTCAACCACCGCAGTGAGATGGATTATATCTGCGCGTATAAATTCCTCTCCTGGATGATTTAAGTATATACAGCTTCCATTTGCCTTCCTAAACACACCTATAACAATTCTATTGCTTTCTGTTTCGATGTTCATCGCTCTTGACAGCCAAAGCTCTTTGATGTTGAATTGTGAACAAAACACCTCTAACATGTTCAGCACTGAGGCATTGTGTGTGGGTGCAATTAACATTTACAATAGGACTTCCCAGACTTATTTCCACTCCTTATTCATGTCAAATTCGTGCCCGATCCACGAAATATGTGGGAAAGTGAAATCTGACCAAATGATTATAACAACTCGAATACGCACAAGGGAAAGTCATTATACATCATATCATTCAAGCAAACACTTAAAATACAGCACATACCACTTTCCAGGGTAAATTCCGAAGGCCCAGCTATGTTATGCAGAATTCTTACCTGAATTTCGTTAAAAGTCGTGAAATCTTGCAACTGAAGATCTTGCGGACGTCAAGGAAGAGAGAACGAGTGAGAAATGTATTTTGCAGATGATTGTGCTATAAGAAGTCAGCAAATTTGGAAGCAGATTATCGGAGGAGGTCTCGGCGGAGGTGCTGGCGGAGGTTTCGGCGGAGGTCTCGGCGGACGCACGATGACCTCTGTGGAGGCTTCCTGGCGGTTATCGGAGGTGCATCTTACGGCTTACCTATATCATATTTCAATTCGAAACATGGTTTGTATGTCGATTAAGATGAGGGAGGTACTTACAGAGCATTCTGAATGACATTGCTGTATAAATTTGTGGGCAATGTCAGGCCCTTCAAAGAATGAGTGCCACCAAGCTTAGGGAAGAAGGTTATGGAGATTTGAGAGTAGTTAGTAGAGACAAATGAACAGAATTGAAAGCGGCAGTGAAGCGCGGCGGAGGTTGCAAGAAGCCTCCGCCGAAACCTCCGCCGGAACCTCCGCCAGAACCTCCAGTATACAGACCGGTCGATCTCATCAGTTGCATCTTGTTCAATTGCTGGTGGACAGTTGCCGGCGGGTTGTGGAGGGGGTTGTCAAGGTAAGGGAGGTGGAGGATGTGGGCAGTCATTGGTATGAAGGAGGAATCGGAATGTGCTACTGCGGGCTCCTCATCGAGGGTCCAGGGTCCATATGCACGTCCGACGAAGTCCACAGGGTGGCCCGAGGGAGGTGGAATCGCGTCGGGAGGGTCGTCGCCGTGAAAGAGCACCGTCCAGAAGCTGAGCGGCGGCATTTTGCTGGCCGTATTCTAGCCCCACTGCGTCCTGCAGCGAGCGCGAGACTTGATTGTTCATGACCAGCTGTGGCGGCCGCTTGTGTCCACTGTCGTGCGTGTCGATATCTGCGCTGTTGCGGCATGCTGATGATTGGCGGAGGCTACGCGAGGGTCACGCCTTTGCGGCCGAATTTGGAAGTGTGACACTGTCCTAATTGAGCGATAGTTGAGTAATATACGACTAACCTCCCGCGGAGGCAACCCCCTCTAAGGGGGGGTTTTCTTTACCGCGGAAACCGCCCTTACAGGTCTGTTACGGCACCAAAAGGTAGGTGCCTGGGGTGGGTCGTTGCGGTATGCTTGTACCGGCCTTTGAAGCTGACGGTGAACGTGGAGAAGTGGGCAAGCACGCTAGAGGTAACCATTATGATCCAGACGAGTGTAGAGTTGATACCGTATATCAGATAGCTGCCCGAACGACATGCCAGTCCTGAAAAGCCGATGAATGCCAATCCAAAGCGGAAAATGTACAGTGACGGACCTCTGGTCGGCGTAAAGAAGGCAACGATAATCGCGGCACCTGGATGGTGATGAGGCCAGATTCTTCCACCAGATGAAGAATGAAAACCAACCAGTCGTGCCCCAGGTCAAACCGAGCGCCATCAACGCGGCAACCAAAAACCTCGAAACAACACCAGAGCCCCACCGAGTGCGTGGTTGGGGGTAGATCTTTGCAGGCTCATCCTTGACGTAGGCTGTGATCTGTGTCGAAGTACCACGACGATTCAAATGATGAACCCTGGTATTCTTATCGCCTCTCTCCCAAGTCTGGCCGGATACAGGTTGGTGCCGATTGGACTTCTCCGATGCCTCGCGGAAAGCATAGTACACATGCTCTACTGCAAGCGTCCAAGGAAAGAAACGAGCATAGTTGTATATCGGTGGCGTGCTCATTTCGTCGTGGCGGACTTCACCCGACCCTTTCGGGAGATTTATGGCACGTCTGGCTGAGAGGGTGGATGCCAGGACAGGTTCGCCTTCGAGCGTCGCAACATATGCAATCTTGTTTGCCTTGTCAATGGCCTGATGAACGCGATCAGAGTCGCATTTTGGGCTGATCTGGAGCCAAGCTGAGGGATAATCAAAACGAAAGTCTGAGGAAGACTTGCGAGACCCACCAATCACCACCGGAAGCAGCCACAAGAATACTGATCCTACGGCTTGCCCATTGGCATTCAGAGTGGAGAAAGTTACAACACCTACATTCGTTGTTAGAGGCAAATCAGTGCAGAATGAAGATTCATACCTGTGAACGAATCGACTACGGTAAAAATGTAGGCGATGATGACCCATAGGATGGAAGCAACAGCAGATATTGACCTACACAAAACTGTCAACATGCATGCTGCACATAATCGAGTTGACACCGACCATGTGTGCACATAATTGAGCCATTCTGCCAGCTCTTCCCAATACTCGTCGTTTGCATGGAGCACCACAAGTGAGGCGAGGAGAGAATCTTCGGTATTGACCTGCAGCGGTGACTGCTGCAGGCTACTCAGAATCTTCACGGCGTAGTTCACATTGGGATAATTGATGCCCGCAAATCGTTGAGCAATCCAGTGTCCGTTGAGAACAGTTATGGCCAGCGAATACGCAGCGAGAGTCGGTGAGCCCACAGTCAAAAACATGGACACTAGGTTATCGAGTCTTGCTCTTGCGCCGAAAGGCAGTTGGGATACTAACGCCAGATATGCTGAGGATCCATTCAGCCAAACGGTGCATGTAGTACGGAAAAGAAATCGTACGCAGAAGCCATGCGCTATAAAGATATGTAGCGTGAGTAAAAATAGCTGACATCTGCTCGACAAACACGCACGAAAATTGCTGCGAAAATATGGACCACTGAAAGGTAGCCTGGCTTGATCCACAGGCCCTGACACAGAGCTCATACGTGATGGCGGTAGCTTGTGAGATATCTGAGATAGGGCGACCGTGATTGTCTGTGCCTCCAACGTCCCCAAATTGACCGCTTCGGATTTCCGCTAGGCAGACATCGAAATCGACACTAGCGGATACGACTCCCAGGAAAAGAAGACTCAGAAACGGCAAGACTCCTGCAGAGTAGTCGTCAGTATCGCGTCACAAGAGAAAGGGATTCAACTTGGATTCAACGTACGTCGTGGATTCATCGTACTTTGCGAATGCTAGTGGAACGCAAAGGACCTTGCTTACTCGCTACCCCACATCTTATCCTCCTTAAGCCCTTCGCGGCTGCGGTACCGCGTACGCACTGCCTTTAGTGTGGCATCATACTTACTGACAGCCTGGACATCTAGTAGCAGACTGGACAGTGAACTAATTAAAGGGTTAGTCCTTAACTCTCCCTCAGCAAGTCGGCAAAAAATCCCCATATACCTATTTTTCCTCGTCCTGATTTCCCGAATCCGACAGATTGGGTCATTTAGATTGACGGAAAATCTTTGCAACTTGGAGCGTTGCACTCGGTCACTCCATGAGGTCGCCACTGGTGATGAGTGCCCTTCAGATGCCAATCTGAGAATGAAAGCTGTTTGACAAGACAACGTCCGGGCTCCGAGCCGAGCGTTCAGGACAGCGGCGTCGAGAGGGCCATGCGGTTTGCTCTGTGAGTTTGGTAGATAAGGAATAAGACCGCGGTGCACGGGAGCGCATCAACGATGAGTGGAAGAGCAGATGCGGAGAAGTCCGAAAAAGGAAGTCGATGGTAAGTAACAGCAGCTAAAACTGAGCTTGATTTTTACAGAGCAGCCAGTTTGTCTAGTATTATTTTCTTGCCCTTGGCATCCCCGGCCTCGATCTCCTTCACAACCGCGGGCCCAAACCATCCCTTGAGCGTCCGCTTTGCCTCGTCCCCCTTCACAGCTTCGCACAATTCCGCAATCACGAAACACCCGCCACACTGACCCATCGAGCACATACCCACACACACTTCCTTCCCAATCGTCTCCATGAACTGCTGTGCAAACGCAGCGGCATCCCATATAGTCTCAGACACCTTATCTACTGCGCCCGTAGCCCGGTTGAAATGGCCACCTTGGAGTAGAGTTTTGTATAGCCGTGAGCTGTGAGGGAGGTCGATGGGATGCGGGTGGTCGTCATCGCACGGATACGCAGCTGACGCTGCTCGTAGTAGTGTTTCGCTGGCGCTGGCTTTATCTAGAGTGGTGTGAGTATCAGATGGTATTATGAGAAGGAATTCTTGCCTCCGTCGCAGTAGAGCATGATTTCGGCGACAACCAGACTCGCGCCCGTCTCGCGGAGAAGCAGCGCACCCTTGTCCTTCACCCACTTGATGAGCGCCTCACTAGCTGCTGTCCGTATCTCCGCCTCCCGCACCTCTTGCGTCTTCTTACTCGTTCGTGCACGGATCTCGTCTGTCTCTGCTAGACAAGCAATCTGCGCAGGAGTGAAATGTCTTCGCGTACGAGGCACAACGAGATAGAGTAAAGCACGTCGTCCCTGGGGTGTCTGGCACAAGGTGTTGGCCGGAGTCGTCATTTCTGGGACTAATGTTTTCGCAACAAGTTTGGTATCGCTAAATCATGATACCGTCAGTCTGCACTCACGAGACAAAAGGAGGAAATGTACTCGATGACATCCAGGGCAGTGAACAGTACCAATTGAGCGTCGTCGTCAAGACACATACGCTCAACGTGCGGCTTGAGAACTTTCAGTATTTGTTTACGGTCCTAGACGCCCAATTATGAATCGCAAAACATCAATTTTGGGAAGAAAGTGCACCTTAGCACTACCTCGCGCGAGGAATTCGCGAACTACCCGACTGCCATCCTTGGTGTGTACTAGCTCTGCGAGCACATCCTGACATCTGCAAGACGATAAGAATATGAGTTCATAGAGATTTCTGGCACTTACACCTCGAATATCTCCCGCAACTGCTTCTCCCCTTCCGCTTGGTCGGGAGATTCGTTGACAGCAACTATGTATTCCCACAAAGCGCGATGAACGACGGCATGGGTCACCGCGCCTTTGTCCGAGTTGTCGAAACTAGTCAAGTATGAGCACAGTGATTTAACACAACAAGAGCGCCGCTAACATGGAGACCAAGGCCGTCTTCATTGACGAAAGTACGCGTTTTCTCCGTTCAGGGTCAGCACCCTCTAACACACCGGACAACCCCTTCCTTGCCCGCTCTTTGTCTTCCTCGCTGCCGCTGGTGACCGTGAAGAGCGCGGTTTCCTTGCCGTAGAAATCGCGAACCAGCAGCGTTCGTTCGTATGCATTTGCGTAGAGTTCAAATGCATCAGAGAGGACGGATGTGGCTTCTCGGTGGAGAAGTAAGCGCAATACATGGCCACGGAATTCTTGAAGGATAGATTGTCGATGCGACGGACACAGGCGTATAAGCTTTGTGACAAGGAACTGACGAGTGCGCATTCAGTTGACTGCAGACGACAGACTTGTGGGCAGGCAACGAATACCTTGGAATATTTATTTTCCGCCAATTCCTTATACTTACCCTTCAGCTCAGCAGCAATCTCGTCCCTCTCCTTCTGGCGACCGTGCTTCACCACGGTCTGTACTATCCGGCTGGCGTCGTGTTTGAATACGATATCCTTGACTTTGCCTCGGATAACATCCATGAGTGCGTGGATATGTTTTTGTCGGTCAGCGGATGAGATGTTCCTGGCGTTCGCCTGACACCATACGTCCGCAATGAGTGTCGAGTGGGGCTTAGCTGCTTTTCGTTGTTCATGGAGAGCTTTTTGGGTTTTATGCGCTTCTCGGCTTGCTACCAGGCAAATGAATAAAATGAACGAGTGGTCAAGAACGATAAAGATGGGACGCACCTGCAGGATCCCGTGGGGGTTTGTTTGCTGGAGGTTCAGCGTCCATTGCGTCCTGATCTATTTCCTCATCAAGAGCCTCGACATCGTCTCCGAAGTCCTCATCTTCATCGTCGGAGCCATCTAAGGCCTCTCTAGCAGGCAAGGTCACCGGTCTACTCCGCTTTTTATCGGATTTTGACTCCGTCTTGTCGACATGGGCTTTCTTCGGCTTTGGACCGCCTTGCGAGGCGGCGGGACGCTTCTTCGTAGTTTTACCAGGGGCAGCGGCCATAGTGGATTTTGTTCAAGACGAGTCGATGCCAAACCAGCGACGAGAGAGCAAGCCAGAGAGAAATTTTTGGAAAGTCGAGGTGTGACACAAGTGTGACTTTCTTCTTTTGGGAAACTTCAGCTTTGACTTGTACCATGTGCGCTTCGCCTCTTGGGCGCGTTGGATTAGCCTGACCGATTTCTAGGCCACCCAAAGGGTTTCAGAAAAAGAAAGCAGCCGCGTCGGATGGCACGTCGACACCGCAGCTACCAGTAAATTCCCCAGAAACGCTGCTGTCAGCGAACTTCGTCTCACAGCTTAGTTCAGAGCCTAGCAGAACAGTTATCATACTTAGAGGCTCCTCGGCCCTTCAAGAACCCAAACTATGTTAAAAAGACGTCTTCACGACGCTCGAAGAACTTGAAAGCTGTCTTGACGCAGGAACGGGAACGCGAGAAAGCTGAACGGGAACGACGAAGGTTGGAGAAAATTGAAAGTGGTATGGAAGTTGACGGAGAGCAGGAAGAAGAATTTCCTACCTGTGAGTGCGTGTGTCAGAGGAGTTTGTGCGATTGTTCACATTTTCACAAGATACATCCATTGAGGCACCGCCGTCGCTGCTACCCCAGCGGCATTACTGTGATATCACTGGCTTAGAGGTCTGTCTTTCAGACTGGACAATGCTCCGTTGAATCTTATCGCTATCAGGCACCCTACACAGACCCTGCGACGAAATTGCGGTACCACGACAAGAGTATCTATGATGTGATCAAGGGACTGGTGAGTCCATTAACTAACGCTTACCCATATCCTCTAACTCTTTGTGCATCTAGAGCGCTAGTTCCGTCAAGGAGTATCTGGCAGGTTCGTACCTTTATTACGCTGCCTAGGAAAAGCGCTCATGCTATTCACTCAGCTCGCGGCGTTAACTCGATCGTCAAATAAGCAAGGGACATATGCTCTGACGACCATGTATCATACTTCTTCATCTCACTGTATTAGCCTCCCTTATCAACACGGCTTGGATTCTGTCACCGTGTCCTTCGCCCTGGCTGTGAGAATGACAAGTACCATTCGGTTACCCCCTTGATCAAACTCTTGCTTGCAGACGCAGGGTTATGTTTTGAGTCTGGCAGTAGTTTCCCCGCCACCAAGCTGGGAGCCTTTTCAAGCCTCTTTTGACCTGATGGCGAGCCGCGAGCTCAAACCTTGTGGACACCGACGCACTTCACACGGAGAACAATTCGTCGATGATGAATATTCCATTGAGAAGCCTTTGCCGGAGAAGAATATTATGGGAGGCTACTCAAGCAGATTTCTAGGGTGATTTCTAGGGTTGGAGTGGCGGCAAAGAAAGGCAATATGACCAGGAAGAGGTCTATGGATAAGCTTTACTTCATTGGCGCAGGCATTCTTGACGATTCCCAACCCCCTCTGAATGCAGCGATTCCAGAAAGCAGGGACAATCCGCTGGTCCACAGCTGAGGCAAGAATCAGTGGGTTCCACGACTTGAGAATGCGACAAACACAGACCTCGCTGATATATATTCCACCAACGACAGACCTGTTTCAGGGACGTGGGATGAGTTTCACCAGTGAAGGCGAACTGAGCGTACTCACCAATGCAAAATTACAGGAAATCTCGCAACGTTGGCAAACAATTGATACAAGATAGCGTGTTTCCGCATCTTTATGGCCTTGAGTGTATCCTCCGTCGCTTCGCTTTCTTTGCGGACGAGGCCCGACCATTCATAGTACAGTTCAACAAGTCTTGGCGCCACGAAAAACCCCCAAGCGCGAACACTCCATAATTGGGCAGCCATGGCCGCAGACGGGGGGATTCGAAGGATCGGACCGCCAAACGGCGCAGAGAAGAACGAGATGTACTCCAGTGGGTAGAAGACGAGCATAGACAGGCCCTGCAGACGACCGAGGTTTAAAGCGATCCTGGACGCTGGAGGAGAGCGTTCGAGAGCTGAAAGACTCTTCATTATACCCAAGATTCCTAGAACGTGTAAAGTGGACGTGTATCTGCGGGATTGAGACGAAACTTACCCCAAAAGCCCATGATACGACGCGCGACGCTCACCGAACCCGCAAACTTGTACAACGCACCGGTCGACGGAGAAAGTGGCTGGGCTCGTTTTCCAGCTCGGAATTGCAACTGGGCGCGATAGAGAAGAAATGGAGCGACGAGTTTGCAAGCATATTGGGATGTCTATGAATGAACGCTGTGATTGAGAACAACAAGTTACAACACAACTGATCTTTGCAACGGCGTCTAACCCACCATCAAGAGCTTACTGCCACCGCCGTCAGCGTCGTTCCTGGTGAAGGGCACGCTGCAAACTCACTCGGTGCCAGACCAGGTCGAGAGAAAGCGGACGGCATGGTCTCGAGTCTCGGACGGTGGAATATTGGCCCCAATGGAGCCCAGCAAGAGATCGTCGACGGCCAGCAGCTGGCTCTTGAGGCTGACCATGATCGCCAGAAGAAAGCTCGGTGATTCACTTGTTGTCCCCCAGCCTACATACCCTTCCACTTGTCTTCGACTCCCCTGTGACCCTGTCTCGTTCTCAACACTGTCGGCACACTTCACGCCAATGTTCCATCTGTCGCCGACCTATAGTCGGCATCCATAATTCTTCTTGCTTTCAGGGACAGGTACAGTGGCGGCGGCTTAGCGGAATGTGATACAATGCGATGGGACCAAGGTGCTTGTGAAAATGTTTACAATTGCTCGATGATCTATCTAATCATAGAATACTAGTGCTCGAACCTCTATCGACTCTCGAAGTGGGGCGTCACTTGGAGTGAGAGGGTCACTGAAAGCAGTGTGTGGAGTGTAAAGTGCGACGCTGGCAATGTTGTAAGCTTAGTTTTCTACTGGTCGTCTTTCAACCGCATACCTTCCATCCTGGATGGAATCGTAGCTGTCGAAACGAAAGTTAAAGGCTGTTATCTCCAAGTGCCTTGCAGCAGACCCACCACTTGATAAGAATACCTTCCTCCGGTGTCACATTCGAAAAGTATTTCCATTTGTGCTGTTCCTTGTACTTCACCTGGTATGTTTCGCCTTCGCGATCATCATACACTAACGCGACCGGCGCGACGTCTGCGACCGGGTCTACAGATCGGAAGTCGCACAGCGCAAGAGGCCAGTCCGATGCTGGGTTGTTTATTGGTCTCCACAAATTAATGAGCTGGAATCGATGCTTGAGCAGCTCAGGAACTTCCTCTGCAGGCAAAATTCTATGCACTGCAGCTATCGCGGATTTGGGTGTCTGGTCGACGTGCGCTTGAGAAAGAGGCTGACGCTTGGAGGCAGAGGAATCGATTTCGCCTGGACGGCGGCGTCGGACGGCTGACATGCTGGTTCAGTCGAGGAAGCAATATGCAATGTACCAACGCACTATGGTCGTAAATGACAACTCGACTAGCACCCGTAACTTTTTCCAACAACTCGGCGCTCTCGCCGTAATATTCCTTCTTAATGTCGGCCTCGTTTGTGAATGAAGTGTGTTTCGCGTGCTGTTTGACGAGCTGGAATCCAGTTGTATCGAGGCTCGCAGCGGACTCGTTCCCGCGCAAATTGTCGATGTTGATTTCGCGGGCTTCGAGTCCAAAATTCCTGTCTCTGACTCCTGTATCGAGTTGAGCGTTCCTCATCTGATATGCTCGGGATCCATCTTCAGGCGCGACGAAGAAATCGACGAAGCCGGTGGTGCTAGTGGGAGTGGGAAGAGACATGTGAAGAAGCAAGTCTGTGTGAAGAGCGACTGCCACTGCTCTTCCAGTATTTAAACTCTGCCCTCGCACACCATTATGCCATCGTTCTTGCGTGCTGAATCGACGACAGGTGACGACGCCAGATACTCGACGGGAGACAGCATCGAAAGACGGGATGCGGGATGACTTTACTTGTCAAGGATACTCATTGCCCACCAATTGCCACCTTTGAAGACGCTGATGAAATTGTCAAGGCGATGCGATGACTTGCAAGTTGCTATCAGATCTCGGCAGTCGGGGCAAAGGCGAACGCAAAGGTCAACCCGACGGCCTTCCGCTGCCATTCGACGCACACGAAGAATGAAGCCGGCACAAACTGGTAACAATACTAGTTTAGTATTGATGTTTACTACCACAGTATTTTATATTTGACCGCTCGATAGGGATGTGAGAAGGGAAGAAAAGTCGAGTGCGAGCCAATTGAGACTAAACTTATTGCAAAGCTACTGCATGTAGAACTGTCTGCTTAAAAAATCGAGACCACGAACGGGACGCGACGCGTTCGTTTGTTCTTATGTACGCGTTTTCGTCACATGGGTGTCAAAACACTGTTGCAATTCCGCCTCCACGTGGCAACCCAATCGGGAAACTTTTCTCGGTCCCCCGGCGACCGGTCTGATGGCGGCGGCCCTTTGGCAGGCGGTGACAAGCAAGGTCACACAACGCGTCCCCTTGCCTTCTACCACCACCATCTCCTCCCTGCGATGCCTCCCGTCTTCTCCCGCCTCCGTCAAGTCGAAACCCGCGGCTACCGCTGCCCTCACAAGTTGTGTCGCCGCACTCTCACTGTTATGACTTGCCGAAAAGGACCCCGCTCTGGCCTCGACTATGTAAATGTGAGCTCGCCGTTTCCCGCTGCTCTTCAATGATCCTTACCACCGCTTCCCAGTGCTTCAATAGAGTTCATCCAGCGTTCTGGCACTTTTTTGCCCTTGGCGAGACACACGACAACATGAACAGCATCCCGCCCTCCCCGCCGCGTTCTGCGTTCTGCGCCTCTCCGTCCTGTATCAAAAGAAGAATCAACCGCCTCTGCTCTCGCCATATGTGTAAGACCCACTGCTTGCTTGATGGCGGCTGCCCTTGTCACCGCGAGTCCCTCCCGCCGTCACCGCCGCCCGTCGACCCAACATACGCATGGACCCTTGGATCTTCTCTCCGCAACGACATATTCCCAGCGCCTCTGCACCTGGAGAGCGTTGCTCGTGCTCGGCGCGAGGCAGAGCTCAGTGCGCTAGCCACTCTGACACCCCTCCCACCCTCGCCGACCGCTTCCGAGGACGCAGTATACAAGGCCCTCGTCTCTCTTCCTTCCTGGTCGACGCTCTGCTCCTAGAAACTGACTCAGGCGGTGTTCTTCCATCGGCGCAGGACTTACAATCAAATATGTCGTCCGGCTGGAAATCCACACAGCGGGCAATGATGCCCGGCATCAAGACGAAGCGTATACCCGTAGGCGATCCGTCTTATGGTGCAGGAGCAAGTAGCGGCAACAAGGCCAGCGCGAAACAGAAGAAGGCCGCGACGAAGAAAACGACGCAATCATCGCAATCTCCCGGTCTGCCTATGATCCCTGTCCCCGCCGCATCTCCCTCTGTACTTTCAGTCCCAAGCCATGCCCCCCCATTCCCTCTATCGACAGCCTACCAGTCCCCGCTCTACTATCCGCTGCCTCAAGGACATCAGCCGATGTATTCCTTCCATCACAAAACAACGCCGCAACCGCGAAATTGATTTTATTACCTTATTATACTCATACAAAATGCTTTGATTTGTATTTTATACCTATTGAATATTATTGTACTGTACCTCCCATGATACAAGGGCTTGTTCTGTTCACAGAGCGACGTTTGCGACCAAGTCCATAAGGTGTGCCGGCAATCACCGAGAGTGCGCCACATCAAATGCACTGCCCCACTGCCCGTAGAATATTTCCCGATTGGGTTCGCACGTGGAGGCGGAATTGAAACAACTGTGTCAAAATAGTGTGACACTTGTGACACTTGGTCCCCCTTCCTCTCTTGACGGTACGTCCATGCATGTTCCTCTTCAAGATTAGCAGCTGACGTTTGGGTCGGCGTCCTCTTCCTCCATGTAAGTGCTCAATCTCCTCTCGCCTAGTTCCATCCACCTGATAGCCTTTCAGAACTACTCAACAGCTGCCCATCAACACCCGACATGAGCGCACCTGGGCCGGCGCACAGAGCGACGTTTGCCACGGTCGCTGCACTCTGTTGACGATCCTCCGTACTCGTCTGAACCGTCCCCCGCTCACCATGCTCGCCGTTGAGTTCGGGTCGTTTTCGATCGATACCTGAATATCGTGGCGGGTAGGGCGAAGGCTTCATCACGGTTCAGCGGCGGCGTCCCATCTGACATCGGTGTGCACGGCTGGGGTACCAAGGAACTATCGGAGAGCGGGGTCTTTACGGCGGAGGACGCGTGCGAAGGCGAATATATGGTTCGTTTAGTCTTGTCGTTTTCTGCTTCTCATACTAACCTGCCTTTACTTACTTGCAGGCTATACCTTTGATGCGAGTCTTTCGATGCGTGCCCTGGTTTTCTATGATTAGGGTTGGGACGAAAATGTGTACAGTAGTGCTTTACCTCAATGTAAGCTTCTACGATGGGTCTCAAACTTGAATTTATGCCGATCAACTCTCCTCGAACACCTTGAAGTTGAACTTTGGTGAGCATGATCTAAGATTAAAAACTCGACATCTATGAGCATACGCACTGCTCTCTAGATTTTTGATCTATTTTGTAAAGAAGCAAGCAAGCAAGCAGGCGATTTTATCCAACGATGGACTCCAAAGAGGTATGTATTGGGATAGAGCACGGAGTTCGCCTGGGGAGTGAGCGAGTAAACGTTAGTTGAGAGCACAAAGTATGCTGTAGATATCTGAATACAGACCTTCAAGTTGTTTGTCTGACTGCGCGCTCTCCGAGTTGAGGTCGGCGGTTCGTGACTCGCCGCATCACCGTAGGACGGCCATCTCCGCGCTCACTACTGCAAAACCAACCGCGCCCATAGCCACCAGCGGAAGAGTATTCCAGAATGCGAACATTTTCTGCCCAATTACGATGCCTTTTTGCGTCAAGATCGTACGCCAAAGCAAGCCTGCGAGACTGGCGCTGAAAGTGAAGCTCACGGCGCCAATGTTACTTGCAACGGCTAGTGAGATTGCCGCCGCGCGTTCGGTGTGCACTGGCAGTAGAGCTGTGCGCACGACTTTGGTCAGTAATCTGAACAAGAGATTCAATTCAATCAAAATTGTTTTGCCATAAAAATAAAGGACATACATTGTCGCGCCGATATTGGTTCCAGAGAGGTTGCATAGAATTATGCCCAAGACGCCGACGATCCAGATGGTAGCATACGGACTATCTGGATTCCGCTGAGTTGCATGGCGAAGCCAGGATGCAAAAATATCGATCCAGCCTTGATGCGCCAGAGCTTCGATGAGTATGAACTGGGAAAAGGCGAAGGGGACGAGGGCAAAGGGGAGTCGTGGCAAGGCCGTAGCAAACGTCGGAAAATGGGCGGCTATTCTGGTACGTCTGTTCGCAAACACAAATGAGAAAGATTTGAGAAGTGGGAGTGGAAAGTGGGTATCCGAAGTCGGGGAATCGGGGTCTGTAGATTTTCGTGAAGGTGCCTTCTCCGTGACTACAGATGCAGGTTCGGTAAGTAGGGGATTTTCGCGAGGCTGAGCTGGGGTCTCGGCAGCAGCATTGGGGATCGTCATGCGTCGTTTGAGTTCCTTGAACATAACATCCTCGTCGGTTTGGATCTCGGCAACGGTATCCCCGCTCGAAGAGCCCTGTCGCGGAGGATGCCCGAGCATAGGAATATCATTGATGAATCTGTAGTGATCCCATGTAAGATCAAAAACAAATTTCGCCGCAGCAAAGGGAAGACTGATTTTCCAAACATCGACCCCGAAGAAGCTGACGATGATAATGACAGCCAGACAGCTTCCAAGTAGCGCAGAACCGACTATTGCGCCTTTTGAATCAAGCAGGACAGATCGAACATCCAAGTCACCAGAATTGTTCAACTGTCGAGGGAGAAATTTTTTGTCTCGAAATTGTAATGCGAGGGCCATGAAACAGGCCACATTGCATGCGAGGAAAGGCAAAATTGTGTATGCCGTGAAAGCAGCATTGTTGGCCTCAAATCCTTGGCAGATGACGACGTTGGTTGGGTTTCCAACAAACCTCAAGGATCGTTAACGAGACCGTTTTGAACACGAAAAATGGATACCTACAGCACCATGCTGGCGGTGTTTGCAGCAGCAAATTCAGCTATCAACCAACTAGTTGGCTGTTTTGGTTGTCAGAAAAATTCCCGGTCAGTGGACCACAAGTGACTTCACATTCAATTCCGCAACTTTGGTATAGTAGACTAGGAAAGCCGTCCCACTCAGAATGACCTACAAAATATCATCATAAGGACTAAGTAGCACAAAATATGACAGCCTACAGGATCGTTCCCCAAAACGACGCTTATAACTGTCAACATGAGATAGAAATAGAGATATAATTTCCATCCATTTGAGCCGCCTCTGTTGCTGACCCAAAAAGCAGCTGCTTGAAGGATCCCTGTGATGTCAAGAGTGATTGCCATGTAGGCTAAGGAGAAAAAAAGAATGAGAATGTTGTATGGTTCAACTCCATCTGCGTTACAAGCTTTAGGTGAGACGACAAGAAAACGTTCGTATTTCTCACTGGTGCCCACAATACCGTCGCGGATCTGGAAATGAGCGCACGGCATTACGAAGAGACGGGAGCGGTATCCTGCGAAGGCCCCAAACATTGCGCAGCCCACAAAATCGCGATGGCAAGTATGGGTGCAGTCGTTAGATTGAGAACGGCACGTGTGCGTCCGATGTATGGTAGCCGGAGAGGCACAGAAAGTGGGTGAATAACGAAGGAGATGGAGAGAATGAAAACGACTAAGGTCGCAATGGAAAAACCGGAGGGCATGGAAGGGGGGGACGATAAACATCGGGTTCCGTCAGAGATGCAAGCTGTTTATATTCATCGCACAGCCTTTTCAAGTGGGGTACCAGCGTACAGTAACTTGTGGGTTGATACTGAAACTAGCGGGCGCCATGCGACCCCGGACCTTGCTTTTTTGGGGGGATTCGTTGATCGCGTCAAGAAACAACAATAATATATTTCCATTTTTATGAGACTTGAAACTAATATGAGTAGCTGCACGCCATTCACGACGGTGTACAATAACCTAGAAGTATAGGTGGGTGGAACCTTGTGGTTCGTACTGCGAAATGGTGAACTAAGTTTTTGAGCTATGAGGATCTTTAGTGAAGAAAGTGGAGAAGAGTAATTGCGGTGGGGGCAAGGTGGGGGTATGGTAAGTACAGGGCGATACGTCGTCGTGTCTTCAATGTCTGGGGTTGCCTTCAACCTTGTTGATGAAACTGAGTTAGGGCTGGAAGATTGCAACTCACCCGCAACATGGCCCGCTCGCCGGAAGACAATCCATATAGTAATCGTCAGTGAGCGGACGTCGAAAAGTTGTGTAATCGACGTCCGAGCGGCAGGTATCTGCGGGAGAAGTTGGTAAATCGAGTTTGAAACAGGACAAAAGGATGTTCAGAATTTGTACCATCAAGGACGGCCGTTGAAGACCCACCGGGCCAGAAATCCCGCTCACAGGACGTCAATGTATATAATCAAGCTTGCTGCCAGCGGCAAGGTTGAGAATGTCGAGATAGATAGAGGTAAATGTCCGTTCGGCGTTGGTAAGGGCCCCTTGGAGGGCCGGTATTACCCTGCCGGCGGCTTGAACTTTTTCGAAAAAAGTCAGATCAGGTGTTGAAGTCTCCCCAAGAAAACGTCCCGCTCTCGGGACGTTGATATATAGCACGTCGCTGCGCGGCGCATCGATTGCCAATACTGCAGACTAATGATGGTGCTTGTTTGGTGCTTGTAGCTCGAGCTTGAGCCTTGAAGCTTGAAGCTTGACAGGCTTGAAGAGGAGGACGGGAAATTGATGTGTTTGGTACTATTTGCAATCAGCAGATGGCTGAATTTCGACGCAACGGAGTATTTGGTTTTGCGTGCAGCAGCGTGTTTGGCTCTGCTTAGATCAGAAGATGTTTGTATCTATGTGCAATCAGCAGATGGCTGAATTTCGACGAATAGAGTCAACGGAGTATTTGGTTCTGCGTGCCATACTTGGAGCTGCTTGCAATCAGCAGACGGCGAATTTTTTGACTAGCGGACAATCGAGATTCGATCTAGATTCGTTTGGGTTTATTTGGTTTTGGCTGATGAAGGCGCCGAATTTCCACGGAGGGGGACCTAGCTTAAAAGCAAGGTCACGAAAGCGGTTCACAAATTGGAACTGTTGGCTGTCGGCGTAAGGTAGGTAGGTAGGTAGGTAGTATTACACGGCACGGTCCGAATAACGAACGCCGGTTTCCGAGGGTTGTCCCAGCGTACAAAGCAAGTACTCAAGTTACACCTTCGCCCCCGGACCCTCTCCCGCCTCATAGGCCCCATGACGCCGATCCCACGAGTCTCCCCGTGCCCAGCGGTAGAACCCACTTGACGAAAAAGAGCGGAAAGAATGAAGCCTAAAATCATTTCTCAGTAAATCTCCAGACATAAACCTACGCGGCGTTGCAATCGATTTGCGAGGAGCATCAAGGATTAATATTCATACCGTGGGCGACAGGGAGATTGCAGGGCATCAGACCACAGCTGAGCCGGACTCAGGGTCAGTGCGTAGTACGAGTCTTGTACCGCGGTTTTGGATCACTCGGTTTGACCCCAGTACCATACAAAACTCTGGATAAATAATCCAGGTTGGCATGGAACATTTTAACTGGGTCAAAATCCAATAATCAAACGTGCGGAATTATCCTTGAAGAAACCTTGCTCATCGAGGCACGGCTCGGTCTGTCTGAATTGTTGAATTACTTTGCTACCACAGATTTCCCGAAGTTCCCAGACATTACAACCCGGCAAGACCAGTGCCTTCGTCTCGGGTGTGCATCGACGACCAGTAGGCGGGGTGCAGTGCAAGCAGTTACAGTAAATCAACGGATTATGAGTGATTCTAGTCTCCGTGAAGCGGCCAGAGAGAATCCGCAAGACAAGTTTGAAATAGCCAAAGAAAGCAACTTCGTCTGGAAGGCCAGCAGGAGCGAGCGAAAATTTGCTTGCTCGTGTCGCTGGTGATGGCGAGTTTTTGAAGTTAACTGGGCCTGGAAATGTCTCGCAAATTGCACACTTTACCGCATTTGTACTTGCTTTTACAGATAGTTTGTCAATCTCGAGTATGAGCTATTCCGAGCATTTACTGAGCTGCATGATCTTGAATAAATCGTTGACACCAAATGGACCTGGTAACATTCATACCGTATACGACTGACTTCAATGTCCCAGCAGTAGAATGTATCAGAATAGCGGTCATGCTCGAAGAACGGCGCAGAAACAGAGATGCTTGTGAAGACGGCAAGTGCTGTTAAGCTGATTCATTGGAGCAAGGTGTTCGAAAGTTTGGCAATTGCAGCGGTTCAATGCCCATCCAAGACTTGAGAAATGGTCGCAGTATGGGGTCGAACTTTTGAAACCAGCAAGCTCTGGGTTAGCGCCAAGCATGGTGAAGCGGCAGCATCGGATTATCCCAGTCACTTCAGAGTGCTTGGGTTGCACGGATCATGATGCATAATATTTGTCGAGTGGAACGGGCGAATGGCACTCGAGCAAATGCAAACGATCCAGGCACAGGCGCACAGCTAGGTTCTTACATAATCGAAAGTTTCCCCTTTCAGAAATTATACAGGTGCACGTGCGGTGCTGATGCTGACTCAGCAGAATAGGAAAGGTGCAGAGGAACGCGGCAGACGGCGACGAGAAGAGACCCAGACACGACAGGCCAGAATCCAACCAGTTCTGAGTCTCAGACATCCATCGAGAGTTCCATGAGCATCCAAGAGGATGTATTGGACACAGAAAGAGCTGGATGCGCCAAGTCGGTATTGGATGACGAGCATCCCGAATTTTAAATTTGAGACGAGCGTTTTGACTCATTCTTGCGCATCGACAATCCACGGCGCACATTCACGCAGCAATTGCGTTCGATACAAGGCAAAAGGCTTTTCATTGATATAGGTGTCCAATTGACGAAGAAAAAAAAATGCAGCAAGACAGTCGTGCGAGACGGTGAGCCCAGTTCGACGCTCGGAGGGGTAGTGAGACTCTGGTGCTCATATGGAGGCATCTAGGTGCACGTCCTCGAGGGTTTTGTCGAGATTGGACGCCGTTCAACGAGGTCGAGTTTTTTTGATGGTGGTGGTATGGAAAGCGGCGTAGCGTCAGTTGTGGAGTTTGAAGTTCAACGCATTTCCGTGACAATGTCACGGCTGTCACGTTTGGGAAACTTGACCACAACTACCACATCGACCGTCAGCCTTTTTTCGAACGCGAGCAGAGTTGGGATCTCAACGCAACTTTCCCGGAATCTATTACTATATGATCTATTTGCCGCCTCAGGCTTCATGGATTGCCTTAGCGATTCCCGCGACTGTCTTGTCTGGCACCGAGTTGATGAGCGCGCAGCCAACATCTTTGGAGCAGCGCCTAGTTAGCTGTCGAGTTCGATGAGATCCTTGTTATATTCTTAGTTGCCCTCCTTATATGTCGGACACTAATTCAAGACCTCCGCAACATGAATTAAGCACCAACTCACTCCTACATGACTTCGTCGAGACCCGCTCAAGAATTACCTCCGCGCATCCCCCAGCCACGCCATAGGCACGGGGCTCCTTCTGGACCTTGGCCATTCCTCGATCTTGACAGCGAGGTACGGCATCAACTGGCCTTTCATTTTTTCGAAATCTGAGCTTTGTGGTAGATAGACTTGAGCCTCTTTTCGAACCCACCAGCTAGATCACCAACTGAAGAGCAACGACATTGGAGGAAGGCATGCGAAGTTATTGATTCCATACTGCATAGCATTGACTTTCGACAAAGTATCCTCAGTCGTTGTATCCAAACTGGACACCTTCACAACAGGCAAAGAGTGGGATAACGGACGTCGTCGGCCACATCGAGGGGCGCTGCCTTATTCATAATGTTCATGTTCTGAACACTGGGGTGTTCACCAGTGAAGAAGATCACGTCGTGACCGCCCTTGACGCAGAAGAATATTGGAACAAACTGCACGAAGACTTGCCGTCCAATGTCAGAGTTAGGGCGCTGTTTGTGGACTCTTTGTCAGGACCCGTTTTGCAGATGCTTGGGGCGCGATTCAATATAGAGCCCTTTTTCTTTTCCTCATCATTCAACTGGATACCAGCGCGATACCAAGATACTGTGGGAGAAGGCGATCGTGAGTTCTTCCTGTCCTCTCTTTACTTTCCGAACCTATATATTCAACAGACATCACTATGACCCTCTCGTTCATTCGGTCGATGCAAAACCCGACGGCTATTCCGTCGACTCCGACGTCCGACTACCCTCCAACAATTCCGACTCTTAATTCGGAGGACCAGGTGATTGACACACAAGCACCACTTCTTTTGAGCTCCTGTACGTTCTCGTGTGCCCCAACGAGCTTCGCCAAATGACTGAAGTCTCTCAGCGAACCATGTTTTGACCCATGATATCTTATCCATTCATATGGTGCGGTCGCGTGGATTAAGTACTATAATCAGTTATCATCCTCCCCACCAACACCGGACCACAACAGCTCATACCCTCCGCACACGCCTCCTTGTTGCGGGACAGTCGGTCTACTGGAACAAAATATTCACGCCGACAATCTCGACGGACCCAACATTCGTTCTTCTTGCCCTTCTTTGGTACCCCCTCTACGCCTTCGACGAATCGCTCGATGCGCTCTACTCCCACATCTGTTGGCTGGTACGTTCCTTTGCCGCTTTCCAGACAAATATATATATCCATTACACAGGAAGGGCGGGTGATAGCCACCACGGAGATGACGACGCTATCCCAACAGTTGTACGTCGTCCGCGCGCATCTCTTGCACTACGCTGCGCTTCTTGAAGACTTCCGGAAAGCTGTCGTTTTTGTCTCCGAGACCCGCTACCCGATGCTTGAGCATCCAGCCGACGACGTCTCGGAAGAAACAATTGCCTCAATGAAGGAATATATGCGCAGGGAATCGAAGAATCTGCTAGATGAGATAGCGCGTTTGGAAGAAAATCGAAAAATGCAGGATAACCGTCTGAAGAATGTGATGGACCTGGTACGTCTTATGCCATCTGCGCTCATCCATAAAACTGATCTTGATCAGGCGTTTAGTAGTGTCAATCTCGAGGACAGCAGGACAATGAAGAATCTGACTGAGGCCGCCGTCCGAGACAGTGCTGGTGCGGAACTTGTTCTCCCGTTGATTGACGGATTCAAGGCTAAATGTGCTCTGTCGCAGCCATGAAGCAAGTCGCTTACCTGACCATGTTCTTTCTCCCGGCCTCTTTTGCTGCTGTACGTGGTCCTGCCGTGTATTGAATACTGATCTGGCTCTGACCTCCCTCAGGCTGTCTTTGGGATGAATGTCGACATCTTGGCACAGGACGCGCGTGGCTCTCTAGCTCACTATTTTGCCTTCGCTGTTCCGCTCACAGCCGTAACCGTGTGGGTAAGTTTCAGTCTCTCGAGTCAAACCTTTTACCTTGTTTCTAACCGTGCCTCGCTGGATTTAAGATCATCATGGCATTCCAATTCCGCAAGAGGGACCCGCACAACCTGATCCACGACGAGAGCTATGTTCCGTTCTGGTCAAAACTTTCATGGCCTCTGGTTTCTGTGCGAAAGAAGATCATTCGAAGTAAGACTATACAGAGGAACTCTGTTCGACTGATGTCGCGGCCTGGGTCTACTGGTGTCGACCCTACTCCGCTTCCAATGTGGGACTAGGTGATTGCTGGCTTCGTTATACCACTGAGATACCTTATAGCAAGTCTATTTTTGTTGTTGTAATTGTCGCTGTACTGTGTTAGACTGCGGTGTGTTGGTCTACTGTACGATGGCACGCGTCTTGCGATATATTCGGCGTGAATGGTGGGGCCAGAGCGCGAAGAGAATCAAGCCATAAGGAACTGAAGCAGCGGTATTACGGCTGTGAAGAGATACAATGCAAGATACAGCAGAGGCACTAGTACAGAACAGTCTAGTAGTTGAGGAGCACGTAAACACTGAGCTGTAGGATATCGCGGACATCCAGGACGACGATGAGGGTGAGGAGAAGGGGAAACAAACAGACGTCAATTGTAACTATGCCCACTCTTCCCATCTCGTTCACGCCTCCCGACGTCGGCGCTCTCTATCGCTCCCGGGGACACTCTGATCAACAATATTCTGAATCTAAGCTGTTGAAGAATCTCGATAGGAACAGTCATCAACTGAGCTACCCTCGCCTGAAATACTACACCTAACATACAGCGTCTATCAACTGCCCAACAACTCCTACTAATAGTCTCTGCTGCTCAACTGCTGCGCTCTTGTTCTCCTGCACTATGGCGGCGATTCCGCAAATTCAGCAAAATATCTTCACCGTCCCCTCGTTCACTCTCGAATGCGGGACAGAGCTGAAGCACGCACCAGTAGCGTACAAGACTTGGGGGAAGCTGAACGAGGCTCGGGATAATGTTATGGTTATCTGTCATGCCCTCACCGGCAGCGCCGATGTCGAGGATTGGTACGTTCAACTTATTATCATAGTAACCACTACGCTGATCCACAAATTGGTAGGTGGGGTCCGCTCATGGGGCGCCACAAAGCCTTCGACCCCTCCCGCTTTTTCATTTTTTGCGCCAACACCCTTGGTTCGCCGTACGGCTCCGCCTCTCCCGTCACTATAGACCCCGACTCCGAACGACCGTACGGCCCCGCCTTCCCCCCAACCTCCATCCGCGACGACGTCCGCATCCACCTGCACGTCCTGCAACAGCATCTCAACGTGCGCCGTGTTGCAGTCGTCATCGGCGGCTCAATGGGCGGGATGGCTGCGCTGGAATACCCACTCTGCGCACCCCCCGCCTTCGTGCGGCGCATCGTGGTACTTGCGACAAGCGCCCGCCATTCCGCGTGGTGTATTGCGTGGGGAGAAAGTCAACGCCAGAGCATCTACAGCGATCCCGCATATTGCGGGGGGTACTACGCGTCGGGGGAACAGCCGAAAAGCGGCTTGGTGGCAGCGAGGATGTGCGCGTTGTTGACGTATCGGAGTCGGGATTCGTTTGAGCGGAGGTTTGGGAGGAAGGTGCATCTTGCGGCGCCGACTGTGCCTGCCAGGGCAAAAGGTGTGGGGTTGATGACGCCGCCGGCGTCACCCCCGCTTGAGGCTGTGAATCTGCATAATGACGGGCAGCGACGCGTCGAGGAGCCTTCGACGACTTCTACAACGCCGCCCCCGTCACGACCACCCATCTTCTCAGCGCAATCCTACCTCAGGTATCAAGGCGACAAATTCATCGCGCGGTTCGACGCGAACTGCTACATCCACCTCACACGCAAACTTGACACGCATGATGTCGCGCGGGGGCGCGTGGATCCGGCCGCCGTTGGAGAGTCGGACGAAGATGCGACTCTGGCGTCTGTATTGGCTTTACTTCCTCCGCGCGCGTTGGTGATTTCGATTCAGTCCGATGGACTGTTCACGCCGCCGGAGCAAAAGCTGTTGGCGACGCATATCCCGGATTCGGAGCTGGTGGTGATTCCGAGTGGGGAGGGGCATGATGGGTTTTTGGTCGAGTTTGAGGAGATCAATCGGTGGGTGCTTGCTTTATTTACGTGTCATTCTTTTATTCATTGTGTTTTCTCGATGTCTTCAGATGTGTGTTGGGGTACTTGCGACGCGAATGCGCCGATCTCTACAGCCAAGACAGGATTGACGAGGAAGTAGAGGGCGAAGACGACTTTGTGGTGAAGAAGGAGAGCGTGTTTGGTGAGGCGGAGGTAGATCTCGCGCAGTGGTAGCTCTGATAGTTCGGGGTGAGATTTAGACGGTTAGATGTTTTTATGCGTAACTGTATCTGCATTTATGTAGCTTGAGTTGTTTTCTGTATCTTATGCGGCCGCTATAGCGAGTCTTGAGCTTTGAATGTGATTTTGCCGTAAGCACGCGTAGACTTCTGTGACAATCTGTGACGCGTTGGCTTCTTTCGAGCGAACCTCTTCGACGACGACGCAGACAGCTTCAGCCTTCTTTGTGCTCTCTCTGGACTAGCTTTCTGGGTGTTCATTTTCTGGTGGATTACTGCAATATTTCTGCCAGCCATACAGAAGAAAGACTCATTCATTCAAAGTCTGTTTTGTTTGCTTATCATGTAACTTTTGTCTGCTATTTCTGATCCTTTCAAAGTTATTTGTTCGCCCAATGTCATTGTCATTGAAAGGATACACTATCTGACGATAAAGGCTTCTTTCTTGCTTACCACCATACATCACATTCTCCCTTGTCTTCGAGCCAACACTATAAAACCGCTTCGACGAAACCACCACGATGACCCTTGACTACAACTACGATGCGGACATGGACATGGACATAGACTCTACGCAAAACAACATCTCCAGCTCGAGCATTGAGATTGACCATGACTCGGACCCGGCGACGGCGCGCGATTTGGAGGTGCAGTGGAAGAGCTCGCAGACGAGTAATCGGGCGTTGGATTCGCTGATGCTTGAGGCGGCGTCGGCGCGGGCGGGGAAGAGTGGGAAGGGTACAGGGATGTCCGGTGAGTGGCTTAACGCGATTTTGTTTTCGTTTCCTTGTGGTGAGGTGAGTATGATGGAGCTGACGAGGAATTGTGCTTATAGCGTCGAGGAGCGAATGGAGCTGGGGTGTAGCGGGGACGTCGTCGCCCAAGAAGTCTGCTGCCACCGCAACAGCAACAGCATCTACCTCGCGCGTTAAGTCTGCGCCGACTTTGTTTTTCAACGATACGCCACTCGCGTCTGCATCTGCATCTACATCGATATCCTCCTTCACTTCGACTTCAGCTTCGACGAAAGCTGCTTTGCCACCCTCGAACCGACGTCGGGGACGTGCCTCGGCTGGCCATGGTTATTCGACGAGTGTCACGAGCGTATCGACACCGGGAACGCCCGACCCTGCGCAGTTTCTCAAGCTCGTGAAGGGCGTGTCGAAGCAGGCGGATGAGAATGCGGGGATGCGGGCGAGGGAGGCGGGTGTTGGTGAGAGGGGGAGACAAGGTGTGAAGCAGAGGACGATGAATGTGAATGTGCATCGGTCTGGATCGGTTATGGCGCCGGGCTTGAATTCGAAGGTTGCAGGTGCCAGTGCGACTGCGATGAAGGGGAAGGAGCGAACACGGGAACGAGACAGAGAACGGATAAATCCACCGTCGGTGGTTTCGAGGACGTCGTCTTTGTCGTCGACGCCTTCTTCTGCTGCTTCGCCTGCTGGGTCGAATTATTCTTTCGCATCGGGGGTGTCGGAGGACACGGTGATGACGAGCCCTGAACCTGAAACGAACGTGAAGGAGGAGGGGATGATGCCGCCGCCGCCTGTGCCACAGAAGATGAAGCAGGAAAGGTTGCCTGCGCTGGATGTGTGTAAGGCGAGGGAGCGGAAGGTGCCACCGGAAGCAAGAACGGATTTCCCTCGACTGGGGCATACAGAGGCTCAGCAGTCGGATATTTCGCGAGGCAGTTCGGGGCTTCGCATGCATCCTCTTCTGCAGCAAAAAGCTGCTGTTGCTGTCCCTCCGCCAGCTCGAAATCCCACTGTCGACGTATCGACAGCTGTCGTACCTCCTCCAACTCAAACTTCTTCTTACGTGCAGTCGCAATCGCAGCCTCAACAACGGCGCGGGCCTCCCGTTCTTGGTATGCGGCGCGCGAATACCAACCCGCTTCCTGCTGGTGCGGGGATGCCGGCATCGCAGACTGGCCCGAAGAAATTTAAGCCGCCGCTACTTAACCCGGCTGGGGCAGGGGCACAGGTGAAGGTCGAACCGCGAACAGAATCAATTAACGCGCCGCGAGTGAAGGCGGAACCCGTCGTTGCACCACCCGTGGTCAGGACAGCGCCCGTCGCAGCCCCTGCACTCCCTGTCCAGGTCCCCGGGCCTGTTCCTGTGACGCCGACATCCAGATCTACGCAGCGGCATCCTGGATCGTCGCCGTGGTCGGATAATAGCTTTAGCTTTGAAGGGAACAGTATGGACTGGGCAGCGGCGGATGAAGTGGCGCGGAAGAGCGGAGTATGATTTTAAAACTATCGGTTCGTAGGTAGCTAGTATATAAGTATGTAGGCGCGCACTGTACAATATCATCCAAATGTTTTGTTTTCGGGGTTGCTTCTCTGATTCTGGGAGAGGTGAAGTAAGAAAGACGGCAAACGCGGCAAGCTTGGCAGGAAGCACTAAAACGTGGAAAAATGATTCGCCATATTTTGCTGGCTCTGCTTTTCTTGTTTTGAACTGGTTCTCTGGTCTGCCCCCAACTCATGGCGTCCCAGAACCCATATCCCCCGCAGAATAACGCGTCCTTCCCCGCTCTCCACCTGTATCCCCTCGATGACTCCTTTATACCGAAACGGATAGCTCTCGGCGGCGGCCAGCGCGTCAAAATTGCTCGTCCTCCCAATACCAAGACTCAGCCCGGGGAGCGGAACGGGTACTTTGACTCGAGAGTTCTTAGTCGACAGCATGCGGAGGTTTGGAGGAGAATGGCAAGGTGCACACGACTTAGTGTCTTTGTTCTCGAAGCACAAAAATAACAGTTTCGTGTAGATATTCATCAAGGATATCAAGAGTGCTAATGGGACGTTCATTAATGGGGAGCGGCTGAGTGCGGAAGGAAGAGAGTCGGACGTGTTCGAGCTCAAGAACGACGACATTCTGGTGCGTTTCCGAGTCGTTCGGCCTTTGGTTTCGTCAGCGACTTGTGCCGACATATTTCACTCAAGGAATTTGGTGTGGATATCGTTTCCGAAGATGGAAAGACTGTACTACACCGCAAGGTCGTCGCTCGCGTCGCTTGTGTCTTGGGAGGTAAGAATGGCAATGGAGGACCGCCGCCACCTGGTCCGTATGACCAGTTCGCCACAATGAACCAAGCGGCCACGGCCGCCTTCAATGGCATGAGCACGCAGCGACGGCCGCAGGTTCCGATGATTCACCAAGGGTTGGCTGGACTAGGGGGCATGGGCGGCGGCGTACGCGCGCCAGGACGGGGACTCACACTCGACCATATATTCAGCCGTCTACAAGCCGAGCTCGCAAAGAGCCGCGACACGGGACATGATCTGCAGGTGCTCACCGGCGCCCTAAATAATATTGAAGAAACGCTGAATGGCACTATGGTGCGTCCGTCGAGCTGTATCTTTATTTTTGCTTAAAAATGCTAACAAGACGCGTTTTCGTAGCCTGGCGCAGGTCCGCCCCAATTTCCTGAAAAGCTTCCTCCAGTGAGACCGCCGCCGCCAGAGCGCTCCATGTCCGTTCCGGCGTTGCCGCAAGTGCCCTCAGTCGCACCCAGCCCAACTGTCCCTACGGACCCCGTAGCAGAGCTGCAACTGCAGCTGCGCAAACACCAAGATGCGCTTTCGGCCCATATCGAGGGGATACGTGCTCTGGAAGGCGTCCTCGCAGAACAGGAGACCATGAAGCGTGAGGTACGCGAGCTCCGTGAATTCATGGGTGTCGACCGGGAACGGGTAGATGTGAAGCTTGAGGGGGAAACGGAGTTGGATATGTCGGCAGCTGAAGACGACGACGACGATTCTGACACGCAGAGCATCATGACTGCTGTACCGCATGAGCTCGATGTTGTCGAAGAAGAGGCCGAGGAGGATTTATTGGAGCAGGGTGAAAGCCCGGAGATGGAGGAGGGGCAGTTCGACGAAGTCTCTCTCTCTTCTGCTCAGGACGACGCTGCCGCGCTGCAGGAAGAACGGGAGGAGAATATGCTGCGGGAGCGTGCACAGACGCCGGAACCGACTGATTCCCCCAGTCCGCCGTCCACTCCTGCCCCTCCAATAGCGGCAATCCCTCCCGAGCCCGAGACAATTCTCGTGCAGTCGCCTCCTCCTTCAAGCTCCTCCTCACCTTCCACTGCGCTATCCCTGGGAGAGCTGACCGCCCGCCTCGCGCTCTTGACGACCCAACTTGAGTCAGCGCTGGCTGCATCGACTGCGTTGCAGGCCCAACATGCGTCTGCGCAGGCCACGATCGCGACGCTTGAAGAGAAGATTGCTCGGCTTGAAACTACTTCTGCTTCCCCGCCTCCACCTGTGTCTCCTGTCGAGGTTGTATCACCTCCCCTCGCAGCACCTACGACTCCGCCCCCAGAGATAGAGGAGATGCAGGCGCAATTGGCGAGTCTGCGCGCGGAGCTCGCGTTGGAGCGGGGGAGGCGCGAGGCATGGGCGGATGGGGTGGAGGCGCGGATGCTGCGAGACCGGGGAGCAGCGGACAAGGCTGAGAGTGCTAATGGGAAAGTGGAGATGTTGGAAGCTGGGCAGGTGCGGAGGAGGCGCGGGCGGTCTGCGAGTCAGCACAGTCGTAGCAGCCGCAATGCGAGCAGGAGAAGGAGTAAGAGTCCGGTTAGTGCGATGGACGACTCGATGAGGCTTGAGCAGCTCGAGTTGGGGGATTTGAGGGGCTCTAAATCAGTTGCGGGTAGTTCCTCGTCGGTCGGCGGGGATCCTGAGGTTAGTAGTCTCTTTTCCTATATAAGTTGCTCTGTTGTACATCCCACTCAACCTGTGATAGACATCTCTGCGCCCGTCCGAGGCCGGTCAAATGCACCCATCCCTGAATACCCAAGCGGCGATTGGGGTTCTTGTATTGGGATTGGCAGCTGCGGCGGTTCTATGGCGCGTCAAGCCTGAGTAGAGGTTGGCCTCGATATGATAACTCGCAGAAAACCATGTCAAGCGCATGATTCGCCCCGCTTGCCCCCGCGATGGTTGGTCGACGGCAACTAAGCACTGATCCTTCTTATTGGGAGTCGCTGCAGTGGTTATTTGGTGTGGCGCGTCGGGCGGTCGGCCTGGATGCCTCACAGGAAAATAATTATGTGGAGAGCCTAGAGTGTGGTTCTCTCTCTCGCCAGCCACTCTACGGGTTGGAACACGCGAGGTTTTTGGAGATCCACAAGAGAACCTAGTGTCCGGCCTCGTTTATGGCTCAAATGGCTTTGGGCACACGCGAGCCATGGTGTACGTATGGCTTTGATTAATATATTAATCGACTTGACATGTTGATGTTTGCCCCAAATCGATTGCAAGACGTTGAACCGACTGTGTAAGTTCAGCGCGATAGATGGGCTATGGTCTCTGTCGAGTTCCTATGCTCTCAGATCTCGCTCGACGCTTGATAATCGCATTTTCATCAGCATCTGGCCGGAATAATTTATCCGCTGGTTCCCAAGTGTATTCTCGAAACTGCGTATTAGTTGGGTGTTCTGTGTCGACGCAACTTCGCGTGTCCCGTTTTGCCGCAAGTTTTGTCAAGCTCTCTGACGAGCGAAGGCTATATAACACACGCTCGACTTTGAATCCGTCTCCCAATCTGCCATGGACAAGTCAAGTTCAGGCCTCTCCGTTGCAATCGTTGGCGCTGGTATCTCGGGTCTGACAGCCGCCATCGCTCTCAGACGACAAGGACATCGAGTCCAGGTATGTTCGCAGATGAGTCACCACTTCGCTTCACTCGAATGAATCCATACTCGCCGCAGGTGTTCGAACAGTTCCACCGTCCTCTAGAAATTGGATCCATCAGTATTCAGAGAAATGCGTACTTTGTTATAAAGCATCTCGGAGTCAGGATAGAAAACCTGAAAGGCGTTGACTTTACCGGAGTGAGTTGTCCCTCGATATATATCTATGCTCGCCCTTAATAGCCTTCGAGCTCATTGGCTTCGGTTCCGACAATCTGGAGGGTAATCCACAAACTTGGAAGCTTCCCGAGGCCCAGAAGGATCCCGCACGTATTCAGCGCTCGTCCCCCTCAGCCTCAATCAGCTGCAGCATCCCAGGGTATTTTCTGTAACAGGAAGGATCTGGCCGATGAGCTCAAACGCCTCGCTCTTGAACCCAGCTACCCAGGTGAACCTGTGAATCTGAAAATCGCCAAGGTCGTTGCCTGCGATCCAGACCAGGGAACGCTTACACTTTTCGATGGGGAAGTTATCAACGCCGACCTCATTTTGGGTTGCGACGGGATTGGAGTCTGTTACGTCTGGCCCTTCTCTCTAAGCTGATCCATTTCATAGTCCATTGTGCGCACCAGTATTCTCGGCTACAACCAGAAGGCACCATCCTCCGGGCATTCCTGCTTCCGTGCTTGGTTCGAACAAAAACAAGTAGAGGGCCGCCCAGAATTTTCTTGGATCACAGAAGGCATCTCGGGGGGTCGGTTCATTTTTGCTGCAAACGAGCCGTTCCGGGCTATCTTCGTAAATGCCTGTGACAATGGGAAGCTATGGAATCTCGTCGCAATCTACACCGACAACAATCAGGACAACCCTGGTGAGTCGATTCGTGGGCTCACAAGAATCTGGCTCAAACACCACGCAGAATGGAGCCAGTCCGTCACAAAGGAGGAAATTGTGGACATTTATAAGGACTTTCATCCCAATTTCCGTCAAGTTCTCGAACTCCCTCCAAGTGATTCCTATTTGAGGTGGAAATTGCTGTCGCTGCCGCCATTGCCGACTTGGACTCGGGGCCGCGTTGCAATATTAGGCGACAGCGGTGGGGCGACTACACCTTATCTCGGACAAGGCAAGACGAATTCTATCCGCGTTCTCAGCTGCTTTGAATGATTGCATGCTAGGCGCTGCAATGGCTATGGAGGAAGGTGGCGCGCTGGGCGAGCTCTTCCCCCCCGAAACAACCGTGAAAGACATCCCTGCCAGATTGAACGCCTTTGAATCGCTGTGCAAGCCACGCGCGGAGTTTGTGAGCAACGAATCGGTCGAACAAGGGATAGATCCCTCCAAGCGCGGTCGGTATTTCCGGTGTACGTGTTCGTCCTGAAACCTTTGTTCCATGTCTCACGTATCTTTTGAATAGCCGAAGAACTGCAGGCGTACATTCTCCTGTACGACCCAATCTCGGCTGCTCAGAAAGTCTTGTCTGAATTGACGGGTGAACCAACTGCTTAACGAATGAAATCATACGGGCGCAATTGGACTTAGCATTGTAATAAGTATGTTCTACCGCTGGTCTAACATTGTCGGCTAGCCATAGATTGCTCAGTGCTCGAATGAGTCTGTGAAAGGAGCGTACGAAAAGCCAAGACTAGGAGGGGTACGGGACTGATAAGCGCGAGTTCAAGTTAGAGATGGTGCAAACCTGATATTTGTCGTCACACGCGTCCTACGCCGTCCAAAGCCCCCATTCTCCAGTAGTGCTATGGTGCCCTTGCCGTTCTCAAAAACCAGATGAATCTGAGTCGTCGACCCTCTTCTGAACCCGGCCTCGGCACCGTACTTATTGGACCTGCCCGACGTACCCACCAGGAATATTCAGACCATAGACCGGCCTGAACATAACAGCGACGGGTATTATCGTCAGGGAGGCGAGACGGTGGAATAAAGCGAGCCAAAAGCGAGCTCCCGAGGCATTGATCTGCCAGTGTGCGCCAGTGTGCGCGGGAGAAAGGTGGAGGATCGTCACAAATGTCACAGCTGGCATTCCTTTCTAATGCGACGCGTTCTGTCGCGTTCAAGACGCGTCAAATTGTAGGAAAGAATCCTGGCTGGCTCAAAGCAAAGCAGCTCGAAGTTCTGGTTCTGCCATGGGATACATCGCCTGGTCCCCAGCTTGGAGCTCAAGCTCAGGCTTGCCTCGACTTGAAACGGTCCATGATTGGGCTTTTGCCGGCGGGCTTCAAGAATCATGATTATTCAGACTTGTACAAGACTTGTGAGTCCTGCGGTCAAAGCTGACGGCGAGCATTTCGATCGATGCATTGCTGAACTGAGCGATACCGGGCGACTTCAAGTTATATGCTTCGTAATTCATAATCACTATGCCCTATCGCTTTTGTGGTGTTGCGCCTGGCATTGATTACATCCAGCTAAGTGGCTACAGTACATGTCTTCAACGAATGCTCATCTACAAATGGCAGAGCTTCTAATTTTGTTTGTTGGAATATTACACCCGCCTGGATGGTGGCCAATACTCTTCAAGTTCAGTCTCCTTACAAGGTGGGCGCCGAGCTGCAAAGAGCCTTTCCACACTGGCCACTTCTGGGCAACCACAGATCTGGTCAAGGCCGTGCCCTGCAGCACGCTGCGACAGCCCACGAACGCAGCGGTGCGGGACAGCAACGCTGAAGTCGATGATCCGGACGTCGTGCCCCATAGGGATGAAATGATGCCGATTCCCGTCGACCAAATCGCCATGTAGAACTCCAGCCCTATGAAGAGCATAAACAGCTTGCGTGGCCTTCCACCTGCGAAATGATTAAGGAATCGGCGCGCGGGTCAGAAACGAAATAAAATACGCACTCGAGTTGCTGCCTCAAAGAATAATGGACGGTTGGCCCAGCGCAATACTCAAGCATGATGCAGGCCATTGGCTGTCCTTGCGCTTGTCCCGTCCAGAAGCCAAAGAAATTGGGTACGACAGTACCCTGCAAGCTACCGAGCTCGTGCTGGTAGAAGCCCGCCTCGCGTCGCATTTCTTCAATTGCCTCCTCCCCGAAGGCGATTTTGACGGCGCAGACATCGCCAGGCTCCGTTCCACGTGGACCAGCTCGAACCATATATATGTTCTTGGTCTTGTGAAGAGGACGGACGATCTGGGCGGCGTAGTGGACAGCATCATCCCATGACGAGAGCTCATAGGTGGTTTTCGAGTCCCAGATGAGCTGGAGGGTAGACATGATAGACGGCAAATGGATTGCAGAGTTTGTTGCGATACTGGGTGCTTTGGGAGGCGGTGGGTGAATGGGAAGATGGCGGGAGTGTTGGAAGGTTTATATACCCCGGACGGTGGCATGGACGCTTGGACGCTTTGAAGTTGCTGTTTCCTTTCCGGGATTCGTGCCCGGACAATGGATTGTGCCACCTCGTTTCCTGACCTTGTCGTCAGCCACCATTGATTGTCTCTGTGGCCCATGTCACTGGTTCAAGGCGCTTCATGTTCAAGTATTCCGTTCAACCTGGAGGGAAAAAACGTGAAAATATCTAGAAATTTCTTCTTCGTAACTTCATTAAAACAATAACTCTTATACCACACTTCGATTATGTCTGTCTATCAAGCAAGCTTGCTGGAACGCGCCTCGACGCGCTAATCAAGACGCGTTGTTTGGCCTTAATTGGATTCCCGTGATCTTGCTTTCGCATGCCGGCTAATTCCGCTCGTGGCAGATGCTTCTTCGAGGCGGCAACTTCAAGGTCTTTTTCTCTGAACGCAGAAGGACAACGGGCATACACCACAAACGCCGAAATCTGTAACACGCTAGATTACTCAACTATCGAGCATTTGTCCGCCGTTCTCGAAACACTGACTGGGTTAGATGTCAAAGAAATTAATTTTCACTTCAATCAGATTGTCCTACACCCTCTCGCCGAACGCGCTGTCTTTCCGACATTCAAGCGTTCCGCTGCTTCAAGTTCATTCTGCTTCTATCACCTCCTTTTCCGCTCGACAGGGACAGGAAGACCATCGCGCGCCATATCACAGCGCACTACACAGAGAACTCCATAGGTACTGTGCCCTTCCTCAGCGCTCCTTGTCTGTAATGCGTCCCCGCCTGCATTTGCTTCAAAGTTCTCGGAGGCTCTGGTTGCTGCTGGTTCGCGAGGCGAAAAAGAGAGTTCAAGGTCGCCCGAGTCGCTTCCTGCACCTCACTTGTGCTGGCAACACCATTCGCGAACCATTTCAGACTTGCGAGCTCAGTGGGCGTGGGGGGGACAAGGCAGCTAAACATTCTCGCTTGCTGGCAGATAAGAGGTGGAGGAAGGAAAGCAAGCAAACGGTTAGAAATACAATTTCATAGCTACATTCTACTACGCAGTGGGTCTGTCAAACGAATCAGCCCACCAATGGACCTTCATTGTGTTATCTTACCCAAATGTCTCCCCGACAGATAAAGTCCTCAAGGGAGCGCTTTTCCAGTCCAAAGTGCGTAGATGCACAGTGTTGCCCCACCAACGTAGGACTGAAGTTCGTCCAATCGAGCCGTTGAGAGGGTATTGTAAGCTGCAATGCACAGGATGAACGCAAGTATTGTGGCGAAGTCGAAACTCAGTACCAGAAGAAAACCAGAACGATACCGACAGACGTGCCGGCATCCAAAGCAGCAGACAGCACATCTAAGCAGGCTTTAGCTGGAGCGACGGAAAGGAGACACAGAAATCTGACAATTATACTTGGTCCAGTATGCAAAATGCTTCCTCCGGATGAGATACTGAAAAATAAACCCAAAGATAGCCCATGGTACAAAGTTGATTGCTGTGGCGGGGGGTATCTGACCGAGAGCGGAGAAGATAAGACTGCAACTTGGTTGGTATGGTGCAGTGATGCGGAGAGATGGAACATACGGGAAGCTGCAAAGTGAGTCAGATATTATGATTTACTGGGTAAGAAGTATACCTTAGATAGTTTAAGATCGTATTGGGTCTTCGGCGCGTAAAGAGCCAGAGGAATACAGGACATGCAGCACCGATAACAAAAAAAAAGATGAGAGCTGACAACTTGATGAGACGCGAAAAAGCGAGACGCAAAACATTACCACTTGAATTACGGAATGAGTGGCGCACGCGTTGAACGGAAACGGAGATACTCACAAATAGACTTCTCCCTTAGAAAATAACTGAGCAGGACCAATGAGGCCCCACTAGAAGTAACGATCAGACTTGCTCTGCATGGCATGAGACAACGTACAACGACCGACGCCGTGCCAAACACCATGGTGGCGGCGCAATTGAAGTTGTCCTTCTGCGTGAGTGAGCAGAAGTCGCTGCAGGACTCTTAACCACGTTCTGTAGACGAGAAGACAATAACATACGGGATGTTGGAGAACATCCTAATCCGCGGATGAGCATTATATGAGCACTATCATAGACAACGCACCATGACTGGACGCCCAACTGCACAGTCTGAAGGGAATGAGAATACTGAAAGATAGCGGAGAAGTTGATGGCTTACACCGGCTATTAAAGTCGCCACTATCTACAAGATGTCGATGGCAAGAAGTAGGAGTCTCTCATTGGAACACACCTGACACCAGAACATTGGTCTACGAGGCCGGAGTGAGAGATTGAGATTGTCCGCCTCGTGAACGCACTTACCTGGGAGGAATTTTCATATAATGTCCAAGCTTGAAGTCCGCAGTGAATTGCATCGCTGTAAGGGCGTCAGTCGATGAGTACGAATAGTACCGGTGGTGGATAAGCACACCTCGACTCATGGCAATATATCCATATGTCTGGGACTCGTCAGGTTCGAGGCGGTGCGGGGTACACGTTAGATACGTACCTTGAAGATCATCATAGCGAGAGGGCGTCCTGGGAAGCAATGGGTTCGAGGAGTTAGCGACGATTAAATGAGGCATACCCGGCAGTATGAAGCCAACAAGCAGCTCCGTTATCACGCTGGTAAATGTCGAATCAACAAAAGGCGACAATGTCCGAGCGATAGAACTAACTTGAGACCGATTTGCCCTATCAACTTCGTCAGCATGATATACAAACAAAGTTCGACACACTTCGTACGATTCGTTATTGCTTGTATCATCCCTGAAGATGGATGATCAGAGAGGAGCGTTGGGCATACGGTGACTGGACCCACCCACGGGTATTACATAGATCAACGCTGCGGGTCATTAGTAGGGGACATCATTCACTTACGCGAAAGGACGTACCTACAACTAGCGCAAGGATCAAAGCCCAAATAGTCATCCCGGTATCCCAGCATTCGATACACACACAAGCGAATGAAAACGTTACAACTACATGCGAAGTTGTTAGCCATGGAGTCGAAGATGGCGGCAGCCCACGCACCAAAGATACAGGCATAATACCAATCGGGAACTACGTATCGCGTTGGTAGAATGACAGGACGAAGACAACGAGACTGACCTTGGGGGTAGACCATCATGAGCTTCGCATGGATGTCAGGCTGCTCCCGCAGCGACCGCTTGAATTGTAGCTTGATAGGAGCCCAGAAATATATGATGGCATGGACGATCGTGGCCGTGATGCTCATGAAGGATAGACCATAGGAGACGGCAAATGTAGTTCTGGACCGCGTTGCGTTATGAGGCAGAACCATGGGATAAGGCTGAGAGGCTCACGATAGATATAGAGGGCTATATGCTTTGTACGCTTCATGGTCAAGCTTCCCGTCCTTGATGATCCGTGCATGATTGTAGTACTTCCCGGTGTTATCGAAAGAACTCATGGACGATACTCTGTCCTCTCCGGTGAGTGAATAAGCAGATGGAAGGGGATGTAGCACATACGGCATATACTGTGCATACCAGACGTTGGAGTAGTATAGAATAGGGACGAGAAGCCCTGCAATGTGGTGTCAACATGGGTTATGATGAAGATGCTTGCGAACTCACAATAGAAAAACGCGAAGGAGATGATGATGTTCACTTCGGCCCACCCTAAGAGCGGCAGATCAAGCATACTGTCAGCATGGCAGGCACGCTCACGCACAAGGTGTGGCCAGGCTATGTGCACCAGGGACATCAGGGAAAGGAATGTCTGACACCATACTCGAAAACGTACGGAGACTACAAGAGTTTTAGTTGCGATACGCAAGACAGAAGGAGATTGTACCCCCATATAAGCGATTTGATTCCAGTCTAGAGTAATTACTGAAAACCCGAGTCCACTTCTATATCTGAGAACGGAATCAACGAAACGAAGGAGAAAATTGGAGTATGAGAACTCACCCAAAGAGTTGGTTGACGATCTAATCCGGATATACGCATGGTCGGAGAGAAAGACGAGGCGGGCAGAGGATGTCGGTCACTCACGATGTTGTCTGGCGCGATCCAGCATGCCTACGAATAGTGAATCTTGGGCGGCACACACAAATGATACGAGGCATCATACCCAGCTGAAGTAGCTACGAAAGTAGTTGATTGACCGACGAAGAGCTTATATGAAAACAGCCATGTCCTCACCTCAATGCCTGGAACAGATAACCCGGAATGAAGTCTATGTAACGGGGTAAGTTGAGGTTTGACGTAGACCGGACCGACGCACACCAAACCGTTGAAGCCACGAAAGCGAGCAGAAAGAACCGTTCTCTCGACATGCCCGGATGTCTGCCGACTCCGGCGTAGGACTGTGAGTGCAAAGTGTTGAACAACTGCCGCGACATATTGAGATAGAGTACACAGATGCTAGAGATGAGGACGCACAGCGCAAGAAACCAAGGTATTCGGCCAGACTGTGTCATTATCATTGAAATGTGGAGACGACAATTACAATGTTACGCACTCATCGACGGTGGGGCGACGAGGAAACGACGCGTGATGCCGCCTATCGAAAACCCGATACATTGCGTCGAAATCACTAGCTGCGGAGAATGTAAGCCGGATGCAAATCTGGAAAGCAAGCCGTATGACCATCCATTGGACTTGAGAAGGAGGGAGATTGTTTCTGAGATAACGACGCAAAAGATAGAGAAGTCCGTACAAGGAAAGCTGAATGACTGATCATAGAAGTTTCTCTGAACGGCAATGACCTGTAGAAAATAGCCGTGTCTTTAAATGAGTGTTATCGAGGGGCTAATAGAAAAAAACGAACGTCTGTCGCATAAGCACTCCCTGACCCCACGGCGGCCATGACTATGATCAAGACCTAAACAGGGATTTGAGTATGATAATAGTAGCTCGAAATTCCAGACTCACATGTTCCTTGATGCTAGGCGAGCAGAATTTCACTGAGTGCAGGAGAGATGGAGGAAACAATGTACTAACGTGAAAGGTCCTGGATTGAGCGCCACACCAAACACAGCGACGTTGGGCATCCATCGTGCCCAGGTGCTCCCCAGAGGGAAAGCTATCAATTGCGCTACAACCTTGGAGGAATGTCAATTTAGACCGACCGTGGAGCAGTTATATGGAGTAACTTACCGGCCCAACGTTGACCGCTACAAGGCACGAGTTCCGGTACAAATCAAACCCATCCAATAACGGAGCACATACATGGATAGCGAAAGTGGAAAAATTGATTCATTCCTGGGATTAGGATTGAGAAGAGCAGACCGAGCGTCCAAGAACGTATTGTCGACGCTGGCATATCTGGATCGTCAAAATTGGCAACAGCTGATCGATAGTAGTCAGCACGGAAAAACTTTCCAAGGGGAACAGAATCGTGTACCAGACCGGACTTCCGGATATGGTGAATCCTCTCCATCTGCGAATAAAACAAGCGAGTGAGCGGGCGAGGCGAGGCATACAGCTGCTGCCGGACAAACCGATGTCTTCAACGATACCACCAAAATTGGGGTCGAAAGGCGCGGAATACACCTGCACGCGGTCGATGCTACTGAGGTCAAACGACGATGGATATCCGTGCTGGGAGGCGCGTGGGCTGTCTGACACGGCAAGTCAATATTCCACCAAAAACATGCACGAGACTGCATTGATTCACCTAAAGCCTTTTCGCTCTTTTCACCCGTGTCGTGCACTGAACTTCGCCGCCCCTCCTCTCCGATCGCGTCACCAGTCATCTCGAGATTCTCGACAATTTTGAGTGTGGCATCCGAGTCGGGAGGGGCTCTACCAGCGGCGATGGCGTCGTCCAGTATGATTGAATTTCGTCTGTGTCGAGTAGTGCCTTCGACTCAGAGGAAAATTTTCCTGCTGTTGCCACGAGGGTTCAAGAGAGAAGGCCGCAAGACTTCAAGCCACAAGCAAGGAATAGCAAGAAGTGAAAGGGACTTTATTATAGCATGCAACGCAGACAGCCCAGTGGGAGTCGCAGAACGCCGCGGTCAGACGATGACACGGCATCGATGCGGCATGGGACAAAGCGACTCAGATAAGGAAATCACACAAGTTTTCGGGTGCGGCGACAAATGGATACATTGACATTGAAGAGCTACGGCGAGAGCCTTGCATTCTACTACAATCTCAATTTCTGAAGCTGAGATTGTGAAATTGGAGGAACAGATAGCTCAGCCGAGAACCCCGGGTCTCCGCCGTTTATTTTTCTTATCTTGGCGGCTTCTCGGCAGAAAACAAGGACCACTCAGGCGTCGTGTGTAACTCGTGTGTACCCCGACAACTCTTTTGGAATGAATAACACACAGATTCCGCATGATCACGGACTTGTGTCTGAGATTATATGTCGTCAGCCCAAGTAAGAGCAGCCTCCGGCCAAAGCTTGTTCCCGGCTGGTGGTGCCGGCATAGTCGGCAATTGTTGAGGTTCGAATAAATGGTTGAAAAAATACAAGAACGAGATAGATTTTACGATTCACATCCAAAGGAAATACGAGAAACTCTACGACCAAGCTTGCTTTATCAAATCAGCACCTCTCTCCGCAATCACGTATGTCGCTGCCTGTAGAAGAATTTAGAACACTTCAAAACTGGTTCAACTTTCAAACCGACTTGCCTGCGTGTGCGCACTCGGAATCCTTGGCTGCAATTCATCTGTTAGCACTTTTCACACTGTAGATAATCCCCCAGCTTACAAGAACGGAGGCATCAACAACCCGCACCCCAACCGCGCCTTTCAACAATAAATCGGGGTCAACAACGCCATACCCCGCATTCCGCGCAGACATTCCTGCGCTCCCGACTAGATGCGACGAAGTCCCAGCCGTACTCCGAATAAAATCTCTAAGAGCAGAATCCGTGGTGATATTTGTCGGTGGTGTTATTTGCTCGAGGATGTATCCCTTCCAAACTGGCGCTGTTACAAATTTCTGTGCCATTTTGATTGCTTCTTGAATCACGAATACGTCAAAGTCGCTCTGGAGGAGTCCGGCATCGATCAAAGGAGGGTCTAGCGGGTTGCTACTATTAAGCTTGATGGATCCGCCTGGGATATATTATATTTTGGCCATACAACATGACGATGTAAAATTTGAGAACACTTACGGCTCAACGACGAGGCGACAGCGACATTTATGCTGAAATAATGGCCTACTCGCGATCCACCGAAGGTTCCGCTCTGGAATAACTTAATCATCAAGTAATTCTCCCGCTACACTCAGACGCACCGTGAATTTGAGCTCGATGTGGGGAGTTCGTGGACCAGCAGCGGGGTCTTCGAACTGTTTGAATATTTCGTCTCTTTCATTCAATCGCGCCCATCCAACATGTGTGATCCCAAGAGTGGTGAAAGGGCCGGTTTTGGTTGAATTCCTGATGAGATATCTCGTGTTCAAATTTCGCTTCGTGAGGGAATGATGTCAAAATTACCATTCCGCAAACGCCTCATTGAAAAAGGTCATATTCTGCCCAAGCTCATCCTGTGTATCGGTCGAATTCACCGACCAAGTCGTAGTAGCAGCGGCATGATCGCTGACGTTCTGCCCAAGGCTCGGTAAATCAAGGAGAACTGGAATACCCAATCCTTCCAGGTCCGCTTTGTTTCCTACCCCCGAATGCATCAGAACATGTGGGGTACCAATCGTCCCCGCTGAAAGGACGATTTCCTTTTTCGCTGAAACGGTGAACAATTGAGCTGTGCAACCGATTCAGTCGTTTCTCAAGGAATGAAGCGAAAAACCATACGTGAACCGTTGTGCGAAAATTGGACGCCGTTGAAGGACAGTTGATTCGATTTGTTTGAAAGCAGAGAAAATACTCGCGCAGTAAGCAATATGTGGAGATTTGGTCGTTGTTGGACATCGGAAGTCAAGTAAGACGTAGCGGCGCTGCTTCGTTCCCCACCACCGATCGTGTATTGCAACCAACCTACTCGCAGATTATATATGAACTCAAGAAGAAGAAAAAGAAGTTACGCACCCACACCCAACGGGTTCCCCGAATTGTAATCCAGATTGAACGGAAAATCATCCGGCAGTTCCTTCGTAGTCTGCATAACACGACTACCGACAGGCCACCGATACCCCGGCAGACTAACCCCCGTCTTGCCCGTTGAACTGTGAACACGAGGATTGTACTGTCCTCGCGTGTCGTGATGATCAGCTGGTTCACTCCATCGTTCATTCTGGCAAATAATCAGAGACATTCCCGGATATCCGACGAAAAGCACCTTCAAGAAGTAAGGGAAGATACTGTTCCAGGACCACCCAGAATCGCCTGTCAACTCTGCATATCGATCGAAGTCATCGGCACTCCCGCGAGTGTAAAACATCCCATCTATTCTTCATAAGCTACCGGACTGTGAGTTCGATATGTACGCTCACTATGCGCGCTGCACCCCCCGAGGATATGGGCCCGCTGATATGGAACAGCACGTCCGTTCAAACCAGGTTGAGGTGTTGTGGAATAGTTCCAGCTCCAAATAGGATGGCTCAACATTTGGTTGACAAGAGCAGGAGCCTCGGAAAGAACCACTCCTTCATTTCTGGAAGGGATGTAAATATATGAGCATTCGCATGCCTATAAAAATCTCAAGGACTACTTACGTGACACCAGCTTCCAGGACCAGGACCGACCAAGCTGGATTCTCCGACAAGCGAGAGGCTACAACGCTTCCAGCAGTTCCACCTGCAGAAAACTGAGCGTCAAATGAAAATCAGTAAAAGAGTTGACTGACCACCGACTACTATGAAGTCGTAGGTGAGACTCGGAAGATCTGAGACGGAGTCGTATATTTTGGACTGGCATACAATAATGTTGAATGCGAGTCCAACCAAAAGAGAGACGACTAGCATGATGCGGGCTGGCGTCAATTGAGTTGGTGGCCTTGGCCCCTTATATATTATCTTTTGAAGTGAGAAAATATCCTTGTCGCATGACCTTCTGCCGCATAGTGACTGAAGCAGTTGCCCAGCGCTTCGCGTTGAATGCCGTATTCGGCGGAACATTGACAAGGGAAGACAGGTACACTTGGAGTGGGGGTCGGTATCTCAAGCAACAAGACGTGCTTCAAATTTAGGCAGAAGCTGGTGTTCCGAGCTTCATACCATACATTCGAGCAAAACAATAGCTAGGAAAATGCGAGTGAACACCGAGAGCAGCCGAAAAAAAGAGAAAGGGTCGCGGAGTTGACAAACAGTCTTTTCCCGACTCGCAGTTCATGTCAGGGAGGGATGCGGGCGGCTGTCGCGCAGGGTTTTCGATGTCGACGACAGGTCTACTGGCGCAAGTCTTGTGCCTAACTTTCTGATCTTCTCTCGAGGAGAAAAGGAACTCTCCTCCCTGGGCCCGGCGTTCCTCAGGGGATCGTGTAATGTAATCTTCCTTCCTTCTTCCTTCCTCCCACTGGGAAGTGAGGTAGCAGCCGATGGGGTACCTGAGTGTGGAGATGCCAAGTTCGGGAACGACGGATGGAATGAAATGAGTACTGAGGGCCCAGCAAGAGAGCTCAAAGAGGGAGAGGGAGAAGGATCATAGAGCTGGATCATCGTTTCGTGAGGAAGAAAAGTGAATTCACAACGAGTCAAATGGTGGTGCAGAAACAGCCGAGTCACGGCCGCATGCGGCGTGACACTGTCGATGCTTGAACAAGAGTGAAGACACTGGTGCTGGACGAAGATAAACGCGTCAACTATTCAAGCTATATGCGCTGCAAAACTCATTCATGTCTGGCATCATTGCAAGGTCGATGAATTGACGCGTCTCGGACGCGACGAGACGCGTTGGCCATGTTTGCGCCTGTCACGCCGGTACAAATGCAGTCACACACCGTGACATTCCTCACCCTTACCTCTGTCTGGTACGTCCATGTTCTCCTTTGCGATACGGTGGCTGACATCCATTTCCCCCCTCTAGCGCTGCTCCCCCCCTCAATGTAAGTCGTTTATACAACGTCCCAACGCCATCCAACTGACATCTTCGATGTTCGCTCAGCTGGCCTGCCCATCGACCTTCGACATGCGCTGCCTGGGCCCAGCGCGCAGAGTGTTGTTTGCCACGGTCTGCTGTCGCCCGTTCCTGTTTGAGCTGCCACCGTACCTCTCTGGGCCGACCTTCGCACGACAATCCCCGCCGTTGAGTTCAGGTCGATCTCCGGCAGCCTGAATATTCGTGGCGGGTAAGTGCGAGGGTTCAGCACGGCTCGGAGGGGGCGCGATCTAATCACTGGGATCTATCACACGGCCGGGGCTTTAGAGTATTAACTGGAGAGCGGGGACTTTATGGCGGAGGACGCGCACCAAGACGAATATCTCGTCAGTTTTGTTCTGGGTTTTCGTTTCTTTGCGCTGATTCTTGCTTTCAGCTATCTTCCGACTGTTCTACGGTATTCAGGATGATCTATGGACCTTGCTGGCCTCGAGCAGTCGTCTCTTTCGCGTCGTTTACTTGTATCGGCTTCAGCATGTCCGTTTACTTATATCAATCGTTATGTCCACCTTGTACCATGTGTTCACCTGTCAGTGTTTGATTTACTCTCAATCTCGTTCATTCTTGCCTTGGTCCCTCGTTTGGCATCCAATTGATTCGACGGAGTGCGTGGGCTGTGACGACGGTAATCTGCAGGAGGTGGTGGCTGACTCGGACCTGGTGGCTGCCTTCCAAAATTCGTTCTGTCAGCCACTTTCATTCATCCATCCAGGTGAGCCCTGCCAGAAAGAAAATGCTATGATCATCCAACTAACGGCCAAGTTCATTTCTTTCCAGACCACCTGCTGTCTCTTACCGAACTTCTCCACTCGCTCTTGAGGATGAGTTTCTCTTTGCAGCGGTCTTGGTCTTTACGAACCCTACGGCCCGTCAAACCGCAACCGACTAACCATCAATAAACCAATGTCCCAGACAAAGCAGCTCAGCTCTATTCTGATAACAAATTTAGGCCGACGACCTCGTCCAAAATTTCAATCAGCAAGGTGTTTCCCCTCCTCACACGCTTCTCCAACAGGCCGTTGCTGGTGTCTCAATTCTCTAGTACACGGCTCCGTCTCGTATTGCGAATCTTACCGTCGTCCACCGCCCCGAGCTTCTCTCACGCAACGTTCAACGCCTACTTGAGGGTGATGGGGACTCGTTTTGCGTCGATGAAAATCGAGTGGTCTATCGTCAAGTATCGAATATTCGCCCGCTCTATGTGTATCACCTATTCCTTTGCAAAGCTCAAGGCAGCTTTCCTTGAGGCTTTGCATTCCGAATTCGCTGCTTGCCCAGCTTCCTCATAGACGGCCTCTTCGTCGACCGTTAACATCGTCAGATTCATTTGGCGGCGCTGAGCGGCTTCTACGGGACAGCTGTTTCATTTTGTCAATGCTCCTGTATCGACTGAGACGTCCGCCTGCATGGTCGACGGTGAGCTGTCGTCCGTGCCTCTTGGCCATTGGCAAACAAGATGGTCGTCCTGTGCTCTGATACAAGGCGGCAAAAACAGAGGACTTGACAACGAGGGGAAGTAGGATAATGCCGGACTATCATCCACTCGAGGTGCGCAAAGGTGAAGCACACTTGTTCCAAACTTGAGGAAATCATGGCGGACGGTATCATGATGGCGGGGAGGGTAACGCTGGACGTTGTTTACAATATGAATATCCACTATAACAAATACAGATAATATACACCGTTAAAATACATATAGATTTCCCATAGTAATGTACCGTGCCCTGAATTACCCTAGTCTGAAAACAGATGAGTGCGGTGAGGTTGAGAGCCTGAGGACAATCGTACTGGTGCGGCTCCTCTTGACAGGGACGTTCTCCTTCTCGTCGTCTTCCCTCCCTCGTTTGGCGGGTGCCACAGTCTGAGCGGCGTCCATTGCGAAGAGCCTGAACAGCAGAGATGGATTACGCTCAGGATCACATTCACCCAATGAATGTCTCACCGTGTTGCTGCGTCGACCATAACATTGACGGGCCATGAAGACCATTCTTCGATCCAAGTCGATACTTGCCCCACGGTCGATTCCTCTCCCCATTCCCCCACGGCACTCTCGAATGCATCGGCCGTACCCTTGCAATAGTCGGCGAAGTTGTGGTACTTCGCGTGATACAAGAGGAAATGAAATGATTTGTTCGAATACATAGCCTGCGCTATGATCTAAGAGATGAGGTGAGTAGGTCGAATTTGTGTAAGGAAAAAGAGGTGTAGATGCCTTGCGAATTTGGAGAGGTATGTGAGGCAGAAGCCGGCCAACAAAGCGGACCATTCTAAAGTTCATCAAGGAATCGCCTCTGAGCTCGGCGCTCTTCCGAAGAGAGAGATTGCCGAGCAGCGTCGACTGGGCGTCGGTGGAGAGGTCGGGAACCGAAAGTGTCGAACCATACTTCTCCAGTTTGGCGATGAGGGCGTCAACCATGAAACGCCGTAGTTGAGTTTCTTCATCCGCCGTCACCAGAGGTCGATAATTAGGAAGATGCCTAGCCGGCGGGGAAGTATCTTGAGAAGAGCAGAGACCCTTTGCAGAAGTATTTGCCGGCGAGAAGAAAGGCGAGGACTTCGAGGAGGTGTGTGTATGAGGCTGAGTTGCCGCTGAGCGTGTGGATCGAGCAAATGCTTGTGGTGTAGAAGTTGCGGTTGGGGGGTGGATGGGGTGGAGACGCCTAGTTGAAGTTGATGATGTTGATGGAAAACAGCGAGCCAGAGAGGAATCGCGGGCATGGCTTGGACGACCTTCAAGGCGAGAAGAGGGTCCAGCGGCAGTACTCTGAGCCGACGGCGAAGGGACATTTAGTGCCAGTTGTGAAGACCGTGAGGTAGAACCTAGAGAGTCCGAGTTTCTGTGACGGCGAGGGTGCATAGTGAGAATGATAGCGAATAAAAGAGGGCAGGGAGAAGCGGCGGGGTGGTGGCGAGAGGAGAGTGACTGAACTTGGGTTACACAGACGTCAACAGCCGCTTTTGGCAATCACTGACTTCTTTTCTACCTTGAAGCTACCGAATTCAATCTGATCAAGCCTGAGGTCGCACCACTCAATCCCGAGCGAAACTGGCTTAGAATTCAAGTATTATCTACAACCTGAATTGCGAAGTCAAGATTCTCTGTGACCACGATTTTCTGGCGCGATGAATGCTTTATCCCTTGGAGACTTCCGTAGTTCGTACAGCTCTGACTCTTGTTCCATACTGCGACGCTGGCAGTTGATGCCCTTATCTTCTTTATTCGATACTCCCATTTCCTGCTCAGCAAAATATTAGGATCGCAAGTGCTGGACGTCATTTTATCAAGTCAATTAAAGTATCCGACTCGGCGTCGACTCTTGAATTCTCCGTGGCAATTCCAAGTGAGTTCATCGTCCAATAAGTGGATAGGTGTGCACTGATTGCTTGAAACCAGTGTGCACTATCGCGGCACACGGCAACATATGTACACAGGCCTTGCATGTACTGCTTTTGTGTTTCTTTCAAATCCATGGCACGATGCAGTTTCCATGTAGAGTTGCATATTTGACGCAACGAATCAAGATGATACATTACAAAACCAGAGACGATACTAATAGTAATAATGATAGAACTGTGCTGTCCATTCTCCTCCCTTGGCGACGGTTCAATAAAATGAATAGGATGATCTACTGTTGTCCATGGTCAGCCCTCAATCCCTCTCGAACTTTTTCTTCATCGAGCGCTTGCGCGACACCGAAAAAGGACAGTGTTTGGTGGGAGGAGCGTTGTGTGATACTGGGGTAAAATATCTGTAAGTAGGCTGACAACTTGTACAGAGGGGAAAATTAGACGAACCCTCGATGCGAAAAAGACCGCGGTAAAGCAGCGCAGGTCCGTCCGCTCCCGTGCCGGCGAAGAAAGCCTTGGGTAGGGTTTGTTCGCTGAATCGAATCCGAGTCGAAAAGATGAGTTACAAGTTAACTGACGGTGCCCAACTCTTACCGACTCAGCGGAGGATCTCGCTGCTTGGCGAATATTCCTTTGAGTGACGCCAAGGTGATTGCAGAGTCGCTAACTGGCTTCCCTCTTTGATCAAGGCTGCGGGAATCTTTTTCACACTCGGCGTGGTGTTCCAAATGTTGGGTGAATGCGTGCGACAGCTCGCAACCAACAGCTTGGCCATGGGTATGTTCGCTAACATGAGAAGGCAAAAGTCAGAAGAATAATTGTCGATTCGCGTAATTGCATGACGCACTATAGTTTGTGTTCTAGAGTCCGTCCATAGTTCTCCATAGCATTTGCAAACGGCGTGAATAGTTCTACAAGCCATTCTTGCGGTCTGTCGACGTCCAGCGATCCAATGACCGCGTAAAACGCGTCTATTGAACCTAGCTTCACAAGGGAGTCGAGGTATTCTACGACACTTGGCGACATGAGGAAATCACGAATGCACTGAACAACAAGCACATAAGCTTCAATTTCTTCAGGTGAACGGAACAAAAGACTCCGAGTCCGCACCCACCGTGATGATGTGCGGATCCTGCAGTTTGCCGCAAACATCCTCAAGCATAATCTCTATCATTAGCCGGTAATGGAATCCAGCGTACCACCTCCACTCGTCCAACTCTTCCTGCGAAGCAACCACTATGCGCATAAGGGCCGTCGTCGGGGCGTGTCCGGTGATGAGAGGGAGATAGGAGAGCGCTTGGCAGACCCATAGTGCTGCCAACGGATTGACTTTGGAAGCCATAGTGTAGTGTAATTTACCGCGGCGGACGAAGAGAAGTAAAGGAGGAGGTTGGGGGGAGGGAAAGTTGGACGCGATCACGTTTTCGTGCAATTCCTTTTATGGGTTTGATCGATTGCCTTTTTTGTACGACGAATTTGGCGACCGCCGACTTGTGGTAAATTTGACCGCAGTTTTCTCCGTGCGTGGACCTTTGTTGTTCAAGTGACGGATGGTTTTATTGCTTCGTCTTGCGACGCTGTCATAAATTTCTTTCAATCGAAATTCAATGATTTTGTTGACATGGCGCGGCGGCTGCTTACATTCAAATGGATGTTCAAAGAGAATTGAAGGATGTTAGGTGAAAACGACGGCCCAGACCACGCCAGCATAGTCCCAGGCCGAAGCGGAAGACGGTTCGACAGAGAAGCACGGCACAGCAATTTACTTCACTTATTATTCGAGCTACGGCTACCAGCCGCCTCAATGGATTGACGCTACCAGTACACGAGACTTGTTGGTGTTGTTTGTTCCAAACGAGACCGCCAGCGGGTATAAATTGCTGTGACATGTGTGACACTCTCTTCACTCGCCTCTGTCCGGTACGTCCATGTTCCACTTCGAATCAGTGGCTGACATTTGCTTTTTGGGTCCGTCGACCCCTTCTTCCTCAATGTAAGTGCTCGATACTGCCTCGCCTAGTTCCATTCACCTGATAGTCTTCCAGAATTCAACTGGCCTGCCCATCGACACCCGCCATGAGCGCACCTGGGCCCGGCGCACAGAGTGATGTTGACCTTGACCACGTGTCCAGATGAGTTTTCGACGTACCCTGCCCTGCCGCCTTTCGCGCAACAGTACCCGCCGTAGAGTTCAGACCGATTCCTTTTCGTTGTCTGAATATCGTGGCGGGTAAGTGCGAGGGGATCAACACGGCTCGGCGGGGGCGAGACTTAGTCCTCTGGATGCGAGGCGGGGCTAAGAGAAACCCACATTATACTGGAGAGCGGGGACTTCACTGTCGGAGGATACCTGCGACGATGACTACTCGGTGAGTTTTGCGCATCTGTCATGGTGGCTGGCACTGACCACTTGGTTCCTTTCAGAACTGCGAAATGCAGCCTTCAAGAGCGTTTGTGGGATGCCAGGTTCAGCTTCAAAGAGGAGGGTATTGTAGCTTAGCCGTGGTCTGAATTCTTGTATGGCAATGCCCTCTCGTCTACAGTCTGAGTAGTCCGAGTATCTGTTGTAGATTGATACCAACTAGTGTCGATGCGAACCTCACTGCGAGAAAGAATAAGCATTCGCTCGTAATTGACAAGACAGAAAAACCGGTTCGCTACCTTCCTCGACATCTCTCCTCATTTGGCTGAGTCGAGCGGGATGCCTCGAACTATGACATCAAGGATCAGACTGCGCCTGCGAAAGGAAATCGAGCATACAGTGGTGAAAGACAGGTGTAGCAGGGGGCAATAAAGCACCCTCAATCCGTCTCAACGACATTTCCCTCGGTGCCACAGTCGTCCAAGGATTTCTTGTTTTGCCTGCAGAGTGCGTCGAACAAAGCGCGAATCAGGATGTCCCTCTGCGACCAGCATATGCACAAGGCGATGGCCAACAGCGCTCGGGATTTCGGTTCGCCATCTGCATGAAAATCTCCCAGCCAATCCGTCATGCCTTTAGAACTCAGAATTGATCATTCCGTTGAGAATACATAGCTCTAACTTCTGAGTCAAAGGCCTCAGCACCTACTCTTCGAGGCGGAGAAACCCTATGCATACCATTGAGTTTCACTGGATGACGCCAGCTCCAGTAACTCCAATCGAGGGACATCCGAGGCTCTTTATTTCCTAAACATGCGCGGCAGCTGCGTGAATCTTTCCTGTGCACTCCGAGGAAATGAACTTCTACTTACTCGAAAGCAAATCGAATTCAAGTTTCAAGAGAAACGAGCCGTCGGTCGAGAATAAGGCGAAAAAATGGTCAACTCATAGAGCCACGTCCTTCTGCAAAACACAGTCGAGCGCTCAAGCGTCTTGCAGTGTTTACTTGGACCAGATGAAAGATCTGTCTGAATCTAGGTAAACCAGCCGAATCATTGGTGTAAATTCTCTGCCGGAGACGAGGACGAAGAGTGGGAGTAATTATTTGGGGAACTGGGCCCTCAGATTGACTTGAGCAAGAGATGGAACTTTGGGCCTTTAGGGTACAGTCTAAGAAAGAAGTCAGCAGCCATTGTGTTCGCGTCCACGTGCCAGCGCACCTTCCCCCACCGAATATGTCCGTACCGCCCACGACGTTCCGCAATTTTGCGGTGGAACTACGGTAAGGCTTATTGAACTTGTTCTCGTGAAAAAATTGAAAGGTCTTGACGCGTCGAAACTAAAGATTGCTTCAAGGCAACTTCAAGGATTAGAAAACGACGAGGAAGTGAAATAAATGCCTAGGAATCTCCAAAGCTACTGTACAATTTTATTTGTACTCTAGAGATGTCCTCATGATATCAAGTAATAATTGGTCTAGTGCTACAGTGCGATGCTGGGGGAGATGAAATATGTAAAAAGACCTCGTTAATCGTCAATTTCAATGATCTCGCCCTGTACGATGGGCGGCACTCTGCTGGTACTACCAACAGCTCGTCGCTCGCCGACAGCCCGCCTCTTGCTGCTACTCCCACTAGCCACCTCTACCACATCGTCGTCGTCATCCTCTCCCGCATTGGTTTGCGCCGCCGCTTTCCGCTTGCGTTTAGCGCTGGCGCGTGCGCGTCTAGATCTTGCACCGTCATCATCGGAATCGTCGATGACGATCGGGTTCTGTGTCGTCCGGGTGGGGCGGGCTCGGGACTGAGATGGGGCAGCACGAGCAGGTGGAGGAGGCGCGGGTGGAGGGGGAGCGGGCTTTGGACGGGCATATAGGTCTGTCCATTTCCGCGCGGTGGAGTCGTGTAGCTTGCGATTGCGGGTGTACTGGGATGCTATGCTCGGCACTAGAGGATCTTCTGCAAGCAATGGTCAGGAGAGAGCTGATAAACAACGCGTTCGCGTCTCGGACGGAAGTCCATGAGCTAGACAGGTCTACGCGTAACGGCACGTCATACATGCACTAGGAAACACGCGGAAAAGTCGCGTCGAGCCACACATAGCGGCGAACACCGCAGCCCGAAGACGAAACGCGTTTGAAGGATGGCGGACTCACTTGGATTGGGGTCCGTCAACAACGACGATAACGAGAGAATAACTTTATATAACGATAGCGCCGGGGACCAGTTGTGCTTGAGAATGTCGATACAAATGTTGCCTTGGTCCGAGATCTTTCATGCAGGTCAATGAAAACCGTCGTCGCGTAAACAGTTGCCTCACGTTCATGTGGTATATCCTATCGTCTGCCATAAGCATGAATCGCGTCTCGCAAGAAGCCGCACGCACCGTGTCTTGAATGTGACCTTGGGGGCAGAGAAACTGACCATGAAAAGAGCTAATTAAGCACGGTGACGGAACCCCGACGAAGGTGGGACGCGTACGGATAGTCTGGTGGCAGATTGACGAGAACGTTAAAGACACCGCCCTCGTAGACGCTCCCCTCCGGCCCCGGTAGAGTGCCATGCCATAGGAAGAGGTCGTCTGACGGAACGAGGGTAATGTCGCCTAAGTCCTCCTTTCTAACATCCGAGATTTCCTTAGTTATTCGTTTGAGAGTAGCCTTGAAGAGAGTTAGTAGTGAATAGATGGAGCGAGCAGAATTCAAACACGAAACTGGCAAGGGCGACATCACCGTAAGAGGCAGAGTAACTGTGGTCTTTGGTCCTGTTTGCCATCCATCAATCCCCCTGCCGAACTTGGACGACCCCATCCGGAATTCTCCGTAACAGTCTCATAAGACTTCTTTCCCTCCTTTTGCTTGGAAAATTATGGGCTTATCTTTTTTGTATTGAAGTCCCGAAAGACTGCGAATTCGCGGCGCTACCAGTATTCTCAAACAACGTCATCAAGTTTAAATTTTTGGCAGGAGGACGCGTTACGGTTTAAGAAAATCGGAAACCACCAATTTCTTCAGCTACTCTACGCCCACGTCTTTTTAATCAAATCGGCACCTCTTTCCGCGATAGCATAGGTGGGTGCCTGCGTAAATCAAAATTGAGCTTCACCCCCAAAACTGAATATAAGTGGTTACTGACCTGCGTATGCCCACTCGGAACATAAGGCTAGATAGCGCAGTTGTTAAGGGGAATACACAGCTCACTAATAATTGCAAGACTTACCATAACAGAAGCGTCGATAACCCGTATCCCAGTCGCACCTTTAACAAGTAAATCAGGATCAACCACACCCCATCGCGCATTTCTCGGTGACATCGCAGCGCTCCCCACTGGATGCAGCGCGTTAACCACCGTCTGGCGAATATAATCCTCCATCGCCTCATCCGAAGTCAAAGCTTGAGCAAGATTATCCAACGGTCGAATCACAAAACCTTCCCATGTCCTCGCCGAAACAAATTTCACCGCCTTCTTGATAGCCACAACCATCGCAAGAAGATCGTATTCGTCATTGAACAGGCCTGGATCAATTAGGGGAGCATCGAAGGGATTGCTCGAGGCCAAGGTGATTGAACCCCCTTCGAAAATAATATCTCAACTATCAAATCTCCCACGGTTGAAATGTCACTCACCACTCGCAGGTGAAACCACCGCCGTCTGGAAGCTCATGAAATTCCCTCCTTCCGGCGGTATCGGTGTCTCCAGTCCAATCGCACTCTGTAAATGATAAGGTTAACTTGCGGCATAATTCAGTTCTCGGCACTCGATACGAACAGCTATCTGAAGCTCAATATGCGGCGTATCGGCCCCGGCCGCAGGATCTGAATGTTTCGAGAATATCGACGAGTTGGCATCCAAGCGAAGCCACGCAACATGGCCGCCGACCACAGTACTGACCAACGGTCCCTGCCTTGTTTCATTCCATTCACGCAAATATTCTTCCAATTTGGTAGAATTCTCTGTATAGCTTTCGAAGGTTTCTGTCGTGTTGACGTACCAGCTGTTTGGTACCTTGCAGTGCAATTAATATCTTGAAGGCATATCCAGAGAGGAAAGCAAACCAGAGGTTGATCGACAAAATTCTGGCCAACGTCAGGAAGGTCGACAACCACCTTGATTCCGTGACTAGCCAGTGCGGTTTTATTCCCGATCCCCGAATTCAACAAGATGTGCGGTGTCCCAATTGAACCGCCGGAGATGATGATCTCTTTCGATGCTTTGACCACGAAAAGCTCTGTGAGATATTGTTCAGAATCGATTCCCCATGAACGACAAGCCAGGCACCTTTCATATCTTGCGAAAATTCAACCCGATCAAAATGAGTACCGTTCCCGGTGCTAAGAACCCTGGAAACTTGCGCATTGATAAGAACATGAAGGTTAGGCCGATTAATGAACGGAGTCGCAAGGTACGACACCGCAGAGCTACTTCGAGCTCCGTTCCCAATGGTGTTCTGTGCCCATCCTAGTAAAAACGTCAACCCTTCATTAGTAGTAGGATAAATCTTGAACGCACCAACACCAAGCGGCACTCCCGCATTATAATCCACCACATACCCAAATTCCTCCGGCATCTCAACAGTCGTCTCGATAACGTGCTTGAACATCGGCCACTCATACCCCGGCAAACTAACTGAATTTATTCCTGTGGTACTGTGAACACCGGGATCGTATTGCCCTCGCGTGTCGTGATGGTCTGCCGGGGGTGACCATTTTTCGTTCTGCAAAAATCATCATCACGCAAAAGAGATTATTAAGCAGATGAAATTCACCTTGTAAAAATATTTCTGCATCGCCGTCCACCCCCATCCAGGATCCCCCGTCACTTTTGCATACCTGTCGAAATCGTCTCGCGAGCCCCGGGTGTACCACATCCCGTCTGTCGACGCTAATCAGCAAAAAAAAATTACTTCACTTCTCCCTGCTAAAAACTTACTTATCGAACTCGTACCCCCAAGCAAACGACCTCGAGGGAACGATAACGCTCGATTGGCGGCATTTGGTTGAGGGACAGTGGTATAATTCCTGCGAGTCATATCAGCCTGAACAACAACTCGAAGAACACAAGGATTCACCAAGTATACCCAAGAGAAGGATCAAACAACCCAAGATCCAACCCGGGCACGATCGAGTCAAGAACACCTATATTGGACCCACCCGCTTCAAGGAGCAGAACTGAAAATTTAGAGTTCTCAGTCAACCTATTCGCGACGACGTTCCCCGCCGTTCCTCCTGCAAGAGTAAATCAAAGAAAATGAGCAGTTAGTCAACTTCGTCTGTATTGATAGTCTTCGCAAGATTCAGAGACATGACACTTACCTCCAACAACGATGAAATCATATTCCCGCCCTCGAGGCAACTGCTCAACCCTCTCATACACCAGCCCTATACAAGTCGCAGCGAGATGGGCAAAGACAAAAATTGCCAGGAACATCAGCCGGCGGTGGGGAGCGTATTGTCGACGGAGCTCCATTTTCCGCCACTTATATGTAGCTCGTCCTTGTAGAAGAACGTTTGTATTGCTCCGACCACCAAGGCACAAGGGGAGAACATATTGGCCGGGCGCCCCGGGCACCGACCACGAGTGCAGCGGGAACGTCAACCGCGAAGGCCAACGACAAGGACAATGATCGTGAAGTGGAATGCTTGAGAACTAGGTCAGTCATGGGTTAAATTCACGTCACGTCATTACGGACAGGAGGAAATGTGAATTTAGTTCTGAGAGGTTCTGAGGAAGCAAGGAACACCCATGTCCCGTTGTTCCTCTGGACACTCGTCCCCGGGTGAACATTCATTGAATTGAAATTCAAACAAGACGCCGGAATTGTCGAAAACGGGTCCAGAACGGACATTATATAAACCAGCTGCACTCATAAATGATACTTGATAATTTACTACACCTTAAGCCCATGCGTGTTCGCTACATTCCCCGACTCAATCTCATCAACGCTATACCGAATCGCCTGCGCGGTGTCCCACTGCGGTCGATATCTACAAGAAAGCCGCGATATTCAATGAAAATAAATCAGGGAAGAGAACAAAAAAACTCACCCAAGAACTTTTTGTGCACGCGAATCGTCAATAATCAAATCCATAAGCTGCCCCGCGAGCGTCGCGGGCTGCAGGAACACCGTCGGGCCCAGCCACTGGGGCACCAAGCTCGGGCGCTTGCCAGTAAAAAGGAGGGAGAACGGTAAGAGGAGGTGGTACCGGAGGAAGAGGAAAGCCTCCATTATGTGTGATATGATGTATATAGGCAGCGGGGGGAGCTCGTCGAAGAAGAGTTTTCGCGTGGCGTAGTGCTATATGCAGACCAACAAGCAGTCAGCTTCAGGTCTTGCATCGAGTGATACAAGATGGCGGGAGGGAGGAGAAGAGTGGATGACTGACCTTGATAGCATTCCGCACATCCTCAATGCTCCAAGCTGGCCCGCGTCCAGTGATCAGGAATCCCTGCCCGGACACTTCGTCAGGGATGCGATTGAGTGCGTCCTCGTATAGCAGATGGGCTGCAGCGCAATCCCATACGCAGATTTCTGTGGCTACCCAGTGATTGTCCCACTGCGGGGTGCGGGGCATGGTGAGCGTGCCGGAGACCAGGCGGTCGTTTGGGCCGATGATTGTGCTAGCAGAAGAAAGAGATGAGCGGGTGTATCAAAGAATGATGGAGTTAGTAATCTCACTGTCCAGGACGGAGAATCCCCGTCTTCAACCCGTTCTTCTTGCTAGCCTCGATGACAAGCTGCTCGGCCATGCGCTTCGACCGTGGATAACAGGCTTGCTTCACAATAAATGGAAGCGGGTCGTCCTGGTCCTTGATGCTGACGGGATACGTGTCCCAATCCAAGCGCATGAATTTGGGGCATCCAGAAACCACCTCGGCACTGGAGGTATACACGACCATGGCGGACAGCTCCTTGGCCACAGTAAGAATGTTCTTGGTACCCAAGACGTTCACCCGGTAGGAGGTAGGGAAGCAGTAGGACGCGCGCTCGAAAAAGCGAATTATCGCGGCGGTGTGGTGAATTACCGTCGGGGGAGCACCCGTGCCGGGGAATGGCGCGGTTAGCGCCGTGCGGACAGATTCGAGGGAGGTAATGTCTGTTTTGACGAAGGTAACGGAGGGATGGTCGAGAATTTTGGATGGTGGCGGGTTGACGTCGAGGATCCTGATATTTTTTTCGCCACGCATGATTAATAGTCGAACAAGGTAGCTGGGCTGGATTATTTGCTTGCTCCACTTCGAATAGAGTATGAACCTACGACCCAAGAAAACCCGACCCACCAATAACCGCATATCCGGCCTGAGTTGCCGGAGGAACCACCTACGACAATGAATGAAATTGAAGTTGCATGGATTTGCCAGCACCCGAACCTTGAGCATGTCGATATCCTTGTAGGAGACCTTGTCAAGCTCCTCCGGGCCACCGTATGTATAGGCATTGAGAGCGCGCGAGGCAGCTGAAGCGGGAGATCTGCGGAGGCGGATAGCAAGCCGACGAAGGTACCAAGCCAAAGCCAGTAGGACCGGGATTGTAATAGCGAGAACCATGTGTAGCCGGTTCACCGCCAAGAAGAGTATTCAGAGGCTAAAGCGCGTTCACTAGCGCTCACGGCGCGCAAAACCTGGAATTATAGAACAGCGAATGGAAGAAAACAGAAATTTTGCCGCGGCGGCTGATCCGTAGGCTCTCAACCCACCCTCATCTCCGTTCAACTCGTCTGGTTGAATGAATCAATATGTCGCCCTCAGCGTCTTTTATTCGTACTTTGCTATCATCGGAGGTCTCTTCCTACTCATCTTCAACAATCTAACATTCTCTGGCCGGCGACTAGCAAGCTCTGCGTATGTTTTCTTGGCACTGGCGCTTGCGTCCTTTGCGCACACATGGTTTTGTGAGAGCTCTACGATAATGTATCGCAGCTGAACAGTTTCTTACGAACTGTACACAGATATGTTCAAATTTATAGCTGCAAGTCCTTTTTTCTGCGCCATTCTGAGGCTGCGCTCAATTTTTTCGGATTGTGCAGTGGAGCTTCAGGAATTATGAGCACTCCATTGCCCCAGAACAGTCTCAAACCCCAGCGCTAATGCAACGAATTGCGAGCTGGCTAGTCAACACTTCGCTTTTCGAGCAAGCTTGGGCCAACGTATGTTTCGGCAACGTTAATTGGTGGTGGAGTCAACAACTATGCCTATTCACTGTTGGCGCTTGGACGATTTTCATCTCTACCGAAGGTAAATGACTTTAATATTCGCCTCTGCGTTTCTCAGCTTGGACTTTTAGGACGCCGTCATAACGTCAAGGCAGTTTGGGCGTATATGCTACTGGGCCAACTTGTAGCGATCTCCGTCGCGTCGAATTTGTTCTATCTTGCTCTTGTCCTGTCGACACCTCCGCGTCCCGCCTCGTCTCGGTCTGAATGGGCTCCTGCCTTTCTGTGGATCCCCGTCTTGCTCTCTCTCTGCACCGTAGCTATCAGCCCGTACACTAACGAGGGCACCTTCCTCCCAAATCTCCTCCTCATGCACTCTCTCGTCATCGTCCCCACGCTCGTGGTACCCAAACCCAAATCGTCGTCGAAACCTCCGCGAATGTCGCTCCGCCTCACAACACTATACCTCCTGGTCTTCGTCGTTTCGCTCGTACTACACACACGCGCCACCACCCAAGCGCTCGGCGGGCTTTCAATCACAGACTTCGTCGAAAGCGCCTGGACGACTCTGCACTCTCACCCAGCACAATCTTCCATCGGCTGGGATGTGATATGGACGAGCATGTCGTTCGTCGTCTGGGTTGCTATACAATCGGCGCAGGACGTGAAAGGCGCCGCTCGTCGCTTGTTGGTGGCAACATACTTGGTGCTGGCGACGCCGCTGGTTTCTGTTGGGGTTCTTGCGCCGTTTGTCCTGCGCCCACAGGAGGAGGAGGCCAGTGTAAGACAGAAAGAGGAATGAAATGCCTCGAGATTTAATACATCTTTTGCTGCCCGAACTCTTTTGTCAGGCCGAGCAAATTTCATAATCATCCTCCGGCACCAAAGAGCAGCGTTGAAATACGCTCTGATACAACGACTACAAACCCAGACAACGGGATTCCGAACGTGCGTTTACTTTGATACGCGTGCAAATGCGCTCCAGGAGGCCGTAAGTCGACGACGAAGCACGACGTGCTTCCACGAACCTTTTCTGCGGCCTTTTCGGCCACAAAGGAACGTCGACAAGTGTACGCCCAAACCCTCACGGGAGCGCGAATAGGATCGAGGTGAGATCGAGGTCGAGGTTGGTTATTGAAGCTGCCTATGAGACTATCGGTCCCGGCGGCGTCATGGATTCATACTCTCGACCCATTTACATAGACAATTCCGAATCGAATGAAGCCAGCGCTTCATCTGCGAATGTATGCTAAGTTTCCCAAGCGCAAGCCGCAGAATTCAAGTCGCAGTCGAGGAAGGTGATATCCGTTTGCTATATCGCCACTCGCGAAGGAACGCTGATTCTTTTTCGCAGTCGAGGTTCACATCGACGCTGTTCTTTATCGACCCACAACAGATGCTTGTACATCCATAGTTGCTGGCAAGGCATTGCAAAATACGAATTCAAAATTCGGCTCTCGTACAACGTGAACACAACGAGCGATATTCAAAGCTATCATACGCGAATCCTCTCCGATGGTGCACCCAACCCCACAGCGCTCGCCACGACGATTTACTAGTACTTATCCTTTGGTGAACCCGAATCGGGTATCTTCAAGTTGCTTCTTAGTGAAACTGTTGGTGGGAGCCCCTTAGGTCCTAACCAAGCAAAGAAAACTTACTTTTCAGGTTCGGAGTGGCTGCGACATGAAAATAGACTCTCTCATAGTTCATTGCACCGTGCGTGTCCAATATCAGTGGATGCCAGTGGACGTCTCTTCCTTGACCGGAACAACTGTCTCATAATTCTCCCTCCCAAGGTATTTATTCCGCATACTTCGACCTCGGATGGGTTGCTTAGAGCAAGAAAGTAGCGTTGGAGTGAAGTGTACGGCTTTCCGAGCTTCGGATGTTTCGCTGCTTCAGTTTCCAAGTAACAAAAATATACGGACCGAAAACAAAGCCATTTGTTTTGACCAAGGTCGCCGGCGATCATCAGCGCCGCCATCGCCAAAAAACTTCCGCCGTCAATCTCGGTTCTGTGTCGAGATTAGATCGCAGCTCCCTAACGAAGCCACTGAGTGGAAGTCTGTGGAAGTTCGCTGCATGTGAAGGGAAGTGGTTACCGTCAAGGCATCGAGGACTGTCCAAAGCTTCAAAGTTGCTGGATATAATGTCGACATCGACATACACTGGCGTCGCCTACTTGCGCATCGTCTGCTACAGTCAGCAGTGGTCTTGGCTATAGATGCCTATCGTGCAACGGCCCTTTCGTTCGGGTGGACCCGTAGAAGCCCGTTACTCTGGATCTCGGTGAACACTCTTCAACGAAACTGGAATACGCAAGTCCTGGGCGGTTCCGGTGTGCCAGGAGCGGGCTCAAGGCGAAACGATTATCTGAAACTGTGAAACGGCACTGGTGGACGGAAAACAATATTGTCTTCTGATGGACGATCGGCAAGTTGCTATCATACGCCATATTGAAGGATTGACACTGCCATCGTCACTTGCACATATGTAGGCATCACCACGATCACAATTTCCTTCCGCCCTCACCCTCCCCCGCTCGCCGGTCTCGGGGTTTACGCTCTTTTGTCTCTTTTCTCTTTCTTCTCCCGGCACTGCCGGTGTTGCTGGCAGCCTTTTTGTTCATAAAAGATGCAGGTCACTTCATTGTTCGCGATGTTCTTTGCGTGCGTCCTTGCTCTCCCATCTATATCGTGGTCGCGTCCTCATAACGCGCATTTCCGGGTCGATCTCATGCAGTTTTCTGTCTTTCTTGGCTCCTTTGGCTACCCTGGCCATGCAAATCACCATACCCACCAACGCGACCAGCGGGTCGAATTCTGACATCTCGTGGACCATCGAACCTGCCGACGATATAACTGGCTCCATGTCCTTCGTTCTTGCGCAAGGTTCAACGCGGACCTCGTTAGCGGCGAACGTAAATCCGACGCCGGGATTTGTACGCGTGAATATACCAACGAGTGCGAGCGGGTGCGTCGTTTTCAACTCTGCGTTCGCCGGGTGCTGACTTAAAGCAGCGATGGGTGGCGGGTGTTAGCGTTGTCTTCAGACGGGTGAGTGACCCCATGCATCATATGCATTCTCTTGAACGCGTCATTCCTAGCGCACAAGTCGCTGTCTCCTCATCCTTCTCCATCTTTTCTATTCCAAAGAATGCCGGGCAAAGCATGGCAGCCCCAGTCATAGGCGGTGTCATTGCTGGCGTCCTAGCTCTCGGTCTTCTGGTCTTTGGATTATTCTTCTATATGCGCCGTCGCCGGCAACGCATCGCTGGCCCCGAATTCAATCTCGAGGCTAGTTTCCCACAACGCCACCAACCTTCAGGCTCATTCTCCACCATGAGCACCGCCCACGGCGACGCGGTCAAGGCACCGCAGATGATCGAGATGGAGAAAGTCGAATGGGAGACCGAGCTGGAGGAGCAGTTTGCCCGCGCGCGCGCAGCAACACCCATTTCTCGCGGTCCAACACCGGCGCTCCGCAACGCGTCCCCGATTCCGATGCCCCTTGTTCCCCAACGCGGTCCAACGCGCAATCTGAGCACGGATTCTGGAGCCAGTCGTGCTTATTTCTAATGTGTGCGGGTTCTTTCCGCCTACGGACCTTGACGATGGACTACGATGATGCATGCATGCACGAGCACTCTCTTGCTTTCGATCAGATCAGAATACCCTAGCTAAGATATCGCGGACAGTGTTTGCTAATTAATTACCCTAGACCTTTACCTTCTGTATCGACGATACTAATTACTCTTTGGGTGTGGCCAAGCAGATTCTAAAACGAGTGTATCTTGTAAGTATCCGTGTAGTGTATGTATAGCTCTTTTGCCCTGACCCCGGTTCTGTCGTTGTTCGCGAGTATTTGGGCGATTGCTGCAATGGTGATCAGGATTGGCCAAGAACGAGATTCAAGGCCTAATTTTCTCGGTGCAGAATTGCCTCCTGGTCGAGAAGTGGCGAATCGCTTAAGATTTAGCTTGGTCTTCCATTAGAATGTAGCGTACAACACAGCAGTAAATACATTAGTCTCAATCAGTGCTACAATATAACTGATTGACATTCCTAGTTGCTTGGATAATCAAAGCGAAATCAAAGCAAGAGACAGTATCATGGAGCGATAGGTGAGAAGGACTTGGACTCCTGCCTCGACAGCTGCGCCGAGATCGAGTTCCGCGTCCTGGAGGCCTCCCGCGACGCGAATTTCTTGCTCAGCCATCCCCAAGGCCAAGACAGATTCTCCCAAAACGAAACAGCATCCTCATCGGGCATCATGCTCAGATTTCTATTCCGGTATTGGAACGCGACCACCACCCAGATCGTCAACGCGGTCAATGGGAGGGTTAGTGCGACGTAATGGGCGAGTGTGCCGTACGTGCCGTCCGCCAGGAGGTCGATGTTCATCCCGAAGATGGTCTGGAGGATGTGATAGAATGTTGAGAGGTGGGGTGGGTAAGATATACATGGAAAGGCAGCAACTTACCGCGGCGAAAGAGGCTGGTAGGAAGACCATGGTGAGGTAGGAGATTTGCTTCATGGCTGGGAGATAAGGGATGAGTATGTATGGAAAGACGAGATGAATGATATATGAGAAAAATAAATGCGCACCTGCGCTATCCCGCACTGTAGCTTCCGTCAGATGCCTCATTGTCCGACTATCCTCGAGGTTAACACTGCTGAACGCCTACATACAGCCGTTTTGCAAAATAAATTAGCGTATGCGGATAAAATCCAAGACGTACATACGTACCAAGTCCATGACGTTCTTCAATCGCTTATCCTGCATATTGCGATTTTGCTCCAGCCTAGCGATCTCGTTGAGCAGATTGTTGGACTCTCTGCGCATGAGGTCTTTCACGAGGGGGATTGTTTCGGGGGATACGTCGGCGCGGGGGTGTTCGAGCATCGGGTTGGGTGTGTTGGCGATGAAGACCACGGTCTTCCTGAAATCTTCGAGAAGGGAGGAGTAGTGGAGGAGATGCGCGCGGACGACGTGGAGTTGTTGTGTGAGTGTCATATCAGTCATGGTCATTACCCGGCCTTCCTGTGCTTGTATTTGAGAAACCGGTAGTCAGATAGGATTAATGGGAGATGTACAAGCCAGCAAATGTGGGCGTAGAGAGCGTCGAGAGCCTCGTCGAAAGCGTAGAGAGGATACCACAGCAGAGCGAGGAGGACAAAGGACGGGTCGGACGAGATAGTGGAGGAAAATATCTTGTTCCAGTATACAGATTGTCCAGCAGCGAGTAGTCGTGTGCGCAGAGTGTGCGCGGTTGTTGTTCGGTGGTTGTGTGGGGGATGGTAGCTGATGATGGTGCTCAAGTCGTTCGACCGCACCATATGAATTGCTAAGATATCCGGAAGTAATATGCGGTTGGCTAGATTTTGCTTTTAACGGCGAAACATTCCACAAAGGACGAATATTAGACGTACTTGAGCTCAGGAGCAGGGGGGCTTGGGTATCAATTGCCTGGTCAGCTGAATTGAGCGTTGGAACGGTGGGGGAATAGCTTGATGTTGGGCTGGGCGGCACGGTCGTTGGGTTATGCATGGAGCGAATGAACGTCAAGGTCAGCGTGACGTCTGTGAAGCGTTTGGCGCTCGAAACATGTTGCTAAAGACAGTGGATGGACGCACGGTCGCCTTGTCCCACTGCTTCTTGGTATCGCGAAGGTATCCAGTTCAAGGACGAGGAAAAGAAGAAGGGCTCGATGTTGAGCGCGGTCCCCAAAATCGTCAAGACCGGCCCAGAGAGATTGTCGACAAACAGGGCCCTGACTCTGACGTTGGACGGCAGGTCCTGGTGCAGTTTGTTCCAGTACTCTTCTGCGTTCTCTAGGGTAACGATATGGTCGTCGTCTGGCGTGAACAAGCCGGTATCAAGGACGTGTACCTGGTGAATAGTACATTTTTCCCGGACACGCTGCACGATTTTCGTTATGCCGCTTTTGTGCTGCTGAGAAGGTGTCCAGTTTGGGTACAATGATTGTGGGTACTGTTCACGATGTTTCGGATTTATAAGAAACAAGTAGAAAGAAATGCATATACTTTGGAGAAATGCTTCTGCTCAGCGGTTGGTTGCAATCGCGCCGGTTCTGCAAGAAGGTCCAAATCTATCTGTGTAGAGATTACATTAGCTTCGAACGCCATACATACGAACCCCTCAGCGCTACAAACCTCGCTGTCGAGGTCGAGAAACGGCCAGGGCCCGGAAGGTGCGCCATGCCTGTGGCTTGGTTGAGGGATGCGGGGAGGCATCTCCCGCGCGTTAGCAGTCGCATAGAGCTCGATGGGGAACGACATGAGAGATATTACTGAGATATTCAGCCAGAAGAGCAGTGAAAGAGTAGTGGAGGAACCAAGGAGGAACTTAGGGCGTCAGGTTGACAGAGATCTTGATCGCTGCGGACGTCAACGAGGTCAATATTAGTTCTTCTCCTCCACCACTACACCCAAACCTGCCTGGCCTAGACAGCTGAACGTCTGCCAGCTATGTGTAGGCGCGTAAAGCGCTTAAATCTGCCCGTCTTCCTCGGCGGCACTGTGTCCTATAATCATCTCTTGCCGGCGCGCGACGCGTCTTCGGCAACCGATGTCAACCCGTGAATAAAACTGCGACGGCGACAGCTCTTCTCTTGACCAACATGAACTCTCTAGCTTTACGCCGTTCAGCTCTAAAAGCCGTATCTAGACCGAAACCTCGGGCGGCGAATGTGGTTCTTGCACCTCGACGGACGTTTATAACCATCATTGAGCAAGGAAAAGAGGGTTGGCGCCTGAGGTACGCATTGCCCTCTTCGCTAAAATTCATTCTTGCTGAAACCGACCACTACAGTCTTGGCCGCAGCCCCGTCCGCCTCACACCCGGTCTCAATCTCAACATCCCCATCTACCACTCTCTCCAAAAAATTGACCTTCGTGAATCGTCCATCTCCATTCCCCATGTATGTTCATTATAACTTACTCTACAACTTCCCTTGAAATTGGATGAGCTGATTACGAGCTGCTCCGTAGCTCACAGGCTACACCGCCGACAACGTTCCAGTAACCTGCTCCGGCTCCCTCTTCTACCGTATCATCGACGGATACAAAGCCTGCTTTGCCATCAGCGACGTCGACAACAATATCCGCAATACCGGGACGAGTGCAGTACGGTCAGTCATCGGGCATTTCACGTATGACCAGGTATGTCTGTCGTCTTCCTTAGGTTTTTAATTTGTGCTGTGCTAACGGATGAGGTAGGTCATCAGCGACCGCAACGAGCTGAATAAACGATTGAATACCGTCATCGGGAACTCCATTGCGGTGCGTATAAAAGGTCTTGGTTTAAGACGAGAAAATCTGAGTGAGCGGTAGAATTGGGGTGTGGAGTGTACACGATTCGAGATTCAGTCTTTCCAACCTGCGAACCGTGAGGTCGAGGTAGGCGCTCCCGATTTCATGTGCCTCGTTGTCCGTCTAATTCACCCTTTGCCCGTCTAGCGCCAACTCGAGCTGCAAATGGAAGCAGAACGAAACCGACGAAAACAGCTCCTCGACACCCAAGCGCAAATCAACGTTGCCGAAGGACAAAAGCAGCGCGTCATCTTAGAATCCGAGGGCCACGCAAGTACTTTCCTTTGTCGCCTTGCTGTCTTTACTGACAATACCTCTCTCAAATATGTACCCACAGCTCGCGGCAAAATCCAACGAAGCCGACGCCGCTTTCAAAACCGTCGTCCGCGAAGCCGAAGCCCGCAAGCAACAAGCCCTTATGGAGGCCTCCGCCTTGGCCTCGCAAATCGACGCCATCGCCGAGGCCGTCTCTGCACCCAGCAGTGCACCGGGGCCGGCGGAGCGCAAGCAGGCGTTGAACGCGCTGGTGGAGCTGAGGAGATTGGACCAGTTGAGGGCAATTGCGGGTAATGCCGGGAAGGGGACGTATTTCTTTGGGAATCAGGCGGCCTTGGGGATGGGGCTGGGAGGTGGGGCGGGGGATGCGTTTAGTGTGGATTATGCGGAGCAGGTGAAGGCGGGTTTAGTGGATAAGGAAAAGGGAAAATCAGATGTGAAGGGGCCGAGGGTGGAGGTGGGTGGTGTTGCGGTGCAGTGAGAGAGAAAGAGGCGGCTGACATTGGTGACTTGCTTGTGAAGAGGACGATGCCACGATGATTTCAATGTTTGTATCGATCAAGTACCCCCACTCAGTGTGTATTTCTAGACAAGCTTTGCGTAGTGTTCGTTCATAAGTGCCATTCATGATGAGTAAAACATCAACCTCCCGAGGAAGATCATAGTAACGGATTGTCCTTCTTGATCAGCAGCGTTGTCCGAAGCTAGGTGTAGTTCATGCAGCAGATTCACTTCCTGCCAAACGCCATTGAGAATAGGTCGAAGAAAGATCCGTCGCCAAACTCGCTGAAGAAGAAACGAAGTGTTCACGGAACCCGAGCTCGATTTCAGATAGAGCAAGGTGTTGCCGATCCGGTCGCGGAGTCTATCGCCATTCAGCTTAAAGCCTTGAGGATCGACGATGAAGCATACAGTGGTCGGTGTTGTGTAAGTGGTCCACCAAACAGATTGCGATGACCGGATGCCACTTTCAGAGTAGCTTTGAGGTCGAAATGAGGGCAGCGACCGCGAGGATGGGACGAACGCGACTGGCGGTCGGAAGCGGGCTAGAAGTAGTAGGAGCGCTGCAGTGGCGCGCTTCATCATCCAGCGGGCGTGGCTTGACAGCAAAAAAATGAGAAGCGGATGGAGACAGCCTAAAGATCGCTGAGCTCGGAGGGAGATTCCAATTTGATGGGCGGGTGAGTGGTCAATCTTGGTTCAATCCTGACCATTGTTGACAAGGTGAAAAATCTTCGAGATCCAACCCAGTCAGTGTTTTACAAGCACAACAGACGAGTATAAGACGAGAATGGCTCCAAAGCGTTTTGCAAAGCTCGGTTCTCCGTCTGTGTTTCGTACGACGTACTTCTTCATCCTTGCCTGAACAGATCAGCGAAGATCAGGTAGGCGTGCGAACCTTGAAGCGAGATCACGGGAACGAAATCACGGCCAAACAACGCGTCTTAATTAGCGCGTCCCGGCGCGTTAACTTCTAGTGGACCTCGCCTGGCCGAGTTGTAGTATGAGTTATTTTTCGATAGAACTGCAAAAAAATTCATTTTATAGGTATTTCCGCACTTTCTCTCCAAGTCGAACGTCCGGTGGTTGAAAAAATGCGACGCAAGGCGGGCTTCCACGTCAACTAGCTCATTGATCTACAGGGTACCATCGTACCCAAAAGGTATAGCTTTTGGTTTGGGCCGCCGGTCGATTATTTCCAGAGACAGCTCGTAGTCGAGTGCGTATTTTGTTTTGGTTCGCGACGATTTGCTAACAACTTCGAAGGTGGAAGGCTACACAAGCTGCTTACGCTCTCCATAAAGCCGGAGTGTTCCACGGTGATTTGGTCGACGCGAACCAGCATCATTTCATTCTATGGGACACGACGTTTGGATCGTCGACTTCAGCGTCGCTGTCTCGTACCGTTGCGTTAAGTTCGTGGGTTCTCGCAACGTGCTGCAGGGAACGGCCTTGACCAGATTTGTGGCTGCTCAGAAGTGGCCAGAGTGAAAAGTCTATTTGCCGTTCGATGCCCACTTAACGAAAACGAAGAGATTTTGCCGCGGCGGCGGTAAATTTTCAACAAAAGTACTTAGAAGCTTGAGATTTTTGTAAACGAGCATTCAAGACTTGATCTCCGCTATTCAGAAGGAAACAAAGAATTGATCCAGCAAACGTTTCAAACGCGTACTGTGAGACTTGTAGCCATTTATGACGCCGCTTCACCGAATGTTGAACATGATCGAACCGAAAAAACGACCATTCTGCACGCATGTCAATGGATGGGCGAAGTTCTTTTAGTCAACAGCATTATTATTGGCGACCTCTCTGAATCCGTCCCCACATCTCTGATGTGGCTCAACTGGGAGGAACAGTGATTCATTTCGACGAAATAACCTACTTACTTCCCTCCCAAGTCACCAAACACCAGCCAGCACCCACGGTAGGAAAGGAGTCCCGGGTATAAGGATTCCTATCCGACGCCGCCTTTGCCAACGCCGCGGAAAACAGGCATCTTGACCGTTCGAAGCATTCTCACACTCTCGATTAACAGGCGGATGAGGGAAAGTGAAGTTGTTCGCAGTGATTCTCGGTGATGACTCTCTCCTTCGTGGCTTCCTGCCGGAGTTCTGAATACAGTGATCGAGGCGTTGCTAGATTTGCGGTCTGTGAAGAAACCAAAATTTAGCCAAGCTGACGGGATTTTCATACAGCACCCTGTTCTGAGCACTCGTTGCATTTGATCGCTAGAATCTGACCGAGAGCATGAATTCGGAACTGCCCAACAGAAAACTGTTGTTGCACTGTTGAGGTATCGTTGCAGTTCGATATTGAACGGACCGTGTCGCCGAATTCAGAGTTGTTCAGTCCAGTAATGGGTCGCGCACGTAGTCTCCCCCCTGCAGACCAGGCAAGGCCATATTAAAATTGAACCATAGTAACAAGTCGAACTGAATAACCACACGGAGAGCTCCGAAGCAAACAGAGTTGGGTCATCCTTCTGAAGGTTCGCGAACTACAAGCGATCAGACGGTGGGCGGTATTGCAAACACAAAGCAACCGACCTGGCCGCTCACTCCGAGCGAAAGAGACTCGATTCATGTCTAATTTTCGTTGAGACAGTGGCGCAAACACAAGTCGTTGAAGCGTACCATCCTGCGGTGCCGGATTCTCGGCTTCCGTTCTATCGCTGTCTATGTCTATGGGACTTGACATGCCCTTTGGTGACTGTGGCGCACTGTCTGGGGTGCGAATTTTGAGTTGCAGAATTTCTTGGCGGGCGTCGACCAGCGCTACGGCGAGTTAAGTTGAGGAACAACATAAAGATGTTGAAAAGATAATAATTCTCACCGTTCTCGACAAGATGCAGTTCGCGGACTACAGCAGTGATTAGTTGCGTGCGGAATTCAATCCGTTCAGACGGCAGGCAGAACGATTATTCGGTCGCATGCGCGAGAAACAATAAACGGAAGCAACGATGCGAATCAAGCGCACCCGCAGTGCGACCAAACATTCCAACAGCGTCTGTTAGATCACAAACTTCGTCACATACCTGCTTCGCGTGTCTTCTGCTCAGCCTCTTCTACCTGACGTTCCAAGATACGTACAGCTGTGGAATTCCGATGAATATTATTCTGAGCCAATGATGGCACCGGGCATTACCTTTACGCTGTTCGTCAAGCTCAACTTGTGCCCGTTGCTCAACGGAAGCCAAGGCTATATGAGTGCGGTATGTCAGCATCCTACCACATGCGAGTAGAAGGAAATATCACCGACCTGCCATCAATTCTTGCTCCTTCTTCTGATACATAAATGACACTGGTCCAATTGAGCTCGCTTCCAGTCAACTGGAGGGAGAAAACTCACGGCTGATAACATCTTTTTCTTTCTTCTTGACTGATGAGAGTGAGCTCGGAGCGGCAGAAAGAAACGACTTATACACACATTTGGAGAGTTCCCGGTTTTTCTGCCGCAATTCTGGCGGATATCACGACCACAATTAATTATTGACGAGGAAAGAGAAGCGTACCTCGTTTGAAATGCGCCTCGGCGAATTGGGCACGTTGCATTTCATTCCACGCTGTGTGAGCGACAAAAGATTAGTTTGTTGCACAGCGAAATATTTGTCGCAGTCCAAAAAACTCACCAAAACTCTCACGCAACTCTTGTTCGGTGGCGCCTGGATGGGCTAGAATCGAATACGGTCGAAATTTTATTTTTATGAATAGATTTGAGGTCACTGACGATTGAGTGGCGGATGACCATGCGAATGTTCCCTAGGTAAATTCGAAGGACCGGCTACTGGATAATCGTAGGCAGGCGGCGTTCTTCGATGGAGGGAGTCAGCCGAGATCGATTGACGGGACTCGGAGACTGGGTGAGGTGATGTATGCCGCAACGTTCGGCGGCTCTGCGATGAGGATTGTGGGTACACGGAAGGCATCACGGGGCTTTTGGGCGGCTGAACTGGACTTCGATGTGGAATCGAGGAAGTCGACAAGGGAGGGAGGTGTACGCGTGCCCGCGAAAATTGAGGCGAGGGAGTTTGGCTGGCAGAGGAGTCTGAGCGCCGTCTTTTCTCTGGGCCAGGCGCGCTTGCAGCTCCGAGTAGCCTTGCCGGTGGAGAGCCAGATCCGGAATGCCGACCACTGGAGTGCTGGGTCGACCGCTCCTCTACCTCGATCATGTTAGCCAGAATTTCGGCCACAAGAGCTTCGACGTCGGGATTTTTGGAGCCTGGTGCGACTGTAGCGATGTTTTTCTGGGTCATAGTTGCTCGACTAGCGCAAATTTCGGCTCGTGAGCTCCAGGTCACCCCAGAGAGATCAGCCCATAGATAGATGTCAGATGTCTGTGCGTCTCCGCACCAGGGATGGGCTACTAGAAACTTGTAGAGTGGAATTTTATCGAGAAGAACCGAAGTCCACCGCTGCCATTGCCCTGGCGCGCGGCTTTGACGATCCCGCCAGTATAGAGCATAGGAGCCAGGCGTCAAGTCAACATACAAGTCCCCCACATTGCCGAAGGTAGAAGATGGGGGTCCTGTTCCCCTGTATTCCAAAAAAGAAACACGGCAAGATCTGCCGGAACTGTCGAAGGAATAAGGGTGTCCTGGAGCGAAAGCGTCGGGGTTGACGGTGAATGTTCTGCGAATGGAGTGCATGGAGGTGAAGGTGGTTGGAGGTGGCACAGGTCACCTGTGGCCCACTGAGGACAAGAAGGGGGAATCTCTCGACGTGCGAACTATAGAAGCACGAATGAATGGGCGTTTAGCCTGATGCATCACTGATCCTGGCTCGGACATCATCGTTGGCGTCCCGGAAAAGAAACGCCGCGAGTGACTTCATCCACTTACCTCGGCAGAGCTGCAGCTGTCAGAATTACCAAAGAATCATGAACGCGTGCCGTATAAGTTGCCTTGTAGGTGCAATGAATGGTTCACAATGGATGGTGGGGTTGCTGAGTCGGGATTCCGGCAGGATATCTGTTGACTACAGTGCTCGAAATAGTATGGGATTCGATTTCGAGCCACCGATCCAGTATAAATAGTGGCGAAGTACACAGCCCACGCGTGAGGCAAGTTGATAGGAAGATGGGATGTATACGGCGGTCGACGATGAACAGTCTAAAGCGAATAGTACCATGCATGCATGGCCACAGGATCCATCGATGGCTAGCAGGAGGAGTTCAATCTGAATTTGTAGTTGGTTCAAATCGGCGTCTGAGGCAAACACTCACAACATTGTCCGGAACGGTCAACTCGCACGCGCCCGACGCCGCGTCGCCGTCTCCTACACGCGCCATTGGCGGCCGGTATGGCTCGCGAATGGTCTCAGCTGCCGTCTTGGTCGACTCTCAAAGGTCGCGTCTCATCTGAGCTGTCCTACAACAACCGCAATAACAAGCCTCTCTAGAGCCAACCCCATCCGATTCCGATGAAGACTTAGTTCCAAATGATCATACTTTCAACCAATCTCAACGCAAACGCAAAACTGCCAGTAAATTTCCTTCTCAGCCAGCAAAAAAACGGTCCAGAACGAATGAAGGTGTTCTCATTTTGCCCTCAATGACCGCCGACAAAATTCATCACAATACTTTCTAGATTCTACCGTCCCTTCGCGTCGGGATGAAAGTGCAGAAGATCCCGTGGCTGGGCCTTCGCGCCGTCGCTCTACATCTCCGTCTACTCGAAAAGCTTCAGGATCCCGGCCAAGTTTGGGTAACAAACCCACAAGACTGCCTTCATCAAAGCCCATAGCGGATCTCGCTTCATCTGCCCGTACAAAACCCGTGAAAAGGACCCAGGAAGAAAAGCGTCGACGGCGGAATACTGACGATGTGGAACCAGTGGGAACTGCCCCCGCAAAGTCTCGAATCCAGGCGACTTCGTTCCCGTCCGCGTCCGCGCCCCCGACACGTAACAGTGCTTTTGAGAGGGATACAATGAGACAGCGCTTCAAACCGGGTGCATCATCGCTTCGAACGGCATCTGCACCGGTCAGAAAGAATGGTATGACCGAAACTGCGCTACAGACGTCTTGTTCTAATGGTTTACCTACAGCGGCCGATATTGCGGATATCATAGATCTGGATAGCACCCCAGAACCCGAAAAGCCGCCAAAACCCAAGCCCGTGATCAATTCGGGGGAGGTGATTGTGCTGGATAGCGACTCGGAGTCGGAGACAGTGAAGCGTAAATCTGCGTCGAGAAAAGCTGCGAAGAAAACAGAACCGCCGTCAGCGCCGTCTGGAGACGTTATCGTGATCAGCGACAGCGACGATGAACCTGCGCAGGCTTCCAAGTCTACTGTGTCAGATATCAAGCAGAAGCCTACGGTCGACTCGCCCAGCCTTCAAGATCTTTCTCCTTCCTTCCCGAAGGAGGAGGAAGATTTTGGTCCTGATGATGGGATGGACTCGGGTGGCGAGGATCTGTCGCATGTTATCCAGTTCACAGCGGGAGAGGCAGCTGCCGAGAGTCTTCGGGCTTCAGATATCGACGCTATGGCCGAGTACATTCCGCCGCTTCAGCTCGAAGATGTTACATCCCCCACTCCCTTGCCAACGGTCCATCCTACGCATGCTCCATTCTCCCCTCGCGAGTCTCCAGACCGCCTTCCGATATTTACTGCAGTGTCCGAAGTTGGTCTAGCCGACGAACAGTCAGCACCTCTTGTCGGGGAACCTGTCGTCTTGCCTCCCGCTTCCCCTCCACCTGCCAATGACCTCCCTGACTCTGTCGATTTCGCTCGACCCAGAGAACACCACACCCCACCGGTTGAAACGCTGGATCATCCTGCGGAGCCAAATCCCCGTGTCGATCTCCCAGCACATACTCTCAAGCAGACAACACCTCCCCCTCCTCCTCATATCCCCCCTGCATTTGCATCTGCAAATCGTCCTTCGCCCAGATCGCCGCCGAGCACACCTCTTCGGCCGTCGAACCGCGTGCAAGTGCAAAGTAATTCTTTCCCTGCCCCTAGCACCAGTCGGTCGTTCCAGTCCGATTCACCGTATCACAGTATTCGTGACACAGCTCTGGATACGCCTGCCGCCGCCTTGCAGCGCAAACTTGGCCTTCCTTCGAAAGGGACAGCGGCTGTTCCCAGGCTTGATCTCACTCGTCTTCCCGCACCACTGCCCAAGAAACAGTCCCAGCAAAATCCGCCTCAGCAGTCCGCAGATCAAACGCCTGCAACGGACGGTCATACTCGACAAAGTTCTGCTGGCGCTGACTTGAACGTGCCTACTGAACTTGCGCCCCCGGCTGCGATGAAAAAGCCTGCGTCGGTGAAGCTCAATAGCCATCAGTGGAGTCAGAAGAGTCTGGTCGACGCCATCATCGCGACGGGGGAACTCAATGCACAATCATTATCATCTACGCTACCGCAGTTTTCCCGGCGAGCCATCTCACCGTCATCTACGCCTTCAATGCCGCAGACTGAACGCACGCCGAGCAGCGCTGCTCCGAAACCGCGCATAAAGCAGGAAAAACCCCCTAGCAGAACCTCTTCATCTCTCATCAACGATATCATCGACCTGACCCTCTCCGACGACGAAACGGAGGCGCCGGCCACTCAATCCGCGCCCCAGAGCGTTTCGGCACCTGCTTTCGTCCCTCCCATCAGGCCCACCCCAATTGGTCCGGCGCAAAACATGGAAGAAATACTCCAGGCAAAAGCAAACCGACTAAAGAAGATATTGGGTAAGTGAAGTCTTGATGCCAGGACCACCTTAACGTCCATCACAGCAGGATCGCGGTCCGTTTCGTCAGGCGCTGCAGGAGCAGGATTAGGCATCTCGCAGCCTTCATCTCTTAACAACGAAATAGCGGCTGACGTGACTCGGGCTGGAGAGGACGTGGCCGAATCCGGGCAATATGAAGCGACGTCCCCTAACAGAGAAGGCGATTTGCCCAGCCTACCTGTGTTTTCTCCGCTACCCGAAGAAGTTCCGTTGCGCACCAACAACGGTGGGTTGTCCGAGATAAACGCCCTGCATCTTTCAGTATCCGACCCCGGGGAGATGGATGTGGATGAGATGCCGCAGTCGTTGGTGCCAACTACAGAGCTCGCAGCCGAGCCTGCTTCGATGGAGGTAGCTGCCGGTTAGTGAATGTCTTTTCTTGCCTTCCTCTGCTCATGCCGTGACCAGAAAGCTCCTCGACCTCGAAGACACTGATAGAGGAGGATTCCACCGTGCCGGAAACTCAGGGTAAAGAGTCATCTTGCGTCTCCCTCATCCCAATGCTTATTGTCTCTCTTTTGTTGTAGATCGCCCGATTCCGTCATGCGAGCGGCGCAGTTACGATGACGTTGAGGTCTATGATCTCGAATACATCGGCCCTCCAGAATGTTATAATCCTTCATCGTCGACAGATCCCGAAGAAGCGTTTGTTGAAGAGCTTGCAGTGCCAGCTGTCGATCCGGATAATCTCTCGGAGGCAAGTAGTCAAGACTTGTCCACCGATAGTTGCTCATATCTCGATCAGCCTGCGTCCTTGCCCTCAACGACGCCTTCAGAAAGGGACTTCCTAGAGGTATGAGTAGTTTCTCATACAAATTGATTTATTAAATCGGTTCATAGGCCTCTGGTGATGAGGCTTCGGGAGTTTCGACCTCACCCCGACCTCTACGACGCTCCTCTCGCCGGTCCTCGAATTCCTCTGCTGGCAGCGGCTATGGGGACTCGCGTTCTATATCCCCAGACGAACAAAACGACGATTCGTTGCCACTTTCTCCGGCCTCCTCCGTCGATGATTTCTTCGGCAAGCGCGATGATACCTCTCTATCATCTGTTGAATCCGCAGCGCAGTCACCGTATCCAGTCTTGACATGGCAATCTTATAAACAAGACCTTCGCAATTTCAAGCCCCGCGTGCATTATGCTACCGACTTGGTCAGCACCCTCCATGACCACGTCCATAGTTACGATGAAACCTTCCGTATGTTGCCCCATATGCGACAAGTCTTCGAGAGTGCAATTCGGGAAAACACTGCAGACGATGAACCGGATGCACCTGCGATCAAAATCATCAATGACGTTGACGACGAACCGTCGCCGCCTTGGGAGTTCTATTATTCGAATGAACTATGGCTGGGTGAAGGAATCGATCCCCCGGACATGTCGAAGTTGGTGGGCTGTGATTGCGTTGGCAAATGTGATCCCAAATCAACGACTTGTTCTTGTGTGGCGCGACAAAGGACGGAGTTGGTTGAATATGGTTACGATGGATTTGCTTACGACAACAAAGGTTGTCTGAAATTCCCTGGCCCGCCCGTCTTCGAGTGCAACTCTTTATGCGCATGTGACAACGACGAGTGCAAGAATCGGGTCAGCCGACGCCCATTCTGTCTGTATACAAGCCACTCAATTTGAATATGCTCAGGTCGTCCAGCACGGCAGGAAATGTCAAGTGGCAATCAAGAAGACTGCGGATAAGGGCTGGGGTGAGGCTCTTCTCATTCACTCAGCGCGGTGCTTGATCTGTATTATAGGCGTCTTCAACGCGGGAGGCAAGAAGATACCGAAGGGCACATTCATCGGCCTGTACACAGGGGAATTTTTGCGCGATGATATCTGCGAGAGACGCGGACTGTAAGATCGGAGTCGATTTGTCTTTGAGCGATGTCTAATCATCTTCCAGTGTGTACGACAAGTCAGGCCGCACGTATCTGATGAGCCATGACTGGTACCATACCGAAAAACTGAACCCGGACGTAGAATACACCGTCGACGCATACCATGTGGGAAATGTGAGGTGCAGTGTGCTCTTTTTGTCTCAGCCTACTGACGTCTTTCTCTCGTAGTTTACGCGCTTCTTGGTAAGATCGTGTATGGACCCAGCCTATAGTAACTGAATTCATATCTAGAACCATTCCTGTGATCCTAATTGTCATGTCAACGCTTGCTATATCGATCATCCAGACATTCTGCAATGTCATATTGCGCTCTTCGCGTTGCGCGAGATTGGTCCCGAAGAGGAGCTTTGCTTCGCGTACTCTGGGATCAGTGTGAGTGAGCTTTATTGTGGTTTTCATACTGTCATGTCCTTACTGGCGAAGGGTCAGGATGGTTCAGACAATGCCGACGACGAGGATGGGGATGAAGACGACGGAAAGGGATCCAAGTCCTTTGCAAAGAATAAATGTTTCTGCGGGGCTCCTGTGTGTCGAGGTATGCGTTAAGCATCTTTTGTCCGTTGCATAAGCTGATTCTTTGGTGCAGGATTCATGTTCAATTAGCAGTCATTGCACCGATGATCATGTGAATGTACTTGTCGTTGACTTGGGCAACCGAGGCCCGGAATGCAGTGATTGCTGTACGAAATGTGTTTTCCGCCTGGACTTCTTCAGATGTAGCCCGGAATAATAATATAAGATAGCCTGTGGCAAAATCCTAGACCTGATGTCGACTACTGTATGCAGATAACCTGCGTGTGACCGGCCGTCCAAACGTATACCGCCCAGACGCAAAACCGTATACTGCCGGCGGAAAAAGCGTACACGCCCGCAGAATTTGATGGGACCGCTGCTGCCTGCACTGTACCACTACTGTCTGCATTAATATTCCTGTACACAAATCTGACAACGACGGCTGAGTCTCTCGAATTTTTATCTTTTTGGTTCTTGAATCTCTGTACCGAATGCCCACACTCCTGGTTCACAAATCTGACCACCACACGCCAATTCTTGTGCACAAATCCAACAACCGGCCACTTGTTCATTTGGTTCTTAAATCTGTATACCAGCGACACAGCCTGTCTTTGGTTCACAGATGCGAACACCAGACGGCGCGATTCTTGGTCCTCGCACTCTCGGTGCCCTCACTGGGGGACTAGTGTTGGGAAAGTTCGGTTTGGTTCACTTTGCCCCGAACACTGAACCTGAACGCGGCATTCAGGTTCGGTTCGGTGTTCGAACACGTTCGAACGTTTCCATCCTGGATAGCGAAATCTTTTGTCTGGAATCACAACCAAAGCATAACTCACTTTGTTCTACTGGTGCTGGGATGTTCTTGAGATGTGGGTCAAGATATTTGAACTGGATTTGAATTGAAAAGAACAGCCTGAGTAAAGATGAATAAATTGACTCACCTTATCACTTTCCAGGTCGGCAAGTGTCCAATGATGTTGATTGGATTGAATGCTGCTAGTTGAATATTGATCCATGAGCAGCCGAACTGCCCCTTGAACTTCTCCGACGTTCCAGAGCACAGTCTGACATCAGTCATTTGATGAGAATAAGGGCCGAATCTGCTCACTTTGACAGGTTTCACGTTCGGTGTTCGGACGTGTTTTCTTCGAACGCAGAACCGAACCTTGCACAGCTGACCTTCTCACGACAAATGGGACATTTGAGAGTAGCGACAAATGCTTGCCACAGGGGGCAAGCCCCGCCGCTTATGGATCCATAAGCCGCAGTGGCAGGTGTTGGGCAGGTGCCGCGCAGGTGTCGCGCAGGTGCTAAGCTTATACTTTGCCCGCACACCATTGCCACGATGATGCCGCATGGAAAGTGCATTTCATCGCGGTCACCTGATGATGAGTTCAGTGTCATTCCCTTCGGGTTCTTGAGGAATAGTCTGAGTAAAACTCTTGATTTGCTCGTCTGAAGTGATGTAAATTCGTTCCATTCCTCATACCCCGCGCTCTGGCTCAATGTTCAGTATGATATACTGTGAAATAAATATTTCTTTGCCCCGTTGTGGCGCTTAGGTAATGCCCACGCTCCCGAATCACCGATCAATTACACCGCTTTCTTTCTCTTTGTTCTCCTTCATCGGCTTTCCTTCATGTCCTCTCAATCTCAATCCAACCCTTCAACTGGACCTTCTGGCACTTCTGGTGGCCAATCTACTGACCCCAACACTCTGGGAGCCTCGGCTCGGAAACGGACAGCAGGAGAAAGAGATTCACCGGTCAACGAGCCTCCGGGAAAGAGGCAGCATAAGGCGGAGGTCAAAGATAGAAAGAAGCCATACCAGATCAAGAAAACTGAGATTCCGGACAAGTACAAGGGCCCTAAGGTGTGTCGCCGTCACTTTTCTTTCACAAATATTCATAAGTGAATTAGGAAGCGGCGCATTTGCACGGATATATTCTATACGGGATCACGCGCTCCAATCTAGCTCCCACTGAGCCGGATGAAGAGCACATTGCGCGGTTTAACATGCGAACGGAGCCCGGTTACATCAAAATCGTCGAGGAGAAGCTACGCACACTTTCGAGTCAACATACTGGCGCTCACAAAATGTTAAAAGTTCTCAGACAGCGGGCTCGGGACGATGCGGAATCTGGGAGTCTCATCGCGAAGAAAATTTTGTTGGTTGGCGAGCCGTGTATTCTCGCAACCTACAACACCATGTATCAAGCCGGCATCGAGTTCTTCTTGCCCGACATCTTCAGCCCCCCTGACACTCTCTAAAACGAAATTCATCAGCTCGTATTCATCACCACATTCCGAGTCGCTTTCGCTGCGTATGCTTACAGGGCCGCCGTGCCGACTGCAGTCTACAACGAACCACTCCTCACCGCGATCTACCAGAATTTCGTCTATCAGTATATGTGTGGTAAAGCGAAGACGGAACAGAAGAGTCCGGGAAAACTGCTGCGAAACTGTGATGACAGCAATGTTTCGAGACGGCGCAAATCCGTACATTTCAGATAAATTTGCTTCCGCTTTTTAACTCACAAATGCGCAGCTCGGCAAGGCACGCGAGAAGTTCGCTCTTCAGGATAAGCAACCCGCTAGTGTGTGTCGAATGCTCAAGGACTAGCGACGGTGAAGGTGGGGTCACTTACTTGATCAACCCCAAATCTCCACGCCGTGACGCTATCGGTGCCTTCTTCCGTACTTTGGACCGTCGTCGGAAGAAGACGAGGAAGGGGAAGGGGAAGCCGGGAAAGAAGGAGGAGCGCACACGGCGAGTGGATGACAACATTGAGTCTGATATGTCTGACCAAGTTCCCGTTAAAACCACCGTCGACTAGTTCGACCCGGCCTACTTCAACGACCTGCCCGCGAAGATGTGTTACGAGTACAGCCTCCAGGGGGTCTTGCTTCCCCTCATTCAGCACATCGAGAAGGAGGATTACAAGACTATGGACGACGAAACATTCATGTCGACTTATGGTAATGATGTTCTCGCTTTGTATAACATTCCGACGAAGGCAGAGATGGAGGCGGTGAAACGGTGCGTGTGGGTGTAGGCGTGAAATATACCGAAATATAAAATCACAAAATCTAATCCAATACGATGTGTGTGTGTGTGTGTTCGGGGTGGCGGGAGCACGTATCGTCCCTCAGAATACTTGTGCAAGCTTCAATCAATCAAGATCGCTACGTTTGAGCAGGACGAACTACTAAATTGTCTAGCGAGAACGTAGCGGGCAAAACGATTCGTAGCGGGAGAAGCGCAGAGTCACTCTTTCTGAGACTTCGAAATGAGAAATTCTGAGTCTAGCGGGGAGGGTCTCCGTGCCAATAGAAAAGTGTCACTCGGTAGTGGATCGTCAACCGGCAAGAAGCTTTCTGGATGGCAACCGGCGGGCAGAAGGCGCGGCTCAGCGGGACGGGGTGCTTATTCAACTGGCGCGGCTCTGGCGAGGAGCGGGGCTCTTACGTCGATGGCGCGGACACTAACAGTGACCGGGGCACTTACATCACTACGCGGCGGCGATCACAAACGGGGTCTTGGTTATACCGCAGAACGGCGAGAAATGGGGCTTCGTATTTCAGGAGGGCTCTGGCTCGAAAGGCTGGCGGGGCTCTCAAAGTTCTGGCGGCTCGGTATGCCACAAGTCTTTCCGTATCACTCGAGTCTCTCTCAGATATCAAGTCTAGTCTCTTTCAAAGTTCAATTCAAATTCTAGAGTCCGCTACAAACTGCCCTTGTCTACGGGTAGGTAATTGACTGAGTAACAAAAAGTACACCGGGAGATTAAATACATGCAGCGGGAGCAGAAACAACCAAATAAAATCATGATGAGAGAGTGTCCAAGTTTGATGCCGCGCCCGCTGGGAACCAATGGTATATTCAGGATTGCGAGCCGTGAGTGAAAAGACTGCCCGGAGAAAGTCCATGCGGGCGGGTGGGTATTGCGCCTTATTGCAGTGCAATGGCGTGCTGGTTGCCATGTCCCCGGGAGGGGACACGAAATTCCTCCTTCATAATATAGTCCTGCCGCTGGTCGAGTTGAAGTCGAAAAGGCTTCCCGCTGAGTAGTTAGTCAACGGCTCGATAGCGGTCAAGTTCGTCTCGTCTTCCATCTTCAGAACAGTCTAAGTTCCAGGGAAAATAGGGAGAGCCGAGTCGCGTTAGCGGCTCGCCACTCGCCGTTCGGGTTGTCCGCAATCAGCGGGAAATGCCCCCAGCAACTCGCCATGTCCTTCTCATCATTCTGACAGAGCCGTTGGCTGGGTAGCCGCTGGCCCCGCGGTGCTCCCGCTGGCAGTCGGTTAAGTCCCGGCTGTCCGTGTTCAGCCGGCATGCCCAGTTAGAGCCTGCCGCTGATGATGTTCGTCGGTAGAGTGGCGGCCGTCCTGAGTTCGAAGTTGAACCCAGATGGTCCCCCGCTAGATCTCCTTCATGTGGGTCGGCGGGTTAGCGCCTAACCTCAGGGAGGTCGGTAGTTCCTCTTGGTTGCCTCCAGCACCTCGAGATAGCAGTTTCCCACTAAGTCTCTTGGCCCGGCAGTTTAGAAATAGTCAGCGGCAGAGTCTCGCACCCATGTTTAGGGAAACGTCGCTAAGCCGCTGCTACCCGTTAGTGGCCTGCCAGCTTATCGGCTATCCACAGCAATAAGATACTGCCCGCGAGGTCGGGCATATCTTCTGTTATCCTAGCCTCACTTCTCCCGCTGATAGGTCTCGAAAATCAATAAATTCCGGGCATTTCATGCCTAGCCGCTGAGCGGCCCTATCAGCGGAGTTGTGATGATCATGGAGACTTGTATGGCTTCGCATGCGGTGGTGCAGTGAATTTGCGGGTGAGCGCATGAATGGTTTACTTCAACAGGTGAAGACAAATAAAAAGAATGGTAAGAGGAACAATGGAACATAATTTGAAGATCGCTGAAAATGAAACAGATGATATGCCTCTAACTATGCTTCGACAAATGGCGCGCCGTTGCCGCCTGGAAACAAAACTTAGGGACGAACAAGCAAACGGCAGTCAAATCGGGCAGCTTTCAAGTATTCTGCAGCCAGATACTGCTGCGGAGACCAAAGCGGCAATGCCACTATCTGAATCCAAAGTTGCAGAGATCTTGACTGCTGCAAAGGACCTCAATGAAGATGATTATGAGCTATTGTTGGATTACCAAATTTCTAAAGGCCAACCCTGGCTTGACTGGCGTCATCTACCACACCCCATTGGATTGCTCATTCTACCTCCCTGTGCACTCCGACCTACAGAGTTCAAGATGAAAGACCATGTGTTTAGCCGTCGCAATTCAACATGGGGAAACAGTAATCTTCAATTCAAGGACCCAGAGACGGGTCTACTTTGCACTGGTTTCATTGACGAGATTTGGCAAATGCCGATGGAAGGGCATCTGCAGACCTTTATCGTAATCCACAAACACAAACACCTCCCTAATGCCCTTCTGGGTAAAACTCCGTATCCTATTTTTCCTTTGTTCCAGGCCACAGTGGTAGATACTGCCGAGTACAACACCTTCTGTATCATTGAACCCCATCATATTCTTACACACCTGACTGTGTATAGACGCCCAAAAGGAACATATGGAATCAACCGCGAAATTCTCGTAATATGCTTGGCCCTTAATCGTGGCAAGTTAACTATATAATTTCTTGAACAATAGATTCGCAAATTATCAGCTGAGTTCAGTTGCAGTTGTATCGGTCTGAAGGCTCATGAACCATATAGTTGCATATCAGCATATAAAGCGCATAGAAATCATACAAAAAGAAGTAACATAATGCATACAGAACACCGAAACCAGACTGATATCTCCATGAACAGTCCTGGCATTGGTCCCCAATACTTCAACAATTGCTCGTTATGTTGAACTTAACTGTAAATAATTGTGGAAGAGCTTCTCTATATTTCACAAAGAGGCTTGTGAAGTCAGAAGCTGCTGAATTCGAAGTTGAGAAGGATGAAATAATGTTTGTGCATCCTATGAGGTAATGGAAGTTTTTGCAGCAAAGACATTTCAAAATTTGATTGTTTCCACCAGAGCTCAGGAAGTATCAATATAAGAATGACCGAGAAAATGTTCAGATATTCATCAGCTTTGAGTTTGCCGTGTGTTGATTCACTGAGATTGGTAGGTGGACGAGCGACCCATGTTGGAAGTGAAACTTTCTTGATACAGCGACGGATGCTGCCTAATTGAGCAGAGGTAAAATTGAACATTTCTGGAGTGTCGAATGGATAAGACTCTTCCTCCGGCTCCAGCTCGTCATCCTCAGTTCCAGCGGAGATATTCTGAAATTTTTCAGGTCTTGGTGTAGAGCCATCACTTTCATCACTGTCTACCTGCATCTCTGAGTCACCTTGAGACGGTGAAGGGCTTTCCCCAGGAAGATCATCGAACTTGCTACCAGAGAGAGACATTTCTGACTCTGATACCTGTTCCTGTACATTGGTGTCAAGTAGGCCAAAATTTTGAACATCACGTGTCTTCCTCTTAGGGCGACCAATGCCCAAGTATACTCGAAGATGGCGCTGGAGATTGCCTTCGAGCCAGTTATGCATGAATCCAAGAACAACATGCTTCACTGGGTCCCAGTAGGGAATATCATGCATACAGTTGCGGCAAGATCAAATTTCTTGCCTTTTTGGGAAATGCCATCAAAACTTCCTCGTCTCGACTCCCGCTCGCGGTTTGAGCTCAAAATACAACATATTATAGCGGTTCAAGTTGTGTATACAATGAAGTATGTCTAGTACTTTGTCCACAAGTAATTATTTTCCTTCAATGCACAAAGACGACGAGGAAAAGACTGATATAAATGAATGACATACGTCCGGAAAGAATCCGACTCCCAGATTTGAGAAAGCAGCTCGAAGAACTGCTCTGCAGTACTAATCTCCATGTATCGTCTATGTCGTCTCACACGACGCTTCAACTCGGCCCACGCGTTCTCGATTGGCGAAAGATCCGGTGATCTTGCCGGCCATTGGAAGACACAAATCTCGTGGTCTTCAAACCACTGCTTTGCAAGCCGCGAGGTGTGCTTGGGGTCGTTGTCCTGCTGGAATGTGATGAATGTGTGCTCCCGATTCTCAAAATGATCATATATTGGGACCATGGCATGCTCCAGAATTTTCACGTAGAGATCCGCGGTGAGGGTGCCATCGATGCGAATCAGTTTGGACACGCCTTTCGGATGAAGCGCACCCCAGACATTGACCTTCACTCCCTTCCGGCCATGGGCCTCGGTCGCCTGGATGCTGCGGGGAGCAAGAGCATCCTTTCCGAGCCGTCGCCGAACATACCGCCGGCCATCTGAAACCCCAAGCACAATCTTGGACTCGTCTGAGTTAATCAGAACGCCCCGGAGGAAGGTATCCTCCACAGTCCAGTCCTTGTAGCGCTCATACATGGACTGGCGCTGTGCAATGTGCCTGGGCAGCAGATTGGGCTTCTTCCGCTGGGCAAAGCCGCGTAGACCAAATCGGGCGAGAGAATTGCGAACCTGTGTCAGAAAGCATGTTACAACAAGAAAACACTCCGAAAATCAAGCAAACGCACTGTACGGGCAGGTCTGTCATCAAACATGCCTCCCTGACATCTTCTCCATCGATGAGCTCCCCGGATTCAAGTCTTTCCTCAGCCTCTTTCAGCTGCTCATCCGAAATCAATCTCTTTCTCCCTGAGCGGCCGCGGCGGCCGTCATAGTAGCAGTCCCCATCATGGGCCTTTACGGTGTTGTAGTTGTTGGATAGGGTCCTCGGGTCAATGCGTTTGAAGGGAGTGCGCTGGCAGATCTGCGCAAATGATAGGCCGAGGTCGTCATGGAGAATCACGGCTTTTGCACGCTTTGTTGGCGTGCATTTCGTTGTATTGGCAGCACTGGGTGTGCTGGGTAGTGTAGTCGTCTGCTCGCGGGCCATAGCTAGTGTAGAGGACAAGTTGTTGTGGGGCAGCGACGTCAGCGAGCTCAATTTGATGGCATTTCCCAAAAAGGCAAGAAATTTGATCTTGCCGCAACTGTAGGTGACCAGCGAACACCTGATTGTTTTGAAAGTTCATTTTTGTGAGTTATCATTATTGCATCATGCCAGGCCTTTGCTTGATCAGAGACTGTTCTACTGTTGCGCAGTGTCCAAGATTGGTAGTCCAAATTTTCAATTTGATTCAGAGTAAGAAGACACCAATTGCAAAATTGAGTTGCATTGAACGCCATGTAGCCTGCCACTTTACGGATAGCCTGTAAATCAGCTATGAGCGGAACCACTGGAGTTGCGACATGAGTCCCTGCAGGATTTTGATATGTTGGCAGAACCTTCCCAGGAAGAGCAAAGGAGCTCATCATGTTGGCAAAAGCAATGAGAACATTCGTGATTGTCCAAACATTAGGGGCACCAGGACCTGGTATAAGTCCGAAGATAAAAATGTTTTCTAGGTTAAATCGAACTTCGATGGGAAGGCTGAGGCAGTACAAAACAATGACTCCATATGAGACCACTGGACCTAGAGAATATTTGAGTCAATGTAATTGTAACTTGAAAGCAAGGAGCAGCTTACCAGCAATCTTGTTCATAAAAGGATTAAACCAATCAACGTAGGAGCCAAAGACCAGATGGTATCTGGAGAGCAGAAAATTCCCAAGACTTCGCCAAGCGGGGCTGTCATGGATGTCGTTCATTACCACTGGTTGTGGCACATTTAACCGTGCTTGATCTTCTCTGTAAAGTCTTTTCAAGATGATCCTCAATGTCCTTTCTGGAAAGGAAAAATTGTAGCCAAGACTCAAATGACTGAGTTGGATAGAAGCATTTAGGGACCTTCTTTCTAGTTCCATTGCGAAGTTGAACCTGTTTCCAGAGTGTAGTGCCACAAGGTACAGCCCGCGGTGATTTTTCCCAGTCACAGAGAGTTGGAAGATTTTGCATTGTATACGGCTTGTAGCAAGTGGGACAGCAAGGAGTTCGGATGATTTCAGGCTCTAGCATGCCTTTGTAGGCAGATCGTATATCTTGCGGAATACCAGCAGTTGGAGATTCAATGTCATACCCAGCAACCTGAAGCACCCCGAAGATCAAAGTAATTGTTGCCTGAACAATCAGACCTAGAGCCTTGAGTAAAATTCCAGAGTTTCTGCGACTCAATCCAACATGAAGATTTGCCCAAACTGCCAGTGTTACGCAGAGGCCAACAATAGGAGCCAGAGCTACAGATGAAGCTTCACCAAAATGTAGCTTAGCATAGTATTGATTTTGTACCTGTTTGAAAGACATCCCGTGAAGGCAATGACGGTCGTACCTGGTTTTTCGGCTCTTGGTCTTGTATGATTGTATCGTAAACTCCTGTCTGGGCACGTAATTCCTCAAGGTAATCTGTTTCCTGGTGATCGTGGTGTGTAGATGCGCCAACTAGTTTTCCTTGTTGAATTTGTCCATGCACTAGCACTGTAGACTTGATACAGCGAGAACACGTACAAAGCACTCGTTTAGGTGCAGCAGATTGGGGGAGGGGCAGATCCATGAGACGAGCCATCCATATCGGCGGCTCTCAACCGTAACCAATCTCTTCAGGTATGAAGAGAAAAGAAGGTAGCCAGTAAAGTAGGTAGCAAATGCCATGATCCTCTCCACCACCTCAGACACACGCTCTTCCATCTCCTCCTCATCCTCCTCATCCGTTTCCCAGTCTCCCTCATCTTCAGAGACTGACTATTTCCACATCAGAGTCCTCCTCCCCCTCTTCATTCCCCTGCTCCCTAGACTCCTCCTTCATCCTCACTTCAGGCCTCAGTGTCCAGTAAAGCGACGGCCATATGCACTGTGAAGGTAGAGGTACATGAAAATCACGTACCTCGGTACCCCGATTTTCATGTACCCACACTCTGAATATCAGCCAACGTAACTTGAGTTTCATGTCCTATTCCCTGAATGAAATCATGTTCCTTTTCGACGTTTTCATGTGCCATTTTCATGTACCGATTCAGAACCCCTCCCAAAACCATAGGAATTGTCCATAATCGAGGTGGGGCCGATTGAATTTATAGGACAAATATATGATATTGGAACTCTATATAGCAGATATGAGTGCGCTTGATGCCCTCGCTCAAGCGCGAGGGCGGCGGCGGCATTGACAGCGACAGTGACGGCGACGGCGAGATGCGTTCGCGAGGTGGTCGTGGTGGGAGGGAAGTATAAGAGCGTTGTGAGAGCGTCCGCACATGCAGCATGTGCTGCGGATCTGGAGCTCTGACATCACTTCCCGGCATTTCGGCATTTGGACTTGCACATTCTTTTGTGATTTCTGCTCAGCACCACCCTCCGATTTTCATGTCAAGTTCCTGTAAGGCAGTTAGATTGAGCGTTTGAGATCAAGGATCATCATACCTGTCCCAGACATGTTCATCTTCGTCAGCTCAAACAACTGCTTCACCACTAGCTCCTCCAGTTTGTTGACAGCCAGTCTATAATCCCGGGTGGGACAAGCAGGACACGCCAACTCACCCTATAAATTTGTAAGCTGCCGCTCCGCCCTCCTTGCTTTCTCCCATTGTTGGGAAAATGGCTGAAGCAGAATTTGAACCTGCGACCTTTTTTTTTTTTTTTTTTTTGATGTTCGTGCGAACTTTGTTCGCGTGACTTTTACGGCAACTGATAATGGATCAGCCCCGCAAGTCCGAAAGATAAGGAGGAACACATGACCTCCAAAGGGGGTGGGAAATCCAAAGGGTAGGAATGCCTTTACGCACGAACGGCTGTCGCCGAACAGTGTGGGACTCTGCCGAATCCGGCAATACCCACTAAACCTCCCAAAAGTGGCTTCTGTGAGGTTTGAGCTCTCGCCATCGCGAGACTCACGGCATTCAGTTTACCTAAAGCCAGGGGTGCAGGAAAGCCATTACACCATGCAACCCCAAACCTGTGACCTTCTCATGTCATGTGAGATGCTCTAACCCGAAGGTATCGAAACTGAGCTATTCTGCCAATAGTGTGAATGGGACACGTGTTGGTATCATACATCTTATGTTGCTTAATGTCTGACCAGCAGCAAGAGGAGAATAGTCAGTGAGGAAGCAGAGTTAGGTGGAAAGAGAGAAAGACGTGTGAAGATCTCGAGGTGAAGTTGAATGGACAGACCAAAGTCGCAGCAGGTGCAGGAGGTGGTACAACAGCAGAGCAACAGCAGGGGACAGCGGGCAGAGGCAGGGGGGTTAAACGCGGTTTTTGGGTTCCCTCTTTTGTCCTGCCGCCCAACGTGTGTTGCGCCTCTGTTCAAAGCCCAAGCGTTGTTCAGAGGGAGACAAGACAGGTTTTTAGGATGAACACGCCACGCGTTTTTTTCATAGCTGATTCTGAAAGTGCCGATCCCGGTCGCCTGGTGGCTCCTTGTGGCTGCTGTTGGCATCCTATGCTACAGGAGCGACAAGAGCACTGGAACGTACTGCAGGTAGCTCTTTCATTTGACAATCGAGGCTTTCTGAGTTGGATGTGAACTGTTGCAAACAAGCCAAGGAAGGCCATCATCCTAAGTCAAACTTGAGAAGAAGCAGACTGAACGTGTCAATGTTGTCATGTGCCTTAATGAATGTGTCACGTGTTCCCCCCGTTGTGTTGGTATTTAACCAAAGCTAATCTCCTCAACACTAAACGCAGCATAGTACACCGTTCCCACCCCAGACTCACGCTGCCTCCGCAGCAGTTGGAACGTTACAGATTGAAGAGCCGGGTGAGTGTTTCATCTGTGATTCAGAATGCATGCAGACAGCCCCAGCAGCGTTTCGTTCTTCAACCTTATCAAATCAGCCACCTACTCCATATTTTCGGCCCTAGACTTAATCTAGAATCGGCGCAAATTCTGCATATGTATTGTCAGCACGACTTCGAGAAAACTGTCATGGCCATGCTTGAAGGTACGCCTGTCTCACCCGGCCCTTGTCGTTGCTCTCAATCTCCTTAGACCTAGCAAATGATGGAAAATGAAAACAATGCAGAGGGATGAGAGATTGAGCGAGAGCCTTGAGCCAGAGAGTGATAAGTTTGGCGGACATGACGCCACATCAAATTGAGTATCGTAGTGTTTGGATTTGATCCAGTGGCAGTTCTGTCTTCTTCTCGGCCACCATGTTGCAAGCCTCCAGTCCTTCCGTTCACAGATCACACAACAAAAGCCGCAAAGATAAGGGTGAGATACCACCTGTCATATTTAGCTGTCCAGAACAGTTAATTTCTTGGGTTGGTAGCTCAAGTGACTCCTTGGTCACAGCTGAGCCTAACACCCACCCAGTTAGATGAAGCAGAAGATTGCGCGTCTTCGATTCTAATTTTCCATGGTCTTGAGTACGTGTTTCGTGGTCTGTGTCCCCGCTCCGACTCTGCTACTTTCCTCAACAGCTGCTGTGGTCCCTTCCGACTTTCTGTCCATTCCACCACACTCTCCGCCTCTACCGTGCTTACTCTGCACACTGCAACACTGCAAATGCACCCTCTTCCAGCCTGTGCTTGTCTTTAACCCCCCGTGCAGGTCGATTGCACTGAACCCTTTGCGTTTGCTATCCTTTCGCTGCGCACTGCAGTCCCCTCCGTCCTTGCCACTCTCCAGCACCTGTATTCGCTGTGGTCTACAGACAGATTGCGTTGATCGGACTTCATTCAGGCCTATGCCGACTTTTTTCATTTGTTGTCCAATCCGCAGCCCCTCAGAATGTAATCAATTCCTCTTCTTATCTTTGCATCAGCTTGGTCGTCTATTTGCCTTACTTACTTTGCACCACCATGTATAGCTATAGCAAATGTATCTACTTCACCAAAATTCCTATTTGTCAGTTGCATTCGTATGCAAAAGATGGATTTCAAGCATTTTGAAACTACGTGCTTTTTTTTGAATTTTTAAAATTGTCCAGATGATCTTTAGGGCCAGTCTTTGCACAAAGGTACAAGTCGCTACAAATTTTCTACAATCTCACCTTAGGCAACTGATAAGCCCTGTTCATGTTGGGCGTTGAGCTTTCATCCTCATTGCACGCCTTTAAATCTTTGTCACCTTCTTCGCCGTTGATAGCAAGTTTGACATATGTTCTATTGCTGATTTGCCATACAATTAGTGATAGTTAGAGAAGATATTGTCTTGCAAACTTACAGTATACTTTTTGAGGGTACTGGAGGTTCGGAAAAAGTTGACCAAGGTCGACATCTCGTTCTCTAAGCTCGCGATTCGGAACTGAAAAAGAACAGATAAAGATATCAATATCTGTTACAAAAAACAGAGGCACACACAAGCCGTAGGTTCACCAGTGAGAGACATGGCAAGGGTGTGATCAGAGTATGGTCAGTGGTTAAGAATGAGATGGGTCAGTGATGTCTGGGAGTGATCGATATCAGCATAGCCTCCTGTTTGACAGAAGCTGTCAAAGAAAATGTGGGAAAGAAGAAAGGCCGAGATGACTTCATTAATTGGAGTCAAATTGAACATGTTGAGTGCATCCAGAGTCGAATAGAGGCACTGAGCAAGCAAACCACACCGTGATGCAAAAGGTTGTGTCAATGCATTAACACCAGACAGAAGGATTGGGTGAATAAACTTCCAGCTGTGGAATTTATGCTGAATTCAGCTCGCCGAGATACGACGGGATATTCCCCATTCTTCTTGAACACAGGCAGAATGCTCTGTTCATTACTGTGAAATTTGGATTGCTCCTGTGAATTCTCTAGAATCGCTAACTTTGCACTCCAACACTGCCTTGCCGTCATGGCTGCTCATGACAGTGTGATTGCAGCGCAAGTCTCACTCAGCTAACTGCAAGTTGTTGAACAGGCAAGCACAGAGGTCTGAAGTCAACAGTGAGAACTGTAGTAGATTGCAATGTGAAGTAAATACTTGCCTGAAGTCAACAGTGAGAACTGAGGACTCAAGGCACTAGCTAGGCTGTATATATAGGTACAGGAACAAAGGGAATGCTACATATGGTAGATAAAGGGAAGACCTAATTGGGCACAAAGGAACTAGCTAATTGGGAACAAGGGGATTAAGCCATAAAGAGAACAAAGGACATAGGAGCAGTAGGATCAGATATCAATGATAGAATCATAAAGGATCAATGTGGTGACACTCATGAGAGTGAGAGATGTCAGAGGCAAAACCCACATTCCAACAAGTTGCAATTCACTGTCTCTCTTTCTACTACATATCAAACTATTGATCAATATATGTTTAGGTTTGCGCCAAACCCATCATCTTTATTGATGAGAAGCAAAAGAAAAGGCCGCAATTCACCGGGATCCCTTTTGATCTGTATAGAACAATCTCTGTGCTTACTGTGTTGCACTAGTTGTTTGTCCACCAAATTCTGTTGGAATTGTGGTGGAGCATAGTGCTACCTATACACTGCAATGTCTTGGTGGTCATAAAAAACTCATTTATAACACTGGTACAGTAGGCCCTATGGATTGAACATCTTGCTCTTCGGCCTATTTCCACGCATAATCGTTTTAGTAGGTAACATCTCTTTCAGCCTTGCAAAGGATATGAGCTCGTTGATGTTGCACTGATGATAAAATGCTGCGTCCAATTTATTTAGTTTTGTGCATCGCGGTTCAAGAGCTTGACGACAGTGATGGAACTGAAGTTGCGCCGCTTGCTGGAAACCAATTGTGTTTCTTTCCATGGGCGTTATAAGTGTTTGGTACATGTTGTGAGCAAGACTGTGAATAGAAACCAGAGAATGTAAGTACTGGCAACGAGAATGAAGCACTTACGCACTCGCAGGCCATGATATGATGGACTTGACGAGTTTGTGGACTGGACAGTGACCAAGTTGTTGGCTTTGTTCTCTGGAAAGCAAGGTGAGTGTACCTTTGGTGTTGTCCAATGGAGGGCAAGAAAGACAAAGGTCAGTGTGTTGGAATGTGGGTTTTGCCTCTGACATCTCTCACTCTCATGAGTGTCACCACTTTGATCCTTCATGATCCTATACCACTTTGATCCTTCATGATCCTATCATCAATATCTGATCCTACTGATCCTATGCACCCCTATGATCCTTTATGATCCTATCATTGATACCTGATCCTACTGATCCTATGTCCCTTGTTCCCAATTAGGTAGTTCCTTTGTGCCCAATTAGGTCTTCCCTTTATCTTACCATATGTAGCATTCCCTTTGTTCCTGTACATATATATACAGCCTAGCTAGTGCCTTGAGTCCTGAGTTCTCACTGTTGACTTCAGACCTCTGTGCTTGCCTGTTCAACAGGTTATGGGCCCCGGCCTTTGAACATCTCCTGAGTTTATCATCCTGAGATCTCATCCCTCTGCGCTCTTCACTCTCTTTGCCCTTATAGTGTGTGTGTTTAAGTCCCTTTAAGTCTTGTAGTTAGGAACACCAACTGTTGGGACAAATCCTCTTTGAGAGGTAGTCTTTGATCCACCAGAAAACAAATGGTAGTCAATCCTGTTGATTCTGGGGTTAGGGCCTGAATGCCTTACAACTGGGTGTTCTTTAGCATCAGTTACATACCTACTTTGGTTTCCTCTCCACACACACACTCCTGAGGGCGCCATCTGTTTGTGCAGGTGGTTTTAGCATCTTTCCTGCGCATTTCCATTCCCTATATCCCCCATATTCTCTCCCTGCCATGACTCATGATGAGAGGCTTCCCATCCTTACCAAGGAGTCTATATTCTCTAACTGGTCCAGTGACTCCAAGGCTAAACTCAAAACCAAGGGTGTCTGGTCTTACTGCCTGCCTGCAGCTTCTGATGCAGAAATCAACACAGAGGCTAGAGACAGATGCTCTGGTCTCTTGTGGCAGATGTTGGGTGATGATGTCAAGCCTCTTGTCAAGGAACATGAGGATGATCCTTGCTATCTTTGGACAGCTTTGGAACAGCGCTTTTCCCCTAGAAAGGCAGGTGCTCGTTTCACTGCTTACCGCACTCTCACCTCTATTCGTCTTGGTGAGGGTGAGAGCTTAATCTCTCTGGTTGGTCGCACTGCTACTGCCATGAGAGCGCTCAAAGAGTCTCGCACCAAGGACTTCACTCTAGACAATGCAGATGCAGAGTTGCATGCCATGGTCCTCCTTATGGCTCTCCCTGATGAAGGGCGCCCTTTGAGCAATCCCCTGATGATCTGGATGCCACTAAAGTCGAACTTGCCTATACCAATGACCAGGCATTCAGATCTGCTAATCAGGGAGATGCCAACCAGAATCCTCTCTCTGGTCTGGCCATGGTTGTATCTACCTCTGCTCCTGCTGCCCCCTCATCTCCTGCTGTTGCTCTTGCTGCTGCACCACCTCCCGCACCTGCTGCGACTTCGGTCTGCCCAGGGTGTGGGAAATCTCAATCGCTGCTTCAAGTTCCTTGAACTTATTGGAAAGAAGCAACCTGGTGGTGGTCCAAATGCAACGTCCCAAGTGGCCTCTAATGCAAGTCTTCCCACTTCAGCTTTTGCTGACTGGGATATTACTCGGAGAGTTAAAGCGTACTCGCATTGTTAGCTAGATGGTGCACAGATGGCTAAGCTTGAGTACAACTTATAATTATCCAGAAATGGGTAAGTGTACACTGTAGCTAACCAGTATTGGGAGATTCGACAACAAGTCGAGGGAACACGAGTAATCTATCTCATAACCTCATTTCTATTACCTATCTGGCTACTCCATTCTCATAGAACAGAACACTGTCTGTTTTGTTAGGGTCGTGAAACATTCTTTGAAGCGGATATTGACAAGGGGAACCTTCTTCATAGCTCTTCAATCCTTCTGCATCTCTAGCCTTCCTGACAAAATCCCGCGCCAACTTTGTACTATAAGAAGCCATTGTGAGTCTGAGATTGTGTTTGAATGGAGTGAATTGGGTGAAAATTTCCGCATTCGGGGTTGCAGTTTTCAGTGGTACTGCAAGAGTGTGAGGCCCAGATTCAAGAGACTCGGCTGCTGCAAGAGAGACATTAGCGGAAACAGCTCAAAACACACTGAGAATATATCTTCTTTCCACTCCAGTACCTTGTCTCCACGCTGGCAGTTATACTGTCCAGCGATCCAATCTCTCCATTCTCTGTACTTGACACGAACTCCATCAGCCTCCTCAATTTCAAAGTCAGGGATCGTTATCAGTGTACCAGCAATAATCAATCGCAGGCAGGAGCATAAGCACACAAGCAATGTCCAGCCACCCATGCGCATGAGGAAGATCTGGCAAATACGCTGCCAAGATCTCTGTATCTTCTGGGCAAACAGTTCCGAGTACGGGGGCTCCCGAAATCCGAGACTGGCAAGAACATCCTCAACGCTTCTCAGCATTGCCTGTAGAAATGTCAACTGAGATCTTTTCTTTCGTTTTGAAACACTCACACCAGGATCTGTGCCTTCTTCCATCTCCTCGTCTTCCAATTCGGGATCCCATTCCTCTCTTTCTGAAATGTCCATCTGCTCAGATTTTTAGTCAGATTATAATCACTAAAAACCAACGGAGAAGATGAGTAACCTTGTCTTCAACGCCATCTTCTTTACGTCTCTTCACGCATAGCAGCCCTTGATCCGGATCCTTTGCGCCTTGCTTGGCGTGGTTGGGGCTTGATCAACACAATTTCTGAAACGTCTACGGTCTTCGCAGAGTCTGCAATGCGAGCACTGCAGCGTGGCTCATCTGTCTCAGCAGGTGAATCGTCAGGCTGATCATCGGGAATCTCCGACATTGGGCTGGGGACATCAACATTGCCACCGACTTCTGCTCCCAGTCAGTTCTGATCTCACAGTAAAAGTAAAACAAACCTTGTTGACTCGGGATTTCTATGTCGGTGTTTAAGATGCTAATCTAATCCACATAGACAAAGTGTATTACATACCTCGGTCCGCCACGGCACCGTCGTTCTCATTAACATCCAGATCCTGATTCACTGGAGCTGCTGTAGGTTGTTTGCATGAGCTGGGCACTACTGTGTGTCAAATAGGCAAACACCCGTATTGGAATCATTTGTTCCTTCTTGCCCATTCAAGTTGGCGTCCTTTAAGACACGCTCAATAGACGTGGAGTCTGAGTCTGGCTGAAATTGATGATCAGAAAATTCTACCTCGCTCTCCAGCCTTTATGTATTCCTCTTGACTGGTCCACCACCGCTCAATATCCATCTTCACCTCCAATTCCTCGCATGCCCTGATTGCTCTTAAATAACCCTCCCAAACATGTCTTCTAACAACGGGCTTGGCAGGGGAATCTCGAGCACACACCTGGTTTTTCCGTTTCCTGTGGAAGGCATGGAATCAGCGTTCCATGGAAACCGTGCAAGGCCAACCCACCTTTTCTCTTCCAAGACTGTTATCCGCCTGTAATACTCCATCTGGTCCGTCTCCTCCTCGGGCTCCTTAATCAGCTTTCTGAAATACTTGTCTCCATCCTCAGCCTCTCCTTGAACACATCCTTATTTGGAATCCTCGCCTGTTGCATCGCAAACTTGAGGGAGGGCTCCAAGCCCAAAAGCTCCAGCGCCTGCTTGTAGTTGTTGATTAGGAAAGTACCTGAACTTCAATCAGGCTATGTGGTGTCTTGAGAGGGAACAACTTACTCAGATTAGCGTATGTATCAAAGGGTGTCAAAGGTGTCAGTATGCGCCAAGTATGTGGCTATAGACTGTCTTCGGTGGAACACACTGGCATATCGCACTGCCCGAGAAAGGGAGTTTGATTTAGAGAAGAACCTCTCACATCCCTCTAGGTCCTCAAGTCCCAGCCCGTTAACGTAGGTTGCCAGGTACTTCAGTTGACACAAGCGGTTGTGTGCATGACCATGAAATGCTCCCACCAGAGTCTTCAGATTGAGAGCTTTTGCTTTCTCGCCAAGAGGGGAGTTTCGGATGGTAATGCAGAAGCCACAGCCAATGTTGTAGGCTATGCCGGTCCGTACTTGGCTCTGTACATATAAGGTTAATCGCTTCCATGGCTTCCACGGTAACTATGGCACTCACAGCTCCCCACTCTTGACCATGTCTGCAATGAGTATCACAAAGCCATGGCGACATAGAGCCAGGAAAACCCCCGTCTCATCAAAGACCCCCCACATCTGTGCGGTCCGCTCCTCCGACATGTTCTTCCACCGTTCCTGACACTCTGACTCCTCCTTCGTTGAGCCCTTCTGCAGATACAGTTAGCCAACTCAAAGACTTTTCAGTGAAATACCATACCGGCTTCTTGAGCAGAGTTGCCAACACCTCTTTTGCCCACCTATCTACCTCATCACGCCTCAGAAAGTAGGTTCCTCCCACATCCTCCGCCCTCGGATCAGGTCTCTCGCATTCCCCTCTTGTTGACTCCCCATTCTCGTCCTTCCACCACCTAGTCAACAAAACTTGAAGTTCAAAACCTCTATCGCTCTGATTTTTCGATATTTCAACATGGCAAATCGGCCACCTCCTCCTGTACCCAGGCGACGAGTTGTATTTCATTCCCTCCTCTTGGTGCTTCAACCTTCTCGCAAAAAATCACCAACTCTGAAGAATCCTCGTCTCCTTCAAATATTTCGAAACCTGCATTCCAACCCGCAGCTATGAGCGAAACAGGTAATACGCGAGCTACTAGTAGAGGGCGTAACACGTGTATAAGAGTGTGCAAATATATGAATGAGAATACTTGAGTTCGAAAACCCTTATATAATCAGTCAAATGTTATCCAAGACTTACTGATAACTTCATGAAGTCTGAACCGTAAGATCTATTCGGTATTTCAAGTCTAGCAACAAGAGAATATGAATAGAGGTTCTCTAAATGTACTGTAAAGTCTAACAAAGTTACAGCTACTCAAAGATCTTGGTCCCACAGAGTGGTTGTTAGGGATCAAGATCGAGCGTGACCCCCAGACTGGAGCCATTACCCTATCTCAGCGCCAGTATGCTCTGGACATGCTTGAGGACTTCAACATGTCGGACTGTCATCCTGTTTCGACGCCAATGCTCCCTGATCTAGTTTTGACCAAGGAGATGGGTGCCAAGTCAGATGAGGAAGCCAAGAAGTACCATGGCAGCCGTTGGTCGCCTCATCTATTTGGCTACTCAAACGCGTCCTGACTTGTCCTATGTTGTTGGAGTTCTTGCACGGTTCAATTCCAATCCTGGTGAACTCCACTGGAAGGCTGTCAAACATGTGTTCCGTTACATCAAAGGAACACTTGATTATGGCATCACCTATACAAAATCACCTCAGCCCGTGCCTCCCATCACTTATGCTGATGCCAATCATGGTGGTTGTCCAGACACTGGCAAAAGCACTGGAGGTTACGTGGTAATGATGTGGTGGACCAGTGAGCTGGAGGAGCAAGTTGCAATCTACTGTCTCTCTTTCTACTACTGAGGCAGAATATCTTGCTGCCTTGGAAGCTGGAAAGGAGATCAAGTGGGTGCGCAATCTGCTCCATGAACTGGGCTATGGAGTGTCTGGCCCTTCCCTTCTCCTCATGGACAACCAGTCTGCAATCCAGGTTGCTAAAAATCCTGAGCACCATGGACGTATGAAGCACTTGGACTTGGCCTTTTATTGGCTCAGAGATCAAGTTGCTAAACGGTTCATCTCTGTGCTATATTCCCACTGGAGATCAACTTGCAGATATCCTAACCAAGGCCCTTGCACGTCCTCTTGTGGAAAAGTTGCGTGGTCTGATAGGATTACGGGGGAGATGAGCGAGACTTGTCTCGTCACGGGGGAGTGTTGGAATGTGGGTTTTGCCTCTGACATCTCTCACTCTATGAGTGTCACCACTTTGATCCTTTATGATCCTATCATTGATATCTGATCCTACTGATCCTATGTCCTTTGTTCTCTTTATGGCTTAATCCCCTTGTTCCCAATTAGCTAGTTCCTTTGTGCCCAATTAGGTCTTCCCTTTATCTTACCATATGTAGCATTCCCTTTGTTCCTGTACATATATATACAGCCTAGCTAGTGCCTTGAGTCCTCAGTTTTCACTGTTGACTTCAGGCAAGTATCTACTTCACATTGCAATCTACTAGAGTTCTCACTGTTGACTTCAGACCTCTGTGCTTGCCTGTTCAACAGAAAGACCTAAGCAAGTAGGGGTAACACGTCTGGGGTTGTTGGGGCCGCAGAAGGGTGGGAACGAGCCGAAATCACAGCAAACACTGATTTTGACGATGCGCACGATCCAGACGTGATGAAAGCTTGAGAACGCGAGTGGCAATGGGAAAAGACATAGAATCGGGTGTTTAGGGCCATGAGAGACGCAGAAGGGTGGAAACAAGCGAAAAGCGCCGCAAACACCGGTTTTGGCGGTGTGCACGATGCAGATGTGCTTAGAGCATTAAACTGCAGGTAAACAGTGGTGAAAGACATAGAGTCGCAGGGGTGGGGCGTTTGAAGTCATGAGAGCCACAGGAGGGTGGGAACAGGCATATGATCCAGAGGCAGGAAACTGACGGAGTATGCCTAGAACAACTCTACAAAGACTTCGCTAAAACCCTAAGTCAATGTGAGCTAGCATTACCGAGAACAAGAGAGGACTGACTCTGCTGCGTCTGTAAGTAGCCCTCAATCCCCTTCGAAATCTCCCCAACACAAGTAGAGCAACCAGGCCTAATGAGCAACATGCCCAGCAGTCAATAAACCAGACGAGAAGGCAAAGGGAGGAAGCCGGAGCGACGAGGAAGAGGGTAAGGAAGCGAGGGTGTGAGAAGGTGTTGGTAAACAAGGACAAGCAATCATGGCTTCGACTCGGACGCCTATCTTTGTTTTACCCTTTTCTTTCTCTACTCGTGCCTGGTCCCAGGCCTCCCCCAAGGCCAGGGATTTATACTATCCCGCATCTCCTCTAGGGCACGGAACCGAGCCTCCCCTAGAGCTTGGGTTTAGACCGGGCCTCCCAGCCTCACGTCGACTTTCTCAGTGTTTTTTTTTTTGTTTGATGTCGACAAAAAAAGAATGCGTGATACTTGCTAAGTGTTCAGCGGAATGAGAGCTCGCACATGCAGCTGGTCTTGCTTAGCAAGATACTAGAGGGATTTGGAAGACACAATACACTAGGTACTATTATTTCTGTCTCAAAATCAGGTTACTAATAGCTGAAGACATGATCACTCTCACAACGAACACTTTTCACCCTCGTACAGAGTTGAAGTCTGCTTAACTCCTACCTCACTCTTTTGTTTTCTCACTCAAACATCAAGAAGCCTGCTTTGTTATTGCTAATCACAAAATTACGATTTGAAGAGAGCGAGATTGAACAAAACCAATACACAGTTTGAATACATAGAAATGCAGAGGGCGCAGTTACTAAGTGTTCATAATAGAAAGTAACTAAAAATAATAGACAGTAACTAAAATTCTCCCAAGGAGGTGGTGTCCATGAACCGGAATGGCACACAAGCCTTGCTTTGATCCAAGATCTTGAGAAGATATCATTGTCTCTGTGAGACTCGCTTGGGGTGTCTTCACGTCGTCACCATTCTTAGCAGATATACCTAGAAGTTGAAGTACAGTTCCATTGGGTATGTTTTTGGATGCACGAAGAGCATGTCATCTTGCAGATCACTGCTAACGCCGGGCCACATGTAGGGCTCAATTTTGAGTACGCTAATCAGAATGGATAACTATCGTTGTTCTGGAGTAGCAGTTTAAGATGATAAATTCTAAGGGTGTAAGACAACAAACTGTACCATGGCGTCTTCAGAGATCAGCGAAAAGCATGCATTATCGCATGGTTCGTCAACCAGTGCCGCCTTTTCTACTGTTCTTAGAAAGCCCAGTCACCTCAATACGTGACAATGCACAAATAAGAAAAGTGACACTGTCTGTACCAAACCACGCCAAACACCGCGTACAACAAGAGCATTTGTCCCAACAGTTGGTGTTTCTAACTACAAACACTTAAACAAGGGCAGAATGAGATCTCAGGATGATCAACTTAGGGGATGGTGAGCCCACAATGTGAAGTAAATACTTGCCTGAAGTCAATGAGGACTCCTAGCTAGGCTGGATATAGGTACATGAACAAAGGGAATGCTACATTATGATAGATAAAGGGAAGACCCAATCGGGCACCCATAAAGAGTAGGATCAGATATCAATGATAGAATCACAGAGGGTCAAGCTGAAAGTGAGAGATGTTAGAGGCAAAACCCACATTCCATCGAGAGCCAACCTGCGACCTCTGTTCTAATCCAAAGGACTGAGCTATTCTGCGAACGTAAACCCCAAACTTCAACAGGAAGAGTCAGCAGGAGCGGCTACAGCATTGGAGGCAGTAGCAGGAACCTCTGCAACAAATCAGGAGCATCAGAGCAACCCTCATAAACCAGACCGATGTGATGGAAGCGAGACTTCATGAGATGCTAAAACAGGGGCTGGGAGGTACAGAGAGAGAGCAAGAAAGATATTGATTGCTGGAAATAGGGTGCTCGAAGTCAGAAAGAGTAAGCAATGTGCTTGGCAGAATTGCAGTGGTCCCACAAAAGTAATAGCATAGATTTAATATGAATCTGGACAGGTGTCAAATGGAAAACACCAAGCCAATGAGGCTTTAGATAGATGATGTCAATGCTGCAAGTTCTGTTTGGTGTGGTTTGGTACGGACAGTGTTGCTTCCCTTTCGTACATTGTCACATATTTAGGTACAATGTGACTGGGCTTTTCGCCTGTGCCGTTTTTGCCTTTTTGGCTTCCATCTGGTGTACACCCTCCAACAATCTTCTCACTCTCATTGGCTTTTCCATTACAGTGCTATTCCATGCTTCTTATGGAAGGAAAAGTGAAAGCCTGTCTTTTCTTATTGTAAAATCAGGTTCTGTGATTGGATGAAGTCTTGATTACATTGACATTTCTGTGAATGCTTAGTATTTTTATTTAGAATCAGGTTCTGTGAAACTGTCACTCATACACCTGACACAAATGGAGTCCAAGCTCTTTGCCCAAACCGCTCTCTACAACATCAGCCATCTGAGATGTGCTGCTTAGTTTTTGAAACAGTCAGAGGAGAGAATATGCGGATGGAGTGGGAAAACAATAGATTCTGAATTCTGAGATGAGGCCGAGGCTTCTGTCTCTTTTCATTTGATACAGACAGTGTCGCTGGACTTACACTTGGCACGTAATTTAGCATATCCGAATCTTTAATTTGTGTTCTGCATTTCGGGGTGAGTGCATGGGGTCAAGAGAACCTATCTCATACCTGTCTTCTTCTTCTGCTCATACGTTCGTTCCACCCTATCAAGCTCAAACTTGCAATTTCGCAGCTTCTCCCACCCCGTTCATGTGCTTCGCTATAAACTTGCTTGCTATCAGATCGCGCAATTCTAAACATCAGTGCCTTCTGTACCTATATATACAGCCTAGCTAGTGCTTTAAGTCCCCAGTTCTCACTGTTGACTTCAGACAAGTATTTACTTCACATTGCAATCCTTGCCTGTTCACCTGTTTTCTACAAGTGGAGCTGCGAGACATTTTCACTGTACCTAAAGAGGTCAGTACATTTGTTCCACTGACCTCGTTCTCCAAGTAGTTCCATCTATTGTTTCAGACAACTTAGCTCCCCAGAATTCAGAATTTGCTGCCTTCATTTTGGGGGAGGAGACAACAAACAAAGGGCAGTGTTTAAGAGAGCCAGTGAAGCAGCAGGATTGCGCATTGCTGATTTGTGGTGTTCAATTTTGGCCTGTGGTGTGGTGCAATCTGTTTGACAGGATATAACTATTGACAAAATGGTATATTGGGGAGATTGATAGCGCGTCTGACTGAGAGCGTGGATGCCAACACGAAGAAGCCAGGCTGAGGGATAGTGAATACTAGTTCAGGAACAACTGGCAAGACTCACCAATGACCACTGGAAGCAGCTACAAAAACACCGGTTGGCATTTAGGGTTGGTATCAATTATCTCAATGTGAATTGCGCTGTGAAGATTCTGAGCAGCCTGCAGCAGTCACCGCTGCAGGTTAACACTCAAGATTCTCTTCTTGCCTCACTGGTAATGCTGCTCCATGCAAATGACGAATTTGGGGAAGAACTGGCAGAATGGCTCAATTATGAGCACGCATGGTCCGTGTCAAGCCAGATATGTCTGTCACGCATATTGACAATTTTGTGTAGGTCAATATCTGCTGTCACTTCCATCCTATGGGTCATCATTTGTTAGATGGTCGTCGCGAACACGTGTAGGAGTGACACGGGCGCGCCTTATAGCGCGTGACCGTGTGACTCACGCCTCTCACCGCTTGCCATATCTTGGTCGCAGTGAGAGTTCGTTACTCACAGTAGGATACAGGTACATTTCTCATATCATTGCCTATGTTTTACCGTAATCAATTCGTTCACAGGTGTATGAATTTTTGTTCTGCACTGCTTCAGTGAGTATGCAGTGAGTGTCAGTGATCCCACAGTCAAAAAATCGACACTAAGTTATTGAGTCCTGCTCTTGTGCTGAATTGGAATACTAGTGCCAAACATGTTAAAGACAGTATTCAGCCAAACATATTTAGGTATTTTGTGACAATGTGACTAGGCTTTTCGCCTCCCATCTGGTGCTCTTTTTGCCTTTTCGGCTTCCATTTGGTGTACACCTTCCAACAGGTTATTGGGCCCTGCCTTGAACCAATCTTTACCTCATTCTCTCTTCCTCTGCCACTTTTCACCCTGCGCAATGGTTACATTCATCGTTGCTTGTGATTCAATTCTGACGCTTTCCATTCGACCCCAGTGGCAATCTTTCTGTATCTTTGATGACCTTCCTAGTGTTCCCCTCTTCACTATCTACCCCCATCTCGCCGCCCCCACTCCCGGAATGTGTCGCACGATGAAGTGCAGAGTTACGAAGTTGTTAGCAAAAAGCATGATTGAATAGTTGATTATTGTAGGTGACTAATAGAACAATGTAGCAACATTACAACAAAAAAAACTACTATGTTAACAAAACTTGGGTATCTTTGCCGCAGCGACGCCACAACAGAAACCCTCATGGGAGACGCTGGAGCTCTTCATGCACTTCAATGTAGATTGCTGGTGTCGTCGCCTCGCCGGGGACCGCTTCTTCACTCTTCGCCTCCTCTGAAGAGGACCGTGGGCGGGCGAACACTATGTCCTGCTGGCTTCGTTGGTGGTATTGTCTGTTGTTGAGGTAAGAGAGCCGTGGGGTTGGGGAGTGTGTGAGCATGGGGGCCGGGTGTGGAGTGGGTACATGGGGACGATTAGGGGGAGCGGATGTTGGCTGGTTCTATATAACAGTTCAGTTAAATTGAGAAAAAGGGCGACAGACTGAGCGCGATAGAGTTGAGAGGTGGGAGATGGTATCAAGGGAGATAGCAGGAGGTGGTGAATGACTTACGGAGTACCAATTTAATTCAACGCGTAATTTGGGATGTGTGTTAGTGTTGCTTCAGAATAGCTTGAATGTAGAACAACTTGCTGAACTCCTCGTTTTCGTTATGAGTGTTGGGCTTTCTTCGTTTGCTGAATTGAAATTGTTAACTCTTTTGCGAGAGAGTCAGTATGAGACAAGAAAACACTCCACGAAAGAAGAAAATACCGGAGAGAACACTGAGGAACGTACCCGAATCGTGTTTCAGAGGACTGCAAGCGCCCGTTCGCGCTCTCTTCTTTCTTTACCAAACCTTTCCCTCCACCACATTTTGACTTCCGCCCATTGCAGCCATAAGCGAAAGGAGACGGAAACACCGAAGGCAAAGGCACATAGGCCGAAGAAAAGTCCTAACGCTAAGGCAGGCCCTTTGGGCGCCCCCGAAGGCAAAGGGAAACCACTTGGGATTGTGAATGGGAGTGTGGATGGAGTGGGCGTGGATGAGTCGTTCAACGAATAAAATCAACTCTGAGTTTAGAATTTGTTTGTGAGATTACACTTTTGGTAGAGTGAAGAATAGAGAAGAATGAGAGAGAGGGATGAATCCAAAGGGTTTGAGTCAAGGGATGAATCTCCAGCCCAGCTGTCTCTTGGTTGGCAGCGGGATTCATCCATCACACAGGCAGGAAAAGATAGATCAAGTTCACGAAGGAGAGACTGAAGATGAATCCAGCGGACTGAAGATGATGAATCCACACACAGGAGAGACTGAAGATGACGGATGAATACAGCGGTCAGTCAGTCAAGCATGGATTCATCCGGGATGAGGCTGAGACTCAGCCCAAGTCCAAAAAGTCCAAGAGCAAGATCAAAAGCAAGATAAGGCCCACAGAGCAAGATAAGACGAATGAGCCGTAAGCAATCGCCAAGGCCAAGGCCAAGACCTCAGGAGGGAGGAGAGAGACTGGTCACAGCTTCGCTTCAGCCGGGAGATCGGTCGAATTATAAATTCTTTTCTAGTAATCACCTCTTGACTCGGGTCCAATACACCACCCAGATCTCCTTTAGTTACACTCAATATTTTAGGTTAAATGGCTGTTATGCCTGTGCACAACACCCTGCCAGTCTACCCCTCATTTGGATTCATCCGGATCTCCGGCTTCTTCCCAGGGCCCGCCAGCACCCTCATCCTTGCTCCGGCTTGCCAGACATCAATGCTGCCGGAGCAAGATGAGCTATATTCCAGTTCCCTATGCTGATCTCCTTACGGAGTCCTCACCCAACCGATCCTATGATTCCTATCCACCTTCCCTCACTCGGGTTATGTGGCACATCTCTGCTCAAGACTTCTGTTTTTTTTTCTTTCCACTCATCGACAGTGATCTGCCTGTCGCCTCCGTGAGGGTCGTAACGACTGAAGTTGGTAAAACTTGGTTCATAACTTTTTGCTGCTGGAACCGAAATTGTTGCTGTGACTCCATCTTTGATGCTGATACCGCTCATGTGGTGCGTGGATGACAAGATGGACTTGGCATTTGGGTACTTTTCTGGTCGGCAAGTCCGAAACGTACTATTCGTCATCGAAATCTTAAAACTCTCTTCTTGTACATAATTGGTGTGATTATTTGAACCACATTGGGGCATTCCGCTGTTTTCATGCTTTGAACGAGTATTTCCTGGCCTCAACCTCTAGTAGTGTCTCGGACGGGTGCTGTTGTTACCATTCCGGCCTACCCGTTCCATCCAATTTGCAATGCGCCTTTCCCAATTTAGCCGCTTGCCCTGCACATGGTCTGGAGCATCAATCACTGTCAGAGAGATCTGTGGTCCACAATTGCGTCCCGACGTGTTCCTATTCCCTTACATCGAGAAATGTTACAATGCATGTGCATTTCTTGCGCCTCTGCTACTTCCCATCTCACTGAGATACTAGTTTACCCTCGACTAGAGCTGTTGTTATATCGCCTTGCCACGTGGCGATAACCAGGCTTTATGACGACCTGGATTTTGTGAACTGGCGATAAGACCTATTGATTAGGGGTAAACGGCGCCGAGACCGCCTTCAAAGTGTGGACTGTAGCATAAAATTGATTTCTGAATTGCACTTAACTTTCCAGACGCCTCTGTACCACTACGAAAGTATACCAAGAATCTTTTCAAAGAATGTAGGGCTATATTTTGAGTCATCTTTTGCACTCAACGGTCTTAACCACTTAAGAGCTGCCCAAGAATGATTCTTACCTCGACAGAACCTTCTCAGAGCTCTCCTCAAGCTCTCCTGTCAACTTACATGACTTTTGGGTGCATTCAGACAACGGAATTTCGAGAGAAATATCTTGGGTCACCTGATATTCGCCATCTGGCGATATGGCCTGGCGATAACCAGTCGCCACATCGCCCGGCGATATCCTCTTGAATATCAATCGCCATCTGCACTACCCTCGACTATTACCACTGGCGACAAACCTTACATGTCCTACTGCAAAATTCTAGGGACACCTTCTCAACAATGATATATTATGACTTCTGATGGATGGTTCCGTATGTTCCGCAGCACATTTGGCCAAGGCACATTTTTGGGATCTGCCTTCTTTTGGATCTTTTCCGTTTCAATTGAATCTGCGTACCGATGACCCTTCCCACTGAACACGCGCCCCGTTGGTGAACGGATTGCTCCATACTACAATACTCCCCATTTGTGTTATCTACAGAATTCAATTTGCTATGTTGCTACTGCAATATGTCCGACTTGTATACTACAAGCTTGGGCGTGTTGGCGATGGCCGCTTACAAGAAAGAGCTTTACCGATCTGATCCCACTGGCTACAGTAAGTCCGTTACAGGTGTCTTCCGATATCTTTGTCTGCTGAAACGGATGTCAACATAGACTCGATTCCCAATGAGCTTGTTCATCGCATTCTATCTCTCGTTTCGGAGCCCTTCGACTTGGATCCCTCTTCCTGTATGACAGACATCCATCGGCTCCAAAGTGTTTGTCACCTCTGGAGAGAGATTGTTCACCACACTCCGCTGTTTTTCTCAAAAATACTGGTCGACTTCAAAAAACGTCCCGAGCATATACAAGATTGGGTTTCTAGATCTCGTCACACCCCTTTCTTTAACCATATTCTTTTCTTTGCATTGCGACGGAGAAAGAGCAGCTCCAACGAACCGGCTCATGCTCGATTTCATCAGCGTCCTTACACCTTACATGCCTAGGTGTAAAAAAATTTCTCTCCACGCGAATAACGCCTTTGCCGCGAACCTTCTTTTCGACGTCCTCATGCAGCTTAACGCGGGCTCTGTACCTGCCATTCATGTCGTAGCAGACGACGACAATATCTTACACCTACCAAGAGTGCTCACCGCAACGACCGCCACTGTGCGTCGCCGAAGGCTGTGCACTTGGGGTTCTACCGTCGTCGCTGAAACTCGTTGACATAGCGCCGAGTCTGGAGCTTACCGCGACGGAGATCGGAAACGCGCTGTCGGGTGTGCTTTCTCTGCAGGAACTTGTGCTGCAACGCGTGACCATACAGTACGATATCGGACCACGCGTCGTCCTCTCGTCATTGACGGCTCTCGACATTTCTGCGTCTACCTGTGAAGAAGTGCTCATTCTCAAAGTAATCAACATGCCGGAGCTGCTGCAGCTCGTGCTTCGCCTAGATGAAAGCCCAATATTCGACCTCGCCGCTGAGTCTCTCAACCAGAAGGTCCAGATGCTCGCCCTCGAAATGGAGTCACCTGGTCTGGGTCAAATGCGAACCTTTTTCAGGACGCTCCCCCGGCTTCGACGGCTGAGCGTTAGCCGATCTAGCGAACAGTTAGGGAGTCAATATTCTCCAACTGGTCCAGCGAGAACCTTGGTAAATCGAGCAGTACACACTGTATGGGCGTATACAACACGGTTTTCGAAATGAGGAGAATTCGGACATCAGCTGAATCAGATACAAGAAAAGAAAGCCCACCATCTGCCATAGACGCGCGGAGTGTGGTGATACAAGCAACTAATTCAGTAGCTTTTTCTTCCAGGACTTTAATCATCCCACACTAATCCGCCACCAAGCTTACATAAGCTGCCTTGAGTGTGGCAAGTTTCCTGGGACAAAGCACCATGCTCACAAGTCTTAGTGTCAAGCAACGCTTGCAAAGCCGAGACGCACACACACTCCTCGTCTAACAAAGCTGTTATAAGTCCCAACTTGCGCCTTGAGCTTGTTTGAATCCTCCACCAAAATTTGGGCAAGCGATGTTGCTGGGAGCGCCGTCTGCATTATTGGATCGCAAATGCTCAGTCAAACGACCAGACCATCCTGCATCAACAACGCCTGCAAGTCAATAGAATCGAGCTGCATTTCAACACGGGTAAGTTTCCACTTGAATCACTTTTCCCCTTGTACATTGTCAGAACTCAATCGATTTGATGTCATCAATTCAGTCCGTTCATCACTCTAGAGGGTAGGTGAGGAGATTGTAAGTTCCTCCTATTCACCTCCGTTCACTATGCTGTAGGCATAGCTTGGGATATGACACTGAGCTGCTGTTGAATTGACTCTGTTATTCCAGGCAACTCTAGGATTTGACCTACGTGATCTATGAAGGTTTTTAGGTCCTCATAGTCCTCAGTCGTGAACTTTGGTGCGTTAGAGTCCCATGCATATGGAATTTTGAAACTAGCGACCTTAGGTCCTTGATTTTGGTTTTGGTATTGATCAGCCATCGTACTAGTTGACAGTTGGGATACTAAGGTTTGTGAAGAGGTAGGAGAAGTAGGAGAAGGGGTTTTATCCTCTTCTTCTTCTTCTGATAAGGTTTGTGAAGCCGTCTGACTTTCCGTGATAGCTTTCTGCTTTGACTTAAATGCTGTAATCCTGGCTTTTGTTCTAGCCTTAAACTGAGCTCTGCTTGCTTCAGTTGCACTACTCCTTTTCTTTGTAGGAAGAGGAGAGAGATTATCAACCGACTAGACCTCCGCACTCTGGGTCTCTCAAACAAAGTGGAAGCAAGTTCACCGTCTACAGATATTTCTTCTGACTCTGGTTGCACTTGCGCTGAAATGTGGAACTATGTCAATGGTGCTTTTGGATTTTTAACGAAATTCGTTCTTCCTGGTATAATCCTGTTATAGGAAGGGTAGAAAGACTAGTTCAGCTAAGCAGTTCCAACGAGAGTATGAAGTTCTCTACTTTGAACTAGTAATTGGTCAAATGAACCTCTTGCGGTCTCCCAAGCGCGTTTGCGGACAAGGACCTCGATGCCGTCCATGCATTTAGACCGACTGTATTTTCTTTTTCTTTTTTGTTTTGACGAGTCTGTTTTTTTTTTCTCTAGTACGAGGCCCTAGACCTTCCAGTTCTCGCTCTCCGGCGTACAGGAGTTTGTGCGAGGCTATTCGCGGGCCCCTTTGCGCCCACTGAGTTCGAGTACGACCGCCTGCTGGCCATTGGAGACGAGAATCTGGTCACGTTCATCAACCATTGCGGCATCTACTACCACTCCGAACGGCCCCTTCCTCTTACCCAGTTTGTCGTTGACGCGCTCACCTACGCCTCTGACATGGTCGATGCCATGATAGACTCTTTGGAACGTCTCGTTTGTGCGGCTCTGTGTTGGAGGGTGTACACCAGATGGAAGCCGAAAAGGCAAAAAGAGCACCAGATGGGAGGCCAAAAGCCCAGTCACATTGTCTCAAAATGCTTAAATACGTGACAATGTACAAATAAGGAAAGCGACACCGTCTGTACCAAACCACGCCAAACACCACGTTCAACACTCTGTGCGACTGACCCTTCCTTTAGAACGCCCTTGATGCTTCCATGGGCGAGATAGCGGATCGCCCCGCCATGGATGCGATCCTCAACTCCGTGGGCGCTTTCATTGAGAGGATTTCTGAACACTACCGCAACCCTCACTGGGAGGTCCCCAGAGCACGCCAGCACGAGTTCCTCCTCCCACCTGGCTTCCGCGTCCCTCGGGAGAGTGCTCGCCAGCTTCCAGACTTCGAGCTGTGGGACAACAAGGGCATTCGTGACGCCCCTCTCGAGGCATGGCTCCAGATTGCGAGCAGTGCGCCACCCGCGCTCACCTCAGAACCGTCGCCGCAGAGGGTCAGACCTCCTGGTCGGCGCGCTCGCGCCACGAGCTCCAGTAGGTGTTGAACAGGCAAGCACAGAGGTCTGAAGTCAACAGTGAGAACTCTAGTAGATTGCAATGTGAAGTAGATACTTGCCTGAAGTCAACAGTGAGAACTGAGGACTCAAGGCACTAGCTAGACTGTATATATATGTACAGGAACAAAGGGAATGCTACATATGGAAAGATAAAGAGAAGACCTAATTGGGCACAAAGGAACTACCTAATTGGGAACAAGGGACATAGGATCAGTAGGATCAGGTATCAATGATAGAGGATCATAAAGGATCAGAGGGTGCATAGGATCAGTAGGATCAGATATTGATGATAGGATCATAAAGGATCAAAGTGGTGACACTCATAGAGTGAGAGATGTCAGAGGCAAAACCCACATTCCAACAGTAGGGCGGGTACTCCCCTTGGCGGCCCACCTCTCACTTCCGGGGCTGAGGGGGGTCTCGAGCCTGAGTCCTCCAAGCGAAAGCGTGCAGACGAAGAGGTCGTCGCTCCTTCTTCCGAAGGTCTCGCAGGCAACAAAGCAGAGGACAAAGTGGAAGTGCTGCCGGATCTACCCCACAAACGCGCGAAAACCCGAGTCCACGGCGACCAAAGGCAAGGGTCAGGAAGTCCCGTCGTGCGAAGCCGCTGGCGAGAGCACTAGTGCCGAGTCTCCGGAGGGCGAGGAGGGGCCCCACGTGCCTGAGCGTTTCGTGCCACACCAGTTCAACACGCAGATTGCGAGGGAGGCGTTGTCCATCTTGCCCGACAACTTCCTCGCGACGTCTGCTAAAGGCGGCTTCCTGGTGGGTTCTCCCTTGCTCTGCATTCACCGCTTTCTGATCATTGGCGACAGCGTTTGGGTGCATGTGGGAACTGCATGATCAGGAACCGCAAGTGCCGTCACAAGACCATCTGGGGCCCCTGCAAGGCGTGTGAGAGGAAAGGGTTCACCAACTGCTCGGACAAGTTCACGGTTGCGCAGGTGCTGGACATCGTCAACACATTTGAGCCGGTGGAAGGGTTTGCCAATGAAAGTGTGTGGTGAGGTGCTTTGTGTATCCGTTCGGTGTAGACTGGAACAACGCCTTCTGCGAGCTTCGCAAGGCCCACCATTCGCAGGTGCTCTGCTAGCGGCAGGCAGGACTCGCAAACACGTGTCTACTGCGTGCGCGGGACAGCGTCCTCTCGCTGATGGCAGCGTTCGAGGGCTCGTTCAGCGACGAGCTCCATGGATGCGTTCAGTGAGCAGGACCTGTTGCGCTATCAACGCGACGGCGCGTCGCCACCGTTCCCAGGTGTTGAGCAGTTGTCAGGTATTTTTACTCACCCTACATATCTGCATAGCGCATGGCTTCTGCGTATAATCTCTTTCTGTACTACATGCACCATTTGGCTGAATACTGTTTTTAACATGTCTGGCACTGGTATTGCAATTCAACAACTCAATAACCTAGTGTCAATGTTTTTGACTGCATACTCACTGAAGCAGTGCAGAACAAAAATTCATACATGTGAATGAATCAACTCTGTGAAACATAAACAATGATGACCCATAGGATGGAAGTGATAGCAGATATTGACCTACATAAAATTGTCAATATGCGTGATAGACATATCTGGCTTAACACGGACTATGTGTGCACATAATTGAGCCATTCTTCCCAAAATTCATGGAGCACTACCAGTGACAAGAAGAGAATCTTGAGTGTTAAGGATAATTGATACCTAAATGCCAACCGGTGTTTTTGTAGCTGCTTCCAGTGGTCATTGGTGGCTCTGCTTTACAAACAGGGATAAAAAATCTTCATCTTTTGAACGTGGTGTTTGGGGTGGTTTGGTACACACTGTGTCGCTTTCTGCATCTAGCTCGGACTTTGCTTCCGTCATGATGCACTGTGCTCAACTTGAAGCCAACAATGTCTTGACTCAATTCAGATTGATGGTGGGACTTATACAGGCTGCGTTCTACATTCAATGGCAAGTTACTTTGCATGTGCTACTTCCCTGGCCAAAGTAATGGCCAATGTCTCAGTTGACGCAGCAAAGAACCCGTCTCATCTACTTTGCAGCTTCCAGTAAGTGGGATCAAGGAGCCTCTACGCGCCGGGAACTAACTAGACATCTTCAGGTAGCATGTATATCCTCCACCTCATCGCAGCATGCAAGCTCAAATAGCCTCTCTGTGCCAGTCCAACATGCGTAGAAACAATTGAAAAGCATCTATGCTGCCCTCCTGAGTTTGTTTGCAACAGATCCAGTATGAAGCTAATTTCTTTACCAGCAGAGAACACCTCACATGCTATCCCTCAACTGCGGAGAAATCCTACGAGAGCTGATTCTGCCGCAAATGATCTGGATGTCAAGCAAGTGTCCCTCCAACTCGTCAACACTCTTTCTATTCAGTTCACGCCAGTAGTAAGAAGGAGGCAGACATATATCTGTAGAGATTGCGGAGGGGTATGTATCTTCTATTGTTTTTCAATTCTTTGGGTTGATTAGTATCTCAGCAAAGTGCTAACCATTTGTGGGGCTGAAGGGAAGCATCTGGTCACTGTCATCAGGCAGACACGGTCCCTCACCTTCAAAGGATAGAATTGATCATAACGGTAATTGAAATTCATGTAAGGCTCAGATGAGCAACAGCGGTGCTTTTCTGCCTTGACAAATATCTTCATGGTGGTCGCCAAGAGACGTGGTGGTGAGGGCCAAAAAGCTAAGCACTTCTGTGATAAGAGGGCTTGGGAGGACTCCATTAGAGTATGGAGGTGGGATATTCCAATGTAAGCTGGGCTGTCTTGTATGAAGGGGAGCTTGATAGAAGTCAGTCAGATAACAAAGAGTTCCCAATGGAAGACGCACTAAAGAATCAACACCAAGCAACGGAAGTGTTGTATGAAGATTCAAGGGCCCGGTTGTCAAGTCTGCTGCAAAAACAGGGCCAATGCAGTTTCCCCTCCTGAATGAGGTGAACAACTGGGGCAGGCTTTTTTTCTTCCTGGGCAATAAGTACTTGCTACTCAATATCATCCCTATGCTGTTCTCTCTTTGCATGGTCCAGCGCAAGAAGAATTCGTCAGTTACATGCTGCAGTGCGGAGGGTGTATTGGAGGCCGCCAGAGTTTGTTGTGAGAGCCATTGGGGAGCAGAGGTCGTTGCCGTTTTTGAAGCTGCGATCAGTGCGATTGACCTTGCATCCTCTGGAGATGTTTTGTAGCGTAAGTCAACTGGGCCAAAACCCGTTGGTGATGGAGCGATGGTTTCCAGATTTCTTTTCAAGTGCTCAAAGTTACTGGCGTCGCAGTAGACACTGGACACAAATCTGATCCAACTTGGAACAATGTATGTATTTGCTTCTCACAATCTTGACCCGGTTTTTATCTTGCTGCATGAATCTCTGCTGTAGATACAAAATTCTTTTGCTTACCAAATCAATTTGAATGAAATGGCAAGAATATTCTGAGCATTTCATTTGCATTAACTCAAGGTTTTTTTCAAGCATGCATTACTGGAAGCCTGTGAGCAGAAGGCATATCTTCTGTTATTCTAGCCTCACTTCTCCCGCTGATAGGTCTTCAAAATTGATAAATTCCGGGCATTTGAGCGGCCCTATCATCGTGTTTTTGAGACTAGATTGCTTGTCAAAAGACTTGTAAGCGAGCGAATCTGTAACCCTGGACAGCACGAATTTCGATGAGACAGTAAACTACAGCCGTGTTCGACGTAGCGCTCAAACCGTACTGAATAGAGTCTGTTTGTGTCAGAGAATTCAAGCCCTGAGAGTAGTCCAGGAAACATAGGTCGAATGAAACAGGTGAAACATCATTGAGTTTGTCGCAAGCCCTTGGTTTTGAACAACGGTCAGGGTTCAAATTCCTCGATTTGTATACAACCCACTCAAGAAATGGATAGAGGCCTTGTTTGGAATCAACAGCAGGTCTTGGGGAGGCAAATTTCTCCATTGTTCTGTCTTGCACTGAAATTACTTCAAGTCGATGTCAGACTGATGCAGCACAAAATATATGGCTAGTATAATATACACAAAGGTAATCTTTGCTGTTTACGCTCCCTTGGTAATCACTAATGAATCCCAAGACATCTTTTCAAGTCTCCCTCCAAGGACCTGGACACTGTATTTTTGCAAATCTCTAAATCGTCTTCTTATTGATTGTACTTAGAATTTCTGGATCTCCCGCTATCTTATGTATCGTGCAATTACATTACATATACATAGGAAGAAAGAAAGCCTCATGGGAGACGCTGTATCTCATCTTCAGCCCGGAGCGAGACTTTTGTGCTGTTACGGCCCGAGAGAGCTGTGACATCCATCACAAGGCTCTCAAGACTGTCAAGCACGTGGGCGGCCTCCTCGGAAGATGACCTTGCCATGTTCATTGCCCGGTTGTCTTTATTATTCTGCTGATGATGAGGGAGGTTCCTATTGCCGAAATATGGGGTCCGTGGGGTTGCCTGGGGCGTGCAGGTGAGCCCGGGGGGTAGGCGTGGCGGCGCACACACAGATACATTGGAGTATGACACAAACTCAATGTCGCTGGGGCGACGGGTCTAGATAACAGTCAGATTGAGAAGAAGATTGAGAACAAGAAAGGACATGAGAGAAACGTACACAATGTGCAGCGACCGTCAGGCGCAGGGCCTCTCGTTGTTCACGAGCCCCAGCCCACCGTCGAGGAACCCAGCACTGGATCCAGATATTGATGGCGACGGCGACAAGCAAAATTGTTAAAAGCATGCCGAGCGCTATAGCGAGCTGTTTTCTGCTGACGTCGGTCGCCCAGTCAGGGTTGAGACTGGGGAGGACACTGAGGGCTGTTTAATCTCAGTGTGACTAGAGGGAGAGAGAGAAGGGTGTGTCCTCAAAACAGCATGGTCATCCCACTGCTACGGAGCCAATCGATTCAAAGGACTCAAAGTTGGGAATGGAATGATCTTGACAGTTGGATTCATCCCAGTGCGGCATGCACGGCAGATGAATCCCCAAACACTCGAAATCAAAGGGATGAATCCCAAAACTTGAAGTCAAAGGATGAATCTCGTCTCGACAGCTGAAAACACCCGAAAGTCAAAGGATGAATCTTGACACAGCTGGATTCATCCATGGATGGGGACCACCAAAATGAGGCCCAGACTAAGCCGAATGCGATGGATGAGACACAAGAGAGACACTGTGAGCGATCGCCAAGGCCAAAGACCCCAAGACTGTGACAGACCGGGTCGATCTTCCAAGATCGCGATCAAAAGATAATCAAAGCGATCAAAAAAAGACGATAGCCCTCTGATTTCCGTGACAAGAGCGTCTTTTTCCCCATAGAAGTAAATACTTGCCTGAAGTCAACAGTGAAAACTGAGGACTCAAGGCACTAGCTAGGCTGTATATATAGATACAGGAACAAAGTCAATGCTGCATATGGTAGACAAAGGGAAGACCTAATTGGGCACAAAGGAACTACCTAATTGGGAACAAGGGGATTACCATCAAGAGCACAAGGGACATAGGATCAGCAGGATCAGGTATCAATGATAGGATCATAAAGGATCAGAGGGATGCATAGCAGAGGGATGCATAGGATCAGTAGGATCAGGTATTGATGATAGGATCATAAAGGATCAAAGTGGTGACACTCATGAGAGTGAGAGATGTCAGAGGCAAAACCCACATTCCAACAATGAGTGTAGGGATCGCCACCGTAAATACGGCCAAATTTTTGATGACTCATTTTCTGAGTTGTGGCCCCGTGTGGTAGGTTAGCTACACTTCCTCTTCGCTTCTTCCAATTTCTCCAACACTTGTCTGCCTGTGAACTGGAGAGGGGTGTTTGGTAGTTCTGCTGTGGTCTATTCCTTGTTGAATGACAGCGCACAATGGACTTCGGTGGTGTGGAAACCAGGCTGCTATCTTAATCGTTGCTTCAAGTTCCTTGAACTTATTGGCAAGAAGCAACCTGGAGGGTGTACACTAGATGGGAGGCGAAAAGGTAAGATGCGAGGCGAAAAGCCCTGTCACAGGACAAAGAGGTGGCAGCCAGGGCGGGACAATGGAGTTACAGTCTGGCCCATTGGCTTGAAATGACATAGGCCTCCAACTCTGGAATGCTTCAAGCCTCTGGTCAGTACCATAACTGTTATGTGACTTTAACTAACCTCTCAATTCAAGATGAGACAGATATCTTACCTGGTCAACAATATTCAAAGCTGTGAGGCCTTTGGAAACGATTCCAACCAGAAGCTATTGATTTGATGGAAAAGATAAGAAGAAAAGAATGATCTAATGGACATAGAACTATCAACACTCCATTATGCTCAATCTCTGAACTACATTTACCCTCTTTTCGACATGTCAAATGTTTTGCAGCCCCCCCCCATTGTGAGTATAGAATCCTGTTGAGGTTGTCAATATTGCACATGATTAAATGAAGAAAGGTGGCAACAAAAAGCTTACCACACCAAGTTTCTCTATGTTCGAGACTTAATTTTGAACGTACTGTGTGTGCACCTGAAAAAAACCTCCCTTCATCCGAATGACATCACCTTTCTTGCAAAGGACAATAGTGCATCTCTACTTCGAACATTATATAATAGATTTTGTTGAATTTCGTGTATCTCTTTTCTCTAAAGCTAATAATCTCTGATGTGCCTTCGCCCTCAGTGTTTCCGTTTTCTTTTGCTTATGGCTGCAATGGGCGGAAGTCAAGGTTTGGTAGAGGGAAAGGTTTAGTGAAGGAAGAAGAGAGCACGAACAGGCGCTTGCAGTCCTCAACACAATCGGGGGGTGTTCCTCAGCGTTCTCTTCTGTAATTTCTTCTTTCTTTCTTTCTATCTGTTTCTCAATTTATAACTGAACTGTTATATAGAACCAGCCAACGTCCGCTCCCCCTGATCGTCCCCATGTACCCGCTCCACACCCAGTCCCCCACGCCCTATTGCCTTCCCACGAACGCACACACGCCCCAACCCCACGGGTCCCTTAGGACCCTTACCTTGGCAACAGACAATACCACCACCAACAGAGCCAGCCCGAAATAGTGTAGGCCACAGTGATCTTCAGAAGAAGCAGCAGTCCTCAGCGAGGCGACGACACTGACAATCTACCTTGAAGTGCACGAAGAGCTCCAGCATCTTCCCTGAGGGTTTCTGTCCTGGTGTCGCTAGCGCAAAGATACCCAAGTTTTGTTATTGGACTTTCGATCATAGTTGTTTTGTTTATAGTTGTTTTTTTTTGTTGTAACATAACACTGCTTATTCAATCGTGCTTTGCTCGCTCCTCACCTCACTTGCCCTACAAGAAAAACACTTTTGGCCTCTCTCTTAGTTCCACCATAAACATAGAGAAATCCTTCGGAGCTCAACACAAGCACCAGTGTGTCAGAGGAAGTGGTCTCGACACTATCACATCCGCCCGCGATAAAGTCTTTCGAACAAAATACATCAGAGGTAGAGGAGATGGTAAGTTGGTGGCTCTGGTGACAGACCTGCGAGGCAAAGCATTCCTGCATCTGCTCCACCTAAAACGGCAGCTCCATCCCTGACAGGCTCCCTTCTGAAGACAATGACACGTTTGCCAACAACAATGCTGCTGATGACCATGAAGCCATCAAACACACCTACACCAGGCGCAGTAAACGGGAAGTTAAACTGACGCAGGGATCAGTCACGCTGTCACTGTCACAGAATTTTTCCCACCACCAAACAAAACACGGGGAACGTACCAAAATGACTGGTAGCCTTTAGTAGCACATTCCAGCCCTAACATACATGTAACTCATTATATATTACTGTGACCACATACAGGCTCCGCGCAGCGGGCCTCCGCGGCGAGCGGTAGTACCACACACAGGCTCTGCCCGTCTGGGCCAGCGCCCGCAAAAGTTCCCTCAAGTATTGCTCAAAGTTGGTGAAAATATGACAAAAATAAAAAAGCACACAGGCAAAATAAATACAGAAGTAACCACGGGCCGTCAGGCAAAAGGAGGGGGGTCTGGAGGGAACAATGTTCCCCCCAGCGCGGCATTGACCAGAAAAATCAACGCGGGGAAGCCGTGGGAAGTCACTGTTACAGCGTGACATTTCCCCGCATCTGTTTAGTCTCCCAGTAAACGCACTGTCAAGCATGAAATGCCCAAGTTAGAGCGCCACAGCGCCGTCACCCCTTCAAAATCCCGTGCATCTAGGCCCGATGCCAATTCCTGTTGCTTCCAAGCCTAAGTTCACCTACAACTCGCACACACAGGTTGTGTCTCTAGGGTGCTAGTGAGTTCATTTTTTTTTCCATTTATTTTATCTTATTGTCTTGTTTGCTCACCACAATCTATGTTTTCAGCGCTTTGGCCATTGAGGAGATGCAGGCTGGCGACCAGCTCTTGATGGCTGCTAGTGCCAACGACATCCGCTTGTGCATCAACACGGTGTTCCCCACTAAACTGATTAAAACCTAACCCGTTAAGACTGAGCCATTGACTCTTCACTGATTTCTGGTTCTCGTGACGAGGTCAACGCGTTCAACAACATGGGACGCGTTTTTGACGCGTCTAACTAGCCAAAGATATGTTGAACGTGGTGTTTGGCGTGGTTTGGTACAGACGGTGTCACCTTCCTTATTCGTACATTGTCACGTATTTAGGCACTTTGTGACAATGTGACTGGGCTTTTCGCCTCCCATCTGGTGCTCTATTTGCCTTTTCGGCTTCCATCTGGTGTACACTCTCCACCTGCCTTGAACCATCCTATACCTCACTTGAGGGAGTGGGACCGACACGCCCGTGCGGCAATACTTCGTACTTATGTACAAATGAACTACCAACATTGCTTATTACTACTAATTCATATTTCTAACACCAGGTCTCTTGTATGGCATGCCAACCGAGCCATGTATATAACATCTGAGTAGGTGTATTAGGTTGAATATTGCGCATTGTACGCTGCTCACCATTTTCGATTTCACCACCCCTTCCCACAATACCTTTCAAACGCAGCATCCACCCCGGCAGGGGCACAAGACAGTCTTTGGCCCCCAATGCCCATATAACGCAGTACCGTTTCCGTCCCATCCTAGGGACTAGTCCGGGCAACAGTGCATACAACGAAGCAGCATCAGAACTGTTACGAATCACGGACGGGCAACATGCAGATGTTCCGCAAAAACGGATACCGTCACAGTGAAAAGTTGCGATCTTGACTCCATGGTCCGCCAACTGTGCTTCCAGTTTCTCCACCTCGTCTTGTTCTTTTTTAGTCGCAAGTGGAACCATTTCGTGCGAAAGCATGGCAAGTGAATTCATCGTGAGGTCCCTGTATCTAACAAAGACGTCAGTGGCAGTGAGCCACATAAACTGAGCTGTCGATTCTTGACGCATCACTGCCGTCCGCGGATTCTCCCGCACACGTGGACTGCAATCTATGTTTAAATTGACACCACGGATCAATTGGTCTTTCGGACACTCACCTCAAGCGGATCGCCTTCCCGTTTGTACCATCTAGTACGTTTGATGGGACTGGTTGGCTTTCTCGCTGTATTCTTAACCTGACAAAGTTTTAGGTACACCCATATTATAGTCTGATGGAGTTTCTCACATTCGTGTAATCCGTTCGCGACACAAGATAGTCGTGAAGGTCCCCAAGCTTCGGTCCCCTTGTAAAAATATCCATTCTTTTGACTTTGGCGCTAATACTTCCATGATCCTCATAGGTGAGTCTCAGTAACTCCAGGAGAAAGAACCCAGTGATCAAGCTATCAGAATGGTCCAGTGCAACCCAGTGATCAAGCTATCAGAATGGTCCAGTGCAAATCGGAAGTGTTCCCAATGCAAGCCAATACGCCGGAAGACATCTTGAAGAATACGGTCAAGGTATGACATGCATTCTCTGAAATATTCCTTGGAAGTTCTTCCCAGGGCAATCAAAGAGGGAACATTTGCGTATTTTGGAATTTCAAGATGAAGTTCGTGCAGCATGTCTGCAAACCGTGTGACATCAAAAGCTGGTGCCGTGACTATGCAGTATATTAGGATGATTGCACGCACATCGGAGCAATAACCCACATTGCAGTACTCCGCCTGCTAAGGCCTTTGCTTTCTGACGCCTCTCCCATACCCGAACAGCTTCGTCCCAACTGGTTTGATCTTTGATGCCATCTAAGAACAGTTCTTCTTCGCTGAGAACAGAAGGTGGAAGAGATAATTTATGCGCCATTGAGAGAGAGCGGGAAGCAGGGAGCTTTCTCTTTTATGCCGCAACTTGTCTGAGACTGGTGTCTCGGTTTCAAAATTAAAATACTTTGATCTCGAGGCCCAACAGTGCGTATATGTACTCCCATAGAAACATTAGCATGTAAATATGGGGCAGTATAAGTTCTATCTGTTCTGAAGGGCCTGATTATCAAGTGCTCTATGGGCAAATTCAGTCACTGCATTCCGCGCACTGTTCCCATTTCACTAAAGTCATAATGATTGAATGATCCGATCAATAGATGATCAAACTCTTTCATACGAATCCGGTTCCCTAACTAGCCAGGCAGCCAGTGCCTGTAATAACTGATCCCAGTAAGAACGTGTCCTATATATCTAGATTAACCAATTGACCACATTCTCAAACGCTCTCCTCATCTTCAATGCTCTCCTCATCATCTTCAACCTCACTTTCGGTGTCTGCATTGTCTTCTTCCTCGCTCTCACTGACCAATTCTTTGTCGTCCTCCATGTCTAGTAGGTACTGCGCAATAGCACACCACACATCGTCTGGAAAATGAACAGCAGGTTAAGTCAAAACCAACAAAAGAGAATCATGTTCCACTTACAACAATGTTGCTCGCATCTTGCTCTCTCAATTTCACCATCTCTCATCGGACGGTGAGTGCCACATCCATGTCCTCCCAAATCCCATAACACCTCTCTGCGGGTTGCCATCAGGGCTGGAGAGTAGTGCACTGTACCCGGCGGGAGTGTTGCGAATCGCGCAAGGGCGCACCCCGCATCCTGGTTGGATCTCTCTGTAGCAGGGCAATCCTTGCTGATACCGCATGCATGAGCACGTTGCTGTCCAATAGTGAGCTTGTATCCGCGCTTCCTGTATTTCCTGATGATAACCAGTGCTCGGCGCTGGTCATCTCTAGAGAAGAGTTGGAGTCCGTTGTAATTGAGAATGAAAACGCCATCGGACGTAGACCCAAGATAAGGGAACCATCCTCCCTCTGCCGACACGAACCCCATAACGCCAGAGGAATGAAAGCCGGTGGTCGCTGCCTGGACGTTCTCCTCTGTGCAGCGCATGAAATTAAGAACATGAGTGTCCTCCGGAGAGGTTTTAAGCCAAACAATCTCCTTGATTCCCGGAATTTGTTGGCAGTTGATAGACGTATCGCGGTGTAACGACTGGCCATTTTTGCACGTTATATCTGGCTATTTTAAGTCAAGTGCGGCCCTAAACACCCCAACTACCCGCCACGACTGTAGTCTTACTCGACTATCAATAGGAAGTCAGTACCTCTGTTGGTGACACTAAGGAGGGTCAAAGTGAGCTCCGAGCTGTTGACCGTAAAACCCATTACAGGAGAAAGGCATTATAATAATAGCCTACTGCAGTACTATGGATCTGTTCCATAACAGAACCCTCAGAAGAGTGACGAAGAGTCAAGTACTTGTGTACTACGGACTTAGACGAAGGTCTACAAGGATGTAGGAAGCGCCGCAGGGGCTATCAGAGTCAACATCAGTCAAAAGACAGATGCCGCGGGCTGCCGACTATAAATAGACGGCTGGAACAGCGGAAAGGGATCTCATACAGGAGATGCCGGTGCTAGGATCAGAAGGCAGAGTTATGGCAAGACATGAGGTCTTTGACAGGAGTGATGATGATGTGATGTTGAAGCCGAACAAGTGCGGCAACTTCATTAGAAATCTATTTCTATATTGGAGTCAGCGCGGATGACTTGGTGGCTTGATGAATTGGACAACAGACGAGCCTGTGATATTGCGAGTGAATTGGAATGTCCCAAGAATAGTCTTAGGAGTTATTAGAGGCGTTGATGGCACCACCGGAAGGGTTGCCGCCAGTGACGGATTGACGGGATCACCAATGATGGTGTTCCGCGGGCTTCCGCAATTCAGTGATTCAACCGTGAGAGTCATAAGTGCTGACTTTCTACCGTTGGATCGACAAGCCAAGAGGCTGCCGAAGGTCCTCCGGGACACCCAAATACCAATATACCATCTCTCTACTCAATTGGATCGACATTGCTTACTCTGTACTATTTATGTGATGTATTTCTTGGCATTAGTATAAAAGGACCTGTATTTCTCGTTGAGCTGGAGGACATCGCGCTCAGTCTATTGGACAGCGTTGGTGAACTCAGGCAGCAACGTAGAGGCATATATAAAGATATTGTCTACTCGTTTGTCTTAATAGAAATTGTGTTGAAGTTCAGTTCAAGTGTGAATCTAAGCATCGTTTCGAGAGTGTTCACCCGCGGAGGCTTTGCTTTCGAGTAGCTTTGTCGTGGCCTTAGTGTGTAAGGAACTGCCTGCCTCTACTGCCCGCGGACTGTCTATCTCATTGTGAGGATACGTGTGCTCGAGAGTGAACTAGTATCTCCCTGAGTCTGAGGAAGAGTGGAACTGTCCATCTGCTGAAGCATTGCGTTGGGACTGCTGGCGCATAACCGGAAGAGATCTGATTAGTCCTCGTCTGAAAGGCTTGCGCTATATAAAGGAGTGTCAAAGGTCCCTGGAATTTGGAGGTTCAGGTCTATAGCGTAACTGGCGCTATAAGAATTGTGCATTCTGCCGCGGAGACTGTCTGTGGCCATTGTTTCAATCTCGCCCTGATATTCAACTTCGTTGGGTATCTTGTATCCTACCGTTTATAGTTCCTATTTTTAGGAAAGGTCCGCGGACGGAATCACTTCCATCTACGGTGTGTGAGAGCGTGTTTTGTGCAAGGTTCTTACTTGCAAGTCGACTTATATCCTCGTCACTGTGACATCTGGAGTTCGGATCGAACCCCACGAACTCTTCGAGAGACATTTGAGTGTATCTTGTTGAGATATTTGTGTTGTAGTGTTGTGTGTGTTGGTTGGTTGTGTTATATATATATATTTTGGTGGTAGATTCTCTGCTGCGCTATATTTAGCACTTCAGTTGATATATTCAAGTGTCAGCGTTACAGCGGGAGACCGCGTAGTCCGTCCCAAGGGTCAAGAAACACATAACATAGTCCCATGCTTTGTCGGGAACATAGGAATCAAGATCGTTAGGCAAGAATGCCTCGGCCGTATGACGGGGGAAGGACAGAGCGGGGATAGCAGATCCAGATAGTACAGTGCGCGACACGATTTGAAGGAATCGATAAACCGTGTAGGACAGTTTTGCGGGCTTGAACAGGTCCGCAACACACTCTTGGAACACGCGACCCGCAAGTGCTCGGTACTTCTTTGACGTTCCAGCAAAGCGGAGCCTATCAGCCAGCGGCATGGCTTCCACAATGGTCTGACGAAGTTCGGGCGGGAGCACTCCCAACGCGTCTGTTGAATTGCTCAAAGTATCATATGTAGTATTGTGAGTTTGTGGTTGAAACGAAGAACTGTTGGCTCACATTCATCGCCGTGCATGAATGAGGGGCGATTATGGCCAAAAAAAAACACCACGGCTCTGCTCAGGTGCTTGGACCGTATGGCCACATAAAACAGGTAGGCAGGATCCATTTCACGAAATATAAGACCCCAGTCAGAGCCTTCGAGAGGCAGATGGTGTATCATGGCCAAACGAGCCTCCCAATCGTTATGTTTTCCGCGTCTTGCCAGAGAACTGGGCGGAAGGGTAACTGTAGTTGAATTCAAGGCAATCAGTTAAATGTGATTTAAGTGAAATTGAAACTACTTACACGCCACAGCACAACCTTCAATTTGAAAGCTCATGATCAGCAGCAGTCCAGAGAAGAAGTAGGCTCATCTTCTGTCTTCCAACGCACATATATGTTGGAATTTTCATTGGTACCTTCAGGAACGCCTTAATAGGAGTCAATACATTATGGGACCAACATTCCAGACAATGATTCACCTTTCCGCAGACCCTTGCCAAAACCCTCTCCAACGCCACCACTCTCTAATGGTCAACAACTTTTCAAGTACAATCAAGGCAGATCCTGGCTTAGTTTCTCCCAAGATAGAGCCCAGGCATAACAACTGCGAATCTTTTTGGGTGGACTCACTCCATACCCAGGAGTATTCTCCCCGTTCCTTGCTTGGCGCATTGGTTTCGTTGTCTCCTTTGTATAACTTAGGGTCCGTTTTCAACCTCCCTAGAAAACATTCACCGCTCATTATCCTTGGTCGCTCTAGGCTTGAAGGCCAGCCTATATTGCAAGCTAAAGATTTTAAGTCTTGCACCGTGTTTGGAGAGGTGGAAACAATTGTTGCCGGCTTTCCGCAGCCTGACATCATTATTCTGAAATCACCGGATTGGACAGATCAGGGCTGGTCCGCTCAGAACTTAGAGCCTTTCTTCAAGGAGCAAGGCATGAGGTTGAGGGAGCTCGAGCGGGCTTCCCCGCGCCCCGAGGTGAGCCATGTCTTCGGAACATGCATCATTTGAACCTCCCTTTGATATATTATAAGTTTGGCGTCTGCTGGCGCACATTGTCTAAGATTGTTATTGACGTCCCACCAACATGCCCTCTATACGGGGGTTTATCAGGGGACAGACTCAAAGGATCCTCCGTTGTTGTAGAGGTAAATATAAATACCATTGAAGCAGAAGATCTTGTACAGGTATTTGATTTCACAATTAACCGGTCAAGCTATTCACCATTTGATTTAGTTCAATCTCTGGGCCACCAGAATAGCGGTTGTAAGGCCTCAGGACATAATTCCTAGACGTAATACAGCGCAGACTATCTGATGTACAGGCACAATGGTCTTCCATATCTACATAAAGTCGGCAGCAGAAACAGGCGGGCACAGCGAGAATTCAACAGTGATATATACATTGTTCAAAAGAATTGCCATAGCACAATGTTAAGTTACATGAAATCATTGGCTGAAGCCGACCGGAAAGTAACATAACAATTGAACGCAGCATTCGCTTCAGTTCCGAAATCAACGGTTCCAGACAACCCAGCTTGTTTGGCTTCTTGAACGGTGTCGAATCCCAAGGCCGCTGACTGCCGCATCGTTGACTGATTAAAAAAAACCATACTTCCTCTACCTTCGTTTGTGCCTCCAAGAGGCTTTGAGTTCTCCCGTGTAGGGGGCTCTTTTCCCTCAACGGTGACAAACTTGATCACTGAAGAAAGACGTCAAAGACAGAGACAAAGTTACAAAATTGAAACTTACTGTGAACATCAAGGTTGAAGTGGTAGAACAGGGCAGAGGGATACAGAGCGAGCGTCCAGGGGGGGAGCTGAACAGCAACACCAGCCTCCCAGATCACAAGCCAAGTATACAACTCGTCATCAAACTCTAACGCCGTTTCGGTTTAATATACGCAAAAGAAAAACACAATTTGAAACTCACTAAATCCGTACAGCAAATAGATGAGAAGTACACAAACCCCAATTTGGTTTTTCATATTGGCATGAGGGTCACAGTGAATTCTCAACTGCCCCGGAAGAACGACGTTCAGACAGAAGTTCCAGAAGAGACCAAACATTGGCTCAATACCATGCCGACGCTTATGCCAAGCCGCATCCGCTCGGAAACGCTGGGCTACGCCAGGAAACACGATTTCCACGACGCTAGACACCCAAGATCTGAGTCAATGTTTAGATAAAGTTATTCGGGCAAGAAGATTGAGACAATTACATGATACGCTGAACGATTTCCAGTTTCATGAATTTATTGACACGGCGCTCGTTGTGTTTGTGCCAGTCGGCTAACGTGGGCTTCTAGAATGTCCAAAATCTCAGAAGGATGGTTTCAGATATTGTAGATTGACTTACTTTGGCTGACTGACGATGGTGACCAATGATAATTGGCCAATGCGGCCCCCTCACGCCCTGGGCGTTGTCAATTCTGACCTGCGGATTTGATGTGTCATCCCCGACTAATACATTGATGGCTGCGGTAACTTCCGATGATTTCGCCATGAGCCATTCGGCCCGGAAGGACCAGAAGAAAAAAATCTGTCCTTGTTTGTCGACCAGAAAGGTTGCGCGTTCGGTTTTGATACTGAAAATCAAAGGTGAGCGTCACATTACAATGTTGACACAGAACAATGTACTCATCGCGCCGGTTATAATAAACTGGATAGAACCTTTGAATATATTCGTGCAGTGCGCGCGCGTCTGGGTATAAGCGGAACAGGCGGCGAATTTCGTCACAGGCTAATTCGGAAGGCTGAACACCGTTCCATCCCGTAGAGCTAAAAGAAGAGTGCCGTTTGAAGTCAAAGTCGACCGAGATGATGATTTCGAGACGCTGCAAGAGGCGGCGAAGTTGATGATTCGGTGGTCGGCGACCGCGACGGGTTTTCGATTTCGATGCAGAAAGCTCTTGGACGGGTCTCGAACCAGTGTCAGATTCACTATCCGAAATGGAAGCCTGCTGCACGGCAGCAACCTCATCTGAAGTTTTGTGAGGAGGGCGTTCGGGAAACTTGGACGGGTCCAGCAAAAAATTCAAATCAGGGTTGGCTAGCACACTAAATGGACGTCAGTGACGCAAATAATATAAAGAATGTAGACGGAGCTCACAAGGACGCCGCCGCTCATCCATTTATCCAATCGTTCGGAAGCGGAGGAACCGGTATTCTTCGCACGCTTCGCCGGCGGCAGTTCAATAGAGTCTTCAATAGGTTCGCGCAAACGTTTCCCACCGCCTTTAACTGTGGAAGGGCCAATATTCACTCCATGCGTGTTGCCAGTAACCGCCGAAGCAGACAATGCAGGAGCGAGCGGCTGGCGTTTTCTTCGGGATCGGTTTGACCCTTTGGAAGAGGAAGACAGGGAGGATGTAGCGCAGGATCCAGAAGACGAAAGCGCGGGCGTGGACGACGAAGACGATGCTATAGCTGGTACGGATTGAGCGGCTAGCTTCTGTTCATGCTGAGCGCGGAGGCGTCTGGAACGTCGGATGTAATAGCGCGGTTGCATGGACTCAAGATCTCGAATGGGATCATCCCCGGCCATAGCATGTCGAGCTTCAAGATAAGAACCGAGAAGCGTAGCAGCGTCTAGAAAGTCGACTGTTATAAAGTCGCCCTATAATGAAGGTGAGCAGCAGAAACACAGTTGTTAAGCTGACGACGTGCCTGAGTTAAGCTCCCCAATTCCGCTTTCATTTCGTCTACGCTCTCAGACCCCTCCGCGAATGTGTGGTCCCAGTTGTTTGCAAGCGACGCAATGAATGGTTCGTATGCGTCTGCGTCGTCTTCTGAGGCACTATTGCCACCCAGTACACCATTGGTAGAAGCAAGCTGACTGGTGCTGCGCGTAGCCATCGACACAAGCGCGCTTTGAGCAGCTTCACTCGCGTCGACGACATACGCATCACCGGCCGAGCCATGAACAGTAGCAGCAGCGAGGTCGAGAGTATCTCGGTTGGCAGTCATTGATGTGAGGCAGCGAGTCTTGAGATGGGTGGTGGTGGTAAACAAGAAGCGGAACACGTTGTTAGTCTGTGTTTGGGTTGTTCTCATCACGTGCACAATCATCAATGTGAAGCGGACGCGTTTCGGCCGAATTACTTTACAGCGCGAACAGCGAGTGGCATAAGTCCGTCAGCACTGCCATCATGATCCGATCGCAGGTCCGATTTCGGCTCGTTTCCAGCATGCACAACCAGCATTGAGAACGCGCACCCGTGTTAAAATATTTAGGTGTGCGCGCTCTACTGTGCACCCGGGTATTTCTAGTTGCCGGACATTTACCTTATGTACTCTCGGTCACATCCATGTACAGTAGGGTAGTGATCTAATCATTCCGTTGTCTCGTTTTTGCGCCCACCTTCAAGAACCCGTTCCTATTATTTATTTATTTCTTCCGATTTGTTTCATGTCCATCTCAAACTGGCCACAATAATTCTGGATCGGATTCCTTTGCACAGCGTCGTTGGATTTTACGCATGCGATAGATTGTGCACATATAGCGAACGGTCAGATAATAATCCGAATGAACTATCAGTTGATGTTCAATTACATGCAACTTGAAGAGCACCGTACAAACAAATAGGAAGTACTAGGAACAATGCCAAAGTATTCTCCACGGGTCGACACGTCGAGAAATACAGTAATCTACAAGCCTACATCGGGTCTGCACATTGTAGGACAAGAAAATAAGAGGAAGATTCTGAGAACGGAACTAGCCAAGCCACATTTCTATCTCAAGCCGTTGACAATATACCCTGCGAATGACTCCTTTCAGAGGTACGAAAGTAATCAGCATTGAAATTGTACGCACATCAAGGCTCCCCAACGACTATGACCCATTTTAGGTTGAAATGAATGTGTTCTTTGCCGTCTTTGTACCGGGCCTGGGTAATGGTGTATCCGACGGCAGCGCAAGAGTTGTTTCGGATTTCACCATTGTTATCGGTGTATTGAGGAAGGACTTCGCCAATGCGGTCAATGTCAGTGGCGGCATTGAACGTGGTGAATCTCGCATTGTAAATGTCAGGGGAACCCCCGCTTCACTCCCTCCGGCTCCGGCCCCGGACTCCGTTTCTCCGGCCCCCGGCTCCGTTCTTCCGGCTTCCGGACCCCCGGCCTCCGCTCCTCCGCCCCGGACCTCCGACTGGGACCGCGCCTGTGACCAAGCTCGTGATTACTGTCGGGCCAACCGTTCCCGAGGCATGTGATAGTTGTAGGGACTATATAGCTAGACCCCTGACGTGGGAGAATCCATTCCTGTCTTCTCTTTGGATTCTCCCTCGTCAGGTTAGTGCCTGTACTGTCGTAGCGTACTTCTATTTATCTTTGGATTCTCCCTCGTCAGGACTCTTGAGTTATCTCGGGCCTCGGGGTTGCCCTTACAGCAGAAGACAGGAATTCTAGGGATTAACCGGCCAAGATTACGAAGTTCTCGTCCCCTGACGCGGCCTCAGACTCCGACTCCGACTCTTCCGGACTCTGATCGTACTCCGACGCCCCGTCTGACGCTCCGAATCTTGTCCCCTCCTCCCCGCCTGCTATTCCGGTGATGTCCGACCCGGTCGCCGCTGCACAAGCCGCCTCCGAGCGAATGGACCGGATGGAGGCAGCCATTACCACCATCGCGGAGTTTCTAGCCGCCCAAAACAACCCCGCCAACACCGCTACTGCTCCGACCCCTGACGCCCCATCTCCGGTCGAGAGTCCAGGACTCTTCACGGGGCTAGCCCACACCACTAAAACGGCTCTCAAGCCGAACCCGCCGTTCGTCTTCGACGGCGACCGGACGCAGGGCCGGGCGTTCATTCACGCCGTCCGGACTTACGTCCGGCTCGTGCCGGAGTTGTTCCTCGACTCCTCCGGCACTCCGTCCGAAGAAAAAGCGGTACGCTTCGCCATGTCGTACATGGCAAAGGACTCCGCGCAGAAGTGGTCGGAGCGGGCCTCCAATAAGGAACCCTTTCCCTACCCCTCCTGGGGCCTCTTCCTCGCCGACTTTAAACTCCGGCTTGTCGAGGAGAACGAGCAGGACCACGCCCTGGCTAAGCTAGAGTCCCCGGCGTACTTCATGGGCTCCCGCGACGTCTTTGAGTACACGGACGCCTTCGAGGACCTTGTCGACCTTGCGGACTTCAAGGACGAGCTGGTGAAGGTGACGAAGTATCGGTCCGGCCTCGACCCGGCCATTAACCACTTCATCACCACGTCCAGCGACCCCCCGGACCTCCGAGACTACGCCGGCTGGAAGACCCGGGCCTACCGCCAGTACGAGGCGAATATCCGAGCTGATGCCGCTCGCCACGCATCCCGCTCCGCCTCTGCCCCGGCCGCCCGGCCCCGTCCTCCGGCACCGCTCCACGCCGTGCGGGTCCCTCCAGCTCCGGCTCCGCGCGGCCCCCCGGCTGCGCGCGCCGGCCCGGCTCCGGCTCCCCTTGTTAGAAACTAGACACCAAAGTAAGTAATGTATTCTCAGTACGTCGTAACAGTACTCGGACTGTACCTAGACACCAAAGTAAGTAATGTATTCTACATAAATATTAGTCTGTGCACAGTCCTTGACAGAAGATTAGTGGCTCACCTCAGTACGTCGTAACAGTACTGAGGAAAGCCTTAATGCGGCGCGTTTCTTTCATCTATGTCACCGCGCCGATCATTCCGGTGGCGATACACCGGCGATCATTGCGATTGCTTATGCTCTCGCTGGCGACGAGCGACAACACTCCTCCTCAATCCAATGAGCGCTTCACACCCATCATCTCTCGAAACCTCTCGAATGCCGGCGGCGGTAGGGCCTTGGTGAATGCGTCAGCTACGTTGTCTTTGGTGGGTATGTCGACGAAATGAACTATTCCTCGTTGACTACATTCGCGACAGTAGTGATGCTGGGTCTCGATGTGTTTGACGCGTTGGTGGAAAGAGGGGTCTTCGGTGAGCATCCTCGCTCCTCTATTGTCAATGAAAATAGGTGTGGGGTTGACCTGGCCGTGTTCCAGACCGAGGAGGACATTTCGGATCCAGACGGCCTCTTTCGTGGCGGATGCTGCAGCCATATACTCGGCTTCGGTAGAAGAAGTCGCAGTGGTTGCCTGTTTCTTCGACATCCAGGAAACGACTCCAGATCCCAATGAATAGCAGTAACCAGATACCGAGCGGCGAGTGTCGGGACAATTTGCCCAATCAGAGTCGGTGTGGCCAACGAGTTGTGCTGCTTCGTTTCCGCCGAGCTCCAGCTCGTATTCTCTGGTTCCTTTGAGGTATCTGACCACGTGGAGTGCTGCTTTCCAGTGAGTGTCGCCATGTCCACTGTTGAATCGGCTGAGTGTGCTGACAGCGTGCATGATATCAGGACGCGTTGAGATCGCAAGGTACATGAGAACTCCCACAAGCTGTCGGTAGGGTTGCTTAGCAGCTCGTCTTCCCTCCTCCTCAGAATGTGGGAGATCTCTCTTGGTGAGTTTCGTGCCAGGGGGAAGCGGGGTTCTGACGGGATTGACATCCTTGCAGTTAAACTCGGAAAGGACTCGGTCGATCAGCGCTTTCTGTGAGAGGTGAACAGTGCGCTTATCCCTGTCTCTGCGCACCTCCCATCCAATAATGAATTTAGCATCTCCTCGCGATATTTTCCACCTTTGCGACAACTCCTCCTCAAATCGATCTTCCTCGGCTGCGCTACTTGCCGCGGCAGTGAAGTCGTCGACATGCACTGCTGCAAATACGGTCCCGGAGTCACGCTTGCGGTAATAAAGGCAGTGCTCGACGCTCAGCTGCGTGAAGCCTATTGACTTCATGTGCCCATCCATTTCGTGGTTCCACAGCCGTCCCCCTTGCTTCATGCCGTATATGCCCTTTTGCAGCTCTGCAACGTAGTCCTCCATACCTGGCTCTTCAAAACCTTTTGGCTGTTCCATCCACATCGTCTCGTCGATATCCCCATACAGGTAAGCTGTTTTGACGTCGATCTGCGTCAGTTCATAGTCTAACGCGGCCGCAATGTGGAATAGGGTTCGAAGAGATTCAGATCGAGCGGTAGGGGACGTGGTTTTTGTGTAATCTTTGCCATAGATCATCTGGTGGCCCATGAGGACGAAGCGGGCCTTGTACCGCGAGACCATTCCTGTCGCATCACGTTTTGTTTTGAAGACAAATTTGCCCCGCATTATTTTTCTACCTTTCGGGACGGAAGAGCGCGGCACCAGCTTCCAGACACCCATCTCTTTAAGGGATTTCAGCTCGTCTTCCATGGCCGCGAGCCATTCAGCAGCGTGAGGAGTATTAAGAGCTTCCTTGGGGGACTTTGGATCATCGGGATATTCGAGGTTGATGTGTCCCTCGTCTGCGTGGAGCGCGCTGAGGACAATGTGATCGGCAAGGTGCGCAGAATTGTCACGTTCATTTCGTTTCGCCTCTCGATTAGCTCTGACACGGTCACCAGCCTCCTGAGCCTCTTCAACTGCGCGACGAATTCTCTCCTCCGTTGATTCTCCCGCAACGCGGCTGCTACGTCGGTGAGTTGTTTGGGCATCATCTGCGTCTGCAGCGTTGTCTACTGGCGTTTCCGGGGGGGACGAGCTGTAGTCGTCGTCGTCTTCCTCCTCAACGACGAACGGGGGACGCGTAGAGTCCTCCTCCGTGTTGATCACGCGGCCAGGATGTAAGGGGCGGGGGATCGCTTCGTGAGATTCGATGAATTCTACATGGTAGGAGGTGCGGACTTTGCGGTCGACTTTGTCGTAGCAGATGTATGCAGGTGAGTTCTGCGAGTAGCCGATGAGTTGGCATTCCCGGGAACGGTTGAAAATTTTTTGGTTATGCTTGTCCTGGATCAAGACGAATGCTTGACAGCCAATTTCACGAAGATTTGAGAGGTCTGGTTTCTCGTTGTGCCACGCCTCGTATGGAGTAATCTTCCGTTGGTATGTGGTAGGTCGTCTTTGAGCAATGTATGCCGCTGTCTCAACAAAATAATCCCATAGGTTAGCGGGAGCACCACAAGCAGACCGCATTGACCGTGCGAGCTCGAAGACAGTTCGGTGACGACGTTCGACCATACCAATGTGCGCGGACGTGTGCGGAGCGGAGGTCTGGAGCTTGGTGCCTGAACCTGATAGGTATTCCTTCATGTCCTTGCTGTTGAGCTCCCCGCCGTCGATGCGATAGATACCGACAACTTCTCCACACTCTAGGCGACGTTCGTTTTCCCAACGGACCAGTTCGGGATAGGCTCGATCTTTACTGGGTAAAGGTACGCTCCATGTCATATCCGTGTATTCGTCAACCAACTCCATTGAATAGTAATTATGACGCGTCGACATGACTGCCTCCGGTCCGGTCAAATCTACGTATACCACCCCCAGCTTCCTCTTCGACCTCGTGTGCGCCCTCACTTTCGGTACGGGTTTACGAGTCTGTTTTCCGAGAAAGCAATGTTTACATGCTGGGGGTAGTTCCGATAGATCGACGGGCATACCTTTCGCTAGCCCACGTTCGGCCATTTTGCGAATCGTGGACACACCAATGTGGCCCAAACGGCGATGCCAGGTATCAAGCTTTGCGGCGGCCTTCTTGGTGATGGCTGTTAGCGCAAGGGTGGGGTCGGGGCAATGAATGATGGTGCCGTCTAGTGAGTAGAGTTTCTTGTCACGGCGATATCCCGTCGCTACGATGCTGTTACTGACATTGTCGAAGATTGTGAGCTTGCTGTTGGTGAACTCGGCACGATGGTTAGCGTCGGCGATGCGCCCAATCGAGAATAGCCGCATTGCTGCCTTGGGAACATATAGGGCATCTTTGAGGACAAACACGGCTCCGTTAGTGTGACGTATGTGGATATCACCCTTCCCTATGGCTTCGATGTATGTCCCGCCGACACCCCAAATCTTCTGCGTAGGGATGGCACGGATGGAATAGAAGTCGTCTCGGACAGGAGAGAGATGAACGGTGGCGCCCGAGTCGGCGGCGAATGAAGGGTAGTCGCTCGCCGCTAGGGCTAGCTGCTCCACTTCCGCAAACATGGAATAATCGGATGCTGAGTCATCCCATTCTTCGACGTCCTCGCTCTCTGAGCTCACGGCAGCTCCAGCAACAGCTGTTGCGGCGGTTTCTGCCTCGTCGTCAACCATGGTGAAGTATACGGTTTTTCCACTGGCGTCTTTCATGGTGAATCTGGGTTTGGAAGTCGATTTTGTGTCTGTGGTGTTCGAGGGTTTCTCCGTCTGTTTGGAATCTTTGTCCTTTCGACGTGCCGCCCTCCGCTCGATCACCTCATCGCGACGGCCTTCCATAGCGCCGCCCTCAGCCCAGCAATCCTCCGTGCGGTGTTTGCCGCTGCATGTCCCACAGAGCCGGCCCTTCGTGTTCGCAGTCTGCGGCTTTGCCGAGGTACGTGCGGCATTCGCTCTTTCAACCCCTTTCATCTCCTCCTCCCAGCGCAGCTTCACCTTCTCCAAAGACGCCACAATATCAGCGGGCGTGGACGTCTCGCTATCCTCGTGCTTGTCGCGGGTGTTGCTGAGTTCTGGGGAGAGTGCATGGAGCAAGATGACTCTGGCAAGCTTGTGCTCGTCGAGAGTGCCGATTTCGAAGATTTGTGTGCATATCTCGCGGATGCGAGCTGCATTCTTCACCATGTCGGCATCGCGGTCTATGCGGATGGAAAGAACGTCGTCGAGAAGCGAGGTCTGAGTTGCCGTCTTCTGACGGTGTCGGGTCTTCAACTCGGTCCAGATATCAGAGGCGGATGCGATGGTGCAGGAGCGGAGGTAAGCCTTCTCGCCCTCAGAAATATGCATGCGAATGCCTGCGCGAGCGAGATTGTCGTTCTTCTTCCAAATCGGGAAGTCGGTGTGGCTGTCTGCGGGTTTCGAGATTTCTCCAAGCACGTATTCTTGGATTCCGGCATACAGAAAAGCGTCTGTGGCATTCTCAGCCCATCGAACATAGTTTTTCTTGTCGATGTCGAGAGTCTCGAGACCAGTAATTGCTTTGGCTTTGATGAGCTCGAGCGGCATGGTGATAATTTGGGTTTGTGACAAAGAAGATATGAGGCGTCCGAGGCCGTGAAGTATATTCTTGTGTTTTCAGGATGTATGGGAAGGTCTAATTGCAATTTGGGTCCAGTCTTCAGCAGCAATGGCCCATAACCTGTTAGAAACTAGACACCAAAGTAAGTAATGTATTCTCAGTACGTCGTAACAGTACTCGGACTGTACCTAGACACCAAAGTAAGTAATGTATTCTACATAAATATTAGTCTGTGCACAGTCCTTGACAGAAGATTAGTGGCTCACCTCAGTACGTCGTAACAGTACTGAGGAAAGCCTTAATGCGGCGCGTTTCTTTCATCTATGTCACCGCGCCGATCATTCCGGTGGCGATACACCGGCGATCATTGCGATTGCTTATGCTCTCGCTGGCGACGAGCGACAACACCCCTTCCTCCGGCCGTCCCTATGGACGTTGACCGTGCCCGAGCCCAGGGGCCCCTTCGCCGCGCGTGCTTCCGCTGCGGAGGTCCGCACCTCGTCCGGGACTGCCCCACCCCAGCCGACGTGCGCAGCATCGACATCCTCGACGAGGTTGTTGCACAACTCGGGGGTGACCTCCTCGGGGAGCTCCTTGCCCGGGTGGCCACTTCCGCGGCTCTTCCGGAAGACGTGCCGGAGGAGCCGGAGTCCAAACGGGGTTTTCAGCCGCGCGACGAGTGAGCAGTGCGCCCTCCGTCGCGTCTTCTAATCGTTTCGCATGTTTGTATGATGAGTCTGCCAATATATCATCCTTTGAACCTGCCCAAACGATAGACGCACCCCCCGTTCCCGCTTGTAAGGCATCCACCCGGCCTCCCCGCATTCCCGCTTGGGAGCGCAAGCTCCCCAAGCGCTACACTGTCGCGGCCGCCCCGGGTAGCAACTCCCTTGTCCTCCCCCTCGAGATCGAGTCCGTCCAAGACTCCACGAAGATCGCCCTCAACGGGTTGGTCGACTGTGGCGCGACCTCCGACTTCATCAACTCGGAGTTTGTCGCTGCCGCCCGGATCCCCGTCCGGAAGCTGTCGCAGCCAATCCCGGTCTTCAATGTGGACGGAACTCCGAACGAGGCCGGAGCAATAAGGGAAGTCGCGGACGTTGTGCTTTGCTATCGCGGACACTCCGAACGCATGCAGTTCGCCGTCACCGGCCTCGGAAAGCAGCAGCTCATACTCGGGTACTCCTGGCTCCGGCTCCACAACCCAGAGATCGACTGGGACACCCGAGAAGTCAAAATGAGCCGCTGCCCCTCCACGTGCTCTACGTGTCGAGACGAGGCCCGGACGGAACGCCAACAGTCGAGGGTAGCCGCCGCGATCCTCTGGCAGCTCCGCGCCGGACCACTCCCCCGGATCTGCGCGGTCGACCTCGGAGACCCGGAGGAAGGCTACGACGATTTGCCGGAGCTCTTCCCGGACTACGAGGACGACGACTCCGACTGCGGCGATGAGCCGGACGAGTTCGATGACGAACGCCTGGACCCGGAGGACCGCGTTTGGTACACGCAGTTCCTCCCGTCTGAGGAGATTCGTGCCGGAAGCACCGTGTCGCAGCGCCTGGCGGAGGCTTATGCCAAAAACTCCGCTCCGGCCAGCTCCGACATTCCGGACTGGGTCCGCGAGTTTGACAGTGTCTTTAGCAAGGAGTCGTTCAACTCCTTGCCGGAGCGCCGCTCGTGGGACCACGCCATTGAACTCGTCCCCGACTCCAAGCCCACGAACTGCAAGGTCTACCCGATCTCCCCCCTCGAACAGAAGGAGCTGGACGCCTTCATCGAGGAAGGGTTGAGTACCGGTCGGATCCGGCCGTCGAAGTCCCCCATGGCGTCCCCGGTCTTCTTCGTCAAGAAGAAGGACGGCGGACTCCGCTTCGTACAGGACTATCGAGCTCTCAACGCCATGACGGTGAAAAACCGGTACCCGCTGCCCTTGATTAACGACCTCATTAATCGTCTCAAGGGGGCTCGGTACTTCACCAAGCTCGATGTCCGGTGGGGCTTCAACAACATCCGGATCAAGGAGGGTGACGAGTGGAAGGCAGCGTTCCGGACCAACCGGGGGCTGTTTGAACCACTCGTCATGTACTTCGGACTCACCAACTCCCCCGCGACCTTCCAGACCATGATGAACGATATCTTCCAGGACCTCATCCTGTCCGGAGATGTCATGGTCTACCTTGACGACATCCTCATCGCTCACTCGGACATCGCCCGGCACCGGGAGATCGTCCGGGAAGTCCTCCGGCGTCTCCGGGCGAACAAGCTCTTCCTCCGGCCGGAGAAGTGCGAGTTCGAACGGACGTCGATTGAGTACCTCGGCGTGATCATCTCCCACAATCACGTCGAGATGGACCCCGTCAAGGTCGCCGGAGTTGCGGCGTGGCCTGAACCGGAGAACAAGAAGGAGTTGCAGCAGTTCCTTGGCTTCACCAACTTCTACCGCCGGTTCATCAAGGCCTTCTCGGACGTCGCCCAGCCCCTCTTTCACCTCACAAAGAAGGGCATCGCTTGGGTTTTCGGGCCGGAGGAATCCTCCGCCTTCCGGGAACTCAAGCGCCGGGTGACGAGCGAGCCAGTCCTTGCCCTCCCGGACCCCGCGCGGCCGTACCGCCTGGAGGCAGACAGCTCCGACCGGGCGACCGGAGCAGTCCTGTCCCAGCCGGGCGAAGACGGAAGATGGCATCCGGTAGCGTTCTACTCCAAGAGTCTGAACGAAGTGCAGCGGAACTACGAGATCCACGACAAGGAGATGCTTGCCATCGTCCGCGCCCTTGAGGAGTGGCGACACTTCCTCGAGGGCGCCGAGCACCCAGTGGAGATCTGGACGGACCACAAGAACCTGGAGTACTTCCGAAAGGCCCAGAACCTTAACCGGAGGCAAGCTCGGTGGTCCCTCTACCTCTCCCGCTTCGACTTCACGCTGCACCACCAACCCGGACGTCTTATGGGTCGTCCGGATGCCCTCTCCCGTCGCCCGGACCACGGCTCCGCTCCGGACAACCAGGACGTGACCCTCCTCCGTCCGGAGCTGTTCCACGCCCGCGCGATGGAGGCCGCCTCCGTCTCTGGCCCCGGTGCGACTATCCTCCGCGACATCCGAGACTCCCTCGCGCGGGACCCGGATCTCGAAGAGCCTGTAGCCAAGGCCGCCGGAAAACTGCTCGGAGTGGCCGGAGTAAAGTCCGCCCGGTCCTCCGAGTGGACCCGCGACAACGGGCTCCTCTATTTCCGAGGCAAGATAGTCGTACCCCGGGACAAGGACCTCCGTCGGCGCATCCTGGAGCAGCACCACGACTCTCGAGTGGCCGGACACTCCGGCCGCTTCAAGACTCTGGAGCTGATTTCGCGGAACTACTGGTGGCCCCAGCTCTCCCGCCATGTCGGCCGGTACGTCGCGACCTGTGACCTGTGCAACCGGACGAAAGTCCTCCGACAGCTCCCGTTCGGAGAGCTTCACCTGACGGAGGTGCCGGAGGAACGCTGGCACACGGTCTCGGTGGACTTCATCGTGGAGCTCACGCCCGCGCACGGCTACGAAGCCATCATGGTCGTTGTCTGTGCGCTCGGCAAGCGCGCGCACTTCATCGAGTGCCACACGCAGACGGACGCCGTCGGAGCCGCCCGGCTCTACTACCGACATGTCTGGCGCCACCACGGGCTGCCGGAGAAGTACATCTCCGACCGGGGAGTCCAGTTCATCGCGGAGTTCACCCGAGAACTGTGGCGCTTAGTCGGGATCTCCCCAGCGACGTCCACCGCGTACCACCCGCAGACGGATGGCCAGACGGAGCGCGTGAACCAGGAGCTCGAGCAGTTCATCCGGCTTTTCACCAGCTACAAGCAGGATGACTGGGACGAGCTGTTGCCCGCAGCGGAGTTCGCGTACAACAACCACGTTCACTCCTCCACGCAGCAGGTGCCGTTCATGACGGACACCGGACGGCTCCCGCGGATGGGTTTCGAGCCCGGAGGTCCCCGCTCCCGGCTCGAGACTGTCAACGAGTTCCACGACCGGATTTCCTCTGGAGTTTCCGAGGCGAAGGCGGCACTGGTCAAGGCTAAGTCGGAATACAAGCAGTACTACGACCGACGCCGGACTCCGGCCCCGGACATCAAGGTCGGAGACCGCGTCTGGCTTGGCGCTTCGGACATCCAGACGACGCGCCCCTCTCCCAAGTTCTCCCATCGCCGCCTAGGCCCCTTCTCGGTCACCAAGGTGGTAGGGAACGGAGCGTTCAAGCTGGACCTCCCGCCCCGGTACTCCTGGCTCCACCCGGTCTTCCCCGTGGTGAAGCTGAAGCTAGTCGAGGACGACCCGTTTCCGACCCGGCCGCGCCACGAGGAGCCTCCTCCGGTCCTCGATACTCCGGACGACCAGCAATGGGAAATCGACGAAATCTTGGAAGCGAAGATGCGTTACCGGAATCTGTGGTACTTCGTCAGCTGGAAAGGCTACGGCCCTTCGCACAACAAATGGGTCAAACACTCCGACCTGTTCGCTCCCGAGGCCGTCGTGGAATTCTACCGGAAAAACCCCAATGCTCCGCGTGCCATTGCTGCCACCGCCTTCGACTCTCTGCCCTTCCGAGACCCTCTGGCTACGCCGGCTCAAATCCGCTCTTTGCGTCGAGGCGCCGCAATCCAAGGGGGGGGTGATGTCAGGGGAACCCCCGCTTCACTCCCTCCGGCTCCGGCCCCGGACTCTGTTTCTCCGGCCCCCGGCTCCGTTCTTCCGGCTTCCGGACCCCCGGCCTCCGCTCCTCCGCCCCGGACCTCCGACTGGGACCGTGCCTGTGACCAAGCTCGTGATTACTGTCGGGCCAACCGTTCCCGAGGCATGTGATAGTTGTAGGGACTATATAGCTAGACCCCTGACGTGGGAGAATCCATTCCTGTCTTCTCTTTGGATTCTCCCTCGTCAGGTTAGTGCCTGTACTGTCGTAGCGTACTTCTATTTATCTTTGGATTCTCCCTCGTCAGGACTCTTGAGTTATCTCGGGCCTCGGGGTTGCCCTTACAGTAAACAGGGACTTTGAAACAGCAGCATAAGCAGTAAGTTGAAGGGATTGGCATAAAGTACGCACTGGTAGCAGTGTAATCCAACGTGTTGTAGTTTGCATTAGGTTGTTCGTCGAAAACCATTGAGGAGCTTTGAATACTGAGTTAACGACCTGATCGAAGAAGAAATAATAATAAAAAACCAACCTAAGTCCAGACGGGTGACCGTTCGGGTCTGAAAAGTGATAGCACCCTTATAGAGTTGTGCGCACATCTCTCGGTGGTCAAATACCATACCACACAAACCTACCATCCGGTTGAATTCCTGACTGAAGTGGATCCCGCATCTGGAAATCGGTTTCTGACAGATAGAGCCCGGTGCGCGTCATAGCGGCACGGTCTCTATTTAGATCCGGATAGAGCCGAGGTGTCCGTATAGAGCTACATAGAGACCTCTTCTCTTCATTGTGGCAGCAGCTCTAGAAACAGTCAGTCCTCTAGTGGCCTCTATAAACAAGCCGCTACGCCATCCAAATCTCATCACAGCTCAGCCAACAATGACTTGACGCAAAAATTATAAGTCTTTCAAACTCCGACGACATCAACAGTGCGGTGTGAGCGACACGTCACCAACTCACCTTGCTTCCTCCCACCATGTCCCTCGCTTCTTCGCTGCCTCAAATCCCCTTCAAAAGCCTTCAAGCTTCAAGCCCTGCTATACTCACCTTTCCATCCAAGATCCTTGAGCTCTGTGTCTTCCCTCACTGCACCGCCACCCACCTCGCTCTCTCCCTCATTCTCTCCCTTTTGTGCTCAGGAATGTCCGCCGAGGCTCGTCAGCGCGACGCAGACAAATCCTGGAACTATCGAGAACAGTAAGTGCCGCTCTTTTCAATCCGGTATGTCCTCACCAAGACATAGCCCGCAGGAATAGAAAGACGGTCAATGAGAAGGCACGTCTACGCATGCAGCGGTAAGGCACCAACCGCTCCAAGCTCATTGTTCCGTCGACCGACCCCTGTATCAGCAAACGCGCCGAACTGCGCAACGCCCCAATCGAGGTCCAGCTCCTTCAAGCTCAGAAAGCTCGCCAATATCGCCGCGATTATCGACAGTAGGTGTTGGTGCTTGCTCCCACGTATCTGCCTAACCGTTTCGTTTCTACCCCTAGATGCTGCAAAGCGAAAGCCGTGAAGACTTGCGTTGTCAAGAAGATCACCGCCCGCGTGTCCGCCGCCGTTCCGCTGGTGCGACGGCCGTTGGCCGCACGCTCCCAAAATCACAATCACGAAGGCCTATCCCCCGGTTTTCTCGCCTCCGCGCCCCGTCGTATCTCATCCCATACGTACAATGAACTCAATTACGACGCCGAGGACGAGGAGTCCGACTCTGACTCCGTCCCCGCCTCACCGCCCGCCCTTTTCTGACCACAAATAGAAGTAACATAAAGCCTTCACATATGGTGCTAGCCACTGACTAAATTTGCTTTCGGAGCGGAGCTAGCCACCCCCCTGGTCTAGCAAAGAAAGCCCTTATTTTTGCCCTACTGAGCTCTTGCACGTCAGTTAAGCCACTCCGGTGATCAAAAGAGTTTTATAAGGTTCAAAAAGGCAATTCTACATTTGGCTGTGCTACGTCTCGCATCCAAGAAAGGAAATAAAGTCGTAAATAGCTAAAAAAACAACAAATTTCAAAACTCTTCAATCAGCAAGTCCATGCCATCGTCCTCCACCCCCATAGCCGCCTCCTCCCGCAGCGCCGCTCGCACGGTGTCTGACACAGAGGTGTCCCAAGCGTTTCGAAAACGACGTGAGATGGATCGCGCCGTGGCTGCCTGCCTTGCCGCATAGGCCTTCAAACCTCCTCTCAAGTTCTGATCCACCTCCCTCTCAACAGACGCCCGCTTCTCCCACTTCAACGCTGTCCAACGTAGAAACCGTAGCACCCTTCGCATTTCCTCCCGCAGATGTTGTACCTCTTCAGTCCATCGGTCCCGCCGCGCCTGAGCTTTGGACCACTCCACTCGGACTGCTGCATGGAATTGTCAGTTGTTACCAGAATCATAGATATGCAATGAACATACCTTCCCTCAAGTCCTCTTCGTCCTCCCCTGGTCCCCCGCCACTGGTCCATATCCACGACATCACATGCTTGGACGAATGCGCTCGCCCCGCTCGTCTTGACTTGCGCGTTTCCTTCGCACCCAGCCCCACATTCGCGAGCTTGCGGCGCGCCCCCGCGTCCGAGTCCCGCTCCTCCTCAACTCGTATATCGTCATCTTTCAGTTCCGGCCAATCCACGCCTGCCTCCTCTCCCCCCAGCGCCAACAACGCAGCGCGCGCGGACCTGTATCGAGCTGCAGTCTCGTCGATGCTCTTCTGAATCCGCTGAGCCAACGTGGCGGCTCTCGTCCCAGCTCTCTGCCCGACATTCTGCTCTCTCCAGTCCCACAGATGACGGCGCGACAAGAGACAGCGTCTCAGTTTTGCGACGCAATCCTCCATCTGCCCCACACGTAAGCGCATTTCCTTCGCTTTCAGCTCCTCCGAACACCCATCTCTCTTGACTCGCGGCAGACGCGAGGGCAGATAAACGGTGGTTGCCTCCGCTTGCAGCGCGGGCAACTCTGGATCCCGTTTCTCCTCGTCCTCCGCCAGCTGCTGTACAGCCCCGGGAGCGTACACCTCTTGAAGCCTACGAAACTTGCGCAGCTTGATGAAAAAAGACCGGCGCAGCTCAGCGAGTCGCTCGCTTTGGTCCGACGCAAGGAGCCCCCGCTGCGCCACTTGTCGCTTTATACGGAACCTAGAACGCATTAGTTACAATTATGTGAGGAGATCTCATAACTCACTGCGCGTCCTCCAACTGTAAACCCATCACAACGAACGAGGTCATACTCGTCCCATGCTGGCCCCCCCGCCCTGCGGACGCGTCCTCAAGCTCCTCCTTGGCCAGCTCCCGACGAATCGCAGCCTCAGAAGCGGCTGATGGCCATAGTCAGTAACACGATCTTCTCCACAAGTACGACACACAAAATCTCACTCACCTCGAGTTGGAGTCGCCGACTCGTATGGGTTTTTACTCTGGCGGTCCGATTTCCAGGCGTCGATGATGCCCTGCCACTCCTCTCGCACCTCTCCTTCTAATGTCGCGTCGACCTGCTCAAAGCCTGCTATCTGCTCGTCCCGCTCCGCTATCGCCACTATGAGCTTGCGAGGAAGCACCTGCCCTGCTCCGTTTATCAGCCAAGTAAGCATGTCTATTTCGGCTGGATATACTCACCTTGATTGATGTTTTTCTCATAATTTTCGTGGTCCACCTTATCCTCGATTCCATCCTCGCGAGCCCCCCGTCCCATCACCCGTGTAGCCCATGCTATTGCAATCAGCCGTGACCATACTCTCTCGATTCCTTCTCCGTCTGTACGTCCAACTCCGGCTGTATAGGTCAGAGAATTCTGAACTTGGCAGCTTCGCTCGTGTGCCATCGCATGCCAAACTGGCAAGGCGAATAGAACTTGAATGATCGTCAAGTCGAGGCGTAAGTTTTCGGGCATTTCCTCCATGCGTCTGGGGAAATTCACCTGCCATTGGCAGGCGACGTCGTAGGAGATGGCCAGCCAAAGCAGCGTGATTCCTAGTAAGGACGCGAGGACGATGTAATCCATGTTAGAGTATCTGAAACGAAGCGTCAGTAACCATCCATAGCTATGACAAGAGCTCCAACATGTACCTCTCCCCCTTCTGTAAGTTCCCCAAGCCCTGCGGGCGTATCAACTCATGTCGAGCGCAAACCACCCCTCCTACGCCAGACGACCTCAGTCCCGTTGTTAGTCTGTTGTCTTTTTGAAGAAGCGCTTTGAACGCTATACAAGAACTGACCTGAGGAAGGATCAGCGCACGGCATGCAGACACCTAGTTCCAAAAGCTTACGTCTTTTTCGTTGACGTAGTTCCGCAGGTGCTCTTTGTACGGACCCTCCTCCTGCATATAACCCCACCCCGATCCCAAAGGCGGGTCGTCTCGCACCCCATATGCTCAGTATAACATGTTATACCCTGGGCAGGGCCCATAACTCTTAATGAGTTATTGCTGGGCAACTGTATAACATGTTATACTGGGCATCTCGGCCATAGGCTCAGCCACAGGAGCCTCGGGGGATCACTGGGGGATCACAACGGCTTCTTGCGGCTTGTCAACAAGGATTCCCACGACCTCGGGAGCCGTCAAAACCTCTTTTTTATGTTGAGATATTGTAATATACACCAATTAATTAAGCAAATAAGTGAAACAATGATAAATCAAATCAACGTAAATGCAGTTACCGTCGGGTAATGCCGAGATAAGCGCCTGGGCGCTTGTATTGGATAAGCGCCTGGGCGCTTGTATTCGCAGGGACCAGGGGGGGCACGGGGCTGGCGAATGGGACGCTGATTGGGACGCTGATGAAGGGAAATGGACAGGAAGCGAGGCATGGGCTAGATATCATCGACCTCCCCCCCAAGAAGCAGCTGTTCATCATCTTCGACACCTGGTATTGCTTCTGTTTCCGCCTCATTGTTCGCCACGTTGCTGTCATCGTCATCGTCGCCGCCGTCGCCGTCTCTATCCTCCTCAACGGCCACAGGTACTCCGTCAACGAATGGGTCCACCATTGCGATTCGGCGGCGCATTTTTCCCCTCGCGAGCTTCGGCGCCTTCTCCGTTTCCCTTGCACGAGCCGCGAGGTCCAAAAACATAGCCTCGTGCTCGAGGGCATACGCCTTCAGCCCCGCCGTATATGCCGCATCCAGCTCTGGGTCTGCTGCAGTGCCTTCCTCCAATCTCCACCTCCACATACTGGCTTCGAATTCCAGTGCAATCGGGAGCCGTCGGAATTCTTCTTGCAATATTCTGACCTCCTCGTTCCACCGCCTCGATCGAGCGTAGGTTTTTGACCACTCAATACGCAGCGCTGCGAAAATAGTAAATGAGTATCGCTAGAATGGGGATCTGCAGCAAGAGCACACGTACCGTCCTCCAGCTCTGCATCTGTACCAGCACATGATGCTGCCATCCAAATCCACGAAAGCTCCCTTCGGTTTTCCCCACCCTGCCTTGCTTCCCCGTCCCCATCGTCGGCTCCGTCACTCTCATCATCGCTCGCTTCCTCCGCCCAAGATGGTATATCGACGGCATGACTTAGCAGCTCGGCCGCTTTCTTTGCCCGCCTCGCCTTAGCTCGCTTCCTTCGCTCCTCTTTCTTCTTCATATCCTCTGGATCCTCCATACACCTAATATCCTCCTTCCTCAATTTCCTCCACCCCACCTTCGATACGTCTCCTCCCGCCCCAGCAAGAATCGCTGCCCATGCAGTCTGGTATTTTTCGGAGTGAAGTCGAATTTTGAGTTCATTGCGATTGACAATTGATCGTGCACGAGTAGTTGCACCTTGGTGACGGGCGTGCAGCTGTTTGTAGTTCAGGAAGCGCGCCTTGATAACCAATTGATTGCGCAGCTTCATCAGTGAGCTGCGACACTGAGCATCGCGCATCAGGTCCTCCATCTCAAACAGCCCTTCGGTGCACCCACCCCCAGCACGATCAGCAGCCGGCAGCGATGAGGGCAGATACAGCGGTTCATCCTCGGGTTGTTCGTCAGCGGGAGCATCTCGTTTTTCCAACGCAAGAAGAGAAGCGGGGCTGTAAGTGGCTTGAAGCTTTCGAAGCCGTTCCAGACGACGTATGAGTTTGGTCCGAAGTGCGCTAATGTCGATCTGCTGGGAGGTGGTATTGGTCTTTTTGAGCTCCACCTGTACGCGCACTTCACGTCTACTCGGCGGCAGAGTCAGCATTTACATCAGGATCGATAACCAGGAAAACGCACTGTTCCTCCTCAACATCTAAACATTCAGCCATAAAGGAACTTGGTGTAACTTTATGCTTGGCTGGTAAACCCCGTCTCGCCTGCTCCTCCTCCTCTTTCTGAAACTGTAGCCTCACTTCGCTCTCTGTCAGCCCTACAATTGGAGGCGTCAGCTATTACCCGCGCGCGCTAGAAGACCGATACACATACCATCGAATACGACTTCATATGGATTCTTCGTCGTCAACTTGTCTTCAAAATCGTGCACCATTTTCTTCCAGCTTTCCACACGATCTTGTTGCAGCTGGGAAAATGAATCCAGTGCATCTTTCTGCACAACTTGCTGCTCCAAAGCTTTATCGAGTCTTCGCCGAAGGGTACCAGCTTCAAGACGGTTGTCATGAGTGTTTGTCCAGACAGAGAAGGAGGCTCAAACTCACCCAACGACACGACCTTTCGCCAATTCCAAAAGCTGGCATGATCATCCACGGTGTCGTCGAAGGCACCGGGTCCCATTAACTTAGTACTACCCGCGAGCCGTCCGAAGTTCGACCATGGGCGCTCAATCCCCTCGCCGTCGGTTTCACCGCTCCCAGGGGTGAGATTGAGAGAAAATGTGATGCCGCAGATAGGTGTGTGAGCATGTATATGCATCTTGGGAATCACAAAGGTAATGAGGGAGAGAACGATGACGCTGCGCACGAGCGGCGGCAGCTCCAGCATACGCTCCATCAAGTTCTTCCACCATTGGCAGACGATATCATAAGATACCATCTTCCGTAGCCTCGGGTCGTGGTAGCGCAGGATGGACCCAAACACATAATCCATGTTAGAATACCTGAATACTGTTCATTAGATGTTGCATGCCACGAACGAAGCGACGTACCTTTCGCCCTTTTGTAGGGCGCCAATACCATTGGGTTGGATGAATTCGTGCCGCGCGCAGACCCCCATACCGACTCCGGTTGTGCTGTATCCGCGCGAGAATTTCGTATTGGCGTAATCCAAAGCTGCGAGTCCGCTACAGGTGCTCATCTAGATTAGGACACGTTAGCGAAATGTAAAGGATCTCGATGAAGAACTCGCCTCGTCTTGGTCAGTGACCGTAAGAAGATATTCACGATACGGCACAGTCTCGACCATGAACGCCATGCCGTTCCCCAGGCCAGGGTCCTTCAATTCGCTTGAGATGAGCCCGCGCTTCATGCGAAAACACGCGTCCAGAGCTAGGTATAGTATGTAGATGAAGCTGAGATTGCAGTTAGTTAAAGTGAGTGAATGACACGAGATATAGCGTACCTGTCTTCCTTTGACGCATGTTCCCAATCATCGGGAAGATTGACTCCGGGACGTGGGCAGGCGGGACAAAGGACAGCGAGCTCGCCGGGCTGCGTCGAGCGTGCACCACCTTCATGATGGGCTCGACCGGCTCGTTTCAGCATCGTCAAGTGGCGATACTCCTTACAAACACGAATGAAAACCTGGTACCGGTCGGGGAGCTCAACGCCGTCGTGTCGGGTGATCTTCTCAAGGGAGTGATAGTAGTCATACATAGACATCTTCGATTGCAGTGAGAAGACGTGGAACTGCTTCAAAGCAGCCAGAGTAACACAGGTTTGCGGACGATCCTCGGACGCAGGATACCAGCCACCGCGCAGTAGCTGAGTGTCCAGCGGACCAGCCTTTACTCGGTTCGCACAGCCGGGGCCGCAAAACCTCACGCATACTTCGTGTATGCCGTTGTGGTGGAGGACGATAAAGCCTGCTCGCCCGGGCTCAGGGTTGGAACAAGCCTGACCCGGTGGGTGGCCAAATTGCACTTTTAAGCCGAGTGCTTTCAGTGAAGTTGGCAAAAAACGGTTCCCATCCCATGCCTAAACAGACGTAAGAACTTATATCTTCTTATTTGCAAGTGCGGCTTACCTCTACTACATGAAGCGGGTTCCAGAGATGACGCTGGACGCAGCAGTCTCGGCACAAGAGGGAGCCACCCTTGCACTCTCGACATCGATACGCAGCGCGAACTGCGGGATTCCTGCACTCTGGGCATAAAGAGGTGCTGGCATCTCCGCACGCTTCCTGCCGAATTAATTCAAGGAGGAAACGCTCGCGTGAGTTGGCTTTCCACGTATACAGGGTCGGATCCTGAGAGCTGGTAGTTAGAATAACAAAATTATCTATTTTCGGTGAAGCCAGCTCACCGAGAAAATTGGTTTACGCGGTGGAGGTGCCTTTGGACGGGGTGGCGGCGGCAAAGGATTGTCGTAGTCGTCAGAATACATTTGATATCGCTCGCTCTCGTTGTTGACACTGTCTTGCTGTTGCACGGTAGAGGTAGAAGTATTTGGCTGCAGCGTAGATGCTTCGATACGCGCTCTCTTGACAGGGGAAGGCGGAGTGAAAGGCACAGTCTCGTGGTACAGTCTCCGTAAGTCATTCGAAGGTCGAACCACAATAGCATTGCTGGGGCGGGAAGCAGACTCAGCCGTTGACATGAATGAGGCGGGCGAAAATGAGTGTGTGGTGGCGACGGCGGAAGAGGAACGAGTGGAAAGGAGCTCCAGATGACCGCCGCGCAGGCGCTTCACCCGACCGCGGGTGCCCGAGCCTCTCCCTGAGCCCCTCCCACCCATCGACCAGCAATGAGCGAATGTTGTGGTATTTGCTTGTGTTATTGATGGTATCATAACGCACCTGCTTTTGTTATCTAGCACAAGACTTGGACTGCGCCTGCTTTTGTTATCTAGCACAAGACTTTGGTTGGACTAAGGTTGACTATGGCAGGTAAGCCAGCTTTAAGCTCTCGTTTCTCCTTCTTTTCCCTCCATTTTCATACTCCAACCGTAACGACGTGTGCCCGACTTTGGGACTGCCGAGTTGCGCGTTTTTTTGTAATTTAACCGTCCTACCATATTCTACTATCAACAATAACTCAGATTCTTGCAATTTAGGCGTTTTGACGCGTGTTTTCCGTTGTCGCAGGCCCACTTACTTGATTCCAGGTCGCGCTCTACGAAACGGCAAACTATATGCACAATTTATCCAGAACCATGAACCTATTGTGATCCCGGGATTCCGAATCAGCGACATGGTCCGTCGCCACGCAAGTGGACCTCAAGAGGAAGACGATGGAGCAAGCGATAACGACGATGACTTCGAGAACAGCGAAATCACCGACGTAGATCCACCATTCCCTGACTTTAACTTGACTTCCTCTCCATCTGCCGTGCCTCAGCCGCGATCCACGAAGCCTCCTCGCCGGACACCTCTGGTCCAAGCTGCTAGACAACGTTGGGACGTCAAGCTCGACGATTCCGAGTCACCACAACCCTCAGCTCAAAAAGTCCAATCCCTCAGCAAAAAGGAGAGAAAACAGGCGCGACTTCGGGGGAACCGCAGTGTCAAGCGCGCGGCCCTCGGGGAAGTACTTGGTGCACCCAAAGCGCCCAAAGTCGTCGCTCTCAAGCGTATGCGCGATAGCTCCCCAGTTCCCGTGTCGTTCTCCTTCAGCTCCCATCCGGGAGTGGCAAGTACGGGGTGGATGGGAGTCCGCGAGCCTCCAGTGGATTTCGAGCCAGAACAACGGGTATACAGCTTCGACGAGGCTCGGTCGCTTCCCGGGATGCGGGTGTACGAGTGGAACGAGTAGGTTTACCTTCCCAATCTGCACATCTTTTTTCTCTGATACCTTCATAGAACGCAAGGCCCATTGGTCGACGAGGATCGCTATGTCATTGGGGTGTTCGCAGCACATCCTCGCGATGCTGACTGGGACGAAGAGGTTGCCCAGAAAGCAGCAGCCCTCATGGAGGAGGCTGGCGATGGTATATACAACCGAGTCTTCTCGGGCGTGTACTATGGCACACGTAGGGCGGAGAGAAAGCAGAGAGCTAAGAAAATTCCTCCCCGGGGCACTTACCGCGCCAAGGCGTACGGCAACTCGATGGGCGGAGGGCAGCCTTTCCCCCAGCCATTCTATCAAGATGTTGTCAACACCATTGTTCTCGTTGGACTGCTCGCACAGGCTCCCTTTCAAAGAATAGCAGGATTCACCAACAGTTCGTTATCTCGCTTGTCGGCATATATACTTGGCTGATTATCTTAGGTGTCTTCAAAACCTACGCCCCCGACCTCCACCGCTACTATCATTCGACTATGGAGAAACTTCATGGGTGGAACACGCAACTGAAACGCAATTTTGCGTCCCATGTCTCCGTTTTCGCTGCCGCCACCTTAAACTTCGATCTACAAACTCTCACATTTCCCCATCTCGACTATGCGAACCTAGCCTGGGGATGGTCACCTGTGGTTGTAACAAAAAGCCTTCAGAGCTGGACACAGCCAAATCATAATTTTCCTATTAACGTGGACACAGCCAGTGCCTGCCTGACGTCTTTTCCCACCTATTTCTGCTGCCCAGCCGCCGGTCTGCCCGTTTCGGAGGCCGGTCTGCCCATCACCCGTGTAAATGATAGATCAAATTGCATTCTTTGATAAGATAACCCAATCTATTTACATACACGCGTTGCACAACGTCTCGTAACCCGAAAAAGGAAATAAAGGAATTTACCACAATTGTTGATTCCTGCACATATCGACTCTCAAAACGGTACTATTTATATTCCCAATCTTCACCACCCAATGCTCAATGTCGTGAGCTCGTTAGCGGAGCACAGAGTGCACGGATTCCGGGGCCACGCTCCCCTAATACGTAGCGTACTGCTATGCCAACAGCACACGCGCACTGGGCCACATTTCTGCGTACACTGACGATGAGCGCTCGGGGATGGAGGGGAGTGCGTGTGAGATGGAAGACTTGGTTGCGGTGGGGGTGGGGCAGTGGCGGTCGCAGGTGCATTCGTCATCGCTGTCGGGCGCTGGTTTGGGTGCGGGATTACGACGGCGGCGGGGGAACGCCTGCTGGTGGCGTATCTGCGTTGGACGAGGTGCATGATATCCCGGTGCCTTCGCCCACTCCCGCGCGGCAGCAGATCCGCTACTCTTCCAATTACCACCGAACGGCACGTCGTTCGCCCCATCCGACATCTCGTTAAGGTGCGGTGACGCTCATGGTAAGCAGATCTGACTCGGCCAGGGCGGCGTAGCAACACTTGTACAAAATCGCTGGACTTGAGATGTAGGCGGGTCGGTGGTGTGGTGACGAAAAGGTTTGCGGCGGCGCCGACGGGCCAACCGCGGCGTCAAGAATGACATGGGTGACAGGTAGTGAGGCTGTTGGGGACAGAAAGATGTTAGGGTCGGAGAAGTTAGGGTTATGAATAGAAACGCACCGTTGTTTCCAGCAAAAGGTGGCGCGTGAACGGTTCCTGCGAACGAATCGATTGATTGGGGACGAGTGGGAAGAGGAAAGTGCGGGCGAGAGCAGCGGGGCAGCTAGAGTAGAGGCAGACGTGTCCGAGTCAGTGTCAAGGGAGGTACATGGAATCAAACGGCATACTTGTGATTTGCCCTTCTCTTCTCCACGCCCACACCCCGACAACGGCTATGCAGCAAGGTACCAGACCTCCGACAGTGGGTGCCCTTGCGTTACGACAAGTCGGAATGCTGTACGAGGAAGATATTGTAAGTGAAGCACGGAAAATCCACAACAAAAAGACATACCTTGGCCCTCAACTCATGCTCCGTTCATAGGCCGTTAGATATTTCATTAGACGATGTTGTTGGAAGAAAGAGCTTTCAAGCTTTGAAACTTCGCGGAGCTGTAGGGAAAGTCGGAATTGTTTCAATGTGCATGGTTAGAAGTGAAGGTATGCGAGAGACGTACCTCGCTCCGTTTGTGCGTTCTCGTATTGGATGTGTCGAAGCGGGCGACGGCGTCGGGGGGGCGGGGACTCGGCAGGTGCGAGTCAGCGAGGGGGTTGGGGGTGAGCGTGGAGGTGGAGATGGTGTGACAGCGAGAACTGTGGGCGAGTGGCGCGTCAGCTGGGGAAACGTGTCAGTGTCGGGAGGGCCATGAAATCAGACGGCGTACCTGTGATATTTTCTTCTACGCGCCCACGCCCCGACAGCGGCTATGCAGCAAGATATCGGTTTCGAAACGAACCACGGGCGAGGGGTGCTATGTTGCCAGTACAAAAGGGATATATCGTGTTCCTCCAGAAATATTGGGTGACACTGAGACACCACGAAAGAGGCGCTTTGTGTCGAGGATACAGAAGGGACTGATCTTGAGCTACGGCAGATGGTATCCCAGTCTCGAAACGCGGGCTCAGTTACAACGGTGGGCGGTGTGTCATGCCGGCCAGAGAGGAATTGACGCTGGGATCAACGAGATGTTGGCAGGGGGGGACGAACGGCGTCGGCAAGTAGCAGGTGCAGCAGGTGCGATAGAGGTGGGAAGTGCTGGCGCTGACGAGTAGGCGGTGACGATGTACGTCGACGATTCGACAGAGGTGGCGACCAGTGGAGGTCATGCGCACGAGGACGGACGGCGTGTGGTAAGGTAAACGGCGGGTGGGCCACAGGCCTGCGTGCGAGGGCTGCTTTGTGTGGAGGTGAGTAAACAGGAAGTTCGCTTCTAAATCGGCGTGTCGTACCTATCTTCTACACGGCTCTTGAATCCCTTCCTGCTGGGGCGACACAAGTGCATGGCGGCCATTGAGCAACGAGGCATAGAAAGTACGAGAACGAGGGGTTTGGAAACAAACAAGAAATTGGACGGCAAGACGAGATAGCCAGCGAGGAGCTCATGGGGGTGGCGACGAAGTGGTGTGCTGGCAGGAAGAGACGATTTGATCCGCGCTATGGAACCCTTCCGATTGGTTGCGGATGTCGGCTCCGACCTTCCGATACTCAACGCCTCAGCCCTGATTCGGTAATTTTATCGTCTGTGTGCTCATTTGAGACTATGAACATAGGATATAAGGGTTATGAGGGAATGCATCACCACCAGACCTGACAGATGCATATTAGTTACATTACAGACTGAGTTTTCTGAGCCTATTTGGAGGCTTCATATTGATTTTGAATTTAACGGTTCCTTCAAGGCCGTTTGAGCTACGGAATAGTGGAGATGAAGACCAAGAAGTGTTCGGTAATCTTCCTCTATTGCTTCTATTACATGGGAGAACTCACAACTCTCTTATTCTTTTATTTTCCAACAAAATTTCGTCTTCAAATTGTTCCGGAGATTCCACTTCTATCAAGCCCTACCAGACTCAATTCAACGTCGCAATAGCAAGGAAAACACATCTAGAGAAAGATTTGAGTTAATATTCGAGTATCTATGGGATCTGTGTGATATGCTGCAGAAAATTCGGAAGTTGAAGCATTCTCGTGCAGAATGTTACTGTTACCTCGGTATAATACTCGGAGTTCGTCATCGAATACCCCGATCTCGCCATAGAGGTTAGGTTTCAGCGCGAATTCGGAGTATGTGGTGTTTTATGGATCCCATACAATAACTAGATACTTAAACGCGTCAAAAACGCGTCGACTGTCGACAAACGCGTCCAGCTCGTTGACCGCCAAAGCCGGACCGGTCGATTGTCACGGTCGTCACGCCAGCGCTTAACGAGCGCTTAATCGTCGCCTCATCACACCACTCTCCTTTGGACACCGTAAGAAGGTCGGAAATGGTAAGATTTTGACAAGAATTTGTACCCAAACTACAAGAAGTGATACAAGGACATATAGATCTGTGATTTTGTAAGCAGTAGTCGTAGGATGACCCAGGACATGTCCGGGAATCCAATTCGGTAAGCTAGCATTTACGAAAATGGGGGACTTTGCAGATCGGACGACGGCGGCGTGCGGGCGCGGGACACGTTGACGTTGATGGACGTTGGCGTGGCGCCGAGGGTTGATGGTATGGAGGAGAGAGAGTGGGTTGCGTTGCGGGGATGACGAGAGGCGGGAAAGTGGTCTCTAATTCGGTAAGCTGGCACTTTCGCGACAATAGAGGGGTTGGCTCGATGTGATGAAGGCGACGTGAGGATTGCAGGTGGAGCTGGCTCAATGCAGCTCGGGTAGACGAATGCGAGCGCGCCACCGTGACGGCGCAAATTTCTGCACGTTTGGACCCGAGTCGACACGAGAACGAGTGTAGTAGAGCAGGCGTATGCCCGCTGAGGCGTGATGCGACGCGACGGGTGGTGTTTGACGAGGTGGGTGTGAAACGGGAAGCGGGGTGTGGTGGAGATATTGTACTTGCGTAGATAGTGACGGAGTTCGGAGGCGGTGAAGAGAGCGGGGCGGGGTTTTGACGATGATGTAACGCCGTAGACGAAACGGCAGGCGAAAGAAACGCAGCTAGAAGAGAAAACAATGAGTGAGAGTGAAAGAAGGAGGAGAGGCGACACACCTTTGAGGAACGTGTGCGTATCCGACGCCGTATCAACGAGAAGGGTGGTAGTGAAAGTTGAAGAGAGAGTGGGCTGTGGGGAGAACGTGTCAGACGGCGCAACAGAAGGGTGGGAATGACGCACCTTGAACATCGTCAGAATGGAGGTGTCGGCTTGTACGAGGAGAGCAGACGAGACCGTCGAAATCGTCGTAGATGTCGATAGATTGCACAGGGAAGGGAAGACGCGGCGAGGGAATGGTGAGGAGAGCCGAGTCAAGCACATGCCAAGAACTGGAGTGAGCCTTGAGTAACAGAAATGACAGCGTACCTGTGGTCAGGCGCATCGAAAATGCGCCGACGCAAGCAACTCTCCGCTCAAACCCTATATCCCATGCTGCAAGAGGTTTGAGGCGATCTTGACGAAGCGTAGCTCTCTTATATCATGCGGAAAGACGTAGATTTCATCAAGATAGATTGAGTCGAAATTTTGCCTAAGCTTGAAGTCAACTAGCCAACTAGAGCTTGAGACCGAGGCCGGCTAAAGTTGAACCAGTTTTCATTGCCGCCAAAGTGCCAGAAAAGAGCGGGGGTCGGGGGTGTGAGTGCAGAGAAAGAAGCAGCGTGGGAGCGAAATGGTGATGGTGCGCAACAACAAATAAACACCGCAACACAAGCAACAAAGCTCCAGACTGACGATATCTTAGCAAAAGGAAAGTGCCTCCAAGGGTGGGAACTCGATGGATCAAAACTGAAGTCAGAATTTTTGTTTAGAAGTGAAAAACTCATTTTTGATGTCGAAAAAAAATTATCTTGAGGGGACTATCGATATATCAGCGTGAGCTCAAAGCACACCTTGTTGATACAATGTAATATGGCTTGCTTCAAACTTCCTTTACTTGCATTCACTATGATTTTGAACACTTACAAATTTATTTGGCAACTAAAATATTCGGTGAAGCGCCATCAAGCGCGACTTTGATGGCGCTGATGGCGCGGGTTGGCGTTGATGGCGCGGGATAGTTCGGGATGTCGCGATGTCAACATCGTTAAAATCCAGCTATTAATCAATGTAAATCACATCTGGATTTGATATCATTATGATATCACTTACTAATTGTTTATCAGGACAATAAGAGCCGGTATCAAAACATCAATATCTCATGTTCAACAGCATTCCTGGTGACCCGAATAGCAACCAAATAGGGAAGGGAATGGCCGGCTGAGCCGGAATTGGAGCCGTAAAAAGTGCAGAAAATAAAGGGTTTACAAGAGGAGACAGGCTGGCCCTGGCTGTGTCCACGTTAATAGGAAAATTATGATTTGGCTGTGTCCAGTACATTTAGTCTTTATCTTACAGCCTGGACTCGGATGGTGTTCTATCACTTCCCTAGGTAACTTCGATCCCGACAAGGGGGGGCACCTCATAATGTGGGACTTGAAATTAATAATCCGTTTTCCTCCTGGGTACACTATTTTGATTCCGTCGGCACTTATTCGACACTCAAACACTTCCATCCAACCTCACGAAAAACGGTTCTCTTTCACCCAATATACGGCAGCCGGTATCTTCAGATTCGTGGATAATGATTTTCGAAGCGACGTATCGGTGGAGGCAAGCAGTATGACGGATGCGGAACGAGCGGAACGGGTGGAGGCGCGGAAAAGGCGTTGGATTGAGGGGCTGCAAATGTATCGCCGTTGGGACACACATACCCAGTAGATCATTGAAGTAGTTTCACGTAGTTGCCCCCCTGCTCAACAATTCGTTCATGATTTTCTTAAGAAAAATATGCATTTTTAATGACACTCGCAAATCATGGTCATCACGAACCTCCGTTTTCGTAACAAGTTCGTGGTGTCCCATCCCATTGCCCTAGAAGGTACGCAATGTCGGTTGAGGACCTGAGTTGGCAGATCTACTGAAAAGACTCAGCAGAAAATAGATGTTTAATCCCGTGAATTACGAGTGACTGAGGGAGGGACACGCGAGACAAGTGGTCTACTCATTTTCAATTTACGAAGACATGGCCATGTGATCATTCTTTGACTTTCTCCATCATCATGTCCTCCACAACTTCCAATACCAGTTCACCCACAAACCCGACCACAACTAAACGCAAACGCAAACGGTGCTCTCCTTGATGCATTCCCTCTCCGCCGCTCAACAGGCTTAAATCTGTAGCTCACCTCCGTCCCCTGCTGAGCTGGTCGCCCGTGCTCAGGCTTCGGCACGATATCGCCAGAGGTTAGCTTGTACAGCCCCGACGCAAACCCTCGAAATATACCTTTGCTCTAGGAATCTGGAGGAGGAGCGGGAGAAGGCGAGACAGCGGATGGCTCGGTGCGTGATCATGGATAGTGAGTGGATTATACTGACGGCGTTTTTCACTTAGTCTTCGTAAGAGAGCGAAGGAGGAGAAAACCTTGGCGGACGAATGTCGCGCTCGCGCCCGTGAAGCCAGCCGCAAATACCGCAAGAAGTAGCCTTCCGACTCGTGGCCCGAATGCCTATCTAACGAACGACGAAAGGAACTCTCATTTGTTGGCTGATTGCCAATATACCTTACGCTTACAGTAAGGTTCTCTTTGTTGTTAACGTCCTTATTCTAACTCATCCTGGAAAGGCGTAAAAGGCGCCTCGAAGCTCTGCGCGCTGAAGCCCAGGAGTCAGGCGATGAAGAGTGATGGTATAGAATCTTGGGACTGGGAGTATGCGTTAGCTACACCGCCCTGTTGTTCGCCTTTTGTATCTTGATCTGTCCTATTGCTAATTGTACTCTGTTTAACGAACCACTGCGCTTTGTGACCTTGTCTTACAGGACAGCGACAGCAATTTCACGAGAGAAGCGGCACTCTGCACCTATATCTTACACAAAAGCAGCAAGGCTTCTACAAAGTTGCAGCTCATACTATCTAAGAGGTCTGTAAGCGATGATTCTCGTTGGTGAATTGCTCGTTGTCGGGTTTCGTCGCGCTTTTCAGTGGTGAATTGCTCATTGTCGGACGTCTGAGTAGCAGATATTCGGAGGTGAATTGCTCATTGTCGGACGTCTGAGTAGCAGATATTCGGTGGTGAATTGTTCATTGTCAGACGTTTGAGCAGTAGATAAATGAAATGAAATTATAGTTCCAAGGGTACAATGGTGACATGCGAAGTACCAGGGTGAGGAATGATTAACGGCGATATTTTGTCGCGCTCCTCCGTGAGCCAGAACCCCCAATCATTGAGAGCAGGGCTACTAGGTGGCCATTGTGCGTCGCTTTCTCCGCAAGAGGAAAGCGAATCGCCGTCGGTGTGTTCCCCCCAGGTGGCTCCGGCAGTAACTCCACCCCATCCAAACTCGACGAAATCGGCGTTCGTAACGTGCGCGTATGCGGGGTCGGTTTGCTGCGCGTACTCGTCGCGCCGGCTGAGGTAGCGGAGGCGGGCAGAGCGCCGGGCAGCGGCCCGTTGGATCTTGGCTAAACGGGTGCCCTGGAAAGATCGGAAGGCTGAAGTAGATGGATAATGGAGTGAATAAATAAGATACACAAGAGGAGAGAACAAAGGCGCGGCGTCGCACTCACCTCTAATTGCCATATGCTTATCCCAGTCCCAATCTTCCAGCTGAGCTGCCTGTCGAAGGACCTCGGCCTCCTTGATCATGTCCAAAGTTCGCTGAACGGCGGCGTAGCGAGCAGCGATGAAATCTGGGTTGTCGGACATTGGTGCTAGGATAGAATAACTAGTTATGAGCGGCAAGGAACTGATTTGCCATCACGCACATGTGGCATCACGCACGGCAATCGGCCAGCAAATTTTTTTCCAGTTTTCTTCCATGGCTACGACAACGGCGCCCGCAAAGAAACGTGGAAGCCCAGGCGACTTCGTTGGAAAACGAGGACAGTTTCTCGACGCTTGGCTCGGGGAGTATAAGGAGGCGTCCAAGAAAAAAACTACAGGGAACTTGTGGCTCAGGCTGTTTCCTCAATATTGGGCGAATTTCTATTGGCGTTTGGCCTTGACGGAGGAGCCTGAAGGCCAGCTCATCATTGACACCAGCCCGGGCTGGGTGGCACCGGAAGAGGAGAAGTTGTCGAAAGCTGACGAGGCCTCGAGGACAGCGACGAAGGAGGAGATCCAAAAGGTAGGACCTTGTTTTTTTTCTTGCGGTATACGACCATGCTGAGCTGAAATGCCATGCAGAAGATCAAGGGGTGGTATAATCACAGGCGTGCTCACGCTGGGCTGGCTGGGAATGTCTGGACCCCATTTCTCAAACGACTTCGAGCTCCCACTACTCCTCCTCCCAAGCGCCTTAGCGACCTCCAGTTCTATATGTCGCATGCTCTGTACAAGGACAAGGTCAACAAGAAGTTTCTTGACGAGCACCCCAACACGCCGAAGGATCAGCAAATGAAGGTGCGATGCGACGTCGCGACCGCATTGTTGGCGGAGGAATCGCAAGAAGTCCGCGACTGGATCCACGCGGAGGCGGAGAAGGCCCACAGCGAACAGCTTGCGACGTACAATGCCGCAGTTGCGGGGGAGGTACCGGTGACGGAAGAGGAACGCGCCTTGTAAGTTTTGATTTGTTAGCCTTTTTTGCATGCTGATGATGCGTCCAGGGCACGAACGCGTTATCCTGAGGTGATGACGCCCCTGCTCTCAGCGATATCTCAGTTCACGGGTTACAACCTCATGCTATTGGCTGGTCGATTTGAGACGGAACCTGTGGTCGACGTCAAAGTAATCGGGTGCGTACTTGCAGCTTGAGGTTGATCGAAATTCAGAGAATTGACGCGTTTGATATAGGCTTAATGCCGGCAAGACGCCTGGCCCGGATGGGAAGTTCTTTCCTGACCACAACGGCGTCGATTACAAGGACGTTCTGGAGATCTACTCGCGTTTCGTTTATGCAACTCGTAAGTGTATTATTCATCGTCATACAGGGTCGAACGAACCTCATCCAATACACCGAAGGTGAAACCGCGCCGGCTGACTCTGATGAACCGCCGCCGCCCCAGACCGCCCAAGAACAGAGCCCTACTGCTCCTGCCTCAAAACCCTCCATCCCCGAGCCTGAAAGCCCACCTCGCTCTTCAACCCCACCTCCTGAAGGGCCCCTTGCACCGAAATCAATCGTATCGACCGACTTCGAATCTCCCGTCCGCCGCAAGCTGGCAATGATGCCGGAAAACGAACGACGAGCATATCAGACCGTTTTGGAGGGAATGAGCTCGTTGGAGCTGTCGAACGTCGTCGCGGAGGCGCGCAAGGAGGAGGATCTGAAAGCTCAAGAAGCAGCGCACGAAGAACAAAACAAGAGTCAAAATGACGCACCGCCGAAAGACGCACCGCCGAAGGACGCACCGCCGAAAGACCCTTTCCAGGGCTTGCAGATCACCGACCCTCTCCGTCGCAAAACCCTAGCCGCTGCAGAGGTGAGCGGAGACCTCCCCTACGAGATCCGCCAACTACGCCGTCTCTCCCCATACGAACTCGTCCGCGCGAACAACATCGCGCGGAACGAGGAGTTGTTGGAAGCCTTGAAGCTAAACAACGCTGTGAGTTCTATTCTGGGGTCGAAACGAGGCAAAGCGCCAGCGAAAGGAAGCCGCAAGCGAGGACGGAAGAGCGGTGGCAGGAAAGGGGACGACTCATCGGGAAACGTGGCAGACGATGAAGGCGAAGAGGAAGGCGAAGAGGAAGATGAAGAAGAGCAAGCGGATGAGGAAGACATACCCGTCGCAGAACGCCCTCAGCGCCCGTTACCCGTCAACCGCGGCCTCCGGGAGTGGTTCACGAAGTCAAACGACCAACTGGCTGAAGGGGACCAGTTTGGGCCGCGTTGGGTGGATGTTCGCATGGTATGGGCTTCGCGGGAAGAAGCGAAACTCTTCGTATCACCGGTGAGAATCAAATTCCGACCGCTTTGCTTGGCTCCTGATTGCTGACGTGCCACTTTGCTGTCAGAAAAAAGGAATTTCGGCCAAACATCGACCTTCCCAAATTGGAGGTTGGATCCAGAGAGCAAGGAACGGCAACCCCGCGATCGAAGACGTCGACGCCTTTGGGAAACAAATCCGCCTATGGTGGCATGAAATGAATCCCGAATTTCGCAAGACACCCGGTTCGTTGCAGATGAAGAGAACCTCCGGCTTGTGGAAATCCCAAGACGGCAAGTCTTTGGACATTCCAGGACTCAACGGCTACTTGAGCGTGCTCATTGCTTTGTTGTGGTGGCGAAAGGCGTTGAAGGAGGAGTCTCAGGAGTGGAGGGACACGGTGGATGATGTTAAATGGGCCCTCGAGCAGTTAAGGTATGATTCTTCTCATTCGAATCCTTGCATTGATATTCTCTAACTTGCCGTCAGTGAACCGACTGCCTCGAACTCTTCATCGGCCGCTCCCTCGACCGATGCGTCTTCCGCTCCCCCGACGGATGCGTCTTTCGCTCCCCCCACGGATGCGTCTTCCGCGCCTGGCCCCGATGCGTCTTCCTCGCCTGCGCCTGATGCGTCTTCCGCGCCTGTGCCCGGCCCTATGCAGCCCTCGGCGACGGTGGCCACCGCTCCTCCTTCTCCTGTCCTTCATGCAATCGCTGCCCCCTCATTCGTTCCATCGACGACGACGGCGACCGCTACTGGCCCCACCACCACGTCCTTGCCTGCTGTTGTTTCGGGCGACGTCTCCATGCTATCAGTCCCGGCGACCCCTGGCGATGCCGCTATGCGCACCCCCAGCCCGATTTCGGATGCGGAGCCCATGTCGGACGTTGAGCCCTCCAATGGCGTAGCCGTCGCTCAGCGGCCGAGAGCGCGCCCGAATTGGCGTAACGCATCGAGTTCCACGCCCACCGTGATTGCAGCCGCTCCGAGCGTCGTTATGGAGGAGCCCCCATCTTCCAACCCTCAACCGGTGATGGGGACCACAGAACTCGACAAGCATGCTGCAAAACGGGCGGCTCTCATCGCTGAAGGGCTGTCGGCGGAGGATATCGACGAGGTTATGGCTGATGAGGACGCTGACGAGGATATGGAGGGGTGGGATATGATGCAGGAGGATCCGTGAATGGGCGACAGATCGAGCGGCGGATACGATCGATTCGGGGGGGTGGAGTGTGGTAGTTGCTTGTTTTGTTGTCGGTGGGGTTTGGGGTGGTGCTGAGGGTGCGCAGAGCGATGCGGGGGGCGCTGTTTTTCGTTTTTTTTCTTTCATTTTCGAATACGCGCGTTGTTTTGTTTTTTTAGAGCGCTATTTTACGCGCTGGCAGAATACACTTCTTGCCTTTTTCCAGCCAAATCCCAACACAACAAGCATAAGAAACTTTCAAATGTATTTCGTTCATACTCTATGTTACAGTAACAGGTATGTACGAGTCTCCGTGCGGCGCTAATGCAGCGGGGCGGCGCTAATGTAGCGGGGCGGCGCTAATGTAGCGGGGCGGCGCTAATGTAGCGCGCGGCGGGAACAGGAACGGCGGGCTGTGAACGGGCGGGCGGAAGTGTGGTAGGCGAAGAAGGTGGTTAGAGGCAATTGATGAAAAGCGGCGGCGCCGGCGGGGGCGAGCGGGTAATGGGGGGCGGCATTTGATGGAAGGGGACGGGTGATGTGGTGTGCAGGGCGATAGGCGGTGGCAATAGCGACAGACAGCGCCGAGAGGCCGAGTGCTGAACGCCACCCAGCGACGCCGCTGGAAGGAGCGGCGGCGCCAGCGGGAGCAAGCGGGAGGGCGGGGCGGGATTTGATGCGAATGTGGCGGTTGCCGAGCGGGCGGCGAAACGGTGGCGGCGGCAGCAAACAACGAGGACGAGGGGGGTACACACCCACGAGCACCGCCGCCATAGGCAGCGACGCCGGCGGGAGCAAGCGGGAGGGGGCGCTGGTAGGGACGAGTGTCACGGAATGTGACATGTAACGCCGGCGCATCGCGGCGCGGGCAGAAACCCGAAAAGTCCGAAATTGTCCGAAACCACAACAAATTAATAAATTCAATTTAAAATCATTTATTCGCGCCTTCGGCAGCCTCCCCGTGGTGCCATCAGACCGTCTCCTGGGCTGCAGCCAGGCCATAACCAGTTATTGTGGCTGTTGGGCTGCAGCCCAGCAATAACACATTAAAGCTGGTGGGCCCTGCCCAGGGTTTAACTGGTTGTTCTGAGTATATGTGCTGCGTCTCGCTCATTGGGTCGGAGACGGTGTCGCAAGCGGAAATTTGTGTCCACCGCTATGATGAGCATGAAAAGAAACCTAGTAAAATAGCGTCAGTTTTCTTCGTTCTATTCTTCGAAGTGCAAACCCGACACGTACTGATATTCTGGCGCGACGTCTCGCCAATTCAGGGGTAGGTTGATTCCGTCGTGGGGACACGCCCAACAGCGGACAGCCAACTCGCCATTTCGCGTGCCGGCCACTCCCAGAGCATCGTGCGCCCGCCCGGCACGCTTCAACCGCTTCAAAAAGCTCCACTGCCGACTCATGAGACCAAAACCTTTGTAGCGATCCTGACGACCGACAGTCAGTGAGCTTTCTGCGATCTCACCGCAACAAAAAAAACCTACCGGAATCGGATTTACTCGTGTCGCATCCGTACGTTTCTCCATACATTTGATGAAATCTTGGACGTTGACGTTACTGCTCACGTTGAGCAGCCGGAAAGTTGCCAGAGTGTCGAATGTCGCACAAGATCGAGGGTCGGTTGTAGAGGCAGGATACCAACCCATTCGCAACAACTGTTGCAAATTGTTGACGCGGTCGGACTCGTCGCAAGCACAATAGCGGAAGCATACTGTGTGTATGCGAGGAAAATCCAAGACTACCATTTCCCGCACCATGGGAGCCGCGTGTGGACACCGCAGCCCTCCATGCCCTAGCTGATAAATGCAGCCGAGCTTGCCCAGCTCCGTCCTTGCCCAAAAGCTCCCATTCCACTCCTATAATCGCATTCAGACTCCTAAACCACGCGTCTCTCGAGATATTTGCTCACCTCAGGAGAATGTAGTGGAAACGTCGCATGTCGGGCGACCAAGCACTCGCGACATTGCACAAAGGCTCCACAAGCAAGACAGCGGAAGCGCGAGGCATTCCCGGCAAAAGGCGTTTCGCAGAGCGAGCAATTATCCCATCGCCGCCCAGCGTACGGCGCGTCGTGCCTTATTAACTCATCCAGAAATACATCTATGTGCTCTCGCCACAACTTCATAGGCTCGTCCTGGGGCGTATTCAGCGAACAAAATCAAAATCAGGCCCAAGAGCAACACCAGGAAAACGGTATCGAGATTGATGCCAGCCGCACCCCCAAACCTAACCCCCAATCGACACGCGTTCGCAGGGCCTATGGTCAGTCCCCTCGAACGCGCGGCGACGGAGATACACACCAAGGTGGAGTGGGGTGGGGTCGAACAAAGAAGGAGAGGAGAAGGAAAATAAAAGAGAAGGAAGAAAGCCTACCGAACTATCATATCGTTTCCGTTTCTCACCTGTCCCACTCTCCTCAGCGTCAGCGCCCTCCGCCTCATCAGCCCGCGTATTTCCATCGTCCGGAAGAGGGTTCCATGCCGCCAAAGGGTCTTCAAGTTCAGAAGGTTGTAATTTTCGTTTTTTGGCTTGAGCGTTTAAAGATTGGCGCAAAACGCGAGTTCCGTCTTGAGAGGTAGAGTACTGTGTATCCGAGGAAATTTCCCCTCGTCGCACTTCGTATTCGATAAACGAGTCGGATTTGTGTAGCCCGCCAGGAGCACGTCGACCTGAAAAGTTGAGAGACGCCAGGGTGAGTGCGGACAAGCGAGAATACGGCAAAGCTCTCGCTCACTCAGACTACGGATTCCATGTGAAACACGAAACGAGCGGCTCAGCCGACCAGAATAGAGAGAAAGGGGGGGAAACGAGACCAAGGCCAGCAGAGAGGTGGCAAGAAAGAATGTCACAAACGCGTTATGGGTGGCGTCACACATTTTGCCTCACTCAGAACAGAGACCAATCTCAATTCTTTTTAATTACCTCAAGACTATCAACTCTACCAACAAGTACAGCAAATCAGGAACAATTCGTGCAAAGAGTATTCAAATCGTGCAAAGAGTAATCGAAGAAACGCGGCACAACTAATTCAAGGGGATGAGCATCGACCTCACGCGCTTAATCACGAGCGACCCGTCGGGAACCTCGAAAGCGAAACTCTGCTTCCGATGGAAGGGCTTGTGCTTGCCGTCAGTGCAGGGGCAGCGGACGTCGCGCCACCCGTAAGTGCAGATGATCTGCACCAGATAACGGTTTAGCACCGACAAAGAAGGGGGCAGCAGGGGAAAGACTCACGCGCAAATCGTGGTTTTGAGTTCCTTGAGCGTTCGCGGCGGAGGCGGGCGCAGGCGCAGGCGCACGAGCAGGCGCAGCCGCAGCCGCAGGCGCAGAGGGTGCCGATTCCGTGGCAGAGACAGAGGCTGGGGACGACGAGGAGCGCGGAGTAGTGTCGGGCAAGCGAGCGGAAACATAACCCATGGCATAGCGGGGAGGAGTACTGAAGTATGAGTGCTGTGAGCATACGAGCTTGAGAAGAGGCGGTGAGAGCACGTACCCAGCCCAAGCAACACGGGCGTGCGCGTTACCAAGTTCTTCAACAACACCGGCTTCACCATCGAGCGCCGCAACCACACGGGTCACACCGAGTTCGTGAATGGCGGGAGGAAGAGCGGCAGGGGCATTATTAGCCTGGGGGGCGGCGCCGGCGGCGGGAGCAGGCTCTTCAAGAACGTCGGCAACATTCGCAGGAAGAGGGCGGGTAGCGTTCCAGAAGATCATCCCCCCGTCGTCCGGCTCGCGGTCCTTGGGGTCAGAGTCAGAGTCGCTGATGAGGAAGTGGTCAGTGGGATGGGACGTGCAGCAGGCAACCAACGTGGAATTACCTGTCGCTGCTGTCGTCGTCCCAATCCGAGTCGTCGAGTTCCTCGAGAGCCACGATCCTGGCGGCCTCCGCCTCCGCATCGTGCTGGGCGTGTTGCTCCTGGAAGAAGCCGATGGCGAGGTCGTACGAGGTCGTGACTCGCGCTTGCAACTCGAGGTCGCTGGTCGTTGTGACGGGGGAGTCGGGATGGCCAGACTGGTAGTAACGACTACGGATCTTGCGCAGGAGAGCGGCCTTGTTTTTACTAGAATGTCGTCGAGTTAGCAAATAATGAGAGCAAGGAGGAAATGCGCTGACGCAGGAAGTCCGGTGACGAGCGTGGTGGTAGTCATGTCGAATGTAATCGCCGTTTTCTCGACGTCTAGGGTGTAGAGGGTCAGCGCGAGTCACTGGGGGCACAGCATCGTTTCCGGGACCTGTAAATGAAGTGGAAATAGGCCGGATATACATTATTTGTCGGTTATATTCTTTTCATTTCCGGGCCCCGGAAATGTTCCATTTCCGGCACATTTCCGTAATGTTCCCGGCACATTTCCGGTGCCCGTAAATGTTTAATTTCCGGGCTCCGGAAATGTCACGGAAATGATTCGACCAAATACACTAAAAAGGAAACAAAACACCTTCCAGATGTAGTAATTCTTTGGCCGGCGGCAACTTATGTAGCAAATACGGCCATACATATGGGAATAATTTTTTGCTTAGCAAGCAAGTCAATTTTGCCAAAACTTGTGAGCTGCATTGGACAGCAAATTCACAGCGGTGCTGTGGATGTGCTAGGAAGCTGGAAGGCACTGACTGGTTTAGCTGATAGTTTTTAGTCAAAGATGTGCGAACGACAAATATCTTTGAAATTGTCTGATAGATTTTTACATAGTGTGTGGCCAAGCGGCAGGTATGAATAGTAGACTGCAGAAGACAGCACCAGTATGCACCAGTAAGCAGACAGTCGTGGCAGAAACGACGAGAGCGTAAGGAAAGAGGTTCAATGTTCATGCTCCTGGCCTATTCCTCGTACGTTGAAGATAAGATGGCATGCCCGTTCGATGCGAGCACCGAGGGACATGTTTTCATCGTCTTCGTTTACACTGTCCCGATATCCGCTTGTAGTTAGAAGAAGGAGCTCCGACGCCCGTCCAAGAAATGTTATCGCGAATGATAAAGTAAGTGAGCCATAGGATTGGCAGGATGAAGAGCGGGCGAATATGGGGGTTTGTGGTTGTGAGACCCGAGATGCCAAATGAAACAAGGAAGAGGGCGAATGGGATGTAGGGGAAGGGCTGCCAGACGAGGTAGGAGGCCATTGCGGCAGGGGTAGGGCTAGTGCTCATCGTTGACTCCCTGCTCGCAGAGGAGAAGCTGCTTCGCTGGCAGTTGAGTAAATAATACGTACGATATGCTCGCGCCGGCGCATACTAATTCGGGTGCCTCCAACAGAGTTCAGGCCGTCCATGCTCCGAAAACGCAAACAGGTTCAGCTAGAGCGCCGAGAAGACCGCCTTATTCGTATCAGCAGGCGTAGCACCGACTCTACATCCTTCACCAGACTCAGGCTGCAATCTCGGTGGAGCATTCGTTGAATCGCAAATCCAGCAGCTTCCAACTGAGCTAGTGCAAACTCCGAGTCATACTGGGGGAAAGAAGCCTGAGATTGAAGAAGAGTCTTGTTCTAGTCTTGTTCTTGCATCAAGACATTGTGAGTCACTCGCCATCGATGCATATGTTAATCATACTAGTGACACCCACCGACGTACAAGCGCCGTTCCTTCCCTCAGGTGTGCAGCTGGACCCGCCCGCAGATCCTCGACGCGACAGAGCCGAAAGGCCCCCTGTTGCCTCTCACATACGACCTGGCTCTGACTCGGAAGAAACACGGCTCAAGGATCGGGACCTTTGAGAAGTGCAACGCCAATCCGATCTTCTCTACTTACAACTGCCGTGCAACCTCAGTCTCCTCCTCCGATTCATCGTCATTATCAGCTTCCCTCGTCTGCGCCTGGCGAGTCGCATCCTCAAGCTCCCACCCAATCGACCGCTTCGGCACCTGCAATCCCCATCTCGCGAAGAGCATCGTCACTGTGCAAACCGCTTAGTCCTGACCATTTGAATGCCAAGCTGAGCGCAAACTCGAAGTCACGCACCTCGCAGAAGCCTGCACCCACACACAAAAATCGTCCACCCATATCTTGCTGTAGACGTAATACACCTCGTGGTGGTCCAGGATATACTTCGTCTTCAAAAGTGCGCGCAGGACTGCGCGTTTTCCTAGGAGAAGGAGGGATGCTACGTCCGAGCAGCGGGCTTCGGCTAGTTGGAAGGAGCGGTAGAGTGGGAAGTAGAGGGATCGGCGATAGGATTGAGAGAGCGACGCAATGTCCGAGGGGATGGGATGATTGGGGAGGTGACAGTTGGAGCGAGTGTGCTATAAGGAGGGGGATCTAGGGCCGAGAACGCGGGGACTAGGGAACATATTGTCCAGGCACTCTCGGGGGTAGAGTCGCCTTGCGTCGTACGAGATGTCTCGTATGCATAGGCAAAAAGAACAGTTACGAGGGTTAGATAGAGACTTTTGGTTTGGTGAGCATCAGCGAGGTCTAAAGCATGTAAGTCAGGGACGAGAACAAGATTCCCATTGCACAGCGTACGTACACTCTTTTCGCGGAAGGTTAAGGAGCGTCAGCTTTTCCTTTTCGGTGAATTGAAACGGGCTGTTGTCCGTTACACTCGGATTCTCCCACAGAAGGAGCTCTTGGATATATTCATCGTCGGCATAGTCAGCCCTACCAAAGAAATGAATAATCGGCGTCATAAAAATCGAGGGCGCGACGTGTCTAAAGTACCCCGAATACGCATTCAAAAACCCGTATCTCTGAGTCAATGATGTGCTGATCGGTGGGTCGGCAGTCGGCGAGACTTGTTGGGGTAGTTGCCGGTCATTTTCCGCCGCTGGGGACATATAAGTCAGGGAGATATAGATGTGGTCGAACGTACCGAGCAAAATCTCCTCCTGCTCGGATGACGACAACGCGTTCGTCTGAGCGACAAGGTCGTCCGTCTCTTCGTCCTGGTCGGTTTCCTGCCCCATTACTTCAATCAAGGGAGCATCTTGAGAGGGTCGCGGCGCCAAAAGCTTCGAAAGTAGATCCAGATCGGGGAACACTTGACCTTCGACTCCTTCGCTAGAATGACCGTCAAATATCCCGAGTTGGGGTCATAGTTCGCTGAGGACTGTTCATCGTCGACGATTGTGTACGAGAAATTGAGGCGCAGAGAGTAGGGGTTGACGTGGATTGTGAAAAGCGTATCATCAATGCGAGTTTCTACGTCCGCCCGAAATCACCCCATTCAGCTTCAGCCCCGCTGTCGTCAACAAACGACGGCGATGTGGAAGAACCGCCCGTCGTTGTCGTACTAGAAGAAAGCCATCCGGCACGCGCGCCATCCCATGTCTGGAGGCAATATTCCAATTGGCGGGTGAAAAAACAGTGGTACTGAGCGCGGAGAACGGGGAAGACTGGCAGGCGTACTAGGGACCCGGGATTGGAAATTGTCGATCGGAAGCTTTGAAAGATGCAAGTAGACAGTGTGTTTGAGGTGTCTGCATGAGACATTTCAGCGAGAAGGGAGGGAGGGAGGGGAAGAGAAGCACTGCTGACCCTCCGTGAGTCTCGCTAAGGAGCGCGGTGCATGCAAAGGCAACTAATCCCCCCATGCTCATGTCAATTCCTCCGCCACACCACCCGCGAAATTGGGTTGCTTATGGACAAAGAATTCGATGGCGGTGGTGTGAGACCGGTGCAGGACGTGATGGAGACGAAGGGGAGTGGTGGGGTGGAGGTTACCTCAGGGGGGTGTTAAATTTCGAAGCATTGAGACACAAGGGAGGCGATAGATGGACGTCGTCTGGTACGCCTCCTCGAAGTCCTCCTGCGCTGACGCTGCATCACATCACATGGGTGAGCGGACGAAATAAGCCTATGATGCGGCGAAATCAGCGTGTTGCTCGTTCGTTATTGAGTTACCGGCGCCAGGCGCCTTTCGAAGGTGCTGTTCCATTGAAAGACGTGGTCGAGGTTAAGAGCGCCGAGCATGGGAAAAACGACTGGTGGTTGTCGTACGTGGATATCATTAATGATAGAGTCGGGATATAGGCCATAGGATTGACAATCCGAATACTCGGGTATAGGCTGACGCGTTGTCGAGGCTGCGTTCGTGTCAGTATCACGCCTAAAAAACGATGGAAAAAGGGTGGAAACACTTACACTGTAGCAAGCGCCGGATGAACCGCCACGCAGCGCAGCTGCAACCAGAGAAATATTGATATCAGAATGATCATGTCTGCGGAAAGAAAAAAACACGCTAAGATACCTCAATGACTCAGGACAGGTTTTCCTACCATCTCATCGCCGCCATTGCCACTTGATCCCGACTTCCACCTCTCCGCCAACATCATCACGGCGTCACGCCCTCGTTCACCCTCAACACCGTTGTGACGCATCAGTCGATGCCGCCGCCCCCGTCAATGAGACCGACACCAATAACGCCGACATCGTCAACTCGGCACTGCGCCGAGCCTCGCTCAAACACCACCGCTAACCAAAGGTCATTCGCGATTCAAATGCAAGTTGACTAACGAGATAACTCACCTGCCAATGCAGGCCAGCATCGCGCAAATGCTGTCGATCTGGGCCTGGGAAGGGGGGAGAGGGAACCACGGGAAGGTGGGATTTTGATGTGTCGGTGTTTGCAAACACCGGGAACGGGGTGGAATGGAATTCGGAACGAATCGGTATGGGGGCGCGAGGAAGTAAATATGATGAGCTAGGGGCTTTCAGCTTGAGAGGTACGCGACGGGGAACGAACAGGCCGCTTACCGAGGGCTCAGGTTGATGCAATTCTTCAGATTATCAAGAGCGAGCAGCCGCATCCGAAGACGCAGGTCGCTAGACGCTTGTGGAGCCATGAAGAGCAGGCCGCTGCCCGAGGGCGCAGGCCGCTACAGACTCCCAGACAACCTCAACACCCACCGCTCTCACTCCCATTGAGCTCAACCACAACCATGAACGCCGCACTCGCGGCTGCTTCTTCAACCCTCAAAACCGTTGTCACCAATGACAAGGCACTCCTCCGCTCCAAACACGGCCGCTAAAAACGAAATCAAGATAAATTCATCCATTATTACGCTAAATGAATTAAATGACTCACACTTACATCGGTACCTAAGCCAACACTGTGTTAGGAAAAATGGAAACGCGAAAAATGCAAGTTGACGAGCGCCGTGGCGGGAGCGTTGGGTGGAACGACGATGTCGTAGTGCATGCAGCTACGATGTACGATAGTGGTAAAATAATTTTATCGCTTCTCAACCGATAGAATCTGCGGGATTGCATCGTCATCAGTATAGTATACAATAAACAAGAGTACAAAACGAAGTGAATGAATCAACGAGATGGAATCGAAGAAAAGAAAACTCACTTGAATTGAATATTCGAGGCTCTTGGGGATTCGACGCGGGCAAGAGTGGAGGTGAGTCTGGTAGAGCGTGATTGTCAGCGATTGGAGATGAAGTGAATATCAAAGATTGAATTACCTGTTATCGAGCCGACGCAACCTCGCACCTCTTAAATCAATCTGAAGTAAGGACTTGCGTAGTTGGTTCTTGCGGCGGGGAGAGACCTGGGAAGGAAATGGAAGGATAATCAGGATCAGCTCGAAAACCGCCGAGAACGAGAGCGAGCAAGCCGCAGCCCGAAGGCGCAGGCCGCTACCAGCTCTGTTAAACTCCAATCATCTAGCGTGCAGCCGCATCCAAAAATGGGCAGGCCGCTACAGCTAAGCCTCAAGTCATTCCAACTAGCGCGGCCGGCAATAGAACCTGGTTAAAGAGTGAGCACGTCAGTGGGCAAGAACAGAGGATTTCAAAAACAAAGAAGGGAATTAAGGGAGGAGAGGGTAGAACAAAATCAGAGAAAAAGAACTAACCGCGAGTCGGAGAATCAGTTGTGCCAGTGCGAGAAGAGTTTGTGCAAGACGTGACAAACTTGGGGTATGTACTAAGGCGGTATGACGGCTCCCAGCGTCAGGAGTGAGCAAGCCGCAGTCTGAAGATGCAGGCCGCTACAATCACCCAGCCGTCAAGAGCGAGCAGCCGCTGCCCAAGGGCGCAGGCTGCTACAAACTCTTCAAAGCTTCGAGCGAGCAGCCGTTGCCCGAAGGCGCAGGCCGCTACAAGCCCTTCAAGCTTCGAACCACGGCGAGCGAGCAAGCCGCAGCCCGAAGGCGCAGGCCGCTACCAGCTCTTCCAATTCGTATCCTTCCTTTCCCATAAGCGAGCAGCCGCATCCACAGCTGGGCAGGCCGCTACAGCTAAACATCTCCCAGCCATTCCTACTTCCACCAGCGGCGATGAAGCATGTCACACCAGAGAAGACGTTGAGAGAAGAACAACGTAGGGCTGAGACTCTGAGTTGGGGCTGAGGAGAAAATCCAAGTCGCCTTGTGAGTGCCTCATGCTGCGACCGGACAATCGGTGCGAGATCCGCGTGCCGTGGGAAGATCTCTTTCTGCGTCGTCTTGGCGTCGTCACGACTCCGAGTCACTGGCACGTCCTGCTAAATTGTAATTCTCACTTGATTCTCACCGCGTCGCAGCGCGTCGCCTGCTCCTCGCCGCCGCCGCCCTAGTCGATTATATCCTTGCTGCGGTCATCGACACTTCCACTCAACGCGCAGACACAGCCGCTCCGTAACATGTAAGCTTTCTGTCTTCACTTTGGCTTTCCTCTTCAGCAAGCGTGCTCACCGTCCCGGGCCCATTCTTACAATACTACGTACCAGCGTCGACATCGGCAACAATGCAACCACTTCGCGCTTACAGGTATGCATTTTCTTCTTTTTTTACTGTTTTTCGTCCTCTCATCCTTTAAACGCCAGCCACGTCTCTCATCCTACGCATTATGGTGAGTTCTTTCGTTTGTGACGGGACGAACAAAAAGAATCACTCACCGACTTATGCAGATCAACTGCGCGCATTCACCACCGCGCCGGCATCGTCATCGCGGCGCCTTCCTCCGCCTCCCCGTCATCCCGACGCCCTCAAGGCGAAACCCTCCCCTCCTCACAAGCTCTCTACACTGTCGCCACTGCCGCCCTCTTTTATACCGTCAACGCCGTAGACCTTATCATGTTTGGGCGCGCGGCTGTCTGCGCTACAATTCAAATTTATTATTTAAGTGAGTTTCTTCGTTTTTGACGAAGAACGACACGGAAATAACTCACCTATCTCACCCGATTCACGCGCGCGGGAATGGAAGAAGTCGATGGGCGCACGAGCGCGTTTGCGGCGGGAAGCGGTCAAGCGGATGGGATGGCGGGATGGAACAGCGGGTCGGGAAGTCGAAACTAGGCAAGACGAAGCCAGTAGCGTATCCTGCGCTCAGTAAGTTTTCCGAATCAATGTAGTAAGGCGGAACACTGACCCTGGTTATCAACAGTTACGGTTGCTTTCAATCCATCGGTATTAGCGTAATACTTCACTTCACTTGAATGCGCCGACCTCTGTAGGTTGGTATGTAGCCTCAGGGTGCGGGTTTCGAAGCAACTCTCCCTTTTGATTACTCACTGACTCGTTCACTTTGTCTAGGTTGACTTTGTTTCCGACTTGTCGAGCCACTCTACCGGTGATTTTTCGATTTGCATCCGTTATACTTACTGAACTCACTCATCTTGCAGCTACTGGTATGTTTTCTATGCTTTTCTTCCCCATTTGCGGCCTAAAATGTTTACGAAGGTTGAAGGATCAACCCAACGCTGGACTGGGGAAGCAGTTGGTATGCACGGCTTCGAACGGTATGCTTTTTCTCCCTTCTCGTGTTTTATTCGTTACTCAACAATGCGACAAGATTTGGCCTACCGGTAAAATTGAGTCATAACACAGACACGGTGAGAATCTGTTTAACTTGACGGTTATGTGTTGATTGATTTTGTTGTGTACACGCTGGAGGTCGATTCCGTCGCAAGAAGATTCACCTCGCTTGTCTGAAGGACTCAGGCGCGGATCCGACGATTTCTTGCGTGTTTCTGAAATTCTAACTGACCTGAGTGGAATTTTCGTTACAGAGCCGGCGATCAGTGCCAGATGCAGGTCAGCGTCTGTCAGCGTTGACTTAGATGTTGATTTACTTGATAGCTGACGAATATAGAATAGGTGGTAGAAGAAACATCTCCAGTAGGTTTTTCCCCAGACCGTCGACCCCATTTGACCATACCGTCAGAGCGTGTTCAATCCACTATGAATTTTGCCGTCTATCTCGAAAGTCGGCTTCCTCTTTTGACTTGATAAAATCAATCGCTGACTTGACAAACAGTTCGATGGCAATCTATCTGATTCAAACGCTTACTTTTCCGAGGCCACGAGTTGATCTGTATTCTTCGAAGAAATGAGTGATAGAGTGGGCAGCGAGTTGGGTGGCAGCGTAAATAAGCAGGGAAACAAAATGAAGCGGATATAAAAACTTGAATTACTCACCTTCTGGACGAACGTGGGCACATCTTCTTGTCTTCCACAGATCAAAGTCGACACGAGTATTTTTCGAACCGTTTGTTTCGTTCTAGAATTCTCTCCTTGATGATTTCAGATTTGCTTGTACTCTCTCCCCATATCCCGTTCTAACACAGAGTTTTCAAATTTGAGCGTTGGCACAGCGATCATCTAGAATTGTTGAATTGCCTGTCATCATCCATTGCTACTTACTTGTAGTAAGCCCGCATGCACGTCAGCAGAACGCGACGGCTCGTGCGTACCTTCACCGAGTCAAGTCTTGGTGTATGGGGCGAAGTATGGAGTGTTGACTCGTCGACTCAAATGAGAGTAGTTAGTTCAAGCTATTCTTGAGTCGAAGTAGCTACAAGTCTTACCTTGGTCTTGTTATAAATTATGAGGGTAGTATGTCCATAATGTCGACACTTGGTTGTTCTTGAGTCAAAATTGAAGGGAAGGGTACTGAGACAGTAAGTCAGTCACTCGAAAATATAAATCGAGCCAGTCGATGTACTTTCCTTGAGTTTGTACTGTTCACAACCATCGAGATGAGGGTCAAGGTTAGTTTCAAACTATTGTCTGATACGTATCGAGTTATATGTAAGTCGACAACCTATAAGTTAACCCGAACAAACTCGAAGAACATACCTTTGAAACACCCAAGCCCGTCCCATGTTGGGTCTATACACAAGTACTAGTTGAAATCAATGGAAGTACTTGACGAAGGTATAAGATCCTTTGAAGGGAAGGAGATGTTAGCTAGTAGTTGAATGAAGTTAAACGAGTCCCGGACATACCTGGTAAGCAATAGATCGGTTCCCATACCAGTGGACCCTTCAATCTAATCCCGACAATCACTACAACTTGACTTGAGCAGCGGCGAGGTGGCTGGGTGAGTTTGGCGTCTCGTGTGATTCGTCGCGAATAGGTGTTCGACTATATGAAGAGGTTGTATTAGATTTGGAAAGGATTAGGCTCAATGAAACGTACCTCAGAGTCAACTCTTGACACGAATCGGCGTTGAACAAGGAAATCGAAGGCTTGAAGAAAGAGAAAAGAGTGAAACAAACCGAAGAACAAAAATAGTAAACTCACCTATTGGAGGCAATTCGGATGTTCAACGCTCGACCAGGCCCGAGTCTTAAAAGAAGAGACAGTAAGGACATCAAGAGGATATATAGATTGAATGAGCACACAACTTGATCAGTTGGATTGGAAGTCAAGTCAATCCTTGGTCCATCCCGCAATCGACAACTCCTAGTAAATGAAGTCAAAAGGTCAGTAGATTCAAAGTAAGCACCAAACTGAACACGGCGTACCTAAATCAACCTTTCATCCACAATAAACCAACGCCGACCCTCAATTCAACCCAAAGCACTCGGCCTTTGCACTATGGAAAGATAAAGTCAGTCTACGAGTCAAAGTACCTAAAGGTTACTTACCATTGAAACGCGTCGCTGTATAATCTGTCAATGGGAGAGTGTGAGAACGAGTCAATAGAGATTCGGGATAGCAAATTGAAGTCAAACGCACCTTTGACCGCCGCGACCTTCATTCGGATTAATATCCCATTCAGTAACTCGTCGGCGTTCAAGTCAAGACTAGGATTTAAAAGATAATCGAGTTAGTGAACGGATACAGAGTAATAGCGAAGAATTCAACGCACCGCAGACTTGTATAGCGTAGGGATCGAGTCAGCTCTATGTTGAACGTAAAGGGTGAAGAATGACGTGCGTAGTACCGAATACCATTGAACTAAATCTGCTTGACCCTCCGGATCCTGCATCTCTACTCCCCTCGACCGTTCAGGGGCATGGGAACCCAAGTTGAACTTGTTGATCGTCGCGCCGCCGCCGACGTCGTCGAACGCAAATGTCGATTTCCACCGAAGCACGCATTCAAGAGCTCCTTCGACTCGTCTCTACGGCTCCGTGACTATTCTGGAGCTCTCCTAAGCGCGGGAGCATTGTTAGAGTGCGACGGTTGGTTTTTGGTGAGGCCGGAATTGGGCGGCGCGAGTGCGCAGCGACGGCACCGAGAGTAGTTGTAGCGTTGTATAGTGCTATATCGAGTACTCTCCTAGTTGTAGTGTTTTGGCTGTTCGTATTGTAGGCGGTTGGGAGCCGTCCAAAGTTGAAAGTCACGCTCGTCGCAATAGTGTCGGAGCTGCCAGTGGAAATCGAGTATTCAGAATATATCTCAGCTAGATCAAGACGTAGATGTAAGAGCTTACCTTAAAACCCGCAAACCTTTGTCAAAAAAATAGTGGTTGGCGTGCGCAGCACAGACAAAGGCCAGAAACACGAAGATAACGATGTGGAGGAAAAGAGAGAAAATTGCAAAGGTCTCGCAAAGCCAGACGGCGGGTGTGGGAGGTCAAAAACGGTGTAATGGGTGCGCTACGCGAGCTTTCAAGCGACATGAATCATATCGTAAGTTGTCAATCTTGAACTTTCGAACACGCCGTCCGAGTCGCATGTTGAACAGAATCCAGATTTCCGATTCAACTCAGTTTCATTAGGGAACCGAAGCCGAGGTCAAGTACAAAGCAGAAGGGTAGCCTATAGAATACAGTTCCGAGTCGACTTAAGGCCTTCCTTGAAGGTATCGTCATAAATAGCCAGATTTGTTCGAGATTTGTTGAACGGAGATGAGCGACGGAAGCAAAGATCGGCGTTCGGTCCGAAATCGCGGAGCGATTGACAGCTCCCGATTTGGCAAAGTTCAACTCTCCCAAAACCACGTCGCGACTTCGTCACCCTCGTCTCGCTCACCCTCTGGCTCTCTCTTTGTGCTCAAAATTTACTCAGCCCTCAAATACCTTCCGCTTTCTAGCAGAATTCGATCCCAGCTTCGCGGTAAGCCATGAAGTGTTCATTTTCCCATCAACTTTGCATGCACGCTAGTCTCTCATAGCCAGACTTTAACACAGTTGATCTCGACGCAGCCCATCCACCTTTCATTATTGTCTTGAACCCGGTCTATGAGGAGGTAAGTGGTATGTTAAAGCAATAAAGATTTGATTGAGCGCCGAGATCCCCGAGGCGCTATCCGAGGCGTCGTTCAAGGTCAGTGTTCGCTTTGTATTAATATCATCTCGGAGACTTACTGACTCGTTTCTACAGTGTTGGACTTCATCTTCAACCCTTCAAGATTTTGATTCGATTTTTGGACGTCCCGCGAGCGAGAGGTTGGCTGGAGGTGTGTTGAGTTCAACACTCACTGATGCATTCATCCTGACGCGTCCAACCTAGTCTCAGACCCTCCTGACGCGTCGTACGCATTCAAGCTTTGGATTTTGCATTCCCGCAAGCGACAAGACGCGTCTAAGTGCTTAACCTTCTCATCCAATACAATACTGATTTACCTCCAGCGCGCCGACAAAGTTCAAATTTCGATTTTTTCGCCTTCCGCCGAGCAAGACACTTCAACCCAACGCGTACGAGGCTACAAGAAGTTCTAATCAGAGCTTTCGCGTTCCCGCGGGCGAGATGGCACGTCCAGGTACGTCGCTTGCTTATTTCAAACAAGCTTGATGCTGATCTTTCTATAGCTGTTCGAAGTTCCATTTTTCGCGTTTCCGCCACCAGCAACATTCTCTCGAGCTCACGAACGCGTTATAAAACTACTACTATTGTCGGGGCGCTACCAACACGTGAGGAATTTCGAAACTTGATTTTTCGCGTTCCGCCGAGCGAGAAGACGCGTTGAAGTGTGTTCATTCTATTGTTTGATTCATTCTATAGACTAACATTATTCCAGCCTGTTGCAGTGTTTGCTTTTCAATTTCTCGCCTTCTCGCCACTGAGGCGACACGCTCAAGGCTACCGCCGCATCCTTCAACCACCTCTAACGTCGAGATCTTTTCAACACGCCAAGAATTACTTAGAATTTCAAAGTCGATTTTTCGCGCTACCCGAGCAAGGCGACGCGTCGAGTGCGTTAGCCTAGCTTACATTTCCATTTATTCCGTATGCTGATTATATGTTTCCAAGGTTTTCTTGCTCCAGCGGCGATGAAAAGTTTTACACCATAGAAGACTTTGAGAGGAGAAGAACGTCGGCTTGAGGAGAAGATCAAGTCGGCGTCGACTTGTGTGAGTACCTCGTGCCGCCACCGGACAATCGGTGCGAGATCCGCGTGCCGTGGGAAGAAGTCCTGTTCTCTTGACCCGTCACATCCACCATCTCACCGCGTCTCCGAGTCCTGCTCGCCGCCGCCGCCCTAGGCGATGATAGCTGCGCTGCAGTCATCGACACCTCCACTCAACGTCTAGACCCAGCCGCGCCGTGAAATGTGAAGTACTCCAGGCACAGGTGTGTGTTGATATCTCCACTTTTCAATTTTCTCTCATTCGTCCCCACCTCACCCCGCCGTTTTTACTTCATCCAACAATTCTGGCGGCTTTGGCAACAACGCAACCCCTTTTTTCAACTTTTCTTCGTCCTCTCTGCCGTCCAACGCCAGCCACGCCTTCTCATCCTATAACCAGCTTTGCGTTCTCGGCGCCGAATTATGACTTCGACGCCCTTCTTCTTTCATCTCCAAGATCACCCCATGACTTCGCAATGGAGTTCAGCGCCGATAAACGTATGTCGCCACTCGACCTTTCTTGGTGCCCTCGCTTACTTCGATCTAACTTCCTCTCACAGGGTCGTCTACGTCGTCCTGCCTTCGCCCACCCAGCTCCCCGCTTACAATACTCTGGGTCGCCAATGCCAACGCTGGCGTAAATGCCGGTAACCAATCGAATTGCTCGAAAGTCACAGTCGGTACGACTTCACTTGCGTCCTACCTCTCCGTCCCGCGTAGCTCACAAACACTATTTCTTTTCTAGCGCCAGACCTCTGGAAGAGCAAGGCATCATCTACGCCGGCTCTGTCTCATATCGCAACATGTGCCGCTTCAATAGCGGGTTCTTTTTCAGGCATGAGTTGTTGGCAAAGTATCGGTGGTATTGGCGAATTGAGTGCGTGTTTCTCTCCTTCGTTGTCGTTCCTGAAGGATGGGTGGAAATTAGACCCGACGTGATGTTTTATTGCACGCTGTCGTTTGACCCGTTCGTGTATATGGAGAAGCAGAACAAGACGTATACGTTTACGATTGCGCTGTATGAGTGGGCAGCGACGATCCCGACATTATGGGACACGGTCAATGGTGTGTCCTCTCTCGTTTTGCTTTCCTGTGGGTTCTGTGCCCCTGATTTCGCCTTGCTAGCCTCATCTTCTACATTCCACCATGAACGCTCAGCTAACCCAGTACTTTTCATGAAACAAACCCCCGACACTGTCGCGCCCGCCAACGCGATGGGTTTCCTCAGCCTACCCGCCATCGAGTACGAGGACAAACGCGGGCACCGCCTTCGCCTCCAACGACACCGCCGCCATCGCCACCTCCGCTGCTGGATTGAAATTTGAGACCCCGCTTGGACTCAGTACTTACTACTCAGCTGCGAATGACAAGTAAAAGTGAGGCCCTGTTTCCCAAGTTCTTCACTTTTTATTGCTTGTTTTGTCTAGCAACTGTGCCAAGCCGCCGTTCAACGCTCAGCTCGCCTGCATCACTCTTATTGTTCTATCGAGACCTCACCTGCCCGCCCGCCGCCAAGTCCACCCCTCCACGCCGCCGCCGCCGTTCTCCACCAAACCTTCCACTCGTTACGCCCACACCTGCCACTGCCGAAAACAGCACACGCGCAACTACATTAAGCTGCCACGTAGTTCTCACAGGTGTGTGTTTTTCCGTTTTCATTCTTTTGTCCTCTCAGCTGACGAACTCTAGCGATGCTTTCTCAACGCACACTTTCCCGACGCGTCTTCTCTCCCAGCCAGCTATGTGTTTACAGCGCCGACGTTCCACTTCGACGCCCCCGCTGCACTCTGTTCGCAACAACCTCATCACCCTTCAAAACATGTGGGCCGCCACCGGCAAACGTGAATGTCGTCCTTTTCAGGGTTTACAACATTGTTCTGTAAATTACGTGAAATAAAGACACTTATCCTTCAAACGTCGACATCGTCAGATCAGGGGCTTCAGTCATCAGAGCCGGTCACTTCGCCGCCAGCTCTCCCCATCTCTTCGTTTCCCATTCCCGGAGTTGTGAATCGGGTCGCGATCCAAGTCAAGTATACACTGCTAGCAGGGATTGAGTCAGCAGAACTCCGCTCCAGCGGACGCACTTGAGAAGCTGCAAGCTATCGTCCCATCATCTACGTCCAGTCCGTCGCAAAACGGATTGTCACTCACCAAGTACGCTCCTTCGCTCATCCCATCCTCCAATCCACCTCGTGTCGTGGTCAAGTGGCTTGCCCTCGAACTTGAGAGGCCCTTATCAGCTAAGTATCCCGTGTTAGCGAAGGGTATGTCACTCACAGACCATGCTCATTCTCCGTCTCGTTCATGACCGATACACCCTTGGCTTGTGGCGTGGAACGTCGAGTTTGGAGCAATGGTTTCGTCATTTTCGAGGCCCCCGTGTCTACCGAATGCCGTTGAGGTCGAGGGATGTGAAAAGCTGATGCCACATATCTCGACGACTCGCGCAGCTCCGCATGTCACGTTTCTCGAAAGAGCGGACGGACGGTGGTTGGCCTCGACACGCGGAAGAAATTGAATCAGCGACATGGTCCTACGAATGGGATACTCTCACCGGCAATTTGGACCTTTCGTTTACTGACACCGGAAACGTACGTGGAGCATCAGCATGCTACAGTTAGCGAAGAGATGAAACAAGAGCGTTCATCAGCTAAGTTTATTGAAGCGCTGGACGATTCGTTACTCACGGAAAAGCCTATTTTCGCAACGACTACATCTTCACTGGTCGCCCGCCATCAACCAAGTCGCATTGGAAAGAGCGGAGCGACACAGCCTCAGCTCACTAGCTCGACACGCGAACGCTCCGCGTTCGGCCAAGTCCCCGTCTCCGCCGCCCGCGAATGCAAGCGCCGTCGAGGTTGGGGGGCTTAGAGCTTCCACGGCGGAGCAGTCGTGGCTACTCCCTTCGCTTGATCTTCACATACGAAAGACTTTGGATCAGCAAATGAGCGACCTCGGATGTGCCAGCCTACTCACCTGCGTACAGTACCGGTCGCACTTCTTCGCGTGCGCTTTTGGTTTTGAAAACTCTCCCTCTTTGGCGCTGGAGGCTTCGTTACCGAACTCCTGGACTTTCGCGCCTATTAGCACATCGGTACGGATTCCAACAGATGCTCACTTCGTTAGAGAACAAGACGGGCATCCTTCACACTGCCCTGTATGGAATCGAGTGGGCGGTTCGCGATTTGAAGACGGAAGGTTAGACGATACAGGAAAGCCATCAGCTAAGTTCGCCCCACAGAATTACACGATCCTCACGGAGGGGTTGCGTCACTTTTTTTGCATTTGTTCTCGAGCCGGAGACAAGGTCGTTACCGAGCACGGTGGATCAGTCATCAACAGGCGTTGGATCAACGGCTCATCAGCTGAGCTCACGGAAACGCCAGGTGTGAACCAAACTTTCTTGTTCTTCATCTTCGCTGTTTGCGGTTTCACCTTGTATAGTTGTATAGTTGGCGACGAAGACATGATCGCTAGAGAAAACGGGAAACCGCGCTCTTGAACGCTGTGAACGTCGTCGACTCCCTCGTTTGCCTCAGGCTCTCCTCAAACGGCGAACAAGCACCTGAAGAACTCAAATCAGCGGCATTCTTCGAACCGAACGGATGGGCAAACTCACGGCGTAGACGGCATTAGTCCTCCTGGTGACAATCCTGGTGGGCAGGTTCTTCCTTCTGCATAGTTCAAGTCCCCATCCCCGGCACCCGCTAATGCGAGTGCCGTCAAGAGCGAGGGACTTGAACGGATGTTAGAGATGACACCGCGGGTAGGTCATGTACAACGCGATGTCGCCAGTCCGGGTGAAAGAGTCAAAGCAGAAACGATGCTCACCTCAGTCCAGACTCGTTCATTTTCCCTCGCGCTCATCGTCACCACACCGTATTCCCTCTCGCTGGCGGCCGAACGCTCGATGACAGACCCGTGTAGTCTCACCAAGTCAGACTCTAGAAGATTTATGATAGTCGATAAATCTTTTTATATAGAAGACCCGTGGACTCCCGCGATCATTGGCGCGATCGTGCACACGAAACGGAGGTTAGACCCTAGGCGTAATCAACGCGAGGACTGCGCGCCGAGCCGAACGTGAAGGAATCTGAACCTGCGTTTTCGCTTGGAAACGCAGGCGCGGGCACACGAGGTACGCCGCTGACTTTCGTCAGCCATCGGATCAATTTGTGGAACTCAAGGACTCCCCTGAGCGTTCTACCCGGTCAACATACCGTCGCGGCAACTCGACCTCTACAAGCAGCTCGTTTCCGAGCGTTGTGGGGACCAATATACCAAAGCTATGGATTTCTTCATCATTTCAGCATTCTGCTTCGAAATTCCACTCACTTTTGCCTCGCTTCTTTCTCATTTTAGTTTGAATTCAACTTTCCAACAATGAAGGACACACCTGTGAAGGTTTAATTACGATTCCCTGGGTCTTCAAGTCAAAAGCCGCCAAGGACTCGGTCGCTAAGCATTATGTGCGCAAGAGGTCGGTCTTGAAAATCAAAGGGGCCTGATACGACGCGCCAGACGACCTGGTTCCGGGGTTGTTGAGTTAGCGTCTTGCGCAGGCGGTAGAGCTTGACAATGCGGCGTGGAGTTTGGATGAGCAATCTCGGAGCAAACGACAAGGGAGAGGAAGAGCATGTAACGATCAGTCACGTAGTCACAGCATCTCCACTCCCTCCTCACTCATACCTGACTCTGGAACTCTTCCTTTTCGTTTCTCGACGCGTTTGGACGCGTTTCGTTTCACTTTTGACACTCGTTTGACCTCCTTCAAGTTTTCTCGTGCTCCTTGAGACCGCGGAACGAGCGACGTCAAATCAATTGGAGCTTCATCGGACTCCGGAGTCCGCACTCGATTCCTCTCCGCTTCTCGACCATCCCCTTGGCCGGAACGACAGAACAACCCCGGAATTGAGCTCGGGTAGGGGTGAAGGACGGTAATAGGAAACTGATAGGAAACGGCGACGCGCAAGGTTTGCGTCGTCAGCGCGTCAGCGACCACCCCCGTGAGACGAGTCATATCCGATTCTGTACTTCAATCGTTCCACTGACGTTGAACTTCCGTCTTCACGGCTGGGTTTCTGTGTACACTACGATCGTCAATGCTGCATTGCGGCGTCGACGACTAACCGCCAACCTTCGTCGACTCTTGATCTCGAGTCAAACGGATATGGAGTCGAATCCAGGAGCGACGACGTCTATATATAATACTCGACGCCCTCCTCTGTCTCTCGACGCTTTCCAATCTATCTCGTCTCGACTGGAAGAATTTCCGAGGCCGCCGCCGTATGAACTTTCGACAATGACATCCTCTTCTGGGCGCTCTCCTCCCGACGTCTGTGGCGCGTATCACGCGTGTCAAATCTTCCTTTACGCTCCTTTGCCTCTCCTCGCATACATACACGTCTGCTCCAGGTTCGGCGTGGTTCACAGCAACGGACCAAAAAATGACAAGGTTGAATCGGCTACGTGTAGCCTTCATGGGGGCCTGTTTCGCTCGCGAACGCCCCGGCGAGGCGCGTTTTTCAGCTCTTATGCCTTTGATACATTTCTGACACACATATTCTTTCGTCCATTCTTCCGCTCCCTCTCCTCGTCTCACCCTGTCGCTCGCCTCTCGAGTGACGCGTTTAGACTCGACTCCAACTCTCTTCTTGGATTCCACGAGGCGGCGCCGTGCCAAATATAAACGGATGATTCTCCGTCCGACCTGCATCATCATCGCCCATTTCACCCTCCTTTCGTGTCTTAACAACGCCGACATCGACTCTTTGTTTCCATTCTTTTGTCTCATCATCGCGTTCTCCTCTCAACCTCTTCTCAACTGGTTCACCGCCATCTGACACGCCACTGCTAAACGAATTCATCGCTTGCTCGTTGCCGCTTCGTCAGTCTCGAGACCCAGCGAACTCGCTGCCGCTTCTCGTGACGTCGCGTTCCTTCACCCCCCACCACCGCCGCCTCGTCTGGTTCTCATTGAAGTTCCTGAACGCTTTCGTTAACGCTCGTCTCTGATGGGATGATCTTTGTTCTGTCTTCTTACCTTGCTGTGGCTTCATCTTCCCTCACTTCCCTTCTGTATCTAGGGATGCCACCGCTGCCTGTTTACTGGTGTTGTTTTCTAAAATCTACTCTTCATACCTCCCGCTTGGCCACCACTATGTAAAAGTTTATCAGACAATTTCAAATCTTTCGTTTGCACATCTTCAACTAAAAACTATCAGCTAAACCAGTCAGTGCCTGCCAGCTTCCAAGCACATCCACAGCGCCGTTGTGAATATGCAGCTCACAAGTTTTGGGAAATTGATTTGCTTGCTAAGCAAAAAATTCTTCACATATGTATGGCCGTATTTGCTACATAAGTTGCCGCCGGCCAAAGAATTACTGCGTCTGGAAGGTGTTTTGTTTCCTTTTTAGTGTATTTGGTCCCATCATTTCCGTCACATTTCCGGAGCCCGGAAATTAAACATTTACGGGCACCGGAAATCTTACGGGAACATTACGGAAATGTGCCGGAAATAGAATATTTCCGGCGCCCGGAAACAAAAAGAATATAACCCACAAATAATGTATATCCGGCGCATTTCCACTTCATTTACAGGCCCCGTATTTGATGGCGTGCCCCCAGTGAGTGCGAGGCGACGGAGAGAACCTGCAGAACACTTACGGGGGTGCTGGGGTGGAGCAGACATCGACACGAGGAGTTGTGGTTTGAAGTTGAGGGAGAAGGTCTGAACTTTGGGGGGAAAGGAATGGGGGGAAAGTAAATTTCCTTCTGACATTTCCGTACGGCGGTCGGGTTTTTAAGGTCAAATCTAGATCTCGATGAGCCAGTTCACCCGAGACCTCGTGTTCGTGAATCACTCACTTTACGCTTCGATTTATTACCCGCCTTTATCTGATGCAACCGTTCTAGCCGACGTTTTGCAGCCACCCTGGTGACAACAGTTTCAAAGGTGGGTACGTTATTCTTCCTTCTAGCCGAGGGTTTGCAGCCACACCTGTCTCCGGTAGGTTAGCGCACATCTCCCCGCAAAGAAAACCAGGTCGAGAGTCGATTTTCTTGACAAGTCCCCCACCCCCATCCTCCACTCACTCCACTCTCGATGTCTGTCCCCTCCTCAAACGCTTGCGACGGCGCGCCAGCTCCCGATTCATCCCCTGCGCCCGCTTGCGCCAGCCCGTCATCCACCGAGCGCAAGCCGCCCAAGGCAATCGAGCCCTACATAACCCACGGCATCAGAACCTTTATACCCATCGACCACGGGGAGCTCGACTTCAACTTACCTCTGCGCCTACAGCAATTCCTCGCGCTCGCAGATCCCTCTTTCCCGTATCCTGGCGATCCCCTGCCTCTCGAACGCCCACCTCCCGCTCAACGCACTGACGCGTTCCCGCCAGCCCCAGGCACCGTCAGGGTACTGCCTTCCCGCAAAACGTCTAACCCTCCGCGCGACAGAGGGCGCGAGAGACAACTGGAGAGAACAAAGTTGGCGGGCGAACGCTCGCGCCGCCACAAGGTTATGTTACACGCCGCGGTGGGTCTTCGGAGCCAAGGGCTTACAATCCCCGGTTCTGGGCGCAGAATCATTCGAATCCACGACCCACCGCGGGTCTCCTCCGAGCTGATCGACGAGCGCGACTATGGGTTCGACGAGGTAGTGGGAAAGTACTCACGATTTAGTTTTCGTTACCTCGAGTCAACCGGCCGGTAAAGTTTCCTCTCGTCAACCTTGCAGACTCCACTGACGCTCTTTCCTCCCCTCCCCCTTCCCTTCCTCGCGCAGAGACGTTCGCGTAGTGGCGGCGCGTTCTAGGGCGGCAGTAATCTTCGCTGGTTGTCCGACCGTCTCGACGTGGAAGAAGAAAGTTCTCCAACCGATCAATGAGAGGCTTTACACTGAGTTTGAGAAGCTTAGCCGCCGATGTGAGTATCCCAACGAGGTGCAGATTATGTCAGGCGGGGTCGGTGTCAACTTTAACGAGGCCAGAGTTAGTTCCAAGTCTATCTTTTGTCGCCAGTCCTCGATGCTGATGAGTATTGTTCAGAAAGCTCGCGTGGCGTCAAGAAGTCGCGTGCTCGATGCGTTGGCGTTCGGCGGGAGCTGTAGCTGTACCTTTAATACAATAGACCCAGCCGTGGTAGGGGGGGACATTGGATTATGGGCACACACTGGCCGCCCAGCCATTACCGCCCCATAATGCATTATCACCCGGATCTACCCAATTAGGATTTATCACCGAAAACCGACGGCCAAATCATTCCGCGGGCCCAGGAAACGGTTGTTGCCGGAAGTGCTGTGATGCCGAAGAAGCCGTGTCCAGCTCTGTTGTCCGATCAGCCGCAATTGCTTGGTTGTGTTTACCGCAGGCTTCCTTTCCCCGCCTTCCGCTCCCTCCCTGCTTTCCCGCCTCCCCACGCCCCAGAATGGCTGCCCCCAATTCCGATAGCGACACTGCCGACCATCCCCCTCCTCTGGAGCGTATCGTCGCCTCGCCAATGATTGACAGCGAGCCCATATGCCGTGCATGGGCACAGCTCAATCCTGTCCCCTACAGTGGGCGCCAGATGGGCGCAGGGGGTCGGCGCCACTCCCTTCTCGACGACGAGATGTCTTCCTACCGTCTCTACCACCAATACCGTTTCCAGCATCACCTCAAATATGCCCGCGGATACGTGATGTCGCACGGTCTGCGCGTTAGGGCCGACAAGATCCTCCAAAGCATTCAGTCCCTCCGCTTATTGCCTCCCGGGCTCGCACCTGCGCCACGCAAACGAATTCACGAGGACGAGACGGTAGATGACGAAGAGCTGTCTATTCGCCCCCAGACGAAAAAGGTGTGTTCTCGACTCTCTCTTATCCCCACCATTCTAACTCTGTCCTCTCCAGCTCAAATTTTAGTAGGTAGATATACTAGTATCTACCTAGAAAATTGTAGCCACCCTCTTTACATCGCACGCTCATAAATGCATCCTGTTTCACACCCCATTTGTGGCAACCATTTCAGTAAACTAAACTCAAAGTCCAATAACAACTCGTGAAATCATCAACTAAGTACAAGTCACTTCGTTCAATCGTTCGGCGGTCAATCTCAATTCCAAAACGAAGGCGGACTATCAGGATGGCGGAGTGGACGAGTTTACGCTTTTGTGCGTTGGCGTCTGACAGTCATCAGTTGGGTAATGGTTTCCTTTTCGGACAGCACGTACTTGGGTCTCGTATTCTCTTTCTCCATCTCAGACACGTCTTTTGCCGCTCGTTTCGCTGAAGTACGCGTCTGCGCACTCGCAGCCTTCGAGGATGTCGCCTCCGCCGCGTTTGACGCGTTTGACAGCGTACTGCTTGAGAACAGATCAACAACTATCGTAACACGCGTCTTCCTCAAGGCTTACCTTTCACCCACGATTCTGACAACTCGACCGAGGACGTCGCAGAAGTCCTCCACCGCAACACGCCACTCTGCCAGCAGCTTACCTCTTTCTGGCTCGTCTCTCGCCGCCGCCGCCTCTCCCCACCACAGAAGTCCCGCCCCATATAATACGAGACCATTCTTGCCGAATCGCCCTCTCATCTCTGCCCAATCATCTTCGCTCACGTCTCGCGGGCCCACCCAATCTCCTCCTTCCACTCTCGCTGCAGGCTGTCCTGCACCCCACCAAATCCACCACCTGCTCGCAAAACTGCCTTCGACCTCCCTCCCGCCGATCGCTGTCTTGATTGAGAATGGCGATCCCCAATCTCTCCTTCGTTGCATCCAATCGCCGACTTCCGCCGGCCGCTCGTCCTTATTCGTCGGCATCTTCGATCCTCCTTTATCCTGAAATCCGTTGATCCTCTCGAACTCCACCAGCAAGCTTACACACAGCTGCCATCCCTCCCCGCCCCAGGTGCGTCCGCGACTGAATCCTCGGAACGCGCTAACAAGCTCCGTAGTCCACGAGCTCATATCCTGCACCTCCCACCATGTCGGCTCGGGCGTCGCCACTCTCTCGTCTCCCGCACCGCCCTCGTCTCTCGACACGTCACCTTCCGGCGCAGAAACAGGTCCTGGAGGTCGCTCGTCTCCCACACCTCCCTCGTCCCTCGACGCGTCACCTTCCGGCACAGAAACAGGTCCTGGAGGTCGACGGCCCTCATCCACGTCATCGTCATCTCCCGCATCGGACGACATCTCCAAAGCGATGTGTGCGGGGATTCCGCGCTCCAGGCGAGCGAAAAGCAATCTCTCGCGCGCCATATCGTTGGCTTTTTCTAGCTCGAGCGCAGGCATAGCGCGTAGCAACTGCATTTGCGTCTCATAGTCCGCGGGACTCAGCAAAGCTAGTTCGGCCTTGAGGGCACGCCCAATAAGCTGTGCCGCCGCCTTCTCGAGATCGCCGAGCACGAAGTCGGACGGCATCATCTGGCCGAAATCGATCTCTCCATGGTTCAGCAAGAACCTATCCAGCAAATCCAGATCCAGTGGATCGTGGGGTCCTTCACTCTCGGTACCCGCATGCGAAGGCGGAACTTCCGGGTATCCGGACGACGGTGGAGGTGGAGGTGGAGGTGGAGGTGGAGGTGGAGGAGGTGGAGAAGGTGCAGCTGGTGGAGTAGGTGTCGCAGGTGCAGGTCGGGGTGGAGGAGCGCTTTCGTTCACGACTTGTTCAAGTCCTGACGACGACGCCCCTCCGCTGCCTCCACTCTCTTCAGTCGTACCCGTCGCAGACGCGCCATCGGAGTCTGCGGGTCCCGACGCAGGGATATTCAAGCTTCGCGCGCGACATTCCTCCTCAGCTTGATACGCAATCTATCAGTGTTTCTTCTCGCCAATATTTAGGCCACTCACTGAAGCACTCGTGAGTGAACGCGACAAAGCTTCTCTGCGCGGCGTCAAACCCCCCCCTGTCGAAGTCGCTCCAAATGCGAGGCACCATCCCCTTCGTTGTGCCGGAATGAATGCTGAGAAACAGTTAGCCGTGCCTCCCGCCTCTTCCCTCACAGTCAATTTCTTACCTTCTGACCTCAATGCTTCCACCACGGTCGGCTATGGGCCCGCAAAGCAACATAGCGACGTTCATTCCAAAGCGCTCGCGCACGGCGTCCGCGAACGGCTGAAGGTAGTGAGCCGCATTATTCAGCGCGCTATGCATCGAGTAAATCGTCAGTCGTTTCCGTTTCCATTCATACGATGCGCTTACATGTCATATTCTTGTGCACTTCTAGGCGCCTCCGCTGCCGTTGCCGTAGCGTATGCCGCCATCGCCGCCTCATGTTGCTTATTCCACGCCTCCTCCACCTCCCTCTTGAATGCCTCGCTTTCCCCCTCCCAGCATTCTTTCGTGACAGCGTTCCGCACTGTGATTTCCTTTGGCGGATTCGGCTGTTGGGATACCTCCTCCCATCGAACCCTTACACGTTCCTTGATGCGCTCCTCGTAGAAGGCGTGGGTATAAAAGTGCAGGAGACGAGGTTTCTTCGGGGGTTTGGGTTCCAACTGCGGCTTGTCGAAGACGGTCTTGAAAGTGGTGGGCTTCTTCTTGCCCTCCACCGAGCCCCCGTAGTTTGTGTTATAGTGAACGCCAATTTTCTATGGACAATGAGCCTCGAACAATCACAGCGCCGACAACACATACCGCCTTCAGGGTTTTGAAGTATTCTGCACGCGACACCCCCTCTGCCGCAGGCAGAGTATCAGCGTCGTTGTTCTCCCCAACGTCGGAAGCAACATCCTGCCCTTCTTCCAGATCACCTAGCCACGGTGTATTGTAGCCGTACTTGGCGAGGTACCGGTGCCCCACTTTCTCGTAGAACGGCCCAGTTTTTTTTGTCTCTGCAGCAGCCCGATAGTCATCCACGAATTGTTTGAAGAATTCGACCTTGGAGCCTTGAACCCAGCCTTGCGGGCCTGGTTTGACCGGCGGCAGCCCCTCGCGTTCTCTTTTGCGCGCCGCTTGCCCTACGCGTGTCATAGCGGTATTCGTTTAGTGTGCGTGCAATCTCACGTGAATCTCAAACTCACATGTAAACAAACAAGCAATGCGCAGAAATCATATGTGCATTCATGGATGGAACAAAACAAGTCTCAAATATACAATATTGTCCGTATCTAGTACCAGCGCGCAGAATGACCCCGCCCTCGAAAATCAGAAAGCATCGTGACGCTTCCCTGCCGCCACGTTGTCCGCGAAGCGATCGTCGGCAGCCTCATCATCGTCAAGCTCGTCGACCGCAAACCAAGTCGCCTCTGCGAGGCTTTTGGTAATGAGGAGGTCCGGCTCTTCGCCGCGACGCTGCAACTCCCGGTACCGCTCCTCCGTCCGCATACTACTGATTTTGAGAGACCATGATATCTGAGAACGGAGGCGTACTCACGCACTGCTGGAGACAATCCCTCCTCCGCGGATTGCGTAGTTTCGTCCCTCTACCCCTCCTCCACCATCACCTCGCTGACGCGATGTCGACAAACTTAAGGGAACCACCGGTCGACGATCATTTTTCCTGAGCCATGATATTACTATTAGGCAAATTTCTTGCAAGACGATGCAAGACGATAACAACGACGCACCTCTCAGCGCCCTGCGACGACGCTGCCTTGGATGGAGAAGGACTCTCCTCGCGCTTGACGGTGGTGCGTGAAGATTCGTGAGGGCGTGCCTCGGCCGCTGGTCTTGCGGGGGAAGGGCAAGCGGAAGCGGGTTCGACGGGGTGCGGGTGCACCCCTAACAGGCATAGTCGTTGCCAAAGGTCAATGCATTCGTCTTCCGTGTAGCACCCTTGATGGCTATTGTCAGGATACCCTGATACACTTGCCTTGGCCTCCGGCCTCCTCACTATCAGCTTTCATCATCCTCAAAACGGTAAACAAAAACGGCGCACCAATTGTCAAACATCCCCACTTTATGCCCCTGCAATACCAGATGCAGAGGGTATTTCCCTCCGCCGCGAGCGCGGCGGCGAGAGGCGATATTGAAATGACGCGGGGGGAGACAATAGAAGCGAGGATCCTTGATACCGCGGTCGTCCATCCGCAGCTCATGCGCCGCAAGATTGGTCTGAGGAAGATCGCAGGGAGGGGTGGACATTGAGGGAAAACAGTCGATGAGGAATGAGACAAGAAGAGGTGATCGATGGATACTCACGTGCCAAACCCATGGCTCTCCCTCCCTTCCGCTGGCGTTCTTACGACTCCCGCCGATCCCACCTTACTTTTTGCGACTCTGTCGATTTTCGGGGTACGTCTGTCCCACCTCTCCTCTCAAGACTGACCGCTCAATTTCACCCTAGTGACTGAAGCCAAGGCTGAGCAAGCGCAAACCCACCGCCTTTGGCCGTTGCGCGATCGCAGCAACGTCTCCAACTACGCCGACGCCGTCACCCAGCGCTACTTCTGGCGCGGTCGTCTCGCCGCCTCTGCTGCCGTCGCCTCAATCCGCAGCGCCGCTGCGAACCAAGCCCACTTCGAAGAGTGGATTCATCGACACGCGCTAGCCGTCCAGCCGCCCGGGACGCAGCTCGACTGGGGAAGCGGAGCGGGGTGGGGATCTAGCAGGGGGAACGTGGCGGTTCGGGGCTGGGGTCAGGCTGACAGCGACGGAGGTTGGGGCACCACCTCCGATTGGAATTCGACGCCCTTCAAGTCTGACCTCACCACCCACATATGGTCTACGACTTCCTTCAGCAACCCCGGGTCGTCTTCGTTGGCGTGGGGTTCTCCGCGAGGCTCTTGGGGGACGGCTTTCATCCCCCGCATCCCCAAAATCCCCGGTAAAGCCAAGCGCCGCCGTCTTAGAAAGCGACGAATTCGTGAAATGGAGGAAAAGTACGAGGCAGCCCGGCAGCGGCGAGACGATGAGAGGAGGAGGATGGACAGCGCCAATTGGATTTTACAAGAATGTAGCTAATTACTCGCAATCACTAATGGTCATTCTCTCCACCGTCGCTCTCGTCCTCCGATTCCACCAATTCCGCCGACCCTTCTCGTGATACGGGCCACATTCTTCCCTTCTTTCTCTGTCGATACCGCACCTGGGCCTCACGATGACGAGCCCATTGTTCTTCTGTGAGGTTGCGGCGCAAACGGGCCATCCGCTCTCTCCCTTTATGAAGAATCTCATCGCGATGTCTGCAATTTCTGCTCAATAAAACTCGGCTGTCCTGCAACTCTGCTGACTTACGCAATGCGATATTTACGATAAGTGGCTAGACGGCGAAGCTGACGCAGACGCTCCTTGCGACGTGGGGTCGTCAACACGCTCGACATTTGTTTGGGGGTCTGTTTTTTGGTCTGCGAGTCGAGGTAGAACCCTAACCCTATACGAGCGGGAGTGAGCGGTCCGAGCACTGCCCCACCAATTCCGGCCTAATTGACCTACACCTCACAAGTTCAGACCTGAATATGGCGGTGGGGACCGTGGCTAGAAGCTTTTTAGCATCGTAGATACAATAAGAACCATGTCCCAAATGATAGGGCTTACTTTGAAGCATTTTCCTGGAAAAAATTTTGGGCAAGATTTTTGCGGTTGTTGAGTAGAGAGGGTCGCAGTACTATCCCTGCCTTGTTTCTCGCACCATATGACAATGACATTTCATCTGCAGTTGGTAACCCTAATTTTGTTGCACGAAGCACTCACCGACTATCAATACACCCAACCACCACCACCAGCGCGCTGTGCAGCAAGATATTTCTTGGTTTGCATGTATTTCTACTCGCAGGCGTGAGTGCGCCACAACCAAACAAATCCATTTCCGGGCTTTCTCGAAGACCATCCGCCAATAACCAGGTGCGAATCTGTAGTCAGTACTCAAGGTCGGCGTTGGACAATGCAGGTGGGGTCAAGATTGGTCCGATTGACTGCCATAAGCTCGGTCGAGGCTACATCAGTGAGTGCGCCACAACCTTAGAATGGAAGTTTGATGCATCCCTGAGTGCTGTGTTCCTATTGCAGCGAACCAAGAGTAAACCGCCATGGAAGTAGACCACTTTGACGCTATCGGGGGACCACATCGCGATGTTAAATGTGTAACAGAGGTCGGAAACGAGTGTATTGATGAAGGATCGAGCGCCAGCGAACGGATCGTGGGTCGTTTTTGTCGATACAGTGTCGCAAACAGACAGGATTTATCATGTTGAGGGCAAGCTAGGGTCCAAGAACTGAATCGCAAGCTTCAGCACTTCTGAATGTGTCCGGGAATGATAGGGGGAGGAAAGTCACAAGAAAGTAACGACGAAAGTCACAAGAAAGTAACGACTGTGACATTGTTGACCTCACGCGTCTGCCTTTTCCTTCCATGGCAGATGCATATTCTGAGATGCGCGACCGCGCTCTCCGCCGAACCGCGAGCGAAATTCGCCGGAGTTTGGTTAGTGGATCATTCAATTCGTCCTCCTCGCTGAATGTCTCACACTACAGAATCTTCCGTCTCCGCCTCCTTCACCGACCCTCGATGAAAATGTACGACCCGCCGACCTCGGAATCCCCGCTATTTATCTGGATTCCAACGGCGACATTTTGCCTGCCTGGCGTCGCACCCCCATCGAAGTGTTGAAGACAGCCCCGCCTTTCCGCTCCTGGGGTCCCCATCGTCCCGAGGATGCCGCTGGTCCAGCGCGCACTGTGACGGCGATTCGTTCCACACGCAACGCGTCAAACTCTGCCTCTACCTCCGCCCTCGCCGCTGCTCCCGCTCCCGCCCCGCAAATTGCGCGCGCGCCACGAATCCTTCAGCCCGCGCCCCAGCCGGTTGAGGCAGTGCCTCCGCCTCCGCCTCCGCCTCCGTTCGAGGGATATCGCGTACCGCGTCTACATCCTCTTACGGAGCGCTCGCTGTACAACGATGCGGCTCGGCCTCCGATCTTGGCATCCCCGAAACCACACCACGTCTGCGGCATATGTCTCTCTGTCAAATCGCATCCGGTTTCGTACGTTTCTCTTTCGTGTTTGTGACGCCCTGCACTACTAATACCTATGTCCGCTTGCTCAGATATCCGTGCGGACATGGCCATTGCTATGTCTGCATTCGCCTGTGGCTGGAAAAGGCGTGGACGTGCCCCCAATGCACCCAGCAAATGTACATGCCCCCGTTTCGTCATTACGGGGAGGAGGACAGTATCACATTCGACTATCCTTTCTGGGTAGATGACAGTCGCGTTTCTTACTCATTCGATGGACTTGATTTCCCCGCTGCGCCCCCACGCCGTATTGTGCTGGACCTCACCGACGCGCCGTAGTTTGCCCTGCCTCATATTGCTCCTCATCTCATGTATAATTTATGACTTATGCTTATGAAATGAATTATGTTGGCCATGAATTTGTTTACTGTGCTCCGCGACATGATAGAACGAAAGAACCAAAGTAAAAAAAAATGAATTTGTGTGGTGTACAACAATATCAAGGCATCCAGACCCCGTCACTAGCCTCATACCACATTTGAATGCCCTGTCGCGAAGTCTTTGAAGTGTCGGATTTGAGGAGGACGAGTACATACGGTGGAAACATGGGCTATAAGCCTGCACCGCTCCTCCAGCTCGTCGAGGTTGGTGATCCACGGCTCGCGTCGAATTCCATCCCACGCAACGCGGAGGTTGTAATATCCAAAGGCAATGAAATATTTTCCGATGACGAATTTGTAAAATTGCGCGGTGGTGCGCTGGTCGAGGGCTTCGAGGTACTGTGGCCAATGGAACCGCAAAAATCGACGCTTGGCGGGGTCGATGGGGACTCGAGGACGCGCAGGGTGACGAGCAGAGCGACGCATGGGAGGAAGTGAAAAAACAAGATAGTGATGAGTCTGACTACACATGGAAACCCGAAATCCCGACAAAGCCGGAGCGGCACAGCCTCTGTCCGGTTCCGATTCATTTTTTATATTTAGTCGACGCGTCGACGCGTTTGGTCAAGTACCGTGAGCGCGTTGGGCGTTTCATGTGATCACAAAGTCGCGTCACCTCTGACTTTTCCGCTCACTTTCCCGCTTCGCCTCGCCTGTTCCTCCGCCGTCCGTCACGGTGCCGCCTTCGTTTTCCGCCATGTCTTCTGCACAAGCTCGGCAAAGTCACAAGCGGCAGGCGGTTCTCCCTCAGCTTGTGGTCAGCCACACAGCAAGTCAAGAAAGCTTTCGCAGTGCGGATAACCGGCGGCAGCGGACGCGGATCGGTACGGTGGCGGATACGGCGGCTCCCTCCCGACTCGAAGACCTCGGCGCATGGCACCAGGAAGATCTCGCTACCAGCCGCGCGCGTGAAGACCTCGACTTCACTTATCAATTAGGCGCGTTGCTTGCAGAGGAGCCTGATCTCGCGGTACCCGATGGGATTAACGTCGTGTCGGCTGAGACTAGACCTTCCAGCGTGCGTTTGTCTACTTTCTCTTCAGAGGTGAATACTGATTTGATATGGTGACTGCAGGAACGACCCCTGCGTGCTTGGTATCCCCTCCGCGATGAATACGTCGCTGAGCTGTTGCGTCGGGATGGACGGGGTTCACCCAAAGTCTATGAACGGTGCGCGGGTGGGCATGGAAGGTGTGAGGGGTCGGCGGATTTTCGCTGGGCTAACGAGCAATGTTTTGGAGAGGCGATGTACTGTCAGGAGTGCATTGTCGCCTCCCATGCGCGCCTCCCGACGCATTTCATCGAGGTGTGTGCTTAATTTCAGCTCTCTCTTGCGTGTTTCTTGTATTTCGGCGCTCGTCGCTACGACTTGTCTCCATTCCTCGTTTTTTGCATTGTCATGAAGCGTATTCTGATTTCTTTTCGATAGCATTGGTCGGGCACGTACTTTGAGCGAACAACGCTGAAAGCGCTGGGGCTGCGAATGCAGCTTAATCACCGTTCGGGTGTGGTATGCCCTTACAGGCGCGCAGTCCCCAACGACTTCACTCTGTATGACCTTTCTGGTGTACACGAGATTGCGGTGGACTATTGCGGGTGTCGCACGGAGGATGGGTCGGAGGAGGGTGGGGAGCCGCTGGCACCGCGCACGCAGCTGCTGCGGGCTTGCTGGTGGCCGGCGACGATTTGGGAGCCTCGCACCTGCGCGACGTTTTCCGTTATGAGGCTATTTCAGGTGTTGAATTGCCTAGGAAAATTGTCAGCGTACGACTTCCTTCGCGGCTTAGAAATGAAATGACCGGCCCTGCCGGTTGACGACCTTGCTTTAGCTGAATCTCGTGACATCAATATTGTGTGTTCAGTAGTTGAAAAGTTCCTTTTTCTTTGTATTCACGGCGTTTAAAGTGGATGCTGAATTCAGTTATTCTAACTATGGTTACGTCGACTGTATTCCATAGCAATGCAAGTGCATGTAATGTAAAAGATAGCCAAAGAGTTCTGAAGTCATGTAGTCCTGCCGCAACATTACTGACAGTGAAGAAAATACGCTGACAAAGTAGGCAGGTCGTGTTCAGTTGCGTTGGTATAATCAGCGCGTCTGGTCCCATTGTACTTCAGGACGACTGCATTGCCGAGAAAAGGTTTCGCGAGTCCAGATGTAATGCGCTGAACAGCTCGATTGACGTGCCTCTCGGAATCACAGAACAAATGCAAAGGATAACGAAGGAGATCTTTGTTGAGAGCTCTTTGGAGCACGACGCTATTGGCGGTTCCCTTGCAGTGAGGTTCAAGCACGGGGACGGGACAAGCCCTGCCGCAATCGCGCGTGTAATAGTGTTAACATTATTGTAATACAACACAGTACTTACTGCAAGCTACATTGCAATGTCCCCAGTAGCTACTGATCAGTAAGAGGTGCAACAATGTAATGTGGCTGCAAATCAATCTTTCATGCCCCATTTAGGATACTGATCCACCTCCCAGCTTGCCATCTGATGGGTCTTTGCTGATGGTCAATTTGACGTGATGAGGTACGGTGTTTGCCGGGTGTTTGAGCAAATTAATTAAATTGATTTAGAATTCTCCGGATTATCCGGATATCGTGTTCACGATATCGTAATGTCACATGTCACACGTTGTGACACTGCTTCCCGCACCTCCGCCCTTGCCTCCGCCTACCCTCCTGCTCGCTTCTGCTTGCCCCACCCCATATACCCTCGGTCTATGCTTCCTTATACCACCACTCTGCTGCTGCTACTCGATTCTCCTGCTCTGCTGGCGTATATCACCGTCTAACTGCCGTTGTATTTGCCAGCAAATCGAATGCCGTTCCTGCTTGTACCGCATCGATGGCGGTTCCCTGCGCTCCAGTGCTTGTGGCGCCGAACTTACAAGTATCAAGATGCATTTTGAAAGATTGGAATACAGCCGTGAGGCTCTCTCCGTCCGCTGTCCGCATCCGTCCCGCACCCGGCCTTATACCCGCCGCTTATACCCGCCTCTCATGGCTCCTCGCAGCCCAACTGCTGTCTCGAACACACAAGCTGAGTAGCTCTTATTTTTCTCTCATAAGCCAGGTCATCCTTACCTTCCTCACCCTTCAACAACACTTGTCGTTTGGTTCCCGTGGTGGTGCCCCCGGCCGCTGCAACACCGCTCAACACCCTGGCTTATTCGTCTCTAACTCCAAGCGCCTCTCTACGAAGGTCGCACGCTGTATGTGTATTGTGTATGTTCGGGGTTAGATGGTGCGTCACTGCTGTCTTGTTTCTTGATTCAATATCTCACTTACCGTTCCCTCGTCGCAGCCTCGCTCTTCGCGGATCCCCTTACAACACTCTTATTCCCTTCTTTCAACCTCATCACCCCCCCTCCGCTTCATTCCGTCTTGTTCGACACAGGGTTCGCTTCGTCACCCCACTCTCGCTTCTGCCCTCTCCCCGTCCCCATCCCCTTCTGCTCGTCCTCGCCATCTCACTTCCGACCTCCCCCCACTCTTCTCCCCCCTTATTCCCCCCTTATTCTACTGCCTTTACGTCGTCGTCAAGATACTCGGCACTCAACGACTTTATAACTCTTCGTCCCTGCTCGACACGCGTTCCAGAAACTGAGCCACTTACGGATTCTGGCTTCTCCTAAGTTCGTCGACTTTGTCGCATCACATCTTTATCCAGCTGTTTCTGCCTTCGTTTGAGAGACTTCAACCTTTTGCCTGCTGCTATTTCTCCTGTACCTGAGTTGTAGTTGATGTACTTAGTTGATGCAGCAAATGATGAATTCAATCAAAAGTGACTCCCCCCTCACATTTCTGTGAGATTGAGCGCACAACGCTGATTCAAGAGCTCGAAATTACTTGAATCGACGCATATGCTGTGTTCGGCCGATGCTTCGGACGCATCGGCTCAACGTCTCATTGGCTGGAAGACGCATCCGAGGTGGGCGCCTAATTCAGAACCTCGGCGCTAATTCTTTTTTTCGCGTTCGTTCAACCCCTACAGGTCATCATACCATGCAGAAATATCTGTCAAGACTCTATATAAGGTAGGCCACAACATAGCTCAAACTCTGACCTTCATCCCTTCTATGGCATCCGGTACATAAACTTCGTCGTTTCGAGCGAAGTCTTGTACTAAGTTCTTACACCACTACTTAGGCACAAAGCTGAACAATTTTATACCCTCCAACTCAGAAGGTCAAAACAGAACTTTTTCCGAAAATATATTGTTTGGGGGATGTCTTAAACCAGTTCTTAGCTAAAACCTCGGTCCTATGTGATGGGTAAGTCCAGTAAACGGGGTGAACACGATGTGTTTGATTTTCTGAAGTTTGAAAACTAGCTCAATTTGAATGTAAAAGAAATTATACCAGTAACTCGTCTATGAATCCGAGATTTTTTGTTGAGATTTGCATATGTAGGCCTACAGTGAAGCAAGAGATTTTGAACTTGACTCATGTCATAGCACCTGAACTAGCGCATCTTAAAGCAAAATTGAGTGGTATATACATACTAGATTGAGTAAATACCTTTTAGAAGAGCAGAAAGGAGCTTTAGGAGCGGGTTACAGCTCCCTTGAATGGGTTTTACACCCATTCATTGAGATTATAATATTTCATTCTATAAATTCGATACAGCCTTCGTTTTAGCTCAATGCTCATCAGATATACCTTTATATTCACTATCAACGCAATTGATGTCACAAAGTCTACCCAGAAACAGTGCAAACCAAATTCTCGCTGCTTTGATGTCAAAATTTCCGAATTCGGACACGGGCGTTGAGTATCGGTGATCGCACCGAGCGCCCGGGCCACTCGGAAACGATTCCGACGGGTGTGAGTCACGCTGTCACTCTGCCACCTCAGCACCTTCCTCCACCACCTTGCTGTTATGCCCGTGCACAACACCCTGCCAGTCTACCCCTCATTTGGATTCATCTGGATCTCCGACTTCTTCCCGGGACCTATCAGCATCAACCATCCTTGCTCCGGCCTACATAGCCACCCAGCCTGCCGGAGCAATATGGATATCCTTGATCCTTGTCCGCTCATGCTGATATCCTTACGGAGTCCTCACCCAACCGATCCTATGATTCCTACCCACCTTCCCTCACTCGGATTCATACCGATGCTTGACTTGACTTGTCCGTTGGACCCTTCCGCATCCCTCATCAATGCTCCGGCCCAATCCATCACTCATGATGCCGGAGCAATGCAGACTTACCCTGGTTCCCATCCGCTCTCACCATTCCTCTCACGGAGTCCTCCCACATACGATCCTATCCTTCCCATTCATCCCCCGCATCATCTTGGGCTCATATGGATCTTGGACTTCACCGATGAACCTTCCTGCATTACTTGTCGATGCTCCGGCCTGCACAGCCACTCGTCCGGCCGGAGCAATGCGGACTTCCTCCTGGTCCTCCTCTGTTCATCCCAATACTCCTACGGAGCCCTCTCGCATCCCAACCTATGTTTCCGATTCATTCCCGCTTCATCTGGATTCCCGTGGAAGTCATCCGACTTGGTTATCACGTTCATCCCGCTACTCCTCCTATTCTCTTATGCTGATGACATCTACTCAGCCGAGACATTGGACGAGGTGCACCCAAGGTTCATCCGGATTCACTTCTACCTCCCTCGGATCCATTCCTGTTCATCCTCGAGTTCCCCGCATGTCCGACTTGTTCGCCCGGTTCACCCGGCCATCCGTCCGGCCCGGCTCCCCCGGCCCGGCCGGTGATCCGATCAATTCCCTTATCCGGCCATACTACATCCCTGCGGACTCATCCCCTCATCCTCAGTTCGCTCGGACGTGAGATGCCTTGCATCGAACTCTGCAGTCCTCCTCCGGACTCAACATTATGTCATCTATCTTCCCCGGCATCATTGGTATGCATCATATGACTATGCTTCTTTCTTATTGTCTTTATTGTTCTCGCCCGGTACTTACCTCTTGCCTTATTGTTCTTACTGCTGTACCGCACTTCTTACTTATTGTTCTTATTGTCTTGTACATACTTCTGGCTTCATTTGGATATATCTCCGTACTTACTTTAAATACCTACAGTCTCCCGATTGTATTCCTTAGTTTGATAATTAACGTTGTCTCCCTGTCTTACTGTCCGGATCTCCTCCCGCTCATCTCCCTCTCGTCCGGACTTCTCCTTTGACAACATCTCTTGGTCTTGTGTGTTCGGACATCTCTCATATCCTCGTCCGAACTCGTCCGGCTCCTTATAGCCTTGGCCGACCTTTCGTCCGGCTTGTTCCCACGCCCTCGGCCAAGCCTCCTTTGCTCACCTGGACTTGCTTGACTTTGTCAAGCCTCGACCTCGATCCCTGCTCATCCCTTGGCTTTCGGGCAAGCCTTCCCGTACTTCGTCCTACCTTGCCCAGCTCGCCCGGCTCCCCCGATTCGCCCGGACCCTCGTCCGGCCCGATCACGTGACCTCCTTCGTCCGGCCTTGCTCCGGCCTGGCCAAGTTCCGGCTTGGTCTTATTGCGAATCGGTTTCCACCAGCCTGCGGGTTTTAGCCGCCCTTGTTGTCTTCCCTCCTTGTGTTCCTCTCGTGTAGGCTGACAGTTCCCACTCATCCTTAATCTACCTGTGGTGTAGTGGTTTTGATATCCGTAGTTCTGGGTTCGACCTAGCCCGAATTCTACTTCGGCATCTCATCTGTTCCTCATTGCGTCTCGGACCGGAACCTACCTCCTCTCTCCCTCTTCCTTCTTCCTTCTTTCCGGCACGGATATAACACTTGCCTTCTTTCTCCCTCCTCTCTGCTCTCGCTCAACGACCCGACTGACAATCACAGTCAGAAACATCAATCAACACACTCACCCCACCTTCGGACGCCTGCGCCGACGACAGTAGCTGCTCAATGGCGGCGGTGACACGACCGCCGCAGCTGCACCCGATTGCCCGACCTTGGAACGACGGTGTAGCTGCGGTGGGTCGAGATGGGGAACGGTGAGGGTCGAAAATGGCATGGTGGGCTGCTGGAGTTTTAATGTATATGATTGGTTGGGGGTTCAGGTGCGTCGTTTTTTCTTCTGGCATTTCTGTTTATTGTTGCCCCCTTTCAATCTCCTCCCTCGTCTCTCTTTCTTATTGTTACTCTTGTTCCGCTCTGTCCCTGACCACTCCCTTTGCTACTTTTTTCGTTTACAATTCACTTTTTGGCTTTTACTTCTATCATATTCTATCCGCGCATGCGCCTCCCCCACTCGGCGCCGTCCCTCGCCCACGACGATGCGCCGACTACTCACCATCCTCATCCGCCGCCATCCACCACCTACCACGGTTGCTATACCGGCTCGCTTTCACACCGCGCCGTATTCAATTGGCTGACCCGCACCCACACCCGCCCTACCCCTAGCTCTTCCTCGACCTTTCCTCGTGCCCATACCTCTCAACTTACCCGTCAACACCCGTTGCCGTCACTGTCCCCCCCTCTATCCCGAACCACATCAATTGCCTGCTCAATCGCTACGCCCACTGCGCGCCCCTATCAAATCAAATTCCATCGTGAGCTGCGTCAACATCAGTGCGGGCGGTGCAGTATTAATCTCTTTTCTGTCTTTTTTTTTTTTTGTTCTTTTGCGTTGCTGATGTCATCTGTATTACGTTTGTTTAATAAATACTGTTTGAAATTGTTTAAAATTAATATTTTCGAGTTTTTTGACAGTCGTGCGACTAGGCCAGGTAATGCCGCAGACTTGCCGAGGGAAAAATCAGTTCCCTTCCCCACAAGGAAATTATCATCAGATTTGCACCGGAACTACTTGCCGGGACAGATTAAAACAATCATTACAGCCTTGGCCATCATTTACAGCGGCATTACATTACCGCATGAATTACTGGCCAGCTACTACTGGGAAAAATGCAATGCGGTATCCAGTAGTTACTGTACATAATGCATTATCACTACAAGTCTTGGTGATCGCGCAGCTCAATAGCAATCATTCTGGGGTAATCTAAAAAAGTCAAGAGGTGCAAATGTGCGTCCAATGTCGTGTACAGACCTTCGTTCACTGGAAAGAATATGGCTTGTACTGAGCGCAGCGACTCCTCCGCGATGGTTTCGAGCGACTCCGGGATGGTATTGGAGGGAGCCACTGTTGTTACTGAGCGACACTGCAGGCGATGCTCAGGCCAGGCCTAGGGAACGGCTCAGAGTGCTGAAGAAAAGGAACGGTCGTGCACACCTGTATGTTATGTTCTGGCGAGCAATACCACACCTCATGGCATCGACTACACCACAAGGCAGTCTGGCGATCGCAGACAGCGCAACGGCGAAACGAGGCAGTACCCGCCATTTAGTAAACGCTTGACAATGAACAACCCAGATTGTTGCGGAGTTGGAAACTGAGAGGCCTCGCAGCGGTCGTCGATTGCAAGAGGTGGAGGGGAGCAAAGGAACACGAAGCTAAAAAGATGCGATCAAGAGCAAGTGCATCGGGGTCAACCTGCACAGTGTGCGGCGAGATTGGATATTTACCAACTCCTTTGTCAGGAGTGAGACTTTCTTTTCTCACCTTTGTGAAAACAAAGGTGGAAACCGTGCTTCCATTGTGCAGATCAAATGACACTTGTCCGCATTAGGACTGCCAAAGTCGAGAAAAGGAAGCTAAGGAGACGCTCATACGCCTAACCGCACTGCAACCAAGGGCCGGTACCGCGATACAGATTGCACCTTAAAGTTAAAACAGAGTGCTTCTCTCGACGGCCTGATAGCTGAGGAGGTCAGCAGTAGCAGACCTGCACGCAGCTTGCACGTACTTCACACTCACCAAGAAGCGGCCTTGAGTTTCGACGCGTCGTGACAACGAGCTTGGTGTTCGGCCGCTTCAAGGAACCGGTCTCTACTTTCACGACCCTAGAACGGAGGAGTGGGTCGACAAGATTCGGCGAGGTAGGCATCCACAGAACATCGAGCGCATCCGTGTATTTTAGGTTCTGTCCGTTACAAATCCGGACGTCTTCTGTTCAAGAGTTTCCACTTTCTGCATCTGCCCTCGTTATTTCTCATACGGAGACTGTGGGTCCGCTAGCGCGTGAAGACCATTGACAACGGACAGCATTGAATTAGCGGTTAAGAGAGCAAAATGCGAGGAGGCACCGGGTCAAAAACCCGCAACGCGCCCCCGTGATGATATGCAACGCGCCCCCGTGACAGTCAAAGTCCTCGAGCAAGTTCGCTGTACTGCCTTCTAAGGCCCGGTTGGAAGCCGAGCTTGCAAGTTGTGGAGAATCACATATGCGCCGTATGTGAGGAACACATGCCTTGTACGGGCTGTGGAAATATTGGTCGAGGATCTTGGACCGAAAGTGCGACTTCGTGGCTTCCAATTGGTCCTGAAGGCCAAGCATAGAAAACAAAAAAAAAAAATCAGTGAATTTGAAGCGTCGTAAGGGAACTACTAGGGCAAATGTATACAGGTCGGGCCAGCAGTGAAAGTCAGGCGAACCACCAAGTACATGTCCAAGTGCATGAAGCGGTTCATTTGGAGTCGTTGCACACAACGGCATACAGGGTATCGTCGTGCTTGAAGCCTAACGTCGCGACCAACTTAGCTTTTTCCATCTCCAAGTCCAACAGAATGACCAGAGTCAGGCAGTTCGTTGGCATTTGACCGAAATGTATGCGCTCCGGTACCCAGACCTTCAATACCGGAACCTTAAAGCCTATTCGGGAGAGAAGGCGCTCCTCTGAGTAGACTCTGGCCACTTCGCTCTCTGTAAGTGGAACGCGCAAACCGGAAACGACGACACAAGTGCCGTTCGTAAACGGCTCGAAGCAGAGGCAGTGGGGTTTTGGACACTCGCGAGGATGACAGAGGTCCTCTAGGTCCAAGCACCTGTTCTGCGCATAAACGTTTTCTTGCATGGGTTTCGATAGAAGGATTTTGATCGCAGAGAGCTTGTGTACGGAGTTCACTCGGTACTGGTAAATCAGCTTCCTGGCAAGGAAACGGAATATTCGGGTGCGGGATTCTACGTCCGAGGCCGTGAGGTGTTCCAAATACGGACAGCTCTCGAGGATGTCCAAAAGGCCTTGATTCGATACAGGGTTGGTGGGCAACATCAAGGTGGTGAAGCGGGCAGCCGAGCCCACTAACTTAACGAACAACTCGACAGTCATTGGCTCTGAGCTGTCTAGTATCTCCAGTCTGGAGAGGCGTGGGGCGAAAACGGGAGGAAGGAAAGCCAAGGTCCACAACGTCAGTCTGTCGAGAGACGGTATCGTTATGACGGCGTTGGAAGGTCGAAGGGGATGCCTTTTGTCCCATTTGAGTTGCTTGAGGTTCGTGCAGGATGCGAAGAACGCAGACCAGTTCATGTCTCGGTGGTCGCGATCTGTTATGACGTGGAGATACTGTAGGGACCAAGAAGGGGCGAACATGATGTCAACGAGAACTGCGCATCTGACGGTGTGGAAAGTGTTGGACACCAAGGGTAGGCGCTCGTGTTTTTTCGAGCAGGAAACACTCCATTTTTTAGCGACGTCGATGATCTTCAACTTCGTGGCGTGTGCCAGAACGTTCGGGCCTAGTAGGTCCTCCACACAGCGCTCCGCCGAGGTGCACGAACCGGCTCCCCTAAAGAAGAGCGACGTCCAACGTCTTACTGTAGGAAGCAGTAGCATGTTCCAAATTCTCGTCGATTCGTCTCGTCCATTTGGAACAACGACGAGGTCGAAGGCTATATGGAGCGGGCACGGCGCAGAGTTCGAAACGTGTTGGCAAACATTGGCATAGAGCTCGGAAGCGTCCAAAGGAGAGGGCCGTGTGTGGTTCACAGTCTCAAGCATGATGAAAGACCAGAATACAGGCAGGTGGTCCACAACCTGTCTGAATTTGATGCAGACGTCTTGCAAGCGTTCACGCAAAAGCTCGTTCTGGTAGATATCTTCCTCAGATGTGACGGGGCGTAAGGTGAGGATAAATATCCTAGCGATCGTCTCGTTGGGCACTTCAGCGAGGTTGTCAACGCTGTACTCTGCATGTTGTGTGCGGGGCAACTCACAGACCGTAAATTTCGACTTCACGGTCAATGTAGTCTTCTTGAGCATCCTCTTCGAGTCGGTCGTTGGGATACTCGTTGTTCGGTCGGTCGCTTCAAGGAAGTTAACAATACTCAACTCCGTGCATCGACTTTCTAACCACTCACAGGTTGTAAATGTCGCTTTTCGGAGCGAGGCGAACCTGGCTGAATTTGGCTTGGTGGTCGACATACCCGTCATTTTTGGCGAGATTCGGTCCCAGCGGCGCAAGGCGGTCAATGTTATAAGACGTCGTCGCAGCAACTGCGCAGCGAGAAGGCCAGGGAAGGTGGAATGTCGCCAGATGACTGTGGGGATGCAGGGAAGCCCGACAATGCACTTTTTTCCGACGGGGTTTGTGAGGACACATTGAAATTAGAGAAGTTGATGTCACAGGAAGGCTGGTAATAGAGAAACTCGGATGGTCCTTGTGTTTCTGAGCGTTAGCGATCGAAACCTTATCTCTCCTAAAACATCAGGTCACGTAGTTCGCAGGACATTTTGCAGCATTGAGATAGAAGGTTCACAGTCAATTACCGGCGATGACGCATCAAGCCCGTGCCAGATTGAAACCGTCCTTCTTGGTCGAGGCAGAAAGGCAGAACATTGCAGTCTTGCATGCTGTGCTGAGCACGTGCGGTGACACGATTGACATGCCGAAAGACTGCCGAGGCCCTTCCTACTGGAGCGGCATGTCCCGGACCAACGAATAGTCTCGGCAGTCCACGGTCAGTGGAAAACCCATTTTCTTGGGCGTAATAGTTCACGGCGGGGCTTTTTCGTCAGGAATTAATGAACTTTGAGTTTGGAAGCGAGTCTCAGCCTGTCTTTTACTTCTTGGCGTGTGGATATGTGTATGCCGCTTTCTGAAGTCGATTTTCCTTCCTACGTTGTGGTGTCGACCGAATTTTTACAGAGCCTGTCGTTAATTCGAGGTCTGTTTATGTACTACATGTCCTTGTTGAACGACCTTGAAACTCGGCCCGAATTTCCCTCTAGCGATATACTGCATGTCCTCTGTGTTGATCACACCTCCGCATCGCACAACCTCCAAGCATTTCAGCTCGCCGTCCTGGCTCACAAAGTCTCTCAATGCTGCTACGCCCATTGACCCGCACCGTGCCGTGGACGACGTCGCACATCGCTAGCAAGGCTGCAAGCGACCCTTTGCGTGTGTCGTCATTCCGCTGGCTGATGCTGATGTCCCGGCTGTGAGCGAACATCGACGGATTGTTGGAAATAGCTTGTCGGAGGTCGCTGCTACCGTGCGCTTGGACTGTCAGCCTCTCCAGTGGACCCACGTCGACTCCTTGGAGGAGCCCTGCCTGCCGCGGATTCTCGTAGCAGAAATGCAGGGTGTGTAGCGTGTCTGCCATTTTCACCGAGCGGCTGGGGTGGGGTATCGTGGTTTCGACCTTGTCGAGCCTCAGGCAACGAATTTCGACCGATGCTCGCATTATGTTGTCGAATGCCTTCCAGTCGCCGTTGTGGCTTTCTTGCAGGGTGAGCTCGTGAAGGGAAGCGAAGACGGAGAGGGGGAACTGCCGCGGTGAAGCGACGCGGAGGTGAAAGTGGCTTATTCGATGGTGTTGCGGCAAAGCGAACGCCCTCCGCAGCGAGCCGTCGTTCCAGGACGGCCTTAGCGCCAGTTTTCGTAGGCGCGGCCAGCTGTATTGCGCCATCAGGTCTGTTACCATCTTTATCTCTTGTTCTGTCTCGTTCTTCACTGTGATGCTCTCTATGCGATTAGCAAAAGGCATCAACACCTCGTCTATCATCTTCAGAAAGCGCTCCAGTGGTGCGCTTTTCACGCTTTTCATCGACTTGTTTTTAAGCGTCGCGTTCCAAGGGCCGAGATCAATGGTTATGGTCATGTCTCGCTGGTCCCCGCAGTGTTCCAGACAGTAGCACAGAAGGTGGTGGTTTGTGAATCGCTGAACAGTGATGGCGGTCCAGAGCTCGGTGTATCCTGATGCCACTTCCCTCCAGTATCTGCAAACAGAGGAAAGTGTCAGCCGTTGGTCCACAATTTCAACCCAGTTCTCGTTCGGGTCACGGTGGTCGACGACTTCGAGTAAGATGGCTTGGAAAACTTCAGTGGGCAGCGACGCGTCCATGGCGAGAGGGGTGTTTAGTGCTTTGCGGTTCGTCTCAGAAACACCCAATCCATTCGCTGTGCTTCTATTTCCGACGCAATAATGTTCTCCTTTTCGAGATCAGTATAAAGTTTTCGGCCGCGGTCTAACTCCCTGGCTATTCTCCGCAACGAGACGACCGCGGGATTCGCGCTACCATTTGGAGCACTGTCCCTGAACAGCCGGTGCCCGCAAAGATGCATCGAGTTTTCTTTCAGATTGTATTCCTTCGAATGTTGACACAACTGCGGCCAGGTCCCAGAAACCTTACCATTTCTTGGCAGGGCTGCGCCAGTGTAATGCGAGATGGAGAAGGCAGCTGCCTGCTATTCAGAGAAAGGAGGAAGCGGATATGCTTCGAACATCCAACGCAGAGAAGGACTCGAAGGAAGTGCGACTGTTTCGATCCTCTGGCAGTGTGTGATAGAAGACACCAATTAAGGTTCCGCGTGGCAGGTCGTTGCCGAAGTGGCATCAACTTCTGCTGATTGGCTTGCTCTCTCTGCCCATCTACATATGTTCATAGTTTCGCTTGAGATCTGGAGGAGTCGTTATTGCCGCTTGTAGACCTCGGAATTGAGTTTAGAATGGCTCTTGCCTTCCTTCTTTCGGATTGATCGTGGTAATCGAAATCGGCGCATTTTTGTCTTTCGCGACCATCTACTATTCACAATGGCTTATGGCTGGGCGCACGGAGATGGGGACATCTGGGCAGAGCAGTACGTCGCTTTCTTCCTGTTGCAGGAACCGCGAGTGCTCACAGGCTTTGAAGAAATTTTGGCATGACAAAAGAGGATGCGGACGCGCTTTGGAAAGACGTATAGTAAGTGCGCGATTGTTGAGGAGCCATTTAGACAAGCTAACAGCCTTCCAATGCAAGTGGCGGCATGGGCTCTCCGATCTTCAAGGAGGATCCCGAGAAGGCTTCCAGTTCAGAGTCCGCGACCCTCGAGACGAGCGCAAGCATGAAACCCCAGAAGCCTGTACAAGATCTGCCCCGTCCGGTCCTTCGACTGGGGCTGCTGTCCTTTGACGGACCTTCTTTCTCGGAGCCTTGCGCTGCGTGGCAGCCTCCGTCGAGACGCTCCCAAGGTTCTCGCGAATGTTTAGAGGAGGCGGCCGTTCTCGCGTGGATGCCTGAGGGCGAGAGGAAGTTGAACGAGCACCGAAGCGAAGTTCTGAGACTGAAGATGGCACTCCAGCGAGCCACGCTGCGCGCGGCATGGGCTGAGCACATAGTGAAGGGAACGGCGTCGGCTTTGCATACGCTGAATCAGGTCCCGAACGAGATTTGGCTGCAGATATTCGAGCACACGTCAGGGCCTGGTTGGCCGAAAACCCATTTGCGTGATCTAGCTGGAGTTTGTCAGAAATGGAGGACAGTGCTGACGAACGGGGTGGGGGGTTCCTTATGGAACCCTTTGGATTTGCGCGGTTATCCTCCCTGTGACCCAGACGAGCGGAAAATGTGCTTGAAGTACATCGCGTCCTCTCATCGCATCGATCTCCTCTTGTCGGACTCCACTGCAGTTGACGAAGTCACCTTGCCGTGTATTCTGGCAGAACCTCGTCTCTCTCGCGTCGCAGTCGAACACCTCTACTCTCCCGGCGGGCATGCGCGAAGCCTTTTGTCTGCAGGATCCCTACCTTCTATCGACGTGCTGCACGTTCAAGGCCCAGCATGGTATGACTCGGACTTTCCCTGCATGGGGGCAGTGCCCCGCTGGGCTGCGCTGCTGCAAGATAGTCAGCGAAAGCCAGGTATCTGCATCTCAAAGGATGTTCGGTCTTTGACCCTAATCCACACGGTCGACCCCGAGAGTGACTTCGTCGTACCGTGGGGGGCGATCAGACATTACGCGGAAGCCGATACTGCTCGCGCGGACGGCACGCTCCCGGCGTCGCATTTGAGGCGCCTCACCTCCTTGACCAAACTGTCTCTTCGAGGTGTATTTTTGCCGGGACTTGACGCGAAAAACGGCGTATTAGAAATTCCGACGTTGACGGAACTTTTCTACGTTGTTCCTTGGCAGTGGCGTTCCGAGTCGGATACATTCAGCGGCGTCAGCTTTCCTCAGTTGGCGAGTTTGGAGCTTCTAGGTGCAACACGAGCTGGTCGTAGAACAGAAGAGGCCAGCGACAGATTTCACCGTGATCTAACAACTTTCCTGGCTCGCTGTCCGAATCTCACTCACCTCTCGCTCGGCCTTCAAGTCCCTTACCGGTCTAACGTCCTGCTGTCCCATCTACGCGCATGCCCTCAGCTTCAAGATCTAGAGGTCAAGATCTGCCATCCAGAACTCGTCGACGCAGTTCTTTTCCTCGAGTTACGGGACCTGCTTGTCGTTCCCAGACTGCAGCATCTCGCGTTAGCGGAGGGCGGATATGCGGAGGTCGGCGTGAAAGCCCTCGAGGACGAAGGCGACGAAGCCCTGACGCATGCGATCCTCGGTATGATGGAGGCGCGGTTCGGGGTGGCGAAGAATTTTGAAACCCTGGATTTCCGCATGGCAGTGGACCCGAAAGAAGAGTGGCAGGGAGGCATTCGGGAGCGGGACTGGACGAACCTGAGCGCTCAGTGGGGGACTGGCTTTGTGATTCCGGACAGAACGGTCTGGCTGCTACCCATGCATTCGCGAAAGGCGCCGTCTAGGGATCCTCACCGTAACCGTAATACGGTATCGTACGGTTGCGGTTATACGGTTACGACACCGTACCGTATCGCATCTTGGAGATGCTCGTACGGTTACGGTTCAGACCGGCCGTATACCGTATGAATCCGTACAGATACGGTCCGCATACGGTTTCATACAGCCGTATTTTTTGATCGGCATCTACAACTGATCAGCGCGGAATTCAACGGCTCAAATTCAGAGACAACGCACTGCCGAGGGATCCTTCCACCTTGCCGAACACTCCCAACGCGCGGACCGGCCGGCTGTAGGGGATTTTGAGCAACGCCGAACATCTTTGGCGTGATCATATTGACGGCATTGGACTTGTCTTTCGCGTTACAAGCCTCGACGGCCTTTCAAACGGCGCTGGTTGCGGCTGGCTTTCGTTCTAGAGGTAAGCAGAGTCAACAGACACCATTATGTGGCTCAACTTAGGAAAGAAAACAAGGTCAGTGAATATTTTTCTGATTTACGACCGTATTACGATCGTACTCACCGTATACGACCCGTAACCGTACCGTATCAAGGTCCAGGAAAACACTTACGGTTACGGTTACGGCCGGTTTATGCCCGTAACTCGGCGTAATTGATACGGTCGTAACCAGGATCCCTACCACCGTCGGTCCGACCGCCCGGTGTGCTTCCGACGTACTTTGGTTTGTTGAGATGCTTATCTTGTGCTAACGCATGAGACGTACCGTTGATATCAAGAATTTGAACATCCTCGTCTATACAGCTTGTAGATAAGGACCCAAACTGTGTGGTACAGCACTTACGTCTGTTCCTTGCGTGCACTGAGGCTGCAAAACCCTGGGTCTCATTTTTTCGACCGCAAATCGTATTCTGTGTTGGCGACGATCATGAAGTCAGCGACTGATAGGATCCGCGTCGAGAAAGATTCGCTGCTGATGGCACCCAATGCGGAGGAATAACCACATGATGTTGGGTGAAAGATGGGACCAGCGCTGGCAGCAGTAGTTAGGGCAGAACTTGAAGAGTGTAGTAAGTTTGGATTGAACGAGGGAATTAAACCGCGACTCAGTCTACGGTTGATGTGGGATACACAACGCCAAACAAAAGAGGCTCAACTCCTCCGTTCGACTAAAAAGGATATTTTCGCGTTACCGCGACCTGGAAGGCGCACCCTATCTCGCCGATCACTGATCTTTCGGTTCCCCGCCTGCTCGCCGGCAATTTATTGTGCTGCATGGTCTCATCCTCAAGCGCTTGGACTCGGCTGCAGCTGACTCGCGTGCCCAGTCTCTATCCGATCTTCTTCATCGTTGCCAAGTCGTCCGCGACGTCCACTCCGCAGATAACGCCTAACATAGATATCTGCCAAGTCCGTAGCACCGCTGATTTTGCTTGAGCCCTCGACAGCACCGGAAATAATTCCATCGGAACATCTTGCCAGCATGGCACGGCCCCTTCTGACATCCAGTACAAGGAGGACAGGCTGAATGCGTTGTTATCTTGTGAATTACAACCATATGCTTTCCCAATATTCTTTTTCTGCATCTGTTTATGTTGCCCCGGCGTCCAGTGGTTCAAAAGGCCGACCGTCATTCAACTTTCGTCGGTTTGCTCCTCCCCTGCTACCACAATGGCCAGCTCTTCTTGGTTGAAGCGCGCGCTCATCTCCCTAACCGCTCTGGCGATGTTCACGGTTGTCCATGCAACTCCTGCCATGCATCGACCGGCCAATGTTTCCGCACCGTTGCGCAAGTTCAAGATGGAAGAAAATCCGATCGTGCATCAAATCCACAGACGTTCCTCAGACTTGGAGAAGCGTGCCAATGGCAAAGTTTCCATGGGTATGTTCCTCCGCCGTTCTGAACACTCGGATAACTCAATCTCTTCACAGCATACTTCACCAACTGGGGCATCTATGCTGCCAATTTCCGTAAGATATTTCTCCTCCAACGGCAACAGGACAGTGGCTTACAATACCGGCAGAGCCGACTGATATCGTCGTATCTACGTTGACGCGTGAGTGGTCATTCCGCGCTTCTGAATTTTCTGACGAGAACTCGTTCATTCAGACATCCTCTACTCCTTTGCGGATGTCAGCAGCAGTGGTACCATCGTACTTACCGACTCGTTTGCGGATGTCGAGGTAAGCTTTTGAAGCGTTCCCACGTCTCACAATCGACTCAACTTGTCCACAAGAAACATTTTCCATCTGACTCGTGGTCAGAAACCGGCCACAATATCTATGGATGCTTGAAACAATTGTGCGACTCTATCTCTTTTCCATCGAACTTTCTCATCCTCCGAAAGGTACCTGCTGAAACTGGCCAACCGCAACCTCAAAGTCTTGCTTTCAATCGGTGGATGGACCTACTCTCAGAATGGTATGTGCACTTTCTTCGCTCGTGGAACCCCCCATTGAACGCTACACCAGGGCACTTCAACTTCGTTACAGACGCGGGTGCGCGGGCGACGTTTGTTAACAGCGCCGTTCAGATGGTTGAAGACTATGGCTTTGACGGCATGTGCGTTATGAATTCTTCTTTCGGTGTTCGTGGGCATTGATATAACCTCACAGTGACCTCGACTTCGAATATCCCGCTAACGCGGCACAAGGACAAGGCTTCGCCGACCTTCTCACCGCGCTGAGAACTGCCTTCGATTCATTGGCGTCCAGGAAGGGCGATTCCACCCCTTACCAGATCACCGCTGCTGTCTCCGCTGGCCCAGCCAACTACGCCAACCTCGTTGTTCCTCAGATGGAGAAAGGTGCGATTCTGGCGTCTGTACATGTTGCACATACTCACCTCCCTCATCCAAAAAGCCCTGACTTTCTGGAATCTCATGGCCTACGATTACGCCGGATCTTGGCTTACTTACGCCGATAACCAAGCGAACTTGTACGGAGGAATCAGAACTGGTGTTAGCACGGATGCGGCTGTGAAACACTTTACGAGCAGCGGCGCAACGAAGAGCAAGATCGTCATGGGTCAGGACTCAGCCCCTTTCCTTTCAGTCTTCACCGTGACTCACTCGCCCTTTCTATCTCCAGGCATCCCTCTCTACGGCCGTGCATTTGAGCAGACGAAGGGTATTGGCCAGCCTTACAATGGAGTACGCTACATTCACAACGAATATTCACCCCGAGCTGAGGCTGAGCATTTTGCAGATCGGCCCTGGCACCATTGAAGCAGGAATCTACTCATACAAGACTCTTCCTCGTGCGTGACGCCTTCAATCATCTCAATCGTCTCTGATTTTCCTGCAGTGGCTGGTGCTCAAGTATTCGAGAACACCACAGACGTCACGAGCTACTCGTATGACTCTTCCAAGCAAGAACTGGTCTCGTACGACACTCCCAACATCGTCAAGCTCAAGGCTCAATATACGAATGCCAATGGTCTCGCGGGCAGCATGTTCTGGGAACTCTCAACCGACAAGTGAGCAGCCATTCCCTCACGCCGGTGTGCGCCGATTCACTGACTGCTATTTTCCCTAGGGTTGGCTCGCTGTCCCTCGTTGGCACCAGCGCAGGTGTTCTCGGCGCCTTAGACTCAACTCAGAACCATATCAAGTGCGAATCTACCCTTCTTAATCATATCAATCCGCTAACACGTCTGTGCAGGTATCCCAGCAGCTCATGGGACAACATCCGCAACAATATGGGAACTGGCGGAACTGGCACGACGACCTCCGGTGGCGGACAACAGACTGGTACCCCCGGAGGCCAGTGCGCTGGAGTGGCGGCCTGGAGTGCAGGGGTGCGTTTATGTTACATCGGCTCTCTGGTACCCGCTAACGATCTTTCAGACTGTGTACACCGGAGGACTCCAGGCGACTTACAATGGACATCTCTGGACCGCTCAATGGTATGGACCTTGATTTATTATTATCTTGTTCCCGATCTCTCAATTTTTGCAGGTGGACCCAAGGGGACCAACCCGGCGGCTCAGGTTAGTGTATTCCGCTAGTCCGCGACATAGCCCGTATTGATTTCTTACCTTTCCAGTTGGTGTTTGGGTCGACAAGGGCGGGTGCTAATAAGCAGCGCTAGCTTTGCAAATTTTTAACGAATGCGATGAAATCACTGATGTATCTTTATTTTTTCGCGGAACAACTTTCACGTATCTCGGTGGCGAAGGGCTGGAAACCCTCAATGTCAATGTAGAAATACAAACGAATTATAAACGAATTTTCGATGAACAAATCCTAGTTTTGAGGGAGGACTCGAGTGTGACTCTGTGACCAACTCTCTTTTTCTCAGTCGTCCTACATGCAGGACGATCTCTTCTCTTTCCTCGATGGAAATCCGGAGGACATAAATGCTGAGCCCACCGAAACTGCTAGTGCTCCCCAACCACGCAAACGAAAGGCGACTACCCCGCAAACTGTCGCGAATGGTGATCATAAATCCGAAAATGAACCTGAAGCGGGTCCCTCCTCACCAAAACGGCCGCGTGTTGACGCCCCGAATCCCATAGTACTGGATGACTTTGAGACCGAGGCAAAACGCGAAGTAGCAGCAAGCGCAGGTCTCACTGGCTCGTCTATCGAGTCGGGGACGCGTCTTGAACTCAGACATCAGGTTCGTGGCTCACGCTCGACATACCACGACGGCCTCCTCATCTGTCTATAGGTCCGTCACCAAGTCGCAGTTCCACCCGGTTACAATTACATTCCCATCTCCCAACATGTCCCTCCCGCAAAACCTGACAGAGAATACAAATTCGAGCTCGATCCATTCCAACGGGTGTCAATATATGCTATCCAGCGAAACGAAAGTGTCCTGGTCTCGGCGCATACAAGTGCGGGCAAGACTGTGGTAGCGGAATACGCGATAGCTCAGTGTCTTAATAACAAACAGCGTGTTATATATACAAGTCCTATCAAGGTAGTTTTGTTGGCAATATCAAAAGCAATTTCATTCATCGCTCGTAGGCCTTGAGCAACCAAAAATATCGCGACATGTTAGCGGAGTTTGGAGATGTCGGTCTAATGACTGGAGATGTCACCATTAATCCTTCAGCTTCGTGCCTAGTCATGACAACAGAAGTGAGCCCTTGCGCGCCTCACATATTGCGTTGAAACTCAGTCCTTCAGATTCTACGATCCATGCTTTATCGCGGCTCTGAAGTCATGCGTGAAGTTGCTTGGGTCATCTTCGATGAAATTCACTATATGCGCGACAAAGAGCGTGGAGTTGTATGGGAGGAAACCATCATCCTTCTACCACACACCGTCCGCTACGTGTTCTTGTCCGCCACGATCCCCAACGCCATGCAATTCGCGGAATGGATCTCCAAGTCTCACGAGCAGCCATGTCACGTCGTCTACACTGACTTTCGACCAACTCCCCTTCAAAATTACATGTTTCCGTGCGGCGGCGAAGGTATTTACCTGGTTGTGAACGAGAAAGGCGAGTTTCGGGAGGATAACTTCAGCAAGGCAATGGCAAAGTTGCAAGAAGGGCAGGGGGAGGATCCAGCAGATTCCCGGAGCGGTAAAGGAAAGAAGGGGAAGTCAAAAAAGGGCGGCACGAAAGGTCGGTCGGCGCCAATTTACCTTTTCGTGTCCTGACCGTTTCAAGGCCCGTCCGATATATCTCGCTTGATAAAAATGATCATGCTCAAAAATTATAACCCGGTCATCGTTTTTGCATTTGCCAAGCGCGAGTGCGAAGCACTGGCACTGACGCTTTCCAAGTTCGAGTTCAACTCGACGGAAGAACAAGAGCTCGTGGGCAATATCTTCACCAATGCCATTGAAAATCTTGCAGCTGCGGACCGAGAACTCCCTCAAATCTCCAACCTCCTACCATTACTACGGCGCGGCATCGGCATCCATCACGGTGGTCTATTACCCATACTGAAAGAAGTCATCGAGATCCTTTTCCAAGAGGGTCTGATCAAAGTTCTGTTCGCGACGGAAACATTCTCCATCGGTCTTAACATGCCCGCCAAAACTGTGGTTTTTACGACGACGCGGAAATTCGACGGCCGAGAGTTCCGGAATCTCACATCCGGAGAGTATATTCAGATGTCTGGACGTGCGGGTCGTCGAGGTTTGGACGATCGAGGTGTGGTAATCATGATGTGCGACGAGAAGCTGGAACCCAGTGCCGCAATTAACATGGTCAAGGGCGAGGCCGACCGGTTAGACTCGGCTTTCCATCTGGGATATAACATGGTTTTGAACTTGATGAAGGTCGAGGGTATCAGCCCCGAATTCATGCTCGAGAAGTGTTTTTTCCAGTTCCAGAGCAATGCAGGTGTTCCCAAATTGGAAGAAGGTGAGCCTGGACATTCAATGCGGAGGCCTTTCTTGATATCGGCCAGAGCTGAAGAGGGAAGAGGAAGCAAAGGGAACGACTGTCATTCCGGACGAAGCTCTTGTCGCGGAATACTACCAATATCGCCAGCAACTGGATCAAATGAAGGCCGATTTCCGCGAAGTCATCACTCATCCAACCTATTCTCTTCCATTCCTACAGGCCGGTCGTCTAGTGAAGGTCAAGTACCAAAAACTGGACTTCGGATGGGGTGTCATCATAAACTATCAGAAACGGCTCCCGCCCAAGGTGCGTTACATCCTCGATGTTGTTTTGACAGCCTTTAATTTCGTTCGCCCAGAACCGGCCTATGCCAAAGCCCGAGGAGCTCCCGCCCCACGAACAATACATTATTGATGTTCTGCTAAATTGCGCGCCAGGCGGTAGCGTTTCAAAGGACAGACAAATCGTCTCGGCTGCACCAAACGGCGTGCAACCTTGTCCGAAGGGGAAGAAGGGGGTCCCGCTAATCGTGCCAGTGTTGCTGACCACGATTGAGGGGATAAGCCACTTGCGGATATTTCTTCCCAAAGATCTCCGTCCGGATGGTCCAAGAGAAACGGTGTGGAAGAGTGTTCTCGAAATCGAGAGGCGGTTCCCAGACGGTATCGCCATGTTGGACCCTGTCGAAAATTTAGGGATCACCGACGACAAATTCACTGCCCTAGTTTCCGTTCGTGCTGTGACTCTCTGCGGCTCGAATTGGATTAACCATTCTTCATAGAAAATCCGACTGATGGAAGACAAAATGCTGCAGAGTCCTCTGCACAAGGACCCGCGATTACCAGAACTGTTCGAGATGTATGCTCAGCGCGAAGCCGCTAAGGAGCGAATTCGTGCACTCAAAAAACGAATCCAGGCCACCCGCGATATTCTGCAAATGGAAGAACTCAAGTGCAGGAAACGTGTTCTACGGCGGCTTGGGTTCACTGACTCGTCGGATATTGTTGACATGAAGGGCCGAGTCGCTTGCGAAATCAGTTCTGGCGATGAACTACTTCTGACTGAGCTCATTTTCAATGGAGCGTTCAATACACTGTCTCCCGAGCAATGTGCTGCCCTCCTCAGTTGTTTCGTTTTCGCAGACAAGGTAAGAGCTGGATGAGCTATGACGATTTCGTATCGAACCTACTATATCTTTCAGAGCGAACAAACAACGAAACTCAAGGAGGAACTTGCGGCGCCTCTTCGTTCCATGCAGGAGCTCGCTAAACGCATTGCCAAGGTCATGAAGGAGTCCAAGATTGAAATAGACGAAACCGATTATGTAGCGTCATTCAAGGTCGAACTAATGGACGCCGTCGTGCAATGGTGTCGTGGCGCCTCGTTCACTGATATTTGCAAGGTGAGTCTTAGTGTTTGTTCTTCAGCCAATGGCGCCTAATCTCTATTTCAGCTCACGGACCAGTTCGAGGGTAGCGTGATTCGTGTGTTCAGGCGCCTTGGCGAATTACTTCGACAAATGGCGCAGGCGGCCAAAGTGATTGGTAACAACGAATTGAAGGAGAAGTTTGAAAAAGCGTCGGAGATGCTTGAGAGACCCGACTCTGTGATATTTTGTTCATCCTTGTACCTGTAGATCTTGGTTTTGCTGTAACTCGGGTTGGCGGATAACTCGCTTGTGACATGTGTGACCCTTGACTGTTCTGCCACGACCGCTAACCACCGCAGCGATGCTGAACCCGCAGTGGGCGACGACGACGACGCCTATCGAGCTGCTCGTCTCGCGCGCCTGCGATGCTTCTCTTCACGAACCAAACTACGCGCTCCATCTTGAGGTGGCCACCTTTATCAACGAAAAAAAGGCAAATAATCCCCGCGATGCTGCAATGCTGATCGCTCGTCTTGCATGCAACCGGAACCCTCATGTTGCCCTTCTCGCTCTCGCCCTTCTCGACACCCTTGTGCAGTCCTGCGGCTATCCCTTCCACCTCCAGATAAGCACTAAAGAATTCCTAAACGAACTCGTTCGCCGCTTTCCCGACCGCCCCCCTCCATTCCCTGGACCAGTCATGTCTCGGATTCTTGAAACCATACAAAGTTGGAAAGAGACCATCTGTACCGAGTCCCGATGGCGCGAGGATCTCACTAATATCATCGACATGCATCGGCTGTTGATGCATAAGGGTTATCGCTTCCGACATGTTCCTCGAGCAGCGCCGACTGCGTCATCGAGTGCCACAGCCGTCGCAGCCAACCTGAAGAGTGCCGCGGAACTCGAGGCGGAGGACAGGGAAGCCCAAAGTGCAAAGCTGCAGGAACTGATTCGTCGAGGGACTCCGAAAGATTTGTTGGTTGCGCAAGAAATCATGAAGTCCCTAGCCGGTGCGGACCCGACGAATCAGGTCGACTATCGCAGCCAGGCATTATCGGAACTGGAGCGCCTTGAGACGAAGGTGGTTCTGCTCGGAGAAATGTTGGATAATGCGAACATGGCCGGAGGCGAGCGGACAGTGACGGGCGACGTCTATGAGGTTTGTTTTTTGTTCCTCCTACATGATCATTCACGAAATGGTGGCTCCTAGCAAGTCGCTACCATCCTTACGGCGTCACGTCCCAAGATACAAAAGTGGATATCGGATGCGGAGGCAAGCGAGGATGATTCCGAAGCTCTTGGTAGGTTTCCCAAAATCATAGATCATTCTTGTATTTGACCTTTCATTAGCGAGTTACCTGCAAATGAACGATCAGCTAAATACCGTACTTTCGCGCTACGATGCCTTCAAGCGCGGTGATTTCGAGGCCGCACGAAATCCTGTTCCCTCTGAATATGCTGCGCAAGCGCAAGCGGCCAGCTCACTCATTGACTTTGACGATCCCCCTCCAGCAACCGGCGCAACGAACGAGTTGGAGTCGCTTTTTGGTGGATTAGGTTCCGCACCACCTGTGGTTCCCGCCAGTTCGCCACCGCCAGTGAATCGCGCAACGCATCCCATGCCGAGTCAGGCGCAACTGGGCGGTTCCATTGTGCTACCGGCTACACCGACGCCCGGTCCTGCCCACACACCAATACCGCACCAATCTGGATCTCTCGGATACTTCAACCCTGCGAGTACCATGCGGCCTCAGCAGCCGATGTATCCCGGTGGGACCAGTATAGTGCCATCTCATCCGAACGGCGCGCAACAGCCCGGATATACAAACGGTGCGGGTGTGGTCCAACAGCCACCAGCGCAGACGGTTGGGGCACCCCAGGGGAAAGATCCGTTCGCTGACTTGGCCGGCTTGTTCTAGTATTTTACTTGTATTTGAGGTACATATTGTAGACGGATTTATTAGCGAATATGTTTCGACAGCGATAAGATAAGATAAGTCGGGGAGATTGAGGTTAGGCTGTGCCGAAGTGCCGAGCTGTATAGTGACCAAAGTCAGATCAATCAACAGACCCAAATTCTTCTCACCAATTACTTGCAACTCGGCGGCGCGAGGTATGCAATCCTGCTCTCCACTCTTTCCATTCAACTCAGAGTTATTCTTTTAGATGCAGATCTTCGTCAAGTCAGTTTTCTTCTATTGCCACGAAAAAACCTCAGGCGCTCAATGTAAATATTGAATTCTAGGACCCTCACGGGCAAGACCATCACGCTCGAGGTCGAATCGAGCGACACCATCGACAATGTGAAGGCTAAGATCCAGGACAAGGAGGGGTGCGTGGGTTTCAGCAGATCTCACTGCATGCTTGTCTCAATGAATATCTGTTATGTAGCATTCCCCCAGACCAGCAACGACTCATCTTCGCCGGCAAACAGCTCGAGGATGGGCGCACGCTGAGCGACTACAACATTCAAAAGGAGTCGACTCTCCACCTCGTCCTCCGTCTCCGTGGTGGAATCATCGAGCCGTCTCTCAAGGTGCTGGCCAGCAAGTACAACTGCGACAAGCAGATTTGCCGCAAGTGCTACGCTCGCCTTCCCCCTCGTGCTACCAACTGCCGCAAGCGCTCCTGCGGGCACTCGAGCCAGCTCCGGCCGTGCGTATTGCCGTACTTTCTTCGTTCACTTGCCATTCTCATGTGCTTTGCAGGAAGAAGAAGCTGAAGTAGTGGTTTGCGCCTTATTCTACTGTATGCGCATGTACTCGCTCAATGCACATATGCGATATTATTCCATGTCTTTTTTTCGGCTCTCAACATCTCTCTGACTTGATCGAAAGCGAAACTCGTCATTACAAGCTCGGTGGCAATCCACCCCGCCCTAAATTAATCCCGTGGATGCCATAAATTTGTCAAGAACTGCGCGTGCACCTTGAGCAGGACGGACAACTCATATGGCTAAGGGTAGTATGTTATATATCTATCACCCTTGAGACTGCAAACCCGGCCAAAAAGCCCGACAATACCGCCCAGGTTACTTTCACTGGCTCCCTCGTCAGAATGACACCCTGGCTCGCGCCAAAGCCACCACGACTGTTTGATTGCGCCCCAAATCCTTCGCGGGGACCTGCAATTTGCCGGAAGCCTCCAGCGAGGGCAATCTGCGGCGTAAAAACAAGTGGTCTGGGCTTTCGCGAAACCGAAAATTGTGGTACGTGAAATCAACCTTTTTAAGACGAGAAAATTGCGGGGCGGAAAGAAAATTGTCCAAAGTGGCCAATTCAAATCCGGTGTAAAGGGAAATATCGATAGCGAAGGATATGCATTCGAGAGTCGGCGCCACGATCTTCGTAATCAATTGAAGCATCTGGTCAGGATGAATGTAGTCGGTGTTGACCCATCCATCGTCACAAATCCTGAGCGTCTTCAGGCTGGGATGGCGTGAAAGGTCATACACAACAGATGCGTCTATGTGCTGTAGATTGAGAAATGCAAAGGGAACCCTAGCAAAACAATGAACATGCCTTGGCCAAGCGATCCTGTCAAAACGATATCGAGGTGTTGGAGACTGTCGCTAATCTGCTCCAAGGCCGAGCGAACAATATTTTCATGCCCATATTCCAATCCAGACAAAGTAAGAGAGTCCACATTCCCTAGATGCTCCGCCGATTGTAACCATGCCAAGATTAAATTCATCAGTCCGCCGCGAAGCTCTACTCGATGCAGTCCTTGCGGCGGCGGCGGCGCAGCCTCCGAACGGGAAGGTTTCTCGCTACTACTGGGCGCATCGAAGCCTGAGGACGATGAAAGGCACAGCTCTTCGAGCGCACGCAACAAACATATCAACTCTATGACCGTTGTGTCGCTGTCGTCGAACCAGCAGAACAAGTCAAGTCTGGTGAGGCGCGGAAACGCCGAAAAGACGGAGTGCATGACGGAAGGGACTCCGGTGGTCACAAATCCAAGATGATAAGGGCCATGTTCAGCCGCATCGGGGTCGGTAGGGTATACCGTCCTGAGGGAGATTTCCAAGGTACGGACAGCGGTCAGGCGGAGGAGGTCGGCCACAATTTCGTTGAAATAGCGGTCATTTAGGTAGAATGTATAGCGACGAGCGACTAGGACGCGGATATGCTCGAGAAACGTGCAGTGTGGCGATTTTATAAGATCCCGAAAGGCAAAGATGTTTTGTGGTCCCGACAGATAGAATTTGTGAAAGAGGTGGGATCTTGCGGGGGACAGCCAGGATCGGCATACTAAAGCACAAGCTTTCAGAGACTCCGGGTCTGGTGAGATGTGGTCAATGACGGTGACGACGAGCTCTTGAGGAAGCTGAACATCAACGCTCATGATCGCTCTCTTCAAGCTAAATTTCGCTGTGACTTCGAGATACTCATGTCACACGCTAGAAACCTGCAGAAAAGTGGCGACGATTCATATTTCATATTTCTCTATTACATACGCCGCGTCCATACAAGGAACTTTTACTTTTCTGTCGACCGCAACGCGTTCCACCATCGCCCTCGAAATGAACACAAACGAGTTGTCCGTTGAAGATGCCGTCGCCGATTCTTCTCCAGGACCATTGCCCGCCGCCCCTGCAGCTGCAGCCTTCCTCAACTCGTCAGGATTTTCGCTACTCAGCCGCATCGCAAGCAGCCCGATCTCGTTGAGCGCAAAAGCCGCGTCCTCGACCCGCAGATAAGTAGCACGCGCGATATCGCGCAGCGTACACCGCAACACGACGTCGACGGTTGCGCTGCCGTTGGGGTTGGCGGTGATCTCGAACGTACGGAACTGTTCGAGGAAGTCGGCTATGAGACATGATATGAGCCTCGACAGAGAAAAGATGAATTAAGAACGACTCACTGTCCGTCGCTGCCGTGTTGACGAAAGAGAGGTCTTCATGTTCGCCTTCCCACCCTTTCGTACGCTTCTTGCGCTTGTGCGAGGCGCCGTTGATTGATAGTGCGGAACTCCCGTTCATGAGACTCGGGGTGCCTTCTTCGTCAATATCCCGCGATGGAGATCGCATGTCAGGCAGAGGACTCCTTGACGTGGTCTTTTCCCCAGTTGGGATCACCGTCAGGACGCGGCTACATATGGTCAGCCTAGAACGAGATGGCAAGAAGAGATCGTACCGGAAGAAACGGATGAGTGTACCAACCCAGTATGCAAGATAGCTACGTAGCCCAAGATCAGACAGTGGCCGTTCAGGAGTGCCTACTTTTCCTGCACGACGAGACAGTTCGTAGCTGAACTCAATCATGAGCATGCCGAAGCCTTGACGCTGCCAAGGTGGGAGTGTGATGATGCAGGCCAGGTTGTAGTCGTCGTATGAGACCTTCTCTTTGGAGAAGAAGCCATACACATGGTCTTTTGTAGAGTCGGCGTCGGTCACTAGGTAGAACATGACTGGTGCGGGTGAGATTAGATGAATATGAGATGATACAAAGGAAAGAAAACGGACAGTTGTCGCAGTCGAAAAATAACGTCTTGACATCAATGAAAAGCTTGCCGAATAATGAAAGGTTTTGACAATAAAGCTACCTTGTAATGAGCCACTGGTCGCCGACAAAAAAGGGGGGAACCGTACCTTGTGTACAGCACCGTCAACCTCCCAGATGCAATGTGCCCCTCGCTGATATACTTTGCGCCCAGGGGGTCGAGTGAAAGTACATCTCATTCGATGCGACTCGTACAGCGCGGGGTCGACCATATACTTGAAGCAGTACTCGCAGACCCACAGTTTGGCCTTCTCGGTGCGATTGAGACCGCCCGCCATCAAGTCGAGAACGCGGCCATGTGAGCGAGCGGTGGTATGTCGCACACCAGGTATCCTGGTGGGAACGGGCGATGGGGCAGAGGGACCAGCGGCGCCGTTGCGCGCGTTTGGCTGTCCATCGAGTGCGTTGGCTGCACTCACAGCCAGCTCTGAGTCTTCGTTTTCCATCAAAGGATATGGAGAAAAGTACCTAACCAAGATCAGCACACATTTGAGAGAAAACCAGTCATCGAGGTTCGAGTAGTCAAGGGGCAATAACAGTTCCCTCCGGAAGGTGACATTTCAAAGAGCCGAGTTACAGAGTTGAAGGCACGGAGAAAACACCGTCGATAGCGGCTGCTGCTACTTACCATGTCCTGATGAGCCAGTCTCCAAACTGGACTTTATCAAAATTGCGCTGGGCGGTGATCTGCTTGTGATGCTCAAAGTCATAATCTTCTTCAGTCACAACCATTGTGCGTTCCACGCCATTTTCTTCGCCCAGAAGATCGCCATCGAGCATTGACTCCTCATCGTCCGACTCTCCTTGCTGGCTGCGCTTTCGCTTGCGCGAGGGCCCAACGTCGGTGGCAGAAGGCATGAACTCGTCTTCTGGAATCCATTCATCCATGCGCTTATCCTGGTTTACGTAGTGAACATAGAGTTGACCCGGCGCTCGACTTATGATTTGTGCGGGCTCTGGTCAAGTCAAAAGTTAGTTTGAGGGACGAGGCCACGCGTTTGTGATGAATGCACGTTCTGTCCCATTCTTGACGACAATTCCCGAAGGTAGGCCAACAGGTATGGGGATGGTGTGTGTCGCCGGCATCGACGAAAGTGGCGGTCGGCGTTGAAGAAGATACAAATAAACAATGCGCCGAGCTCGCCATCAACATCACTCACAGCGTTCAACCCGACACCGACGCTGCTACACTCGCTTTCTGCGACGCAATGAATAGCTCATTCGAAACCTCAAGTTCACCTTATTCTTCTATGTTGAGTCTGAGGCCTGATAGCTTCATCCATCAATTTTCAACATATCCGCCGCCGCAAGACGTTTAAACCATTATCTCTCCGAGTCCCCTCTCGCGGCGATCATCACAGGGCACTATGACAACACTAGCTAGTCCTGCCTGGTTGGTTCTTTTGTTAATGCCTCGACAATCGATTGACATGCACGTCCACAGCAAGAACCATAATTCTTAGTATTCATACGTTCATTCATTGCCAGATACTTGGCTGAACACAAGAGCGAATCAAACCGAAATCACGATCATAGATGTTGCAATCAAAGTCCATGCGTTTCAGTTCTCGAAATTTCAAATTTGCTGCCTCTTGCCATCGCCCATGATACAGCGCCGTCCTCCTGAAATCGAGTCAGCCCACAATCGCTACAAGAAACATGGGGCTCAAATAACTCGATGGCTCATTCGACAGGCTGAAGCGCACGATCTCACAATCGTCGGGTCTCCCGACTCGAGATATGACCTGCAGCTCAAGGAATACTTGTCACTGTCTCAGGCACTGTAAACCCCTGTCCTGTTGCACGCTGCCCTTCCACTCACCAGAGACGCAGCATTCGACGACGTGTTCGGGCTCCCAAAGCGCACAAGTCCTATTTCAACGCCATTATCAAACTCCGGACAAGATGCTGGAAATGGTACCATACGGTATCCCCAAATCACTCTTGCAACAGCACGCACTTCGCGTTCATTGAGAAGATGCGTCGTCTTCGACACCTCTGGTTTGCCACCCCGGTTGGATACGATACGGCGGATAGCGACATAGATGAGCCCTTAGAGAGCTTGTTTGTTGGCGCGATGAGCTTTGCCTTCGACGTGGTGGATACGGAAGATGACGACGCAAACTCGGATTCAGATCAGGAGTCGGAAGAGGAAGTGGAAGAAGAGGGAGATCTTGTCTCTCTTCCTCTGTCTGTATTCCAAATATTCGCCGATGAAGAGGACATTGTCTCCGATCCGAAAGACTTGCAGCTCGCGCTCGTGGACTGTTTCCACGAGCTGCAAGATTATCGCAATTGTCTTCGCGATCTTATGCAGCAAGAACAAGACCCCCCTTCGTCGTTGGCGTTATTTTTGCTCGCTCGACGCCTATTCGAGCTCGCTTCCGACTTACTTTTAAAGCTCGCTACAGCTCACAGTTCAATGAAAGATGCCGAATATCTCACCGTCTTGAACGCAATTTTGGGCGGCGACGACCAACTCGCCCCCTTGCGCACCGTCTTGGGTGGGGACGATACCCTCACTTCGGGCCCCCTCCTCACCTCTTTCCTTGTTGATCATCAGGGCGGTCCCGAGACGCTACGGTCCTCTCTGATGATTGATACATACACCGTCTGTCGCGCCTCCCCTTCCATGACAGCATACACGCTGTACTCGCTTCTTACGGCCATGGAAGACTCCGTGTTGACGGCCAAACAACGTTTGACGATACAATTGTGCTTTCGGCTCGTCAAGGACGCAGGGTTCACTCAACTTGATTTTGATGCGTCTCTCCACCCTCACATACCTCCCCTGACCATCGACACCGTCTTTAAATACCAAGTCCACAGTGACGCTATGTGGTTGGGCAGAAATGACCGATATCCTTGGCGCCGTCTGCGTCATATGGCGGAATCTATCGTTGCGTCCGCAAAGCAATGGCTCAACGTCCACAACCCTTTGCACTATGGTGATCAATCCGCAACACTGCAGCTGCGAGCGCACGTCCTCATATCGCATGCAACAACCATTTTCGGCGTTGGCAGTAGATTCGTTTGCACTTTGAATCCCCTCGCACAAGGACAACAAGAGTTCAAGCTACTCGAGCAATCGTGGAAGGTCGGAAAGGAGCTCGTTTTCTACCCCAATCCCAATCGCACCCTCGCCCTAATGGCGCTCTACCGTCATCTCCAAAAACACACCCTTTTGGGTGAAATTCGTATCCTGGAACATCTACGAAAATTCCTATTTGAAGGGCCGTTAGGCAGTCTGTGCCATGAAAAAAACATCAATCTGCCCTCTCTCCTCAAGAATCACTCGCTCTCCTCTGCCCAAGAGTGGGTCAATGAATACGAAGAGGAATTGGGTCTTTGGGCGATTGATTTCTTTACCCTGGACCGAATGGTGGTTGCAGTCCTTCAACATCTGTACCATTTATGCGAAGATGAGCTTCGACCCCATATGTTGCCAGACGACCGTGGAAGGGCCTTCGACTATTATATCAACGACCGGGTTTTTGGGTACTTTCGTGCCGCTTGGATAAACGGGACGCTAGCCATGCAAGGCAAACTCGATGCCAGTGCGTGCATGGCCTTGTGGCATGGGCTCAGGAGCATTTCGCCTGAATTGGAACAGCGTCCCAACCTTTCGTTTTTCCCCTGAGCTTCGAGGGTGCAGACGGTGTAACCCGCCTTTGCGTTTCGGCGTCCACCCTATGCTGTATTGAAGCTAGCTGGAAACGTTGGGACCCGAACTGAGTCACCCAGAAACCTTTTAAGTAGTTATCTTTCCTTTTAATACAATGGCATGCAATGGTAGCAGATTCGAGCCTGAATCGAGTCCGCTTTGAACGTTTGAGCGACAGCTCGGACTTGTGATCTCGAGATAAAAAGATACGAAACTGTTTCCACACTTCGGATACATCTGCTACCTACCGGATGTGTTACCGACATTACGAATTTGCATAAAACGGCGCTCGGTCAGCAGTCGCTAACTTAAGCGCTTGAAGATCTGCAGCAGATTCGTAAAGTATAAAGGGAACAATTTCCGTCCATCCCCGGGGAACCTTTTCACCACTCAACGACGACGACGAGCCGCAAAATGACTGTCGAGTGCATGCAGGAAACAGCACAAACGCTCGTAAAGCAACTAGGACTAATGCGACACCCTGAGGGAGGTGAGTTGCCGCGGACTGAACTCCGTCTTTTGTCTGCAGCTCAGCGCTCGATACAGGATTCTTCGTGGAGACGGACAGGCAAAAAGAAGAGGTTGGGACGCCGTTTGTTGGTAGGTACCTATGAACCTGCGCGACAAGGGCTGACGACGGTTCAGACGGGAAACCACAACGTTCGCTGGGCACCTCGATATATTATCTTCTATCCCGCGACAGCCCCAATGGATACTTCCACACAAACAAATCAGTGGTGCGTACTCTGCTGCTGCATGGCGACAATATATGCTCACCAATACGCGTTCGGCAGACATACCACGTTCACCACCAAGGACGCGCAGAGTATACCCTGATTACCCCCAGACTGGGACAGACGCCATTGGTAGAACGCAGGATCATCGGCCCCAACTCCGAGAACGGAGAGACGCGGCAGTTGCTGGTGGGGACTGGCGTCTGGAAGATGTCGAGACTGCTGGATGCGGACTTGAAGAACGAGGCGTTGGGTGACCGAGTGGGATGCTTGATTACGGAGGTCGTGGTGCCAGGGTGAGTGGATTGTCGTCGACAGAGGTGGGATTCAAATGACGATATGCAATTGCATAGATTTCACTGGGAGGACCACGCCTTTTTGACAAAGGAGGGACTGAAGAGTCTGTTTGGAGACGCGAAAGAGGCCCAGGAGTTTGTTCCGTATGTCAAGGCCTGAGGCGCTTAGATTTATGTCGCGTTGGGTCCGGAGTCGAATTCCGCCAGAGAGGGATTAGAATAGAGTATATCACAGCGTTATAATCGTCCAAAGAAACGGATTTTAGACACGTAGCAGATCGTCAACGTCCCGCCGCAGCAGCCCAGATGAGCGAAGACGGAGAGCTCAAAGTGTGACAAATCACATAGTGTCACACGACTTCAGCAGCTACCACTCGCCATGGTCAAGATCTTTTCGATTTCTGTGCTCCAGACGCCCTCTTCTGGCGCAAGCACTCTGCTGGCCAACGCCAATGATCTGTCTTCATTCTCGTTCTACCAGAAGGGCTCTGTGGGGGAGTTTATGACCTTCTTTTCCAAGACCGTTGCCGAACGGACGCCCCAGGGGCAGCGCCAGAGTGTCCAGGAAAACAACTACACCGCTCATGTGTACAATCGCGGAGGAACCGAACAACTATCAGGCAAGACGCTATAGCCCCCTGCCTATAACGGCAGCCAGCTAACGCTACAGCCATTCAGCGGTGATCATCACAGACCAAGAGTATCCAGTTCGGCCAGCCTTCTCGTTGCTGACCAAGGTTCTGGACGACTTCAAAGCCCAAGTACCGCAAGATAAATGGGATAATCCTGCCAACATCTCGTTCCCTGAGCTTGCAACATATCTCTCCCGGTACCAGGACCCGCGGCAAGCGGACACCATTATGCGGGTCCAGGCAGAGCTCGACGAAACGAAAATTGTCTTGGTTAGTTCGAAATTTCTTGGTTCGTGGGTTGCGGTACTGATGAGCGGGTGCCTGAATTTAGCACAAGACAATTGAGTCTGTGCTACAACGAGGCGAGAAGTTGGACACGCTTGTGGATCGGTCGAATCACTTGTCCGCGCAGAGTAAGATGTTCTACAAGACGGCGAAGAAGGTACTTCTTTTGTTTTAGCTGCGGACATAATCAATTGCTGACTTCCTCCCTAGCAAAACAGTTGTTGCGTCATCATGTAGTGCGATGTACGAACATGGGCCACCCGTTTACTTCTCGACCGTTAGACTCCTCATCGACATCTTATTTAATGCCGCTCATACCGCTGTACATGACGAATCGGACTAGGATTGTATGGATTAATCTCCGCACCGAATCAGATTATTATACCATTATAGTCTCATTCTCTGCTAATTTTGTTGGGTGTCTGCGTTGCCTCCAGCCTACTTATTGGAATGAATCTGATTTTCTGAGTTCGCGTTGCCGGTATATTGTTGGGATCCGAGTTGTTGCACCGCCTAAAGTTTGCACTTTGCATCTGCACATAGCCTCCGTGGAACGGAAGTTCTGTCAACCCGACGTCGAGACCGGACTTGATAGAGGTACCTGATTAATTTATCGGACTCTACAAATATCCAGCGATGCCAGCCAAATTCTTCAAGTTGTACCCCACTCTCATCTCCAAAAAGTCCTATGTCTCTCCTCGACCTTCTCCCTGATGCCCTCGATGTCCACACCCGTACACTCCCTCTCGAGTTCGCAGACATTCCAGGATATGCCGACTTGATCAAGAACTCTAATTCCATCGATGACCGCAAGTTTATGGCGAGTTGGAAGCTTTGAATTGTCTTCGTATCAAGCATACTTACTTGCAGATGAGTTCAGCTCGAAAATATTGTGACTTTAATGTCTCGCCTATCCACCGTGAATGTGCCTGCTCTCCAGGGTCTCACCAAAATCTTGCAGTCGTCTCTCATCGACATTCGTGAGTACAGAGTCCTTTTGACGTTGAGATAATGACGCGTGTCGATCATTTCACCAGTCTACAAAGATCTTCCTCATCCACCAAGCAGTTTTCTCAGTATCCTCCCACAAAACGCGTCCACGGCGGCGGCAAATCCCATAAAGTATGCTTACCGCAACGCCGACGCGTCCAACTACGTTCCGCTATTCCCTGGTCTCGGTAAAGCCAACGCGCCTTACGCCCGTTCAGTCCCGACAACCAATTTCACTCCTCCTGCCACTCTCCCCGATGCCAAGCTCGTCTTTGATACGCTCATGAGCCGCGATAAGTTCGTGCCGCACCCCGGCGGAATTTCTTCCCTCTTTTTCGCGTTCGCGGATTTGATCATCCACTCTATATTCAACACAAATGCTCGGGACGAGACCATCAACCTCACGAGCAGCTATCTCGATCTGAGTATCCTGTACGGCAATGCGCAGAATGAGCAGGACGCCGTCAGGAACAAGGATGGAAGGGGACGTCTGTATGAAGACACGTTTGCCGACAGTCGTCTGCTGTTTATGCCCCCGTCCGTCTGTGCATTGCTGGTGCTTCTGAGCCGGAATCACAATGTCTGTTCCCTTTCTGTTTCATTATGACCTGATTCTGACGCTGCGTTTCAAGTACACGGCGCAGAAAATCTCGGAAATAAACGAACATGGCTCATACAAGACGCAGTTCCAAAATGACGCAGAGAAACTTGCGCAGGACGATGAAATTTTCAATCGCGCCCGGCTTGTGAATTGCGGATATTTCATGCAGATCATCCTGGGTGGTATGCACGCCTTTGTTTTCTCGTTCACATATGTTTGTATTGAGCACTCTACAGATTACGTCGGTGCTATCCTCGGTCTTGTTCGTGATGGGTATACCTGGCGCTTGGACCCGTTGTCGCAATCCCGCGAACCTACTCACGATTTATCGCCGCGGGGCGAGGGCAATGTTGTCTCCGTCGAGTTCAATCTCCTGTACAGATGGCACGCAACACTGTCTAAAGAGGATACTGAATGGACGGAAAAGCTCTTCACCAAACTCTTTGACGGGAAAGAATTCGATTCTGTGAGTTCTAGTGTCCTCTAAGCGACTTACTCTTGGCTGACACTCGGTATCTCTCCCAGATCACCGTCGAAGACTTTAGAAATGTTGCGCACCAGAAGATGAGGCCAAACCCTGATCCAAGGAAATGGACTTTTGACGAGTAAGTTTTGTGCCTTTAACACTATGATTCTGTCCTAACGGATATTAGACTTGAACGTGGCGCCGACGGACGTTTTCACGATTCCGACCTGGCAGAGATATTACACAATGCCACCTCCTGGCGTGCTGGAGCATACAAGGCCCGTGGTATTCCCGAGGTGCTCCGTGTCATCGAAGTGTTGGGTATCGAGCAGGCCAGACGGTGGGGAGTTTGCTCGGTTAGCCTTTCTCAAATGCGGTGTAATTAAAAGCTCACAATCTACGCCAGATGAATGATTTCAGACGTTTTCTCGGATTGAAACGTACGGTTGAGGTGTCTTGACCCTGTTGAGAGCTAACCAAGGCCTGAACAGCGTACGCCAGCTTCCAGGAATGGAATCCTGACAAGCGTGTCAATGTGAGTGCCGAACCAGAACCAGGGCATATTATAAGCAATCTTAACAAAATCATATCAGACCGCTGCCGCTGCTTTGTATAAAGACATCGAGAATCTCGAGCTCTACGTTGGATTACAGGCGGAAGAGCCCAAGGAGCCAATGGCTGGCGCTGGACTCTGTCCCGGCTACACCATCTCCCGTTCCATTCTCGCAGATGCAGTGTGTCTGACGCGCGGAGACCGTTTCCTGACCGTCGAATTCACGCGTAAGTTCATGGTTTGAATCCAGCGACTTGGCTTATTCACTGCGGTTGGCAGCATTCAATCTCACCACCTGGGGGTACCGCGACTGCCAATTCGACACCAAGGACGGTTCCTATGGGGGCATGTTGACCAAACTACTTTTCCGCACCCTGCCGGCGTATTACCCGCCCCGTTCCGCCTACGCACATTTCCCGTTCCTCGACCCCGCTTATATGAAAAACTACATGAGCGAAAACAACCCCGCTCTAGCTCAAGAGTATATTTGGACGCGGCCAACGCTACCCGCAAACGCCGATACCACCATCGTGTTTAAGACCGTCGAGAGTGTACGCGCGGTTCTGGATAACCCCGTCGTGTTCCCGAACAAATATGCCGAGCGCATGAAGACAGTAACTGGGCATGACGCTGTCAAACATGATTTCGTTCGTCTTCTGTCCTGCGGTTTCTACGTGTTCTCACATTTTTGCAGGTGAATTCATTGCTTGTAAAGGCAACCGACAAGTGGGCCAAGTATTTCGCCTCGGAGACCCAGCGACTGATCGAACAACGATCTCTGGACCATATCGGCAAGTCTGGGGATTTGCGCTATGTCGACATTGTGAGGGATGTCATCAACGTCTTGCCAGTACATTGGATCTGTCAAGAGCTTGTAGGTCAATCTTGACCACCGTTTTTCATTTACTCACTGTTTGCGACAGGCTGGTTTACCTCTGAAGGACGGTGACTTGAAAGACGAGCAGAGGCAGTACGAGGCGTTCTCAGACGTTTGTCGGTAAGTGCTCCTTGTCTACTTGCCTGAAGCTATCCTGACCATTTCCAGCTATGTCTTCTTGAACTCGGAGCCTTCCAATGACTGGCGTCTGCGGCAAAGCTCCCAAAAGACCTACCAAGAGTTCGAACGGATCGTGAAAGACCATCTCAGCTCCAGAGTATATCACTATTCTCGTCTCTGGGAATCAATTTCACCTTTGTCTAGATTCGATACCTGGACGCGGAACGCGCCTCGATAGCAGACAGCATGCCCTTCCTCAACGAGTTATACACAAAATATCCCGATTTGACGAATCTGGCCACTGCGCTCTTCACTGAGGTGGTACCGACCGCTGCACATTGGTCTCAGGCCATTGCACACGTCGTCAACCACTATTTGGACGCCAGCCGCGAACAGATTCGACAAGAAATCGTCAAGTTGGCTGGTTTGCGGACAGCACAAGCGGATGCTCAGATCACTGTGCATGTCCGTGCTGCACTTGGTCAGTCACTCGCCTCGCTTTCTGTCGGCACTCTGTACTAATTTGTCTTTAGCACAAGATCCTCCTGTAAAGAGTCCCGTTACTTCATGGCATCTTGTGCTCAAATAGCTTGCTCAGGTATGGGGCGTATATCGAAACGCCTCTGCGGCAGACTTTGTTGTCGATTCGGTTAAGATCCCTCAAGGCACACGAGTATTCGCTAGCATTCAGCAAGCCAATGTACTTGACTTGTTCGTATATGTAGCGTTGTTCTTTGGCTGACGTACTTGCAGACTGGCGCCGATACCTCACGTCCTATCTTGGGTATCGGAGAGTTTGGGTGAAGTAGTCTCCGTTGGAGTCGTTCGTTTATTGACATTGTGTAGGCTTCTCTCTGCAAGCTTCTTTGAAACTGTTCGTCACTATAGATCGCTTTTTCGTTCTATTTTTCTGACCTTGGCCTCTTATACAGACCGCGCCGCAAGTCCTGGGCAAGATTTTGGGGCTCAAAGGCTTGCGACGTGCACCAGGAACATCTGGTATCTTCAATAGGTGCGATCTTTGTACAACATCGGCTGCTATCCTCACAATCATGCAGATTTGTTGAAACGACACATGGAGTTCCACAACAGTGGTACGTCAATGCCCGTTCAGACTTGGTTCCGTGGCCGGAATCCCTTGTTGTCCAGGTATGTTTTTCCGTCTCGAAATCGCGGCGTTCCTGACGGTGACCGTCTTGTACAGTACGAGGCATGATTTTGGTGGCAGCGTTAATAAGATTTGTATCGGTATTTTGTTGCAGTGCTTCTTCATGTATGTATACGCAAAGTGTCTCAAACTGTTCGTTCGAGAAAACAATGTGAGCCGCTGAGCGAGGCACGTAGGCGTCCAGAATGAAATCTCCATGACACTGAGTCAGTAACATGAGGAATAGGTTTGATTTGTGATGCCCGACGTTGATCAAAACACCGCGCCAAGTCTATATAACACAGACGATGAACCCGATATCCTCATTCAGGCCGTGCCCGTTTTCTTCTACCCTCTCCATTTTTTCACCTTCTCCCGGCCCTCTTCTTTGCTTTCAATTCCTTCTTCTGCGCAAAGTCACCGAGGCTCCTTGACGGAAACTTTTGTTATAATCTCTCTGTGTCAAAAATGGCATCCGTGCGGTCCCATACATTCTGCTGCTGTCTGCCTGTGAGGTTCGGTGTGCTTGTAAGTACTTCTGCATGATTTCTCAGTATCGACAGAACGGATTGTACGCCAGGTGATGAGTTTCGGAGCACTGCTCGTTGGAGGTATCGTCGCGGTAGCTGGTTGGATCAGAGTCAAAGATCTTCGTGAGTGAAGCAGGTATTCTCAATTTCCGGTTGGTGTCTGAAGACTATGTAGCCCAGCATCCTCTTATTCAGGATGTCGAACGCGCTTTATATGTGTACTCCGCGATGTGTAAGTTTCTCGTTCTCATTCTTGCTGAATTGCCATTGAAGCGGCATACATTGGCAGTCTCCCTTCTTGCTCTTGTTGGAGCTTTCGGTTTCATTGGGGCTCTGAGCAAGCAAAAAGGCCTCGTGACGATCTTCGGTCAGTGAATTTTTATAGAACGCAAACCGAACTGGAATATGCTTTTGCAGGTACATTGCTTGCCGTCCACCTAGGAATCAGTGTTGCAACCGGAATTTACGCGATTTACACCGTCTTCAAAAACACGAGTGAACAGGCGCTGTTCGACTGCATCAAGGGCTCGACTGACCCGAGCGAAATTGAAAGCTGCAACAATGGGCTCAAGCTTCTCAAAATCATAATCATCGTCGGTTACTCGGTGACCTGGTTGATAGAGCTTTGTGCGTCTTCATTGTCTAGTTCTCTGCCATACACCACGGCTGACATTTCCGAATTCAAGGGGGCTGCCTCATTGTCAACAGCTATGTGAAGCAGCTCAAGGAAGAAGAAATGGCGCAAGCCATGTCGTCTACGAACCCGAATGCCATGTCGCACTACGATCCCAATGGGCCATACGGTGAGCTGTTCTGTTCCACGGGAAAGGATGATTATAATATGGTTGCCGCTCAGTTCCCCCCGTCACGACGTATACCTTCGCCCAGCCCAACCAATCTCATGGGTACCAAGCTTGAGGATCGCGGAACCATACATGATATCAGTACAGTAGAGTTATAATATTAAGTCCGGGATTTTTGTTTGAATTAGCGTATTGCGCCAGAGTTTGACTTGCTGTGCCCAGTGCCCACGAGTCCCAAAACGGGCACTGGGGCAGAAGCGGCAAGTTCCCTTCACGTGATCGCGTCACTCTCTTTCTCTCCGCGCCGCGAATGCGTGGGTATGAGCTTGCTTGTGGTCCTCGTCCTGGTCTGGGCAATAATTCATGCTGCAAACTACTTGATTCACCGCCAAAAGGCTGAATCTCTGTTACCTACCTCTCGTGGTTCCCATTCGCTCGCAAGACGGCGGGACAATTTGTGGGATAGCCGAACCACTCAAATCATTCTCAAAAACCTACATCTGCGCGTCCAGACGTCGGCCTGGAATGCTAAGCACGATGTCTTGACGAAAACTGTGTCGGCGCGGGCTGGATCGCGTCTTCGCACAGCACTGACCTACTTCTACAATGCTGGCTGCCTGATGGGCGTTCTGGGCACCATGCTCGCGCTGGGACTGTTAACATGGAATTGTCTACAGGGAATCGTGCCTTTAATCCATACTACCCTTGCCCCTTCTGCCTCTATGCCTCTGTTGAGACGCAATCTGGAGGTTAGCGACAAGACTGTCGTTGCTTCGGGCGGCCTTGGAATCAAACCTATCGTGTGTCAACCTTTGAAGCTTGTCAGACCACGGCTGTATTCAACTATCTTCAGATCCCCGGGTGGACCGTTCCACTCAACCATCTCCCCGTCATTTTCCTAGCAGTTTTTGTCTCTCAAATCATCCATGAGCTAGGGCACGCGGTTTCCGCTGCGCTGTAAGTCCTGGGCGGAATCCTTGTTTCTTGTGTTGATCTTGTTGACGCACGGAATAGCGATGCCGTACCCATCCTTTCTGCTGGCGCGTCTTTTACCGTCGTCATACCAGCCGCATTCGTCTCGTTCTCTTCCTCTGCTCTCGAAGCTCTGCGTCCTTTTGCGCGATCGCGAATCGTCGCCGCAGGACCGTTCCACAATTTGGTCTTCTGGGGCCTACTGACCCTCGTCGATCTCTCGGAGACAGGCGAAGTTCTAACTCGCACTCTATATCGCGATGTTTCTCACATCGGGAGAGTGGTTATTGGCACGGATAGGGTTTGTTACATGTGCTTAAAATTCACGAAATATACTCAGCGAAAATATAGGATTCTGCTCTTCGCGGGCACCTTCCCGTTGGCTCTCTCATCACAAAACTGGACGATACTCCGCTCGCCTTAAAGAATGACATATGGACAACGTATCTGACTTCCCCTGATAACCCTAGCTCAAGTCTAGGGTGGTGTGTTTCTCGAGCCATATATACCGGTAGGGATACCGAAACACGGTTAATCCGATATTTTAGCTCATACAAACCTCATACAAACGACAGCGAGCCCTCAGGGCTGTTGCGACCCGCACGTCTCGTCGCCCTTTTCGTGCTTTGTTGCGGTCTCGTCTGCTGAGAAAGGATGCCTCGACGCGATTGCGGTTCTCACCAACGAACAAGCACAACGGTGTAGTTCCGACACGAATTGTGACGACGTCTCACAATGCGTTCGCCCGCACAAGTCGGCCCAAATTTTACGGCTCACTGTTCATGACAGAGTAGTAATATGGAGTGGGCCGCCAATAGAGGTATACGAGCAAGGTGAGTGTTTTTCGGCGCATCGCATGATCAGAAAATAATGGCCATGGTCGATAGTTGAGGTCGGTCGCTTTTTACCTCGGTTTCGACTGGTGCCGTTGTGGGTATTTCTCCTAGTCAGACTGTCTTGGGAGTGAGTGAATTTATACTCTGGAAGCCCGACGAATTGGCTGATCTCGTCCTCAGTTATTTGAAGATGGCGACGTTGTCGTTGTATCTCTTCAATCTCCTCCCTCTTCCGCATCTCGATGGGTCGCAATTTGTAGAAGCCTTACTGGACATGGTCCTGCGAACCGACACAAGCTTCGACGAATACGACATTGAAGCGCTCGAGGAAGCTTCTAGCTCACACACAGGAACCCAGAGGAGACGCCGGAAGCAGTGGAAGGAGATGTTGGACAAGGGGATACAGATAGCCACGACAAGTGTTTTTGTACTCTCTGCAGCGCTTACAATGGTGAACATTCGATGAAAAGATATGATTAGGGCATAGCGCATAGAGGACCCTAGCATATGGACGTGTCCGCATACGACACCCAGAAGAGCGAAACTGCACCGCAAGGCAGTCGATATTTACTTCTTCTTTGGTGTCTTTTTGACCTCAACCACGTTCAGGCCTGCGTATGGTGGGTAAGGGGCAAGTAGGGAAGATATGGATGCAGGCGACGCACCCGGGGGAAGACTTTGCTTCAGCTTCTCGGCCTTTTCTGGGTCATCGACGGAGAGAGTGTAGAGATACCGCGAACACCGCAGCTTGAATTTTGTTTGCTGCTTGCCGCCCGCAATCTTGGCCGCGATTTTCTTTATCCGCGCCTCTGTAGAACTGATTATTGGGTATCCCAGTAAGAAAGACAGCGAGACGCACGAGAAGCGTCCTTTCTCCGGGCGATCTCGATGAATTGCTTGATGTCGCGGATCTCCTTAGGCTACGGTGGGGCATAAGACACTCGGATGAATAGAATTGAGAGCGGCGCACCATCGTCGACGAAGAGGAAACTTTTTGGCGGGTGGGTGAGGTATCGTGGGAAGCTCGTCGCGACTGTATAATTCATGATCCGCACCCGGCATCCCCGGCAATCTCCGGATTCCAACGCTCTTCGTTTGGCAACCCCGCTGTGTCAAGGGTTTGATGGCATCAACGCTGCGACCGATTGCGACCGAAAATGAGCGAGAGACCGAAAATGACCGACGAGACCAAATGAAGGCACGTGCACCGTGTGCACCACCATCATCACCTCTTGATCACCTCCAGCCAACTCCCACCACCGAAGCAGACTCGAAGCAGGCCAGGCCCCGCATGCAAGCAAGAAGAGAAGATACCAGACAGCATACAGGAAGCACTCAGTGATCTAAGTAGCCCCGACAAGTCTCTCTCAGCAATATACAGACTCTCGACAGTAACACACACTCGAGCATGTTTCCGCGGCCCAAGCGACGCGACAAAAAGTCAAAGTGACCCGAAAAGAGGCGGGGCCAACATTTCTCGGGCTTAATACCTTCGTTTAGACGCGTCATTGGTTCAAGCCATCCAATTTATCCAATATGTGCTATATTTGTGTTTTTGAATTCTTCCATCGTCGTAAGCAAGCAAGCCTTTCTCCGCTGTATATTCCTCAGTATCTGCCATTTCCTCCCTATTTGCCTCATGTCTGGCCGTCTCAGACTCTCAACCGGGACCAAGCTGTCTTTTTCCTGCCTCTCTCTCTCTCTCTCATATCTTGCTTCGCTGAAAGTTTGTTGTAGTGATGATTCTCCACGGCTCCCAGTCCATTGTTGATCTTCTCTGCTGTAAAGCAGCTCGGATAGTGACGAGACGACTTGAATCTGCATGTGTCAATCCCTCGCAATCCCTCGGAAAGTCGTCGGTTCGGGTCGTAAGTATTGATTTTGAATTACCTTGTCGAATTCACGGTGCTAAAATTGACCTTGTCAAATGTAGGGAGAGGGTACCCGGAGTCCTCCCTCTGCCGCGTTCTGGCCGGTTTTTGGCCGCCATGATAAGCGATTCATTTCGCTTATGATCTCGTAAAGTGTCGAGGATTCGAAAGGATTGTTTGCAGTACCTACGAGGCTCAATCCGTCAGTACTGACCGCTGTCTTGACCTCTAGATCCTCTCATTTTGTCTATCTCCTCCCTGTGAAGCCCAACGCCCAAATGCAAAGCAGATTCTACTGCCCTAGTTTTCTTTGTTCTGAAACAGCGTGATTGACAACTCTTCTGCTGTTATTATTTAGGGAAAAGTGGTTCTTTGTAGGTCGAAAATCTCTTTGTGTTTTGCCGCTGGAACCTGACATTGTTTTCCAGCTCTTCGTATGATAGTTTGTACTCAGATAATATTCAAAACACGAAATTTCGATGCTTCCAAAGCGCGTGAGGGTTGACTCGGCCCGCCGCCTGCTGCTATATCTAGGTATTTCCATTTCATCAACCTGCTCAGCGGTGCCAGAGCTTGTGTGCGACCCCGCCATCAATGACAAAGGTGATCGGCGCAGGGTCGACGACCACAAGCGAGTGAGACAGCTCCTTTCCCTCCTTCCCTTGCCTTTGTCCTCCTCATCCATGGCATCCTTTGATCCTCCCGTGGTTTTAGCAATTCTTGTAGCTGCGCACGAGCCCGGAAAGCGCAAGAAATTTGAAGACGAGTACAAGGCAAATGTCAGCGCGGTCTTTCTCCTTCCGAGGCTGCCACTTATCTTCGCCACATTACAGGTAGCGAAACGCGTCGCATCGTGGACCAAAAACAGAGAAAAACAATCGCAGTATCAGCCTCAATTAGAATTTGAAGCACACGTCGCAGAATATGTCGCATTCCTCTACACCGAGACGCGCCCCACTAGAACGACCAAAAACTCGAATACAGTTCCCAAACCAAAGACACTCAAGCCTTCTATTCCCATCTACGGACCGAGATTTACTCCGCCTTCATTAATTGATGTACGCCGCCGAGGAGGCAGCACTAGGCCAGAGATTGCCTACCTCCGCCCCATCAACATAGTCCATCCTTTCTTCTACCCGCTGCTCACAAAGTGTCCGCACTGCGGATCTGATGATGTTGCCTGGGATTCGTGGAACGGTACCGGGTCGCGTGAAGTTCATGGTGTACGCCGTGAGGAAACAGCTCTGGGGTATCAACTGCGACACAAGGATTGCATTCCAGATTCCGGTGGGACGGGCACAAAGAGCCGTAGTTTCGTGACGACCAACCAAGTGTTTTGGAAGAACTGGGAACATTGGGAGATTCCCCGTGCGTGCTTCTGTTGCTTTCTTTTCTTTCCCTGGCTGTTTCCTTAACTTCTGCTGACATTTAACTTATGCAGGCGGGATTCCATACTTCACGAGTCGCTCTGCTGTTACGCGCGAGCTTTTCGATATTATTGTCGAGTTCAGACCCTCCACAACATCGGGTGGTCTTGCAGAAAATATTAAACGTATGTCGGGCTGCGAACACGTTCAAACTATTTGCTCATAATACCCATTAGAGCTTCATTTGCTCGAGTACCATGAATACTCGCTAGAATTCCTTCGCGCTTATCAGGAAGAGAATTTCAAACCAGGCACTCTCACATTCCCTCGTACATTCAGTCCGATTTCGCCGCCCACCGAACAAGGCTATAACGACACATCAATCACTGACGACTTCATACGAGACATCTACATGGGTTTCATTGACCGAACTCGGAGCGAGGAGTCAACCGAATACCTTAAAAATCTCAATCCAGGTACGTATTGACTAGACCTGTCAACCGACTTGCTAAAATATACAAATCATAGGTATCTGTTTGAGCACCGACAATACATTCAAAGTAGCCGGAAAGGCGACCGTTGTCGACACGACAAAAACTCGAACCAAATTGATGAAAGGCGGAATCCTAAGTATTATAAACGAGCTCAACGAGATCATCGCTTGGGTGCGTCACAGTCTACGAATCGTAATAGTACACTGATAAATATTTTGCTTAGCGGTTTTGCCAGTCAGCATCACCTGCTGAGCTCTTCGAAGTTCTCGAAGGCATCAAAAAACGCTGCGAGGAGCTCGGTGTTGAGCTACCCTCAATGCTCGTCTCTGACGACTGCTGTAAGATTGAGAAGGAGGCGCGTAAAGCGATGCCCGATCTTCAAATATGTCTGGATGTGTACCATTTCATGATGCGGTACGTGTCTTAACTCGTTCAAACACAGTCAACTAATTCACTCCAGATATCTTGCTGCAATTCTCAACGGCACCCAAAATCCTCGACGCGGAGCAGTCGCAGTCGACATTCGTAACGCGGTCCTCAAGAAATCGGCCGAGAAAGATGCACCAGCACAGTACTGGTCGAAAGAGGAGCAAGAAACGAAGATGGTGGCGGTTTATGAGAAGTATTCACGGATGGGTGGGGTATGGTCTGCAGCTGCACATGCGGTACGTCCCAATCACATCTCTCAATCAATTTTCGTGATTTAACCCACCTGCTAGGTTCACGCAGCGCAGCTCAAGCATCTCCGCAAGGGATGTCTGTCGCGTAACCGTCAGGACATCGCGTCTGATGGAAGCCGAATCGAAGGCTCGCATAAAGGTTGGAATGGTCTACAGAGGGCTGTTGCCAGCGGCATCGAGCTTCAGAACGGTCTTTGCCATGACTTCGCTCTGCGGCGTAACCTTCGTATCGCGTCCTCGCGTAAGCCGGGAACGCCGGGCAGCCACGCATTCGTTTGTTCCACATTTGGTTCACATCATACGCGTCTGGTGAACCAGACATCTTTCCTGTTCAACAGTATTCAGCTCTCTGCGGCCAAGGCCCAATCGGATGTATCTGCGTTGATTCGGCCCACTCTTCGTAATATTCAAAGCGGCGAGAAGTTTGGTCTGGTCTCTTCGAATCACAGCGACACATTTGGTGGACTCCTCACCATCAAGAGCGAGGACGAGGACGAGGCCAAGGTCCTCATCGAACTTGGCGAGAATTCGGCTGATCAACAGCCTGAGGTCATTCTCGCCGAGTTTGGCATCGATCCCGCTCTCTTGCAGAAACCTGAAACTCCTCAATTATCTGTAGCATCTGTGAGCTATCAATTCCTCCATAGCACCGATTCATAACGTAGTTCCCACAGGATCGCAATACTCAACAACTCACTGCGAAGCGCAAGCACTCCGAGTCGGTGTCTGCGGACCACGACGACAACCCAGTTAGCGCTAATAAATCGGCTACTAACGTCGCGGATGTGAATGCAAGTGGACCGCCGCAACCCAAGAAGTCACGACTTGCTGACAACACCGCAGTATGTATTCTATGGTCGAATGTTCAGTGAAATCTAAAATACTGGCAATTACAGATCAACAATACGTCCCGATCCAACACGCCCCTCCACCCGTTCTTCAACTCGGCACCCGCACCTACAGTTTCGACTTCTCTGCCTCAAACTCAAACAGTTCCATTGCATCCCTCGGGCCATCAGGTCGAACCCGCCCTCGCACGAGTCATCAAACTTCTGCCTCTGCCTGATGCATCCGGCTCCGCTACTCGCCTAACACGCTCCCAGAGATTATTCATGGCCGGAACGACGACAAATCCCAAGTCGCTTCAAATTGCCAGAGGGCCCGAATTCTTCTTGTTCATGGATATGCGGAAGGAGTTTGGATGGAAGGCGTCCGACATGACTTCGAAGAAATGGGCGGAAGCTGTTGGAAAATACAATGAGCGGCTACTTCAAAAGGACGGGATACCTGGTGCGGTTTCAAAGGCGCCGCGTGCTCTTATCAGTAAATTGGGGGAGATCGAACGCATGGTGCTCGAGCGTATCGCAACTAACGACTTTGTTGGTAGGTTGCATTTGCAGCTCCGTTGTGAAACCACTGACGATGATTACATTTATTCTTCAGCTCGCACTAGCGGCAAAGTGGAATATTGGAAGGAGCATTGCTATGCCGTTCAACTTATCAAGCCATCGACAAGCTCGGAAGGTGGGAAAACGGAGGGAAAATCGGTAAGTGACTGATTATCAGGTTCCAGTCGACAATTGTTCATCCTACTGTTTCAGCCTCGCAAAGTGGCTGCTTGTTTGCGCTGCAACAAAGTCATGTACCCCGGCCCCAACAAAGCGCCTGAAAACCACAAGAAGGGCCATTGTTCTGACGGCTTCAAGCAGAAGAGCACTGACGACAACTCAGCACCGTGGCCGCAACCCACTGGAATATTCACCATGGGTTCGGAATTCCATCCTCTTCTATTCCTCGTGGCCATTCGTGACTTGTACGAGAAAGTCCTGATTGAGCAGAATCATGGGAGCCTGAATGTCGAGGACGAAGCATTCTCACTCATGCTCCAGCAGCCGGGTCGAATCATCTCAGTCAATGGTGCGGTACTGTTCAAACTTTTCTCTGGTTATGCTATCCCAGCAGCAGACCAGATCCCCGACAACCTCATGGTCAATCATGACGGTGTTGCCTACCTCCGTATCGACTCTCTTGCTGATACCGAAACCACTTTCTCGTCCAGTCAGCACATGTAGCTTCGTTTTGATTTGTAGTACTTAGATTAATTCGTGTTGCCCCAAGTAAAAATCATTAATCCAATATCATTACCACTCTGACAACATCCACAAGCACCACCTAACTGTTACTGAGCACTAATCCCGCTGCTACCGAGTCCCTTTGATGCTCCGCTTTGTGCGCTTGCCTCGCCGCCGCCGCCGCCCTCAACGCTAACTCAAAATCAACCACGCCGACGATATTCTTGCCCTCGCACCTGAATTGCCGCCGTTCTCAATCTGAAACTCAGAAAGTCAGCATTTAAACAAGGGTGAGTGAACGAAGTGAATACCAGAAGGGCGTGCCGGTTCGAATTTGATGTACGAGGTATGGTGGATGCATAAGAATCACTGGCAGACGTGGCGGAAGCAAACCTGTACGCGATCCAGTATTTCATGGTTGAGATAGTTACTTGACGAGTCGCTGGCTAGATGGTCCACAGGTACGAGTAGTACGAGTGAATATGCCGGAGTTGGGTTGCGCACCACTGTGCCGTAGACGTGTGTACTTGTTGGGATTCCGAAGCTGATAGCCGGCTTGAGCGTCACCAATTTTCTCATACACGGACCTTAAGCGCCAACGCGCGCCTAAGTGCTTGCAAAAGCGTCTGAGAGGTAGGTTTTCAACGGAAGCCCTGGCCGCCGATCACCATCTCAATCGGGAAGCCCTTGGCTAGGAGAGGCCATTTCCGGACGTTTTGAAGCCCTTGAAATGACGGATTTTTCTCGTTTGGCAACCCCGCTGTGTCAAGGGTTTGATGGCATCAACGCTGCGACCGATTGCGACCGAAAATGAGCGAGAGACCGAAAATGACCGACGAGACCAAATGAAGGCACGTGCACCGTGTGCACCACCATCATCACCTCTTGATCACCTCCAGCCAACTCCCACCACCGAAGCAGACTCGAAGCAGGCCAGGCCCCGCATGCAAGCAAGAAGAGAAGATACCAGACAGCATACAGGAAGCACTCAGTGATCTAAGTAGCCCCGACAAGTCTCTCTCAGCAATATACAGACTCTCGACAGTAACACACACTCGAGCATGTTTCCGCGGCCCAAGCGACGCGACAAAAAGTCAAAGTGACCCGAAAAGAGGCGGGGCCAACATTTCTCGGGCTTAATACCTTCGTTTAGACGCGTCATTGGTTCAAGCCATCCAATTTATCCAATATGTGCTATATTTGTGTTTTTGAATTCTTCCATCGTCGTAAGCAAGCAAGCCTTTCTCCGCTGTATATTCCTCAGTATCTGCCATTTCCTCCCTATTTGCCTCATGTCTGGCCGTCTCAGACTCTCAACCGGGACCAAGCTGTCTTTTTCCTGCCTCTCTCTCTCTCTCTCATATCTTGCTTCGCTGAAAGTTTGTTGTAGTGATGATTCTCCACGGCTCCCAGTCCATTGTTGATCTTCTCTGCTGTAAAGCAGCTCGGATAGTGACGAGACGACTTGAATCTGCATGTGTCAATCCCTCGCAATCCCTCGGAAAGTCGTCGGTTCGGGTCGTAAGTATTGATTTTGAATTACCTTGTCGAATTCACGGTGCTAAAATTGACCTTGTCAAATGTAGGGAGAGGGTACCCGGAGTCCTCCCTCTGCCGCGTTCTGGCCGGTTTTTGGCCGCCATGATAAGCGATTCATTTCGCTTATGATCTCGTAAAGTGTCGAGGATTCGAAAGGATTGTTTGCAGTACCTACGAGGCTCAATCCGTCAGTACTGACCGCTGTCTTGACCTCTAGATCCTCTCATTTTGTCTATCTCCTCCCTGTGAAGCCCAACGCCCAAATGCAAAGCAGATTCTACTGCCCTAGTTTTCTTTGTTCTGAAACAGCGTGATTGACAACTCTTCTGCTGTTATTATTTAGGGAAAAGTGGTTCTTTGTAGGTCGAAAATCTCTTTGTGTTTTGCCGCTGGAACCTGACATTGTTTTCCAGCTCTTCGTATGATAGTTTGTACTCAGATAATATTCAAAACACGAAATTTCGATGCTTCCAAAGCGCGTGAGGGTTGACTCGGCCCGCCGCCTGCTGCTATATCTAGGTATTTCCATTTCATCAACCTGCTCAGCGGTGCCAGAGCTTGTGTGCGACCCCGCCATCAATGACAAAGGTGATCGGCGCAGGGTCGACGACCACAAGCGAGTGAGACAGCTCCTTTCCCTCCTTCCCTTGCCTTTGTCCTCCTCATCCATGGCATCCTTTGATCCTCCCGTGGTTTTAGCAATTCTTGTAGCTGCGCACGAGCCCGGAAAGCGCAAGAAATTTGAAGACGAGTACAAGGCAAATGTCAGCGCGGTCTTTCTCCTTCCGAGGCTGCCACTTATCTTCGCCACATTACAGGTAGCGAAACGCGTCGCATCGTGGACCAAAAACAGAGAAAAACAATCGCAGTATCAGCCTCAATTAGAATTTGAAGCACACGTCGCAGAATATGTCGCATTCCTCTACACCGAGACGCGCCCCACTAGAACGACCAAAAACTCGAATACAGTTCCCAAACCAAAGACACTCAAGCCTTCTATTCCCATCTACGGACCGAGATTTACTCCGCCTTCATTAATTGATGTACGCCGCCGAGGAGGCAGCACTAGGCCAGAGATTGCCTACCTCCGCCCCATCAACATAGTCCATCCTTTCTTCTACCCGCTGCTCACAAAGTGTCCGCACTGCGGATCTGATGATGTTGCCTGGGATTCGTGGAACGGTACCGGGTCGCGTGAAGTTCATGGTGTACGCCGTGAGGAAACAGCTCTGGGGTATCAACTGCGACACAAGGATTGCATTCCAGATTCCGGTGGGACGGGCACAAAGAGCCGTAGTTTCGTGACGACCAACCAAGTGTTTTGGAAGAACTGGGAACATTGGGAGATTCCCCGTGCGTGCTTCTGTTGCTTTCTTTTCTTTCCCTGGCTGTTTCCTTAACTTCTGCTGACATTTAACTTATGCAGGCGGGATTCCATACTTCACGAGTCGCTCTGCTGTTACGCGCGAGCTTTTCGATATTATTGTCGAGTTCAGACCCTCCACAACATCGGGTGGTCTTGCAGAAAATATTAAACGTATGTCGGGCTGCGAACACGTTCAAACTATTTGCTCATAATACCCATTAGAGCTTCATTTGCTCGAGTACCATGAATACTCGCTAGAATTCCTTCGCGCTTATCAGGAAGAGAATTTCAAACCAGGCACTCTCACATTCCCTCGTACATTCAGTCCGATTTCGCCGCCCACCGAACAAGGCTATAACGACACATCAATCACTGACGACTTCATACGAGACATCTACATGGGTTTCATTGACCGAACTCGGAGCGAGGAGTCAACCGAATACCTTAAAAATCTCAATCCAGGTACGTATTGACTAGACCTGTCAACCGACTTGCTAAAATATACAAATCATAGGTATCTGTTTGAGCACCGACAATACATTCAAAGTAGCCGGAAAGGCGACCGTTGTCGACACGACAAAAACTCGAACCAAATTGATGAAAGGCGGAATCCTAAGTATTATAAACGAGCTCAACGAGATCATCGCTTGGGTGCGTCACAGTCTACGAATCGTAATAGTACACTGATAAATATTTTGCTTAGCGGTTTTGCCAGTCAGCATCACCTGCTGAGCTCTTCGAAGTTCTCGAAGGCATCAAAAAACGCTGCGAGGAGCTCGGTGTTGAGCTACCCTCAATGCTCGTCTCTGACGACTGCTGTAAGATTGAGAAGGAGGCGCGTAAAGCGATGCCCGATCTTCAAATATGTCTGGATGTGTACCATTTCATGATGCGGTACGTGTCTTAACTCGTTCAAACACAGTCAACTAATTCACTCCAGATATCTTGCTGCAATTCTCAACGGCACCCAAAATCCTCGACGCGGAGCAGTCGCAGTCGACATTCGTAACGCGGTCCTCAAGAAATCGGCCGAGAAAGATGCACCAGCACAGTACTGGTCGAAAGAGGAGCAAGAAACGAAGATGGTGGCGGTTTATGAGAAGTATTCACGGATGGGTGGGGTATGGTCTGCAGCTGCACATGCGGTACGTCCCAATCACATCTCTCAATCAATTTTCGTGATTTAACCCACCTGCTAGGTTCACGCAGCGCAGCTCAAGCATCTCCGCAAGGGATGTCTGTCGCGTAACCGTCAGGACATCGCGTCTGATGGAAGCCGAATCGAAGGCTCGCATAAAGGTTGGAATGGTCTACAGAGGGCTGTTGCCAGCGGCATCGAGCTTCAGAACGGTCTTTGCCATGACTTCGCTCTGCGGCGTAACCTTCGTATCGCGTCCTCGCGTAAGCCGGGAACGCCGGGCAGCCACGCATTCGTTTGTTCCACATTTGGTTCACATCATACGCGTCTGGTGAACCAGACATCTTTCCTGTTCAACAGTATTCAGCTCTCTGCGGCCAAGGCCCAATCGGATGTATCTGCGTTGATTCGGCCCACTCTTCGTAATATTCAAAGCGGCGAGAAGTTTGGTCTGGTCTCTTCGAATCACAGCGACACATTTGGTGGACTCCTCACCATCAAGAGCGAGGACGAGGACGAGGCCAAGGTCCTCATCGAACTTGGCGAGAATTCGGCTGATCAACAGCCTGAGGTCATTCTCGCCGAGTTTGGCATCGATCCCGCTCTCTTGCAGAAACCTGAAACTCCTCAATTATCTGTAGCATCTGTGAGCTATCAATTCCTCCATAGCACCGATTCATAACGTAGTTCCCACAGGATCGCAATACTCAACAACTCACTGCGAAGCGCAAGCACTCCGAGTCGGTGTCTGCGGACCACGACGACAACCCAGTTAGCGCTAATAAATCGGCTACTAACGTCGCGGATGTGAATGCAAGTGGACCGCCGCAACCCAAGAAGTCACGACTTGCTGACAACACCGCAGTATGTATTCTATGGTCGAATGTTCAGTGAAATCTAAAATACTGGCAATTACAGATCAACAATACGTCCCGATCCAACACGCCCCTCCACCCGTTCTTCAACTCGGCACCCGCACCTACAGTTTCGACTTCTCTGCCTCAAACTCAAACAGTTCCATTGCATCCCTCGGGCCATCAGGTCGAACCCGCCCTCGCACGAGTCATCAAACTTCTGCCTCTGCCTGATGCATCCGGCTCCGCTACTCGCCTAACACGCTCCCAGAGATTATTCATGGCCGGAACGACGACAAATCCCAAGTCGCTTCAAATTGCCAGAGGGCCCGAATTCTTCTTGTTCATGGATATGCGGAAGGAGTTTGGATGGAAGGCGTCCGACATGACTTCGAAGAAATGGGCGGAAGCTGTTGGAAAATACAATGAGCGGCTACTTCAAAAGGACGGGATACCTGGTGCGGTTTCAAAGGCGCCGCGTGCTCTTATCAGTAAATTGGGGGAGATCGAACGCATGGTGCTCGAGCGTATCGCAACTAACGACTTTGTTGGTAGGTTGCATTTGCAGCTCCGTTGTGAAACCACTGACGATGATTACATTTATTCTTCAGCTCGCACTAGCGGCAAAGTGGAATATTGGAAGGAGCATTGCTATGCCGTTCAACTTATCAAGCCATCGACAAGCTCGGAAGGTGGGAAAACGGAGGGAAAATCGGTAAGTGACTGATTATCAGGTTCCAGTCGACAATTGTTCATCCTACTGTTTCAGCCTCGCAAAGTGGCTGCTTGTTTGCGCTGCAACAAAGTCATGTACCCCGGCCCCAACAAAGCGCCTGAAAACCACAAGAAGGGCCATTGTTCTGACGGCTTCAAGCAGAAGAGCACTGACGACAACTCAGCACCGTGGCCGCAACCCACTGGAATATTCACCATGGGTTCGGAATTCCATCCTCTTCTATTCCTCGTGGCCATTCGTGACTTGTACGAGAAAGTCCTGATTGAGCAGAATCATGGGAGCCTGAATGTCGAGGACGAAGCATTCTCACTCATGCTCCAGCAGCCGGGTCGAATCATCTCAGTCAATGGTGCGGTACTGTTCAAACTTTTCTCTGGTTATGCTATCCCAGCAGCAGACCAGATCCCCGACAACCTCATGGTCAATCATGACGGTGTTGCCTACCTCCGTATCGACTCTCTTGCTGATACCGAAACCACTTTCTCGTCCAGTCAGCACATGTAGCTTCGTTTTGATTTGTAGTACTTAGATTAATTCGTGTTGCCCCAAGTAAAAATCATTAATCCAATATCATTACCACTCTGACAACATCCACAAGCACCACCTAACTGTTACTGAGCACTAATCCCGCTGCTACCGAGTCCCTTTGATGCTCCGCTTTGTGCGCTTGCCTCGCCGCCGCCGCCGCCCTCAACGCTAACTCAAAATCAACCACGCCGACGATATTCTTGCCCTCGCACCTGAATTGCCGCCGTTCTCAATCTGAAACTCAGAAAGTCAGCATTTAAACAAGGGTGAGTGAACGAAGTGAATACCAGAAGGGCGTGCCGGTTCGAATTTGATGTACGAGGTATGGTGGATGCATAAGAATCACTGGCAGACGTGGCGGAAGCAAACCTGTACGCGATCCAGTATTTCATGGTTGAGATAGTTACTTGACGAGTCGCTGGCTAGATGGTCCACAGGTACGAGTAGTACGAGTGAATATGCCGGAGTTGGGTTGCGCACCACTGTGCCGTAGACGTGTGTACTTGTTGGGATTCCGAAGCTGATAGCCGGCTTGAGCGTCACCAATTTTCTCATACACGGACCTTAAGCGCCAACGCGCGCCTAAGTGCTTGCAAAAGCGTCTGAGAGGTAGGTTTTCAACGGAAGCCCTGGCCGCCGATCACCATCTCAATCGGGAAGCCCTTGGCTAGGAGAGGCCGTTTCCGGACGTTTTGAAGCCCTTGAAATGACGGATTTTTCCTTCGTTTTCTTGGAACGATCATCAACGTTGAAGCTTGATGCGTCGAGTCTTGAGACGAGGCTGGAAGCTTTGAAATTGAAACGTTGACGCCAATATAAATGGAATTTTGGACGTGCATTTGTTTCGGGATACGCGTAAAATGCGCATGAGAAGGCCAAGAGTCGACGACGACGAAGCACGAGAATCTAGAGACCTTTTGGCAATTTTAACCCAAAGAGAATGTCGACGAAGATGGCCTTGCATCCAGATACAGACTTCTCAAAACCTCTGATCCCCCAGCGCGATCATGACTGAATCCAATCGAGGTCGGTGCATTGAATTTGAAGGAGTCCTTATTCACTCTCAAATGAGATTATACACAGCAGTGTCTTGCACTCATCCCATCACATGGTCCCGAGTCTCGCAGCGTGCCACTCCGCAAAGTGTGCCATAGCTTTTCGCAGCCTCAACTCCCGCGTGCAGAATATGCGATATTCAAACTTCGAACGTGGGGCTCCGTTGATGGATCGTCTTGCACTCAGAGGTTGAGAACAAACAGATGTGACAGACTCTGGCATGCTTAGTTCATCGGTGCGAAAATTGGGACGATCCCTGAGAGGCGACTCCCATTGCACTTGCAAGCACTCTCAAAGTCGACAAAGCGAGGTGCGGAGGGTGACCATCCACCTGTAAATCTTGCAAAACGATAGCATTACTTGTAGACTCATCTACACATTAAAACCGTTCAAAACCTGGGAATAATAGCGACTAGAATAGTGGGACTAAATTAGATGCGCCTGAAAGATCAGGCAGCAACTCACGTTTTGTAGACAGCCGTGAACAAGGTGCCTAGAGCGAAGCACATGTGAAGGAGTTGGCTTTGTTGTCGAAGCCAACAACAGTCAGGGCGTTGAGAGTTCCGTTGATGAACTGCGACTGTCCCGAGCACGTCGTGGAACTGTGTACCAAATTAGTTCTCAAGCGACGGGCATTCTCACGAAACACCATACGTGAAGAGAGTGCACCCAACACCAGCAGCGGTCTGCACACTGCTGATCGAGTTGGCCTGGCCGCTGGAAGCAGTGTTCGAGCACCCAACGGGCAGAGTGGTGGCCGACCAGATCAAGCAGTTTTTCAGGTTCTCATCTGAGAAAGTCGAATAAACGAAGATGGTCGAACAGCTTTGAAGGATACTCACCGACGCAAGTTTGGAAAACCTGTGCCATATACTGTAAGCTAACCTGCTTAATTACGAGACACGAAAACATACGACGATGGCGTTCGCGATGGGGCTGATAGCGTTAGCGATGGGGCCGGTGGCCTTGTGCGCAACAGCAGGGGCGGCGTCAGCGCGGATGGCGGTGGAAGAAACGAGGGCGGCGTTGACGAGAGCGAAGAGTGCGACGACGTTGAACATCATGGTGAGGGATCGTAAAGGAAGGAAAGATAGAATTGGGGGATTGAGAAGTTGAAGAGGGTGCTAAGTCAAGAAACTTTGGCTGCGGTAAGTTGAGACCATCCTCAGAATTTATAGCAAAAAGCTGAGCGGCAATCAATGATCTGCCGAGATGCACAACCATGGTACGGAAGCAATGGCGATCCGACAACGGAGCGGGGTGCGGTTTTGCTTGGTATTTCGGCAGTGAAGATTCAGAAGAACGAACCAGGCACCACAGAGAAAGAGGTTCACAGCTGGATAGAGTCGTTCCACCAAAATGGTTTTCAAGTTCGACTCGGTGGGCAAGGCTCAAGACCAGTCTGAACTTTTTGCATCCCTAAAATTAGGACCCGGTTAAAGTTGTTCGTTTCGGCATCGCTGGGCAACGCACATCACAGCTGATCACTTGCACATCTCGACTCGTGAGTCGTGAAAGGATTGGCAGACAACTTCATTTGATCGGTACGCCCGCGTCCAATATAGGTCGTTGGAACCATCGGCGCCGTCCGTCACTCGAGCGCTGGTGTGGAACCAGAAAGCCAATAGGTTCTTGTTTTTCGCTGAGACAAAAATTTGCACAAAAAATCGAGTCGAGCACGGACCGAGGTGGAATTCATGATTGCCGGCGCAGTTTTCTGTCGCATACAAACCATACGGTGACGTAGCGACGCGTCTCAAACCAAATACTGTTGTGCATCTTCATGCGAACGTCCAACGTCAGGGTTGGGCGCTCCTGGGCGCTCTCATTTAATTCGGCGACCAAGTTGTATCGGCTCTTTAATTGCGGCGCCCACCTATTAACCTTCCCAGATCAGATTTCGACGTTCGGAGCGCCCAACTTACTCACATACAACGAACTGTATTGTCAGTACCTTGTCGTTCGTGGCAGTTCGGTATTCAGCCCGTAAGGAGGAAACCAAAGACACGGAAATCGCGGGCGACGAACGGACACTCAGCAGCTTCGTCTGCTCGTCGCTGTATGTCGGTTTGGCCAGCCGTCACCTGCCGGGCGACCTGGTCTTGTCTTTCGAGTTTCGCATCCCCTGGCAACCTCCTTAGTAGCTGATCCTTACCTCTGTTTTATGCCGTTCATCTATTTGACTGCTTTGAGCAGTGGGCATGCCCCGGGCTATCGACAATTACGGTCTGGGGTTGCACGTCAATTGAAGTGACAAGACCAGCTTCTGACGCGCGAACAGCCTTCAACAGCGACGACATTGCACCAGCACAAGGACACTTATCGACAGTCACGACGTCAGACAATTTTGTGAGAAGACAGCGAGCTGGATTGCGATCAACATATACAACAGCTAGAGACAACAAGACACAGAGCAGAGCAGCACAGAGCGAAGTTATACAAAGCACAGAGAGTCAACAGAGCGAGCCACGTTTGTTTCAATCCAGCATGAGGTCACCGTGCTTGAGGAGTTACAGGCACCTGCGGCCGCAACCGCGCAGGAAAGCCCACAACGTCGTCCTCGTCAGAGTCGTCCTCAGAGTCCTCATCGCCGTAGAATAAGATATCCCCTGCTCGCAAGTCATACCGAGCTGAACTTGACGAACCCGAAGGACCGCGCCATTCGGTGGAGGAGGACGTGGGCAGCGAGGAGGTTCTCCCCGGGACGAGCCAGTGACTCTCAACCGCAGGAGGTCTACGAGTTCCGTTCCAGGGATTTTCAACCGTAGGAGGTCTGCGATTGTTGAGGCTGCTGCTAGGAAGCGGTTCAGAAGCCTGATGCACGCGATATGGCGTGCTTGGGGCGTTGCCTGTCATCCCCTGCCCTGAACTAGAAATCGGCTCGAATTCAGGCTCTTCAAAGGGGAAACGAGGCGCAAAGCCCTCCGTTCTACTCCTGCGATCCGCGACTGTTCACAATGCATTCGAATTAGAATCCCACAAGATGTCTAGTATAGGGCTTCAAGCGTACTTTGCGGCAATGGATCTGAACCGCGGCGGGAGGGCTCATAGGGGTCTATTCTAGCTCCAGCATATGCATAATCCCCTGCTTTATTTCGTTACAACGCGAGCGGATCGACCGCAATCAGCGAGCGAACCTGCAGCAGCACCGCTCCTAGGCGGGGAAGATGTAGATGTAGAGGCGGAGAGCGCATCACTGGAGCTGTAAACCGGGCGGGAATCGAATCGGCTGCGGACATTGGCTGTATTCTGCTGAGCTCGAGTGTGGTGAACGGTGCGATGGTTGAGGTTGCCGCGAACTTCGTTGAAGGTGCCACCTGAGATCTTGAAATCGGTGCACCCGCTGAAGAAAGAGGCGCTCATGGTGGAGGGAACAAGGAGTTGTTACTTCCTGCAGGCTCAGTGTGGGCGTATCATGGTCACTTGTTAACATAAGCTGTGGAAAGAAGTTGAGAACAGCTGGATGCGGTGCTTGCAAAGTATTCGATATCACGGCGAATGCCAGACAGCGGTCTACATACATGTCGCCCACTACAATATGTACCCCGCAGGTACGAGGACGACACATTTCGCCAGCTTCAAGCAGACAATCCCTCACGATACATCTCGACCTCCTTGTCCGACGCCCTCGAACCCAGCCTCCGATTAAACTCCTCCAACTCCTCCAATCCCATATCTGCCTCCTCATCTTCATCCCACTTCGGCCGCAACACCCCACTATCCCGATCCACCGCCCACTCGTCCTCGTCCTCCACCGGCACCCTCACCAAAACGCGTTCACTCGTAACACCAGCCTCCATTTCCGCCTCTCCAACAAGCCGCCTCGACTCCGCCGCATTCACCTCACCTTCCCTCCTTGCACGCGCTTCCCCTTCCCATACCGCCTCCCACAGCCCTTGCCACTTGTCCTCCAACAAGAAATTTCCCTGTTCCGGTCCTCCTTCTTGACCCAGCAACGGCCGCAAAATATCCGCACGTCTCCCAAGCAGCTGCATGATGGACTTGCTCTTCCACGGCAGCAGCGGAGGGCTGCGCTCATGCATCATATGCGCCAGCAAACCCGCCACCATCCGTACCCGTCCCAACGCCAATGCTATGGATCGCGATCCGAGCTTTTCTATCGCCAATTGCTTGCGGTAAGCAACTGGAGCCAAGTTTGGATATTTGTCAAAGTCCAGCGGATGTTCTGGGTAGCGCAAATATAACGGGTTCGGATTATTTGGACTGCGTGGTGCATGATAATTCTTTTCCGCCCTTTGCTCAGCTTTTCTGAGGCGCTCAGCAACCCTCCTGGCTTGTCTGAGTTTTTTGGGTGACTGTGAGACGGAGATCAAGTTGGGAACCGAGTCATATAGGGCTCCAGGTGCACATCCATTGGGAGTATTCAGCAGGACAGCAAGTAATGCCTCGTATGTTGGCATCGATGGCGGAGGCATGAAGCTATCATCCGCTGCCTCGGTAGGGTTTGCAGGGGACACGTAAGTCGCTTTCCGTAGCACAGGAAAGATGTCCGTTTTTCGCAGTTGGTGGAGATACTTATGTCCAATGGGTCCACCAACTTCATATCTAGTCATCGCATCGCGCGCATCGTGGGTTGCGCGTAGGGCTTTGTAAAGACCCAAAGTATCCTCGGGAGTCTCCACAGACCTGTGTGCGAGACCTCTCCACGTATTCCCATTCGTTTCGATCACGACATGACTGAAAACATGCGGCGTGCGTGGTGGAGACGCAGCATAGCGGTCTACAATTTCGCGTAAATGCTTACGAGCGTAGACCGTGGCGGGGCGCTGGTCGACCATAGTGTATACTACGACGTCCATTAGAGAGCGAGGAAGCTGGATAACCGATTAGTGTATGTATCGGGAATCGAGATAGAAACAAAGCATATCTTGAAACGAAAAAGACTCACGCTTCCGACAGTATTGACCCACGCACTGATATTTGCGAAAGGAAGCTGCCGCGTATCCACCAAGCGACCAAGAACAGTGAGAGCTTGGAGAACGAGGCGTACGTGGTGTCGAGCGCGCTGCGGTGTCAGAGGGGTCTTTGGAGGTCGCGGACTGATCTGTCGAGAGTCGGAGGCAGTATCGAACAGATCAGGCTCCCTCCGCGCCCTCTCAGGGACAGCGCCCGCGGCTTCCACAAACAATGACCCGCTTTCAGGAGATTTCAAGATTCCGCTAAGAACACCAGCAAGCCGATAACACAAGTCGACAAACTGTCCTTTTGGAGGATAAATATCCTCGAGGCGTAAGACCGCAAGACGGCGCCGCAGCTGATTTTGGCGGTGCGGCTCAATCGAAGAATCGGTGCGCAGGAGTGTCGGAAGCGTACGGCGCAGCTGATAGTCCGTAACCTGCTGCTCGAAAAAAAGAGCCGCAGTCACCCATTCACGCTGATTGAGAAGTGCATTCCAGAGCTCCGTGGCAACATTCCCCTGGCGGCGAATGAAGAGTTTCCGAGCCTGCAAGTACAGCGTCAACGCGTTGCGCAGCGCCGAGTTTGAGATCGCATGCGGTTCGAGCACCAGCAGACGGGGATCATGGGAGGTGCGCATACGGTCCTGACGCCCTTGAATGCGGGGAACCGTTTTGAGGAGTGCCTGGATAGTTTTGGCAAGCGAGAGGCTGTGGATGCGGGGCTGCTTAGCAGCTTCATGGCGGGGCGTGGCAGCCTCCACGAGGAACGCGCCAGCACGAGAGGGATGCTGAGCGCGGAGGAGGGCATGTACAATCGTATGCGTGACAAGACGCGAGTACGGCGCGGGCGCGTTGCCGAGCACTTGCAAGAGGCTAGCAACATCGCCGCATGCACGGATCTCGCGGGCCAAAGTCACCGAATCTTTGCGTTGCGATACCCGTGGCCATAGGACGGGAGATGGCACCGGCGTTGAACTGTTCAGAAGCACATCCAGAGGCAAAAGAGAGCCATCCGCCGACGACGCAGAGTGCTGATAGCGCGAAGGAAAGCAGTTACATCGTTCGTTGACTAGAACATTGGCGAGCACACCCCGCCGTCGCGCAAGCATTCATGGAGGACACTTCAGAAAAAGTTTTGATCAAGTATAAACAGCAGTAATTAAAAATCCGGTAGGCTGTAAGCGACGCGCATCTACTCTACTAGTACTACGCACACATGAATTAGTTTATAATCTACTACTCGTCTTTCTTCAACCGCTCCTGCTCAGCTCTCCTCGCCTCTCTCCGTTCCCGTCCACGCGTCACCATCGCCTTGGGCTCCAGGTCAGCGAACAGGTACTTGCACACCTTCTCAATCACCCAGCATCCAGCAAAATCGATGATCATGCTGCTCGTCAAGCGGACCTTGAACTAGAGATAACCAAAGATGAGCATATATGTTCTGAGGAAGAGGAATGATTGGACCCACGGCTGTCTCCATTTCGACAATTTGCAGCCACCTATTCATCTCTGGCATGAAATCGGTTGCACCAGAGAACGCAACAGCACTAGCACCCAGAAGACCGTAGAACAAGTACTGGTTCTCACGAATACCTTCGCGGAACGGCCGTCCCTATCAAGCGTCCGAGTCAATACAACATCTTTGTTTTTGTTTCGGAGATAAAGCTTACCTGGAAGTTAATCGTAAACGTAGACACCTGCTGCGACAACCCAAGCAGATAGATCGCCGTATTCAACAAACTAGGTTCAAACTTCGCTTCCAGATCGATGAGGCCCTCGCGAGGTTCATACGCGTGCGCCAAGTCGGTCATATACACCAGCGTCACAATATGCAAGGCAAACTGCAACACAATGGAGAGGAAGACGTAGAAATTGAAGATATTGCCTAGCGGTCGTTCGCGCGAGAGCTTCTCTACGGGCTATCAAACAAGCAACCTTTCAGTCAGGCCGGCGGAAGAAGATGAAGCTGCAACGCTCACCTTAGCCCGGGATATACACAGGAAGCAAACGGACATCATGACACCAGTAATAGTATACTGATAATCCCCAAACTTGATCCCATCCAAATACTGCACACTCAGCGAGTACGCAGTTATCAGACAATTCAGGGCTAGGATCTTGTACATCTGAACCGTGGCGACGAGAGTGCACCGGCCTTGCCGAATGACATGCGTTACTACCAAACCGTTAAACAAAATTGAGCAGACAGAAGGCAGGAGGGACTAACCTGCTGCAACATGCGAAAGCTTGGATGTAAACGGCGCAGCACAAGAGGCATCCCCAAGTTTGATTTTCGGAACCTCCTCCTCATCATCAAGGTCCGCCATTTTGCTCGTAATCGCCTCGAGATTGAACTACGCAATCGATATCAGCATCAATCAAAAGCATCGACAAAACATTTCAAACCCACCTTCTCCAACGGATTCTTCTTCCTCGCATTGACCAAATCCGCCGCCGCCCTCTGCTGCGCCGCCACCGCATCCGGCAACAAATGCGCAATCGCCTGCGGCACCGGCGGCGGCGGCTGATTAAACCTCGCCGAAATCGACAACTGACTCTCATACACCTTCTTAATCCTCTCCAACCTCTGCCTCTCCGCAATCTTCTGCAAATCCTCCACCGTCCCATCCAGCAACGCCACCCCAATATGCGCCTGCTTCAGCGCCCCGACGTCGTTCGTCCCGTCCCCCGCCATGAGCGTGATGTACCCCAGCTCCTTCAGCGTGGTGAGGATGTACTCTTTTTGCGCGGGGGAGACGCGCGCGTAGACCCACGTGTTCTGGACGAGTTGTTTCCATGCGGGTCGGTGGGCGAATTGCTTCATAGCGGCGCCCGTGATGCAGATATCGTAGTGGTTGAAGAGCGAGGGGTCTAGAGGCTCGTTCGGGTCGACGGGTATAACCTTGGTCTCATCGACCGTGCGCCAGGTAAGATCACCCTCATGCGCGGGATTCTCCTTCAAATCCAGGATCAGCGCCTCGCGGTCAACGATCTCGACGTCCCGGGCAACATGTACCGCCGTTAGCGGGTTGTCTCCAGTTATCATGATGCACTGCGAAAACGAAAAACATTACATTGAGATGATTCCCCCAAAACAAACAACGAAAAAAACTCACCCGGTGCGACGAATCCGCCAACATCTGCAGCGTCTCAACCGCATCCGCCTTCAGCGGGCAATGGAACACCAAAAACCCAACAAAAACAAGCTGGCTCTCAACCGCATCCCGAGTCACCTTGTTAATCTACCAATCATCTCACTCGATCTTCTTTCAACAAACCAGAAACCTGAAAACACACCTTATCAACATTCATCGCCTCCATCTCCTTCATCGCAAGCGCCAGCACCCGACTCCCCTTCCGTGTAAAATACTTATACGTCTCATCATAATGCGCCGGCACACTCGCAAGCATGGCCTTAATCGTCTCCGGCGCGCCCTTAACCGCCGCAATCGTCTTCCCCCCGGGCAAATTCGACAGCGTCGACATGCGTTTGAGCGCGGAGGAAAACTGGAACCGCCTACGGATGGACAACTGCGTTTTGTGCGGCGCGTTGCCGTTTGCGGGGGATACTTGTTCGCCTTATACGAAGTTCAGAACTGAAGTCGAAATCCGGTAGGTAGAGTTTTTATCGCGCACCTTTCGACAAATTCCAATCCAACGCCTCCAGCGTAGTTTTTTCCATCGGGTCACCAACAATAGTGCCATCATCCAACCGTACGAGAGCGTGTGCAGCCGCAAGACACAAAGTCGTCTCCCTCGAAGTCTCCTTCACATTCACAAGCTTCCTCGGATCCTTCGGGCTGTGAATAATGTTCAATACGAAGAACGAACGACATGAATAACACAAACACGCACTTAACACCAACAACCCCCTCCAACACCAAATTCTCCGCCGTAATCGTCCCCGTCTTATCAAAACAACACACATCCACCCTCCCCGCAAACGGAATTCTAAACGGCTCCGTACAAAATATCGCAAACTTGCTCAACGCAACCAGCGACGCATTCACCGCCAACGACAGCTCCATAGGCAGCTCCGGCGGCACCACGCTCGTAATAATCAACACGCAATCCAACAGCAGCTTACTCTTCTTCAACTCCCGCTCAATCCCCTTGGTCCAGACATACCAGCTCGCAGCGATGGCGAAGATGAGGAGGAAGCCGATGAAGAGGAAGCTCTCGAGGTTGTTTGCTGAGACGCGTTCGGTGCTGAAGATCATGGTGCGCACGAGTTGGCCTTGGGCGGTGCCGAATCCCGTGCGGAGGACGACGCCGAGGCAACCTCCGTCGGGCGTGTTCAGGGGGGCAGCAATCCCATTTTGCGAAACCGCAGAAGCCTGCAGAACCTTAGTCCCGCTGAACAGCACCGCGTTTTTGTGCGCGCCGTCGACGTCCAATTTATCCGAGCCCTCCAGCAGCTGGATCGACTCTTTGAGCAATGGCGTGGACTCGCCTGAAAGCATCGCCTCATTGACAATGCACGTCCCATGCACCAACAGCACATCCGCCGGCACAATAAGCTCATTTTGCTTGGGCGCCACACTCACCACATCGCCAGGCAACAGCTTATCCGTCGGCACCTCAACCCACCTGCCGTCCCGATAACACTGAATGCCATATGGCACAACCGACATGGTGCGGAACTCCGTCAGCGTGCGCACGCGCTGCCACACGACCGTGCATTCGAACATGACGAGCATGAACAACGTGAACAAGCTGTAGTACCAGTACTCGTCGAGACACCAGAGCGCGACGCAGAATATCTGGAAGACGAAGAACGGCGCGGTGGCGTGCTCGCTGAAGAGCTCGGTGAAGGAGGGGATGGGGATGTTGAATTCATTGGGGCCGAACAGCGCGAGCTGGGTCGCGAGGTCGGCGGAGGGCAGCCCCTTGGGCTCGACGAAGGTGGAGAGCGGCGGTTGGGTCGAGGAGGGGTATGGGAGTCGGTGGAAGACGAGCGGTTTCAGCGTTTTTATAACGTACGTGTCGCGCTGATAGCTAAAAGTATACGTAGACGGGTCGGACTCGACTTTTTTGTCTATAGAAACGATGTCGCCTTTTCCGCGGTGCAAGTGGGGGACGATGCGAATGCAGTCGGCGTCTTTAATAGTTTTCGCAGAGTTTGTGGTGATCAATGCTCTTGCGGAGCCGCTCCATTTTGTTACGAGGAAACTGAGGGCATGGCTGGCACCGAGAGTGACGCAGGCCAGGAAAGTCCATTCTTCCGAGACGAGCCATTCGTCGTACTTGACATAGTAGGCGTATGCGAGCAGCGGGTAGAGGGACAGAAAGGGAATGGCGTAAAGATGTGCAATGAAGGGGAGGCGGACGTGGAGGCTGGCGCGCGCGATCTCGGGGGAGTCGACGGCGACGGTGACGGCCCTGTAAAGTGGTGAGTGAGGACACTGGCATAGACGGCGAGCGCGTACATGGGGTCTCGCAGAAGAAGGACGTGGACGCTCACGTGCTTTGCCGAATTTTCCGTCCGTTCTCTCTCTTGGCTTTTGTCATCTCTGTGAGGCGAGGCTCATAGCGGCAGTCTGTTTGAGTCGAATTACTCGTCCAAATCTTTCAATTCGCAATTGACGACGAGACCCATATCCTCGATGTACTCAGAATCTTAGGTCTGCCTTCATGGACCCCCTAACTATGGAATCGTCGGATTCACGCAAGTCGGCTAGTTGTCATGCTCTTGGCCGCTCTACACCTCTCTCAACCCCCCTCACATTCTACAATGACGGCCGGGCTTACTCACATCTTCCTCACCAATTTCGAGTGCATGGAACGCGGTACCCCCATTCCCGCTGCCTCTTCCAGCGGCTAGCTCAATGCATGTCAAGTCTAGATAGCCTGGAAAGCACTGTATGTATCTAGATAGGTGCACGGCTGTAGGGAAACTGGGAAGTCTCCTCAGTGGCCTCCTTCCGCGTTTTCGGTCTATGGCTAATCCATCTCGATTTTTGTCGGCCTGGCGCCCAGATAACCGTGCTCAATCTCACTCTACTCTATTCTACTCCGCCTTGCTAGAAGTCATTGACATTCTCGACAAAGGATCACAGGCCTGAGGCAGGGTCTAGCCAGGCTCTAACTGTAGCTGACCAGATGCCATAGACGGTCTTAGTTTAGACAGTTGCTGTGCGGGCCGAAGCTTCAAATATCCCGGCGGATTTACGACTCCCAAGTCGAGAGTACGATGTTGCCCGTCAATCTTTTTGTCCCAAAAGACTTAAAAATCGAGCTTGCACACTCCACAGCGAGTCAATATGCTCCGGCCATAACGCTGCACAAATTTCACGCCGGAGGTTCCCCCGACTGCGGACAAGTTCTATTTTATTAATCAACTCTAACTAGACCAACACATCGACCACAGTATCCTTAACATGAGCCTGGGGTGGAGGGCATCTATTGGAGTACCCAACCCAGCGATGATAGTATATAAAACCCATGCTGCGATTTCGTTCTAGCGAACGCAGTCAATCCCCTGTCAGATGAAAAACAAAGCCCTTCTGCTCTTACCTTAGGCGCAAGACCCTGCATATGGTTCCCGTATCGACGCAAAAACGCACCAGAGGACAAGCTCTCGCCTGCTATTGGTTCCGTCGTCGGTAGTCCATAGTCTACATAGTTGAGCATGATGTCGAATAGACCAATCGCAAGACAACATACCCGTCAATCGCGTATTCTGCCAAATCCAGTCCGTTTTATTGCACGCTTCCGCAAAGAAATTCACTGAAAAATTGGGTGGAAGGGTGTCTTTATATCCGCTTGCGAGAGCCGAATGTAATGTTTTGTGAAGACTGAGAGCACATCGCAGCGCTTTGGCGGCGCCTTCGCTACAGCAAGTTATCAGGTGACGAAACAACGATAACCACACCGAGTCTTACCCAAATACCGGATTTACTGGAGCATCATTAGCAATCGGTCGGGTGGGGGGGAATAAAAAACATACCCGTGATAACACTATCGCCCAAAGCGACGAAATTAGAGGGCAGATTCACCGCGCGGTGATACTGGACGTATGTCGTAGGAGCTGGGAGTCAAGAAAAAGCAACCGGTTTGTCCCGCACTACGAGATATACGACGGCGACCATACAACTCACGGACTTTGAGGGCAGACACGGAACCCTCATCTTGAATATCCTCCAGCATATCTAAAATCCCGAAGATCCACTCCGGAATCGGCTTCTTTGGCTTGAAGCTGCGAACGTACGCTTTCATCTCGGTGATATTCGTGGGCTGGGAGCGAGTGGAGCCGTAGTGGCCCGTGAAGGCACAGACTTCCAACGGACAAGGATTCCAGTCAGACGAAGTGATAAAAAAAAACACGGAAGAGAAAAAAATAAGCGTCAAACCAGACACTCACAATGCCCCCCATCCGCCCTCACCAACACGAACATCCCCTTCCCCGCCTTGATGCTTTCCTCACTCCCATCATCCATGTACGTGCATATCTGTTTCGCGTGCTTCAGGTGCGGCGGGAAGGGCAAACTGTCGTGGAATTCGGGGCGCAGGCGGAAGATGATGCTGGTGTAGCGGAGTTTTTGGTCGAGGCTGATTTTCAGTTGGTCTAGAGGTAGGGTGCCGTTGGGGTAGTTTTGAAGACTAGATGTAGGAGAGGGCGCGGAGTCGGGGAGGTAGCCGTATCCATGTCGTTGCAGCCATTTGAGACCTACGCGGGCGGGGCCGGTGCAGTCTGTGAGAAATATATCGGCTGATGAATATCCAAGCAACAAAAACGGGGATGAATACTATGTACCTGCTACAAGAGCCGCCTCGAACTCTTGTATCCCCGACTCCGTCCTGACGACCACTGTGCTCAGGCGCGAATGGTCTGTAGGGCTGGGCAAGACGTCCGTAACAGTGCCAGTAATATACTCGATGTTCGGATGCGCTATTTTGTCGAGGACGAGGCGTCTGTCTCGGTCCTCGTGAGTTCTGGTTGACATAGTTAGAGGAAAGGTAAAATGGCCGACCTGATTAAAGTTTCTGTGTAATCTCTAGTGTCCATTCAATCGACAGACCAATGGGGCAAGTCTCACCGGTGCCCGCGCGCCCTGCAAAGATCGCGAGGGGGAACCCCGACTCGCGATATGGACTGGGCGTGGGTATGGGGACGCCTGCGATAACGAAGGCAGGATCGCCCGGCATGATGCTGGGTATCAAGGGCTAGGTATGAGTAAAAGAAAAGAAAAGAAGAAACGCAGCGAAGGCAAAATACGAACGAAATTTCCGATCGCCGGCATTCTTCGTCGAGATCAGGGAACATGTGTTTCATGCCCTTGTATACGAAGGGTTGCGACACTAGAATTAATAGTATGATAACATTCAATGTCTGGGGAACTTGGAAGAGATGTGAAGGAGGCGCACTGTGTAAAGAGGCGAACTGCATGACTCGGGAACGTTGGCGAGTCTGCTTCCATCCGTCTACTCGACGGCCCTCCTCCGAAGCGACCCAGGGTTCAGCTTCCACGATGAGAACGCGTTCGAAATGATCATGGCAGACCCGCGCTGCAAACAGTCCCGCGATACTGTGGGCTCGAGTTTCATTTCATTTTGTCGTCGTTGGAGTTGTTGCGTAGGATTGCAAAGAAAGAATTCAAAAAACTGACCTTCCGCCGCAAATGACAGCAGTACCTGGGATCTTCTGCGCCGAGCTCCGACGTTTTGCGAGCAGGGGTAGTTCGAAAAGGCCGGAAGTCTTGCTGAGGAGGTGACGGCGGAGAAGGTGCCAGCCTTAGTCTCCCAGAGGCAGAGTAGACCAATTCCTTTCAACCTTCGTGTTACTCAGGATATTCCTTGATCTGACGTCTGCTTTCTGATGTGGGGGGCTTAGCGGTTGCCTTGGTTCAAACTCCGCTGATATCACGTGCTGACCACTCACGGCCAAACAACGATCGCGTTCTGCATCCCCCAAGCGCGTTTTGGACATGTATTTTGAGTTAAAAAGAACAGTATTATGCCTACCAACTATTAGATAGCACAATATCCAATTTTACCACTTTAACTCATCTCCCCGCCATTTTTCTCTCGTATCTGCCTTGCATCGTGTTCTGCAGAGTGACCCTGACCACAGACAGGTTTGAATTACTTCATAGAGCCCTGGGATGCTCTCTCCCTAGAATCACGCCGCTACTTCTAGTGGACAATGGTCCGATTCGACAGTATTTCGATGGGAATACACGATAGAGCAGATTTGGCGGAGCCTGGCATACAGAGTGAGACTCCTGATAGTATAAGTGCATTCAGAGACAGCGCTGGAGAGACATTTGAGGTTAACAAGAGAGTCTATAGATGCCAAAGTAGCAGATGGCATGGCACCGGAATACCGAGCATTTCAAGCAGCAGCCTGATGCAGAAACAGAGAGTAATGGACATAGACGAGTGAGAATGTATCCCATAAGCAATCAGCAACAAGAATGCAAGACGAGGGGGGCATGAATTGGAAGAACGAGGTGGATGTACCACAGGGCAGGATCAAAGCATATGTCGTCAATTGAGAGGCTGTTTTCCGTCGAATTGCTTAGATTTTCGAGAAGAGCTAGCCCGTAGCATGCATTCATGTACAGATAAGAGTATTTGTCCATACAATGAGAGACAGTGGAGAACGAGAATGAAAATGGCGAGGACGTGTGTTTTTGACGTTTCAAACCCCGCTTAGTGGCAGATCAGTCGGAGTTTGAAATGAGGCAACCGTTAAGCCCCACGCGTCAGAAAGCAGACGTCAGATAGGGATCCGTAGCTTGCGCAGGTTGGCTCACTCTCTGACTCTGCCTCTGGGAGACTAGCCAGCCTATCAGGAGCAGAAAATATATGCCGATCGGGATGGCGAGAAGAACGGCGGCGGCGCTGAGCCAGGAGAACATGAAGAAGAACTTGGAGAAGAAGAGGTCAAAAACTTGAAGAAGCTGAATATCCCCGTGAGCCCGTTTATCTACATATCATAGACGAATCGGGTCGTGAAGGCCGCGAAGCGGCGAAACGGTTCGTAAATTTGTCGTTGTCCCGGGTGACGATCCCGCGTCTGAGAAACACGTTCTCCATGCTTGGCGGTAAATCATAGGAGCTCGTTGTATTTTTGTCATTGTCGGAGTTGCCAATGTCAACCAAGGTGTGGCTTGAGGCCTTGAGGCCTGAGGTGGGCCTGAAACTGAATTGTTTTCAGATGTCGTAGAATCATTCTACTCATTTCCGTTATCCGATTGTGGGTCAGTCTCCTACCCAGCCTCACTTCCGAGTGTTGGGGAGTCACTGAGGGAGTAGATACACTGTGAATTCACTATGTGTAATATCAATTGACAAATTTGATCTTATTACTCCCGAACTTCAAACCCCCAACACTCTCCAGGGAGGCTGGCATAAAACAACTGTAAACAACATAGCCACCTGGGTGAACATTTTTTTGCGTTCGCCGGCTCGTCATCTGCCTCGACCATATAAAAAACGGGGGGAGCCTTCAAATGTGTTTCTGAGTCGCCTGGGATCTAGCACCCATTTCTGTGAGCCGCAAAATAGCGACAACGAATATTTTTCTGAAATGTGGCTATGTTGTTTACAGTTGTTTTATGCCAGCCTCCCTGGAGAGTGTTGGGAAAAATCCGTCATTTCAAGGGCTTCAAAACGTCCGGAAACGGCCTCTCCTAGCCAAGGGCTTCCCGATTGAGATGGTGATCGGCGGCCAGGGCTTCCGTTGAAAACCTACCTCTCAGACGCTTTTGCAAGCACTTAGGCGCGCGTTGGCGCTTAAGGTCCGTGTATGAGAAAATTGGTGACGCTCAAGCCGGCTATCAGCTTCGGAATCCCAACAAGTACACACGTCTACGGCACAGTGGTGCGCAACCCAACTCCGGCATATTCACTCGTACTACTCGTACCTGTGGACCATCTAGCCAGCGACTCGTCAAGTAACTATCTCAACCATGAAATACTGGATCGCGTACAGGTTTGCTTCCGCCACGTCTGCCAGTGATTCTTATGCATCCACCATACCTCGTACATCAAATTCGAACCGGCACGCCCTTCTGGTATTCACTTCGTTCACTCACCCTTGTTTAAATGCTGACTTTCTGAGTTTCAGATTGAGAACGGCGGCAATTCAGGTGCGAGGGCAAGAATATCGTCGGCGTGGTTGATTTTGAGTTAGCGTTGAGGGCGGCGGCGGCGGCGAGGCAAGCGCACAAAGCGGAGCATCAAAGGGACTCGGTAGCAGCGGGATTAGTGCTCAGTAACAGTTAGGTGGTGCTTGTGGATGTTGTCAGAGTGGTAATGATATTGGATTAATGATTTTTACTTGGGGCAACACGAATTAATCTAAGTACTACAAATCAAAACGAAGCTACATGTGCTGACTGGACGAGAAAGTGGTTTCGGTATCAGCAAGAGAGTCGATACGGAGGTAGGCAACACCGTCATGATTGACCATGAGGTTGTCGGGGATCTGGTCTGCTGCTGGGATAGCATAACCAGAGAAAAGTTTGAACAGTACCGCACCATTGACTGAGATGATTCGACCCGGCTGCTGGAGCATGAGTGAGAATGCTTCGTCCTCGACATTCAGGCTCCCATGATTCTGCTCAATCAGGACTTTCTCGTACAAGTCACGAATGGCCACGAGGAATAGAAGAGGATGGAATTCCGAACCCATGGTGAATATTCCAGTGGGTTGCGGCCACGGTGCTGAGTTGTCGTCAGTGCTCTTCTGCTTGAAGCCGTCAGAACAATGGCCCTTCTTGTGGTTTTCAGGCGCTTTGTTGGGGCCGGGGTACATGACTTTGTTGCAGCGCAAACAAGCAGCCACTTTGCGAGGCTGAAACAGTAGGATGAACAATTGTCGACTGGAACCTGATAATCAGTCACTTACCGATTTTCCCTCCGTTTTCCCACCTTCCGAGCTTGTCGATGGCTTGATAAGTTGAACGGCATAGCAATGCTCCTTCCAATATTCCACTTTGCCGCTAGTGCGAGCTGAAGAATAAATGTAATCATCGTCAGTGGTTTCACAACGGAGCTGCAAATGCAACCTACCAACAAAGTCGTTAGTTGCGATACGCTCGAGCACCATGCGTTCGATCTCCCCCAATTTACTGATAAGAGCACGCGGCGCCTTTGAAACCGCACCAGGTATCCCGTCCTTTTGAAGTAGCCGCTCATTGTATTTTCCAACAGCTTCCGCCCATTTCTTCGAAGTCATGTCGGACGCCTTCCATCCAAACTCCTTCCGCATATCCATGAACAAGAAGAATTCGGGCCCTCTGGCAATTTGAAGCGACTTGGGATTTGTCGTCGTTCCGGCCATGAATAATCTCTGGGAGCGTGTTAGGCGAGTAGCGGAGCCGGATGCATCAGGCAGAGGCAGAAGTTTGATGACTCGTGCGAGGGCGGGTTCGACCTGATGGCCCGAGGGATGCAATGGAACTGTTTGAGTTTGAGGCAGAGAAGTCGAAACTGTAGGTGCGGGTGCCGAGTTGAAGAACGGGTGGAGGGGCGTGTTGGATCGGGACGTATTGTTGATCTGTAATTGCCAGTATTTTAGATTTCACTGAACATTCGACCATAGAATACATACTGCGGTGTTGTCAGCAAGTCGTGACTTCTTGGGTTGCGGCGGTCCACTTGCATTCACATCCGCGACGTTAGTAGCCGATTTATTAGCGCTAACTGGGTTGTCGTCGTGGTCCGCAGACACCGACTCGGAGTGCTTGCGCTTCGCAGTGAGTTGTTGAGTATTGCGATCCTGTGGGAACTACGTTATGAATCGGTGCTATGGAGGAATTGATAGCTCACAGATGCTACAGATAATTGAGGAGTTTCAGGTTTCTGCAAGAGAGCGGGATCGATGCCAAACTCGGCGAGAATGACCTCAGGCTGTTGATCAGCCGAATTCTCGCCAAGTTCGATGAGGACCTTGGCCTCGTCCTCGTCCTCGCTCTTGATGGTGAGGAGTCCACCAAATGTGTCGCTGTGATTCGAAGAGACCAGACCAAACTTCTCGCCGCTTTGAATATTACGAAGAGTGGGCCGAATCAACGCAGATACATCCGATTGGGCCTTGGCCGCAGAGAGCTGAATACTGTTGAACAGGAAAGATGTCTGGTTCACCAGACGCGTATGATGTGAACCAAATGTGGAACAAACGAATGCGTGGCTGCCCGGCGTTCCCGGCTTACGCGAGGACGCGATACGAAGGTTACGCCGCAGAGCGAAGTCATGGCAAAGACCGTTCTGAAGCTCGATGCCGCTGGCAACAGCCCTCTGTAGACCATTCCAACCTTTATGCGAGCCTTCGATTCGGCTTCCATCAGACGCGATGTCCTGACGGTTACGCGACAGACATCCCTTGCGGAGATGCTTGAGCTGCGCTGCGTGAACCTAGCAGGTGGGTTAAATCACGAAAATTGATTGAGAGATGTGATTGGGACGTACCGCATGTGCAGCTGCAGACCATACCCCACCCATCCGTGAATACTTCTCATAAACCGCCACCATCTTCGTTTCTTGCTCCTCTTTCGACCAGTACTGTGCTGGTGCATCTTTCTCGGCCGATTTCTTGAGGACCGCGTTACGAATGTCGACTGCGACTGCTCCGCGTCGAGGATTTTGGGTGCCGTTGAGAATTGCAGCAAGATATCTGGAGTGAATTAGTTGACTGTGTTTGAACGAGTTAAGACACGTACCGCATCATGAAATGGTACACATCCAGACATATTTGAAGATCGGGCATCGCTTTACGCGCCTCCTTCTCAATCTTACAGCAGTCGTCAGAGACGAGCATTGAGGGTAGCTCAACACCGAGCTCCTCGCAGCGTTTTTTGATGCCTTCGAGAACTTCGAAGAGCTCAGCAGGTGATGCTGACTGGCAAAACCGCTAAGCAAAATATTTATCAGTGTACTATTACGATTCGTAGACTGTGACGCACCCAAGCGATGATCTCGTTGAGCTCGTTTATAATACTTAGGATTCCGCCTTTCATCAATTTGGTTCGAGTTTTTGTCGTGTCGACAACGGTCGCCTTTCCGGCTACTTTGAATGTATTGTCGGTGCTCAAACAGATACCTATGATTTGTATATTTTAGCAAGTCGGTTGACAGGTCTAGTCAATACGTACCTGGATTGAGATTTTTAAGGTATTCGGTTGACTCCTCGCTCCGAGTTCGGTCAATGAAACCCATGTAGATGTCTCGTATGAAGTCGTCAGTGATTGATGTGTCGTTATAGCCTTGTTCGGTGGGCGGCGAAATCGGACTGAATGTACGAGGGAATGTGAGAGTGCCTGGTTTGAAATTCTCTTCCTGATAAGCGCGAAGGAATTCTAGCGAGTATTCATGGTACTCGAGCAAATGAAGCTCTAATGGGTATTATGAGCAAATAGTTTGAACGTGTTCGCAGCCCGACATACGTTTAATATTTTCTGCAAGACCACCCGATGTTGTGGAGGGTCTGAACTCGACAATAATATCGAAAAGCTCGCGCGTAACAGCAGAGCGACTCGTGAAGTATGGAATCCCGCCTGCATAAGTTAAATGTCAGCAGAAGTTAAGGAAACAGCCAGGGAAAGAAAAGAAAGCAACAGAAGCACGCACGGGGAATCTCCCAATGTTCCCAGTTCTTCCAAAACACTTGGTTGGTCGTCACGAAACTACGGCTCTTTGTGCCCGTCCCACCGGAATCTGGAATGCAATCCTTGTGTCGCAGTTGATACCCCAGAGCTGTTTCCTCACGGCGTACACCATGAACTTCACGCGACCCGGTACCGTTCCACGAATCCCAGGCAACATCATCAGATCCGCAGTGCGGACACTTTGTGAGCAGCGGGTAGAAGAAAGGATGGACTATGTTGATGGGGCGGAGGTAGGCAATCTCTGGCCTAGTGCTGCCTCCTCGGCGGCGTACATCAATTAATGAAGGCGGAGTAAATCTCGGTCCGTAGATGGGAATAGAAGGCTTGAGTGTCTTTGGTTTGGGAACTGTATTCGAGTTTTTGGTCGTTCTAGTGGGGCGCGTCTCGGTGTAGAGGAATGCGACATATTCTGCGACGTGTGCTTCAAATTCTAATTGAGGCTGATACTGCGATTGTTTTTCTCTGTTTTTGGTCCACGATGCGACGCGTTTCGCTACCTGTAATGTGGCGAAGATAAGTGGCAGCCTCGGAAGGAGAAAGACCGCGCTGACATTTGCCTTGTACTCGTCTTCAAATTTCTTGCGCTTTCCGGGCTCGTGCGCAGCTACAAGAATTGCTAAAACCACGGGAGGATCAAAGGATGCCATGGATGAGGAGGACAAAGGCAAGGGAAGGAGGGAAAGGAGCTGTCTCACTCGCTTGTGGTCGTCGACCCTGCGCCGATCACCTTTGTCATTGATGGCGGGGTCGCACACAAGCTCTGGCACCGCTGAGCAGGTTGATGAAATGGAAATACCTAGATATAGCAGCAGGCGGCGGGCCGAGTCAACCCTCACGCGCTTTGGAAGCATCGAAATTTCGTGTTTTGAATATTATCTGAGTACAAACTATCATACGAAGAGCTGGAAAACAATGTCAGGTTCCAGCGGCAAAACACAAAGAGATTTTCGACCTACAAAGAACCACTTTTCCCTAAATAATAACAGCAGAAGAGTTGTCAATCACGCTGTTTCAGAACAAAGAAAACTAGGGCAGTAGAATCTGCTTTGCATTTGGGCGTTGGGCTTCACAGGGAGGAGATAGACAAAATGAGAGGATCTAGAGGTCAAGACAGCGGTCAGTACTGACGGATTGAGCCTCGTAGGTACTGCAAACAATCCTTTCGAATCCTCGACACTTTACGAGATCATAAGCGAAATGAATCGCTTATCATGGCGGCCAAAAACCGGCCAGAACGCGGCAGAGGGAGGACTCCGGGTACCCTCTCCCTACATTTGACAAGGTCAATTTTAGCACCGTGAATTCGACAAGGTAATTCAAAATCAATACTTACGACCCGAACCGACGACTTTCCGAGGGATTGCGAGGGATTGACACATGCAGATTCAAGTCGTCTCGTCACTATCCGAGCTGCTTTACAGCAGAGAAGATCAACAATGGACTGGGAGCCGTGGAGAATCATCACTACAACAAACTTTCAGCGAAGCAAGATATGAGAGAGAGAGAGAGAGGCAGGAAAAAGACAGCTTGGTCCCGGTTGAGAGTCTGAGACGGCCAGACATGAGGCAAATAGGGAGGAAATGGCAGATACTGAGGAATATACAGCGGAGAAAGGCTTGCTTGCTTACGACGATGGAAGAATTCAAAAACACAAATATAGCACATATTGGATAAATTGGATGGCTTGAACCAATGACGCGTCTAAACGAAGGTATTAAGCCCGAGAAATGTTGGCCCCGCCTCTTTTCGGGTCACTTTGACTTTTTGTCGCGTCGCTTGGGCCGCGGAAACATGCTCGAGTGTGTGTTACTGTCGAGAGTCTGTATATTGCTGAGAGAGACTTGTTGGGGCTACTTAGATCACTGAGTGCTTCCTGTATGCTGTCTGGTATCTTCTCTTCTTGCTTGCATGCGGGGCCTGGCCTGCTTCGAGTCTGCTTCGGTGGTGGGAGTTGGCTGGAGGTGATCAAGAGGTGATGATGGTGGTGCACACGGTGCACGTGCCTTCATTTGGTCTCGTCGGTCATTTTCGGTCTCTCGCTCATTTTCGGTCGCAATCGGTCGCAGCGTTGATGCCATCAAACCCTTGACACAGCGGGGTTGCCAGTGTTGAAAAACACTGGGGGTTTGAAGTTCGGGAGTAATAAGATCAAATTTGTCAATTGATATTACACATAGTGAATTCACAGTGTATCTACTCCCTCAGTGACTCCCCAACACTCGGAAGTGAGGCTGGGTAGGAGACTGATTGTGGGTCCTTTACGCTGACCGTCTGAGCACGTCGCGTTTTACGTTCGGTTTCCGAGGCTTCTCCCGCGGCCGTTGGTCCTGAGGCTGCTGCCAATAAACGCGTGACAGCGAGAGGAAGGAGGACAAATCTCTCTGACAGTGACATCGGAGTTCAAAAAGGAGAAAAAGAAAAATGACGCTTCACGTGATGTGACGCACTCGCGTTTGTGACAACTTCAAGCGTGCCTGGCTTTGACCAACTTGACCACATGCTGTCGAGGATTGCTAAACTTCCGAAGCTTCGACTATCCGACAGATTGCTAGGACTTGGGCTGTATATTCAGCTGGTGGTATCAGTCGACTTCCTTGGGTTTGCACCTGCAATCTGAAGCGACTTGGAGGCTGGTTTCCTGAAAGTGCCTCCTGAGATAACGCGACTCGGCTCGAACCATCCTAGGTCCGGAATCTACTGAAAGGTAACCTCAGGAATGAATTTCTGACATTTTAGGACCCCGAAATGGCATTGATTCAATTTCTGGCCTAATTTGTACTATACAAAACAACTGAGACATCCTATCTCTTGTTTGCGTCATACGGACTTGACCGCTCTTTCCTCCGCCGCCGCCATCCAGCTCATAGCTTCGATCTCGCTCTTTTGTTGTCGACTCAAACGATCGGTTCCTATTATTCCTGGAAGAGAATGCGTTCAATAAATCAACCCTGTTAACACGCTAGTTTAAAAAGCAAAAGCCCGCTGGGTTCTAGGTAGCGAAGTCCTCCACTGCCGACTCAGTCTTTGCCCAGTAATGTCTACCACCCCCGAAGATGTGAAGCTGCTGCTTGGCCCCATATACGTTGGGACTATCGTGAGCACCTTTTCGCTAGGCGTTCTCGCATTCTGTTTTATTGATTATTCGAATCAGCTCAGCACCGGTCTATTCGGCATATGCGCTGCACAGTTCACAAACTACTTTGTCTCCGTCCGCAGACATTCAGATTCGCCGACCATCCAGTTCGTCGTTTCGTTGTCCCCACACTCCCGCTCGATATACTAATAATGTGATGAAATCCCACAGCGCCCTCGTCTTATGGGAATTCTTCCTCAGCATTTTCTGCGCAATTGTTTCTGTATACTTCGTATGGCTCTACCTCGTCGAGAACTACTTCAACCCAGCTTTCTTGGCCTCTGCACCTTGGCCACTCACCGCAGTTCCCATGCTTTCTGGATTGTAAGTTTTACACCTTCTTATGGATGTCTATCTTGTGTTTCCTTACCGCAATATGCAGATCAGCGTGCCCCGTCCAGATATTCATGGCGTATCGAGTACTGCGCCTGTCAAATTCCCGCTTTTTATTCGTTCTACTGTTGTCGCTCACGATAGCCAATGTTCGTCGCAAATTTCCGTCCCTCTTTGCAGAGCTCAATCTGATTGTAGGGAGGCATTGCGTTCGCAACAAGCGTCCTCGCTTTTGGGCTGACGTACGAAATTCTATCTTCCTTCCTCCCTCATCAATTGAACGAACCCAGCTTCGATGAAGGCTCGCGCCTCACTCCAGTAGCCGATTCGTGGTTAGCCATCACTGTAACCAACGACTTGGCCGTCACGTATGTTTTCCCTGTTTAACCATCTTCTGCATCGGAGTAATCCGTATCATTTCAGCTTGCTTCTCATCTACTACCTCCATAAAAGTCGAACCGGGTTCAACAGTTAGTGTCTTCCTGTCTTCCGGCATGCTACTTCGGCTTACCGTTTGTCAAGAAACGGATACCGTGATCGCTCGTCTCATTCGGTCCGCGCTTGAGAGCGCAGCGTTTGCGACATTTTTTTCGGTGCGCCGAGTGCTATCTGTTCATCTACCCGTTTTTACCAATGAACGTAGATCATGGTCCTGGTCATGTTTGTGAGTGGTTTTTCCTTTGGCCTCACAATGGTCCTCAACTTTATTTCAGACGGTGTTCCCGCGGACAGGCTTCCATCTCATGTTTTCGCAACCAATGGGTCGTATATATACGTGAGTTTCAAGATCTCCTCCGTCGTACTTATATTCATGGTCGCATTCTCTCATAGGAGCACTCTATTATCGGTACGAACCTCACCCTTCACCCCGGAACTTTACACTCATCGCAACAGACTCTAAACGGACGAGAAGCTCTCCGCCACGACCTGCGCGGTACATACGACTTGGGTGAGACCGTGAATGTCGAGCGATTCAACTTAAGGCCCGTTCGTGTCTTCATTCAAGCGCCTTCTACTACATTTTTCCCTGATCAAATGTCCAGACAAACAACCGGGACACCGCCGTCGCCGTGAAAATCACCGTCGAGAATCAGACTGACGAGGGAAGTAATAGGTTCGAACACAAGTCCACTGGCAGCGGTTCGGCAGTGTAGTGTAGGAAAACACAAGATTATCTTCGCGCCTATACCTAATCACACCGGAACCTTTCTCTACGCTATTGAACAACAACAATAATGTGATATATTACAAGTCAATATAAGTCCTCGTCATGCATTGTATATCGATCTACACTACCCAACAAAGTACAAAAATCTAACTACCTTCCATCCGCGCCGCCGAGCACACCCTCAGTCAACCTTTCCCTCCACGCACTTCCCTTCCCCTTCATCACATCGCTCCCCCGCACCTTCCGCTGCACCACAACGCTCGGAACCACCGAAAACGCGTTCAGCCTTTTACTCTGCACGAGCCACGCGAGCGCGTGGTCGATCGCGCGCGAATATGCAAAGGGTGGGTAGGTTAGATCGCGAAGGAGGCGCTGGGCGCCGGATGGTGAGAGGGCGTAGGCATGCGTGCAGAGCGGGGCGTGCGAGGGATGGAGGGTGTTGAGCGGCGCTGGCAACGAAGATCCAGATGACTCCAAAGGGGGGAAGTACGATTCGTTCGACCAGCAGTGTCCTGCCAAGAAAATTATTATTCTAGATGTTCTTCAACGCCAGCACTCACCCAAGAACACGATATCCCAATCCGCCGGGAGGAGATCCCAGACGGAAGCTAATCGCTCGTGGATATCCACCTCCATGTCGACGTCGTCTTCCATGATGAGTGCCGGCGCTTGGTCTGGCTGCGTTGAGGCAAGTCGGATGACAGAGAGATGAGAATGCCAACATGCGATCCGACTTGGGGAGAGAATTTTGTATGCAGGGAGTTGAGGCGAGTAAGGAATGAGGGTAAAGTTTTCTGTCGCGCATGTCAAGGGCTCCAGATCCAAGTCAATACTAGAGGTTTCGTCGTTGGAGGAGGATTCTTGAAGCTGAGTTGAAATATTGGTGCGATTTGCATCTGGCCATTCGAACGGGAGCGTAACAGCCGTCGAGTTGTCTTTCACTTTCAGTGCGTTTTGACGAAGGAACCGAACTCCAGCCAAGATCTGATCGACGAGCGAGCTATTCGAATGCTCAGCAGCAAAATAGCTCCACTGGACACCAAGGTGGGTGCGCAGGACCTCCATGTCGTTGAAGCGGTCCGTCCGACGAGGAAGAGAGATGACGTATGTTCGCGAGGTGATGGGTAGAATCCGGGAGTCCTGCTGAAGCCAAAGACTTTGAGAGAGCGACTTTCGAAATTGATTGAGCCGGGAGGAGAGCGGGATTGGATTGAACGAGTTAAGATGAGAGAGAATGAAGAGAAGGGTGATCAGGATGCATATGAGAGTCGCGTAGAGCTGGGGTAGTGCGGGCGACATGGACGTTGAGAACAAGAAGTGTTGATAATCGTTACAGGGTATCATTCATTACAGCGTAAAATATCATCCCAACCCTTCCGAAACCCAACGGCCCCGCGCGGAAACGCCGCCCGCATAGACGCTATCCAAAGCCAGACGACGCAGGGCATTCCCTTCCTACATGACGGCGTCAACAGGTACAGGAAAAATCATCCTCGTCAGTTCTCATTACTCTGTAGGCGTAAAAAATGTCATAAGTATAAGATAAATAAATCCGTGTCCCACCAATCCAGAGGCTACCTCGCCCCGGCCTTCACCTGCACATCCTTCCAGAAATCACCCCACCCGCCTGCCTTGTACTCCTCCTTTGGCGATCCAGGCGCAGGCATCCCGTCCCTCGGCTTGTCGCCAAACGCATCCTTCTGCGCCACCGCTATTCGGTCGAGGGCTTTGATGAGTGAGGGCGTTGCGGGTACTGCGCCAAGAGGTGGAGATTTATTACTCGACGGGTTGACGGCGGTGCGTTGGGATGCTGTTGATGAGAGATGCCGCTTCATGAACCCAGGACTCCATTCCTTGTCTTTGTTATTTGGATCCTTGGCAGCGGTCACGACATCTTCCTCAAAGTCAGAATACTCCGGGGCCTCGTCCTTTCCCCACTTCGTCTTCTTCTTGATCCTCCCCATCTCCCTCTCAAAATCAAGCGGGTCTCTGGCGGAATCGTCGTCGACGAGCGTGTCATTTGTCGACGCCATGGACATCTTCTGCTTCAACCACGGTCGCGGAGCCTTGGTCGGGCTCAAAGGGCTAAGTGGGTCATCTTCCTCGTCAGAAGAGGTCAACCCTCCGTCCTCGCCAATGGGCCGGAATTTCACGGCAGCGCCGCGCTTCTTACCTCCCATGCGAGCTTGAAATCGTTCGTTCCTTACGGAGCGACCTTTCTTTAGAAAGCCCGGGCTTTGCTGAAATTCGTAGGAAGAGTCATTCGTGCGGAGTTTAACATCATCGCCGTCCTCGTCTGGGAACAGGATATCTTTGGGGCCTTTGGAAGCAGCTGGGCGTGAGCCGAAGAGACGATCCCACGCTGAGGTTGCGGGTGTGAATATGCCTGCACGATCCGCGGCATTGGGAAGACTTGAGGCGTAGTGAGCCAGGTAGCTGTCCCATTTCTGTTGTAAGCTATTCAGCAGATGTTTGAAACTAAGAAGAAGAAGACGCGCCTCGTCTGGACATTCCCCAAATTTGCGTCGCAAAAACCAATCGCAGGCTATCCCTGCGACTAAGAACAAGCAGAAGCCTGCGCTGAGGCCTTTCTCTCGGCCGGTCCCCCAAATATCGACAGGACTAACGGATTGCCAGAGGCGCTCCCAGACGTTTGCCCACTCGGGGATGTGGGCAAGAAGAGCGATGGAAAGGACGAGGCCGAAGGCGCCTGTTGAGGCAGAGGAGAAGCGGACTGCCCAGTGTTGGACGGTGGGGATGGGGAGCAGAACGAGGAGAGTGCTGGTGGCTCCAAAGATGGCGGTTACTATTACACGGGCCAGAACGGGCGGGTGGACGAAGACGGAGACGGCGAGCCCGAAGAGGGTGCTTGACAAAGTCGTGAGTTGTGGCCAAAGCGATGATATATATAAAGCAGAGCACTCACCCGCCTGATATGCCAACGAATGTGAGGGCACAGTAACGCCATCTTCCAGCGAGGAATGTGGTGATGAGGGAAGACAACAGCCAGACGACGACGAAGGTCTTTGAGTTGAGTGGGGCAGACGAAGACTTTGCAGGGATCATGAGGGAGAGGAATGTCGACAGGTGTACTACAGTAGGGCATTGAGATTTAGATTGTATATGGTATGAGTGTACGCACCGCCGAAAGCGTATCCTGCAGCAAGTCCCCCCACACCTCCTTCAAGCAGAAACAATATGCGCTTCTTTTGCTCGAATGCGCCGGGTAGAACGCCATAGCGCTCAGCTGGGAACGAACGAGAGCGATCGAGGGTGAGGAATGCGCCGGCAAAGGTGAGAAGGATAGAAAGCAGAAGTAACGGGAGAGAATATGCAAGGAGATAAGAAGTAGATGGGAGCAGAGTCGTTAGGGTCGTTAGTGTGTCGTTGGAGGCCATGGCGGTGAGTGAGCGGTGAGGTGTGAGTGGACGACGGGGAGTGCAGCAGAGCACACTGAGCAGTGAGCGCACTTTGGCTGATATGGCGCGAGTCGAAGTCCAATACTGATCCAATCAATAATGCATCCCCAAACAACCGCTATGCACCCCGTTTAGGCAATTTCCTTTTTGTGAGCGAAGATGGAGCCCTCAGAACAGTTCAGGTACTTGCTCGGAATACGGAGTATGTCATCTCACATGATGCATTTGGCAAAGATCACGCCTTACAAACCTTTCGAACTCTCCGACATCGCGTCCGAGGAGGCTGAAGACGAATTTCCTTCCTTCCAGCCGCATAACCTCACTACTTACTCAGATTTTCCGCCACGCACATGAGAAGAAAATTCTAATTTCTAAGAGCCGTTCTCAAGTCATGGACAGTCTGGGCGTCGATGGGGTGGGTCAGTGCAGTGGACGGACGGGTACGGACGGCAGGGTGTCGTCTTTCGCGTTTTTTTTGCCGAAAATGGATGGAATGGACGGGTTAGAGCCCCGGGCCCGAAAACGAGTGTCACCTAGACGCTTCGCCACACTACAACGCCTTACACCTCAACGCTGCCTCACCCCAACATTGGCTGACATATGCAACTCGACGATTGACCGCCAATCATGAAGAATGTGTTTCTCATGCTACCTCCCGACCTACCGACCTACCGACCTACATACCTCAGACGGGGGATCGTCACCGGAGACAACGACACTTGCTGTAATTTACGAACCATTTCGCGGCCTTATAAACGGGTTGGACGCACACCGGGACGTTGTTTTCGACCTCTTCTTCATGCTCCACTGGTTCAGCGTCCTTCTCGCCATCCCGATTGGGGTATATCTTTTGCTCCTGATAGGCTGGCACCTTCTCCGCCGTCATCTCCTCAGCAAGACTTCCGGCGTCCTCGAGCTACCCTTACTCGCTAAGAGTCGGAGTTCGGCGCAAAAGATCTCAGGCACTGCTGTCGTCTGTGGCGGAAGGTCGGTATCTCAACCATACGCAAATTCGGCGATAAAATGAACTTTGAACCCCCAGTATCGCGGGACTATTCGCCGCGCGGGTCTGCCATGATCACTTTGAACGTGTTCTCATCGTCGAAGCTGAACCCTGGGTCGCTTCGGAGGAGGGCCGTCGAGTAGACGGATGGAAGCAGACTCGCCAACGCTCCCGAGTCATGCAGTTCACTTCTCTACATAGTGCGCCGCCCTCACATTTTTTCCCAAGTACGCACGACATTGAATGACTACCAATTATTATTCTAGTGTCGCAAGCCTTTGTATACAGGGCTATGAAATACATGTTCCCTGATCTCGAGGAAGAATGTCGGCGGTCGGAAATTTCGTTCGTATTTTGCCTCCGCCGTGTTCCTTCATCCCCAACCCTTGATACTTAGAATCATGCCGGCCGATCCTGCCTTCGTCGTTTCGGGCGTGCCGATCCCCATGCCCAGCCCATATCGCGAGTCGGGGTTCCCTTTAGCGATGTTTGCGAGCCGCATGGGCACCGGTGAGACTTTTCCAACCGACGCCTCGATAACAAACGAATGCTTAAATTTACACAGAAACTTTGATCAGGTTGGCCATTCCACCTTTCCTTTGTGTCAACCAGAGCTCACGAGGACCGTGATTAGACGTCTCGTTCTAGACAAAACAGCGCATCCGAACATCGAGTATATTACCGGCACTGTTACGGACGTCTTGCCTAGCCCTACAGACCATTCACGCTTAAGCACAGTGGTCGTTAGGACGGTATCGGGGATACAAGAGTTCGAGGCCGCTCTTGTAGCAGGTAATATCAATCTTTCGTTGCTCAGATATTCACCAGCCGATTACACTTTTTATAGACTGCACCGGTCCTGCCCGTGTAGGACTCAAATGGCTCCAACGACATGGATACGGCTACCTCGACTCGGCACCCTCTTCTGGTTCTCAAAAATACCCCCACGGTACCCTACCTCTAGACCAACTAAAAATCAGCCTCGACCAGAAACTGCGCTACACCAGCATCCTCTTCCGCCTCCGCCCTGAATTCCACGACAGTTTGCCCTTGCCGTCGCATCTGAAGAACTTGAAAAAAATATGCACCTATATTGATGATGGGAGTGAGGAGAGCCTCAAGGTGGGCAAGGGGATGTTTGTGTTGGTCAGGGGAGATGGGGGGCATCGTGAGTGTGTTTTCCGACACTTTATTTTCTCTTCCCCGTTGTGTTTTTATCATTCGGTCTGATTGGAATTTCGTTCGTTCAAAGTCTGTGCCTTTACGGGTCACTACGGCTCCGTTCGGTCTCAGCCTACGAATATCACCGAGATGAAGGACTATGTCCGGAGCTTCAAGCCAAAGGAGCCGATTCCGGAGTGGATTTTCGGGATTTTAGATATGCTGGAAGATATTCAAGATGAAGGTTCCGTGTCTGCCCTGAAAATCCGTGAGTAGTTGGGTCGCCGTATATCTCGTACGGGACAAACCGGGTCCTTTTATTACTTCTAGCTCCTACTACAAACATCCAGTATCACCGGGCGGTGAATCTGCCCTCTAATTTCGTCGCTTTGGGTGATAGCGTTATCACGGGTATGTTTTCTATTCCCTCCCTGCGTGAACAAATACTGATGATGCGCCAGTAAACCCGGTTTATGGGTGAGACTCGGAGTGGTTATCGTTGTTTTGACACCTATATTCATTTGTCGTAGCGAAGGCACCGCAAAAGCACTGCGCTGCGTCCTCAGTCTTCACAAAACATTACATTCGGCTCTATCAAGCGGAGTCAAAGACACCCTCCCCCCTGATTTTTCAGTGAAATTTTTCGCGGAAGCGCATGGTAAAACGGACTGGATGTGGCAGAGTACGCGATTGGCGGGTATGTTGTCTTGCGACTCGTCTTTCGGTATGATGCTGAACCCGCTCCATGTTATGCAGACTATGGACTACCGACAACGGAACCCATAGTGGGCGAGAAGTTGTCGTCTGGAGCGTTTTGGCGTCGATACGGGAACCATATGCAGGCTCTTGCACCCAAGGTAAGTGCAGAAGGCATTTTTTTTCACATGATTGACTGCGTTGGCTAGAATGAACTCGCAGCATGGGTCTTTTATACCATGCTGGCTGGGCTCGGAACTCCGATTGACGCACTGCACCCCAGACTCATGTTAAGGGTTCTGTGGTCAATGTGTTGGTCTAGTTAGAACTGATTCAATAAAATATAACTTAGAGTTGCTCGATAAATCAGAACGGGTACAATTTTGGGTCGTCGGAGGATTCTCTCGGGCTATCCCGATCTTGAAAAGTAGAAAAAAAAATCAAACCAAAAGAGCCAGACACTCTCGACCTGGGAGTCGAACCCAGCTTTCGCGCGTCGAAGAATGGGTTCAACTCCCAGACCATGACAGGCGCGTGTACTCAACCGATATACTAGTCGAGATGTGTTAGGGTCTCCCCAATAGAGATTATATCCTACCTGGAGGGCTCAAGCTGATCTCGATGCCCCTCCACGCGGGTATTTTTTTACGCGATTCCGTGCACGATCGATGTTCTGACCTTCTAAGCATGAGACCTCTCTCGTCGCGGTACCGGTTATGCTCGGCTTTCCTTGGAACTCTGCGACTATTTTGCACGCACCCCGGCCCACCCATAGTCGCCACACGGGTCTTTGAGGAGGAATTCGGGAAAGGACTTGTTGAGTGGACTCACGATCAACGGGGTCAACTAGGGTTCGGAAAGGAATGGAAGGGATGACGAAAATCTGGGCGTCAACTGACTCTTTTCGGGAACGGGAGCTTGAAATAGCAGGATCCGTGTCCAGCCAATCACAAGCTTTCATTTTGGAAGGATTGGATAGCGTGATGTGGGGTAATTAGTCCTCTATATAAGCCCCAGCTCGCGAATTCTTCTTTCCCTACTTCCACCATGCCCTCCCAACAAGTCTTCAACTCCGGCGCCGAGTCCCAGCACTACACCACCTCAAACGGTGCCGCCGTCTCCGAGCCCTATGCCTCTCAGCGCGTAGGCCTGCTTGGCCCACTCTTGCTGCAGGACTTTCACCTCATCGACAGTCTAGCGCACTTTGACCGTTAGTTTCTCTCTCGATTCCATATCTCTTCTCATCCTTATCGCTTTCTTTCTCAGGCGAGAGAATTCCGGAGCGTGTGGTACGCACAACCGCTTTCCCAGTCCCGATTGTATTCTCAATCTCTCCCAGGTCCATGCCAAGGGTGCAGGTGCCCACGGTTACTTCGAGGTCACTGAGGACCTCACCGACCTCACCGATAACCCCCTCCTCGCCAGCAAGGGTAAGAAAGTAAAGGCTACCGTCCGCTTCTCCACCGTTGGTGGTGAATCCGGTTCCGCCGACACTGCTCGCGACCCCCGTGGTTTCGCTATCAAGCTGAGAACCGAGGAGGGTAACTGGGATTGGGTATTCAACAACACCCCCGTCTTCTTCATCCGCGACGCCGCAAAGTTCCCCCACTTCATCCACACCCAGAAACGCGATCCTCAGACTCATCTCAAAGATCCCACCATGTTCTGGGTCAGTATCCACATCCCGCTTTCCCAAGATCCGTCTTCTGACCCTTCGATCTCAAATCTAGGATTACCTAGGCCAGAACCCAGAATCTATCCACCAGATCATGATTCTTTTCAGTGACCGCGGTACCCCCGATGGCTTCCACCAGATGCACGGCTATTCCGGCCACACCTTCAAGTGGTTCAAGAAAGACGGCTCTTTCGTCTACACCCAACTCCACCTCCGCGTCCAGGGCGGCTTCAAGGCCCTCAACAACGAAGAGGCAGGCAAGCTCGCCGGCTCCAACCCCGACTACGGCACCGAGAACCTCTTCAACACCATCGAGGCCGGCAAATTCCCCACCTGGGACGTCTACGTCCAAACCATGACCCCCTCCCAGGCCGAACAATTCCGCTACAACATCCTCGACCTCACCAAAGTCTGGCCCCACGCCGACTTCCCCCTCCGCCCCGTAGGCAAACTCGTCCTCGACGAGAACCCGCAGAACTACTTCGCCGAGATCGAGCAGGCCGCCTTCTCCCCGTCGCATCTCGTGCCCTACATCGAGGCGAGCGCCGACCCCGTCCTGCAGTCGCGGCTGTTCTCGTACCCGGACACCCACCGCCACCGTCTGGGAACGAACTACCAGCAGCTGCCCGTCAACGCCCCGATTGTCCCGGTAGCGAACTTCCAGCGCGACGGGCCGCAGACGTTCGTCTCGCAGGGTGCGCGTCCGAACTACCAGAGCTCGATTGCGCCGCTGCAGTATAAGGGCGCTCCCGGCACGCTTGAGGGCGGTGCGAACGACTACGAGCGGCAGGCGAAGCACGAGACGTTTGTGGGCGCGGCGTTCCGCGACCTCAGCTTTGTCACCGAACGTACGTTTGCCTTCCTTTAATTATCATTGATATAGATTCTAACGAGATCCCGACGACAGTTGACTTCGAGCAGCCGCGCGCGATGTGGACCAAGGTCTGGAACGACCAGCAGCGGGAGGCCTACGTGCAGAACGTCGCCGGCCACTTTGGTGGCGTCAAAAGCGATGAGGTCAAGGCTCGTCAGCGTACGTCTTTTCTTCGCACTTTTCTTTCTTTTCTACCTCGTATCATCATAATGCTAACTGTTACTCTCTTTCTTCAGTCTCGGTATGGGCCGCCGTCGACCAATCGCTCTCGGACCGCATCGCCAAGGCCATCGGCCACCCAACGGTCAAACCCCTCCAGGTCAGGTCCGCCAGCGAGGCCATCAAGTTCCGCGCGAATGTTGGTGCGCATCTTGCTCAGAAGTAAGCCTGGTAGTGTTGCGGACGCTGCGTGCTCGGGTTAAAGGCTCTTCGGTGGTGTCGTTGTAAGTATAAGTAAGTAAGTTGAGACGAAAAGGCATGATTGTTGTATGTATGTTGTATGAACAAAAGCACCAACGTTGTAGCATCTCTCGGAAGTGGAAATATCATCCCCTCAGTCAAGTAGAGTTGCAGGTTGGAAGATGTGAGATGTACCTTCCGATCTGATTTGGTTGCGACTCTTCCGTGGCTAATAACTCCTCGTTGAAACTTGCTGTTAATTTGCTTTTTTCGTGAGCTGGACTGTGTCGCTATGGCTTTCACTCAGAACGAGTTCTCATATTTTCCCCATTGATCAACCCTGTTAACACAAAGTCCAGAAAAGTCGTTTCAAAGAAAGAAGAAACTGAGGATTTTTCTCTCTGGAGGTCTCAAAACGAAGCTGAATCGAAGGCGAATGCAAGCATTCGAAGTGTTCAAAGAGATCGGACATGCATGGAATTATATGATATTATTGCAAGTGTCTAGGCACAAGTTTGTAATATAGAGCATGTAGAGTGATTAGCATAGAGCATGTAAGTAGTAAAGCGAAAACATAAAGCAAAGCAATTATCACAAAAAAAAGAGATCATCTCAGGCAACCACAGCAACAGTGAGAGGCCTGATCTGCCTCGGGTGAATACGCACACGGCTGACATTCACCGGAGTCGCACGAGGTTCGACAGCCAACTTCCCCTCAGCTGAAGGCTGCGCAGCCGCTGCTGCATCCCCACCACTTCCGCCACCCGCGTTGTCTTTACTATCTCCACTCCCACTAGCGCCGCCAGAGTTATTGATGGCGTTGGAGTTGTTGTTACCAGTGGAATCGGGACTAGAGCCGCTCCCCGACTTGGTATCGTTGTTGGAGCTGGCCCCACCGCCCGAATTGTTGTTATTCGAGTTGTTGTTATTGACCGAATTGTTGTTCGTGTCTCCACCACCCGAGTTGGAGACCGAGATGGAACCAACGTCCGAATTATTGTTGTTGTTCGAGTTGTTGCTGCCATCCGAATTATTGTTATTGTTAGAGTTGTTGTTGGGATTATTGTCTTCATTGTTATTGTTGATGACAATGGTTGTAGCCTCAACTGTAGTAGTCGTGGAGGACGTAGTGGTAGTAGTCGTGGTGGGCGGCTCCGTCGTCATCGGAGTCGTGGTAGTGAGCGACGTGGCGGTGGGAGTGTCGGTTATATTAGTGGTCTCCTCCGCCGTGGACGTGTGAGTAGCCGTGGGCTCCGTTTGCTCGGTCATCACCGTCTGGGCAGTGGTCGAATCAGTTGTCGACGTGCGGGTAGTGATTTCCTCAGTCGTCGACGAAGTCGTCGTCGCCTCGGTGGTGGACGTAGTGGTTGGCGTGGGGGAAATTGTCGACTCGGTAGATGAAGAAGCCTCGACAGTCGATGTGGTGGTGGACGTACGATCCTCTGAGGTTGACGAGGTAGTGGGCGCCATTTCCGACGAAGTAAGGAGCGTCGACGAGGTTGTAGGAGTTGTCGACGTCGTAGTACTCGTAGATGAAGTTTGCGGCGTCGCCGACGACATCACTGCAGTCGTAGATAAAGTCTGCAGCGTTGTCGTACTGGTGGCAGTCGACGACGCAGCTGCTGGAACCGCGGACGACGAAGCGACGATGTTGGAGCTAGTCGTACTTGAACGCGCCGGTGCGGGTACTGCGAAGGGTGCAAAAGCGGGACGAACGGACGACGATGCCGCTGCGGCCGGGCCAGAAGAGCTGGCACGAGGCGCGCTGGATGAGGCAGCGGGAGCGGCACTGCTTGAGGCGGCTGGTGCGGAAGAGCTGGCGCGCGGTGCACTAGAGAAAGCTGCGGGTATAGAGGAACTAGCGCGAGGCGCGCTGGATGAGGCGACTACTATGGAAGAGCTGGCACGCAAAGCTGAAGAGCTGGAGCGGGCGACGGCGCTAGATGATGCCACAACGCTGCTCGAGTTGGGTGCAGAGGAAGAGGCGGCGGCGCTGCTTGAACGAGCCGCTGATGAAAATACTGCGGGGACAGACGAGCTGGACCGGAAAGCGTTGGAAGATGCGGCAACACTGCTGGAAGAAGGAATAGCTGACGAAGGAGGGGAACTTGAGCGAGCGGCACTGGAAGATGTCACTGCGCTGCTTGAACGAGCGGAAGATGAAGAGACCGCTGGAACTGAAGAACTGGAACGACCAGCGCTGGAAGACACAACTATGCTACTAGAGTGCGGGACGGAAGACGAAGGAGCACTGCTGGAGCGCGCTGAAGAGGAGGAAACCGCGCTGCTCGAGCGAACAACGCTGGACGACGCTGCCCTACTGGACTGGATATCCGATGAAGAAGCAGAGCTGCTTTGGAGCACAGAAGAGGACGGGCCACCACTGATGCTGGGACGGGCCGAGGATGATTGCACAGCGGATCGTGCAGCAGACGACAATGAGCTGCTAGCCCGAGCCGATGAAGATGGCACAGAACTGCTTGACGGAGCGGCGGAGCTGCTTGAACGCGTAGACGAAGACTGTGCAGCACTGCTTGACCGAATTGACGATGGAATGGCGCTGCTCGAAAGAATGGAAGAACTGCTGGGACGAGCGGAAGAGGAAGGTGCAGAACTGCTGCCAGAGCGCATCGAAGAAGATGCAGAGACGCTGCTTGACCGGACTGCAGAGGAGGATACAGAACTAGCCCGGGCCGAAGACGATGCGGAGGCACTGCTCGGGCGAAGTGATGACGAAGGAACGGAGCTGCTAACCCGTGCCGAGGAAGACGGGATAGATGAGCTGCTGAGGCGGGCGGACGAGGAAGGGGCACCGCGAACGGAGGAAGAAGGTGTGGCACTGCTTGATCGTATAGCAGACGAAGACGCGGAGCTTGCCCGTGCCGAAGAGGATACGGCAATGCTGCTCGAGCGAATTGAAGATGCAGAGCTGCTGGGACGCGCTGAAGACGACATGGCGCTGCTGACTCGAATCGAAGAAGATTGAGCGGCGCTGCTCGAGCGAATGGATGAAACAGAACTGCTTGGCCGCACGGATGAAGACTGGACGCTGCTAGAACGCACAGCAGATGAAGAATCTGCGCTGCTGGAACGCGCGGCCGAGGATGCAGAGCTAACGTGAGCTGCAGAAGAAACAACGCTGCTAGAGCGTACACTCGACGAGCTCAAACGCGCCGAGGAAGATTGAGCAGTTGAAGAACTGGGACGGATGGAAGATGCTGAACTGCTGACCCGTGCAGAGGAGGATGGACCGACGCTGCTGGACCGCATACTTGAAGAGCTCGGGCGAATAGATGATGATACGACGGAGGAGCTGAGCCTTACTGACGAAGAACTGACTCGTGCAGAAGATGATGCAACGCTGCTGGACCGGGAAACGGAAGCAGAGCTACCAACCGAGGAAGAGCGGACTGATACAGAGCTGCTGGGCCGAGCACTGGCAGAACTACTCAGGCGGACGCTCGAATTCGACCGAACCGCCGAAGACGATGCTGCGCTGCTGGATCGAACCGCGGATGAGGAGCGAAGAGAAGATGAAGAAGAAGAAGCGCGGGTGGACGAAGATGAGCGGGCACTCGAAAGCGATACTACAACACTGGTAAGAAAAAGCTGCCATAAGGATTTATGTTAACGTACCGCTTGAGCAATCAATTCCGACGCCATTGAAGAGAGTCTTGCAGCACTTCATAGGCTTCTTCGATCCAGGGCTGTGAAAAGAATGAGTTGAGTAAAACTGAAATCAGTCAGAATATAAATGGCTCACCACGATTGAGCACCGTTGAGGCCCGTACTCGCTGGAACACACTGGGTACCAATGTTGTTCCCGACGTGAAGCGACGAGGAAACACCAGCGTCTTGGAGGCAACTGCCGCCATAGGGGCTGTGGGGCGACTCAGAAGAATCGCAACAGAAGGTCGCCTGGCCGTTGCAAGAGATGGTGCCGGATGCCGAAGCAGAGGCAGCACTTGAACTAGTGCGAGAGGCGGCTGAAGAACTGCCACGGATACTGACGGTAGACGAGCTCGGATGCAAACTCGAAGAGATCCGTGCGGCAGACGATGATGTCGAGCTAACCCGAGAGCTGGAAGCGCCGTGGGAAGACGACATCGGAGCACCGCTCGAGGATGCCGAGCGAGCCGAGGAGCTGGATCGAGATGCCGAAGACGAGACAGTGCTGCTAGAACGAACGGCGGAAGACAATGCGCGGCTGGAGGATTGAGCGACGCTGCTCGAACGTGCGGCCGAAGAAGATGCAGAACTGCTGAAACGACCACTAGAAGAGCTTGATCGAGCCACCGACGAGGAAGCTGCGTTGCTCGGATGCGCGATGCTGGCAGAGGAGCTAGGACGTGCAGAAGACGAAGCAACACTGCTCGAACGCGCAGCAGATGAAGAGGAGGCACGACTCGATGATAGAGCTGCACTGCTCGAACGGGCCGCTGAAGAGGATGCCGAACTACTCAGACGGACACTGGAAGAACTTGAACGCGCGGCAGACGAGGACACCGCACTACTGGACTGTGCGACGCTGGATGAAGAGCTGGGACGAGCCGAGGAAGATGCGCTGCTGGAACGAGCCGCAGAAGAGGATGGACGGATGGAAGATGATACTGAACTGCTGGAGCGCGCAGCGGAGGACGATACTGAGCTGGAACGAGCGCTAGGTGAACTCGAGCGCGCTGCCGACGAAGAGCTCGCGCTACTTGATTGTGCGGCACTGGATGAAGAACTAGGACGTGCGGAGGAAGAAATGATGCTGCTCGACCGTGCTACTGAAGAGGATATAGCGCTGCTCGAGCGAGCGGTGGACGATGCTGATGCACGAATAGATGAGGACGGTAAAACGCTGCTGGAACGAACGGAGGAAACGGAGCTGCTTGGTCTGATGCTGGAAGAGCTGGACCGTGCGGCTGACGAAGACATTGCGCTGCTCGAGCGCAGAACGGATGGGCTGGATCGTATCGAAGAGGCCAAGCTGCTGGACCGAATGCCGGGGGAGCTGGAACGCGCTGGAGATGAAATTGAGCTGCTGGATTGCGCAGCAGAAGATGAGGCACGGCTGGACGATTGCGCTGCGCTGCTTGAGCGAACACTCGACGACGAAGCTCGCGGCGAAGATGATGGCACCGCACTGCTGCTGGAACGAATAGCCGACGAACTGCTTGGCCGAACACTAGATGGGCTTGGCCGTGAAGAGGAAAACATGCTGCTTGAGCTAGCCGAGGATGCACTGCTCGACCGAACGCTGGATGATCTGCTGAGCCGTGCACTGGAGAAGCTGGACCGTGCCGAAGACGAAGGTACACTGCTGAAACGAGCAGATGACCCTGCACTGCTGGACCGAGCGCTAGACGAGCTACTGGGACGGACACTGGAAGAACTGACCCGGGCTGAAGAGGAAGGTATGCTACTGGAGCGAACGCTCGAAGAGCTTGGCCGAACCGAAGAGCCGCTGCTCGAGCGGGCCATAGAGGAGCTCGAACGAACTGAGGAAGATGCAGATGCGCTGGAAGAGCGTGACGCCGAGGAACTCGAAGCACGAGTTGAAGAGCGGGAAGAACTGGCACTCGAGAGCGAAACTATGAATTTCAGTTAGAAAAAACGTACAAGTTATCATCCCTGAATGCTTACGAGGCGAGCAATCGATTCCAACACCATTGTAAAGAGTCTTGCAACATTTCATAGGCTTCTTCGAACCAGGGCTGAAATACTTAGTACCTAACGAATGACCGGCAAGGCTCAAAACGTACCAGGACTGAGCACCGTTGGCTGCCATTGTTGCCGGAACACAGTGAATACCTATGTTGTTTCCGACATGAAGTGATGACGAAACGCCGGCATTATGGAGGCAATCACCACCGTAAAGGCTGTGAGGAGATTCCGAAGAGTCGCAACAGTGGGTTGCTTGGCCGCTGCAGGAAATAGTGCCTGACGAGGAGGCCGAAGCAGCACTCGAGCTGGCAGTGCGCGAGGCGGAACTAGACAGTCCAATACGCGAGCTGGAGCTACCGTTAATACTGGAAGAGCTGGGTCTGACGCTTGATGACACTGTGCGCGAGGCAGATGAAGAAACCAAGCTGCTTCGAGCAATGCTGGAGGACGCAGCACGAGACGAAACAGAACTACTGGACCGCCCAACTGAAGAGCTGGAGCGAGCTGCCGAGGACGATGGAACACTACTGGAACGAGCGGCAGATGACGACGAGAAAGCGCGGCTGGAAGATGTCGCGCTGTTTGAACGGGCGACTGAGGAGGAAGAGGCACGACTAGAAGACTGTGCGAGGCTGCTTGAGCGAGCAGATGGGATAATACTGCTGGAGCGTGACAACACGGAACTACTGGCCCTCGAAGAGGAGCGCGCACTCGAGCTTCTAACGCTGGAAGAAAAACTAGGGCGAATGGAAGCTGACAGCACTGAGCTAGTAGTCCTCGACGAAGATACAATGCTGAAGCTTCTTACGCTGGAAGAGCTGATGCGGATCGACGATGAAGGCGCAGAGCTGGGACCACGTGCGCTGGATGAAAATGTGGAGCTGCTGACGCGGGAGGAAGAGGCGGTAAGAGACGAGCTTCCGCGTGCAGAAGAAGAAAATGCGGAGCTGCTGGCACGGGATGAAGAAATACCGCTTGAACTACGCGACGAAGACATTGCACTGGAACTGCGAACGCCTGAAGAGCTAGGGCGAGAAACCGCCGCCGAAGAGGAAATCGCGGAGCTGCTCGCACGCGAAGATACACCACTCGAGCTTCGGGCGCTGGAGGACATGGAACTGCTGGCCCTCGACGAAGAGACAGTGCTCGAACTCCTGACGCTAGACGACGAGCTGATGCGTGCGGAGGAGGAAGGTATTGAGCTACTGGCCCTTGAGGAGGCAGCGCTGGAGCTGCGGACGCTGGAAGACAGTGCAGAGCTGCTAGCCCTCGATGAAGACGCAATGCTGGAACTTCTAGCACTCGATGAAGAAGCGCGAATGGAGGATGAGTGCACCGAACTGCTTGCACGCGACGAAGAAACAGCGCTCGGACTCCGAACACTAGAGGATGGTGCGGAACTGCTGAAGCGCGAGGAGGACGCAGCACTGGAGCTACGGGCACTGGAAGATGGCGCAGAGCTACTGGCCTTCGACGAGGAAAGCGTGCTGGAACTCCTTGCGCTGGAGGATGAGCTGATCCGCGAAGACGAAATGGCGCTCGAACTGCGGGCACTGGATGAAGAGCTACTGGCCCTTGACGAAGAAACTGAGCTGGAACTCCTTGCGCTGGACGAGGAGCTAATCCGCGAAGATGATACAGCACTGGAGCTGCGAGCACTGGATGACGGCACCGAACTACTGACCCTCGACGAAGAGGCAGCGCTCGAGCTACGAACGCTCGAAGAGGAACTGACGCGCATTGAAGATGAAGGCATGGAGCTGCTAAAGCGCGAAGACGAGATTGCACTCGAGCTATGGACGCTGGATGCCGGCGCAGAGCTACTTGCACGGGAGGAGGAAGCAACGCTTGAGCTGCGTACGCTCGAAGGACTCGAGCGCGGGATCGACGCGGAAGACGAAGCTACGGAACTTGCCCAAGATGAAGACGGGGCGCTTGAGCTGCGAGCGCTGGACGAGCTGGCACGCGAAGACGACATGATGCTTGTGCTTCGTGCGCTGGATGATGAAACCGAGCTGCTTGCACGAGAAGAGGACACAACGCTAGAGCTGCGTGCACTGGACGATGCAGCGCTGCTGGAACGAGAGACGGAGGTCGAGGACGACGCGGAGCTACTCAAACGCGAAGCCGACGACGATGCGGCGCTGCTTTGACGCGAAGAGGACGCATTGCTGGAAGCTGAGCTGCGTACGCTCGACGATGAGCTAGCACGAGAAGCTGACGAGGAAAGCGGCACGGAACTACTAGCGCGGGATGACGAGACAACGCTCGAGCTGCGACTACTCGACGCAGAGCTGGCACGGGAAACTGATGCTGAAGAGGATGCTGCGCTGCTGACCCGTGAAGAAGAAGCAGCACTTGAACTGCGCACAGCAGACGACGAGCTAGGGCGAGAGGCCGACGAGGAAAATGCCGCAGAGCTGCTTACTCGGGACGCAGAGGCGGCACTCGAACTGCGAACGCTCGAAGAAGAGCTGAGACGAGAAGCCGATGATGATGCCGCAGGGCTGCTGGCGCGAGATGACGAGGCGACACTCGAGCTGGCCCGAGAAGCCGACGCAGATGACGAGGCGGCGCTGCTACTTCCCCGTGAGGAGGCCGAGCTAGCGGAAGAAGATGCAACACGGGACGATGAAGAAGGTGTCACTGCGAGAGTGGTTCAACTCTGTAAGTAATGACACGAAAAATTTCTTACCAGACCTGCAGTTCATACCGGCGGAGTCGGGGCCGACAAGATTGCCGCAGCATCTGTTTAAAGAGCCAGAAGAGCTACGCAGTAACCGTGAGAAGGAACCTTGGATGAAAAATAAAAGCCGCGTACCAAGATTCCCCAGACGCTACCGCGCATCCTGTTGCAATTTGATCACCAGCGTTGTTCTGGGAGATGCCAAGGCCAGAGAGGATATTCTGACCGGTCGGGCTATTAGTAGAATGAAGGTTAGTGCAGCAAAAATTCCTCTCGGTTTCACAGATGAAGGGTGTCGATGAAGTTGTTGCCCGCCTGGCGTCTAAAGGAAACTAGTAAGTGAAAATTCGAGAGAACGTGTACAAAAGTCCCACCTGTACCGAAGCGGCGTCGTTGAGGAAGAGGCGGAAGACCGCGAGCGAAACGTTGAGCATTGGTATCTTCATGAGCTGCTTCAGCAGCATTAATGGCGAGGGCAAGAGCGCAGAGGAAAGTTGCGGTTCTCATGGTTGGTGTAAGTTTATTAGTGAGAAGTTGAATAGTGTCTGACTTCTCGAATCTGGGAGTATTTATACGTTTTCGCAACTCAGTCCAGACCGATTAAGGAGACAGAAGAAAAAAAAGTGAGACGTCCATGTGACGATCGGGGTGGAACTTTGCCTCCGCGGCTTCTTTTTGCCACTTTCTCGCTGCCTCGAGCCAAAGCGATATGGTGACGGAACTAGGATAGAAAACTGCTCCACTGAGCAGTTTGCGCGACGAAATATCTGCCGGCGTTGGCGAGAAAAACGCAAAATGGCTGAACAGACGAGCAAGACATTGGCAGTCATTTCGATCAAAAGTCCCAGACAATCGCAAAACATTCGAGTTAAGAGCAGAACAGCCATGGCCAGACCCGGGCTATGCGGTAAATTCGGGCATGCGTCGAGACTAGGAGTTGTTGTGTAAGTTCGACTCCAGCTCAACGTCCGAGTGACCCGAACGTAGTTTGGCGGGAGTAGAGTAACAGGATAGCGGAGCTCTGAGGTTGAAATAGCATGTAGAGCAGCGAACAGGACACGACCGTTGGCTAGATTGCTCATTCTCGTGAAGTAGCGTGAAGTTTGAGAGGGATGTTGACAATCGAATGCCAGGAGTGGCCCGAGTCTGGCTCTGAGTGAATTGATACCATATTCGAGTGTTTCACAGAGGGAGAAGTGGCACTGTGAGCAGTAGATTTGAACCGCATACCGGAGTCAGAGCCAACCGGAGCCAACGCGATCCCACATGCAGGAGGGTGACAAAAGCGCGTTGTATAGAATTGAAGTTGGCGCCAAACAACCGCTTGCAACCTAATTAGGCAATTTTCGAACTCACAAGACAAAATGGATCTCGAACCACCGTTACAGGTTCCGTTGCAGCAGGTGCTCAACGCCAGCGCAGTTTTGACCCACCATATTCTTTCAGGCTCCTTCCGATCCCTGTCGCTGTTCCTGCTTGCCTTTTCACCGGCCCAACTCACCCTCGATCTTGTACAGACAATCCCGGCGTTTGGGCCTCACCAGTATATCGCTTTAGGCCCTCATACTGAAACTACTCGTTCTGCATACACAACGAGCTGGGCTCTCCCCCCGCAGCTTCAGAGTTGGGCTATTGAACAGCAGCAAGATGGGTTGCGAGTGCGTTTCGTCGACAGCGTAGATATCAGTGCGACTTTGATCACTTGAATGAGTGCCGCTCATCAATATATGCCCTCAGCTGCCACTTCGTCTTACATCAGTATCCCTTCGCCACACTCCCATGTTTACTCTGCCGGGGGACCTTCTGCTCAGGTCCACACACTTCCCGACAATACTACGGGCTTCGGTCCCCATGTTCAAGAAATATATTTCGTCCCCAAATCCGAATGGGACACGGCTGACAAGACACGTAAAGCTTTGGTGCGTTCCCTTGTGTATATTTATAACAATATGCTCACTGACTTGCAGCGCTATGGCTCGCACGGAATCGAGTTTGCCTTTCCCGTTGGATCTCCAGCTTTGGCATTCATACCCGTTCTTGGTGGCTCTACAATTGAAGTATACACAAAGGCCGATGACGGGTCCTTGATCCACAGCGACTCTTCTCCTGTCCCGCAACGAGCGGGGACGACAGAACAAGAGGATGGTCCTCGGCATGTCAAGGTACATCCCAATGGCCGTGTTCTGTACTGCGTTACTGAACACTGTGAGATATGCTTTCAAATGTTCTCCGCGTACCGTGATTCACCTATTTCGGTATAGCGAATTTTCTGGACGTATACACGATTTCTCCACCAAATGGGAGAACACCAGTGTTAACATATGTTACCTCGCGGTCCCTCATTCCACCTCATCTACGTTCCGATGGACCAGACAACGCCAGCAACAACACAAACAAACGCACCTACCGTGGCGACACGCTACTACTCGCTCCCTCTACCCAATCCCAACCCGCACCCCAGAGCATATTTGTGACGACCCGGGGCGGCGACGACGAGGAAACCAAAGGCTGGGTTAGTGTATTCCGTCTCGATACGGAAGGCATGTTCGCTGGCGACATTGAAACCAATCCCTACCTGGTCGAGCGATACGAAACGAAAACAAGCGGGGGCAAGGCGCATGCGCTCGATCTCAGGCTCAAGTCGGACGACGATCCTGACGGTGCACTGTGGGTCATTCTCACTGATGATTCTCCCCCGCACCCCGGTGTGCGTGTCCTGGAATGGGACGGATGGCTTTGGCGTGGAGGTGGTACGCGGTTGAGGGAAGTTACTGCTTGGCCCAAGCCAGGGTTCTACGATACGGAGACAGCGAGTAAGGTGGAGCAGGAGCAGATGGAAGGCGCGAGCCACGCAGTATGGTTGGATTGATCTTATATTCACTTGACATTGGCAATCATTTCATGCCAAAAAGGTTGCATGTAGAGATGAGAATCGAACTCCTACAAACGTCTCCTATTGGTAAATTACTGCATCACTCAGCACAACTAGATACTGAATCGAGCCATCGGGGGTCCCGACTGGGAACTACGTCCTGGCCGGTCGCTCATTACCGAGACCGAAACATTGACCACAACACCTTCAATACAATGTGGGGATGCAACGCTTCAATGGGAGAAGACATCCCAACAATAATGTTGTACATGGCCCAGCCTACGAGCTCGTCCTACGGTCCAAATTAGATCTCCGGTGAACACCAAAACAAGGCTTGAAGGATCCGCTCTGACTCACTGTAGTCGAAAGACGTTGCATGTGTATCCCGTAGCGACGCATGAAGGCGCCAGAGGATAGACTCTCGCCAGCAATCGGTTCTGTCGTCGGCATACCATAGTCTGGTAGCACAAAGAGTAATGAGCACGAGAGCCACAAACCCAAGAAGACAGCGACGCTACCTGCGATGCGCGTATTCTGCCAAGTCCAATCCGTTTTGTTATAGGATTCCGAAAAGAATTTGGTGGAGAAGTCCGTCGGTAGGGCGTTTTTAGAAGTCTTGAGAGCTGCATAGAGTGTTTTGTGGAGACTGAGCGCACATCTAGTCGCCTTTGCGGCGCCCTCGCTGCATCAAATGAATACAACTGTAGAGCGAAGACTGGGAAGAAGACTCACCCAAGCAGTGGGTTTACTGGAGAAGAATACTGACTTCAATGAGAGTAGATGGAATAGAGAACATACCATTCATAACACTGTCACCCAAAGCGACGTAATTGGATGGTAGGTTCACCGCACGATGGTATCGGACATATGTGGTGGGGCCTGCTAGACAGTTAGCCGTCTTTTGTACAATCCATGCAGAAGATGGTACTTACCGATTCTGAGTGCTGAAACCGAGGCTTTGTCCTCATGCTCCTCCAACATATCCAGGATTTTGAAAATCCAATCTGGCATGGGTTCTCTGGTGTTCATCCCACGAATATACATCTTCACTTCGGCCATATTGTTAGGCTGAGGCTGCCCGGTACCGTAGTGACCAGCGAATACACAGACTAAGAAGATCCAGTCAGACAGGGTAAGATGAAACCTGCGATATCCTTACGATGTTGCCCGTCCCCTCGTAAGAGCATAAACACTCTCCTGCCGTTGGCAATGCTCTTTTCACCCCCGTCCTCCGAAAATGAGTATAGTCTCGGCTCCAAGCCAGGCAGGTGAGGTGGCCATGGTAGACTGTCATAACGTTCAGGGCTGATGTCATTGAAAATTATGCTAGTATAGCGAAGTTTTTGGTCTATGCTGATTTTCAGTTGATCCAGAGGCAACACTCCACTGGGATACGTTGAAGAGTTAGACAGCCCATATCCGTGCCGCTGGAGCCATTTCAGTCCCGCGCGAGCTGGTCCGGTGCAGTCTAAACATCGCAGTCAAGCCGGTGAATCGGCGAAGAATGAGAAGAAAAGATGCTACTACCTGCTACAAGAGCCGCCTCAAATTCTTTGATCCCAGATTCAGTTCTGACGACCACCGTACTCAAGCGCGAATGATCATTAGGACTAGGCTTGACGTCGGTAACAGTGCCTGTGAGAAACCCGATATTGGGATATGCTGCTTTGTCAAGAACGAGCCGTCTGTTTGAGGCTTGTTAGATATCTTCCCTTGATACCCAAGAGATGCGCCCGACCTAAGCAGAGTTTCTGTCGACCATCAGCATCACTGAACGGAACTCAGCGAACTGAATTCTCACCGGTACCCATACGACTGGCAAATATTGCCCGCGGGAAATCGCGATACGAGCGCGGTCCGAGTACACGAGCACCTGAGAGGGTAATGTGGGGATTGTACGGAGCAATTCTAAGCATCGGGCATTGTTGGAACAGACAGGCTCAAGCAACGGCATACGAACGAAATGTCCGAACGTCGGCATTCTTCCTCGAGGTTCAGAAACATGTATTTCATGGCCTCGTACACGAAACTTTGAGACACTGTAGCAATCGAAGGTCAGCAGATATAGAGGCAAGATATCGGTCCCAAAGACGTACTATGCAGAGAGGCGAACTGCATGACTCGCGAGCGCTGACGAGTCTGGTTCCACCCATCCAATCGAGAGCCATCCTCCAAGGCAACCCAGGGTTCAGCTTCGACGACAAGTACGCGTTCGAAATGGTCATGGCAAACCCGTGCGGCCAATAAACCCGCAATACTGTGATTTTCGCTTTATTTCCCTGCCACACAAGAAGATATAATGCATGATGACCTCCCACCGCAAATGACCGCAGTTCCAGAAATTCTCTGGGCTGAACTGCGACCTTTCGCCAAGAGGGGCAATTCAAGGAGTCCAGAATTCTTGCTGAGAAGGACGCGGCGTAAAAGGTGCCATCCTAGTAGAAGGAAACCGTAGGCGGCAATGGGAATGATGAGAAGAACGGGGTAGAACATAAGCAGTTGCTGTGAGGCTCGTAGACGGCAGGTCTGATTGGGGATCCAAGCTCTCTTAGGCTCTATTTCAGCCTTCCTTCCTTCCAGAGATAATTGCCATTAAGTAGGCTCAGAGTTGAGCGCCGAGCGCTGAGGAGGCGGGCACTCCCGCAAAAGGCTGTGTCTGCAGTGACAACTGGAAGATGGTCCCTGATGATAGCGGCAAGTTGCACTGCAAAGGTCAATCCCCCAATCATGTATTGGCCGCCAAACTTTGGGAATTATTTCCTCGACATAACGACGTTCCATGATCAGCTCTGCCAAAACTTTGAGTTAACGTCGTGAGTCAAAGATTTGCGGGTGCAGCAGCCGTATCGAAATGAGAGCGCCCCATCAGTACGAGAGCGACGTGAGCCAGCAGTGAGCACGCGAAAAGTCGGCAGGCAAGTAGCTTTGGGCCTGGCTGCTCATGCAGACTAGTCATGCTCGCATCAGTCCCTGGGTACGCGTCGACGATTTGGCCAATGTAAGTTCGAGTCGAGTGCAAGCAGAGTGCAAGTTGAGTACAACGGCAACTTGAACTCGCCGCTGCAAAGGGACATATCCGCCCCGGCCAACCACCACCTTCTTCTGCGAATTCCCATAATCGCAGTGTAATAGGCCCTTGGACGCGACTTTACCAGTGGACAGCATGTCCCGCAACAAGTTAATGAAAACCGAGAAAAAGTTCCACATATCTGACGCTTCTCCGGGACAAATACAAAATCTAGAAATGAACGGCGCCACTCCTCCTCACTCCTCATGCAGCGCGCTCGACAGCCTTCAATACGTTTGACTAGCAGGAGCGACTTGCAAGTCATACCATACGATTTCCCGGCTCCTTGTTCCTGAACGAATGAGGCCCCGCTCCCCTCTGAATTTGTGACGCCCAATTTGTGCCCGCTCATCGGCGGACCATCGTTCAAAAATCCCTTTCAAGACCTCTACGCGTTGCCTCTGTGTCTGTTTGCAATGACCGGCGGAAATTGGGGACTCAGTTAGGATAGGATTCATCAGACCTCTCACACCGAGAAACCCTAAAACTGTAAAATGATGATATTCATCTGAGACCTCCTCTTGTTCTTTTTGTTCTCATACGCGACGCTTACTGGTCTCATTCCGGCGGCGCTCGCTCTCCCTATACAAGTACTAGTGCTCCAGTTCTCGATCGCCCAATGCACCCGCCTCGCAACTGTTTGGATGTATACAGTCGCTAAATGAGTCTCATATAAATGACCCTCTACCCGCACGGCCATTTTTCAGCCTTGTCTCAACCCCCAGCACTCACTCATGACTTCAACTCCAGAGTCCGTGAAGCTGCTTCTTGGCCCGATTTACGTTGGGACCATCGTACGCGTTCCCCACACCTTCCTTATTTTTCGCTCAAAGATGTGGCACAGCTCAGTACCTGCCTGTTCGGCATATGCGCAAGCCAGTTTGCGACATACTATTCCTCCAAACGCCGACTGCAAGATTCATTCGCCGTCAGGTTCGTAGTCTCACATGTTGGTCCTTCTCGAGGCTCAGACTGTTGCAGCGCACTGGTCGCCTGGGAGTTCGTCCTGAGTATATTCTGTAGCGGCGTATCAGTCTACTTCGTCTGGCTCTACCTGGTCGAGAACTATTTCAACCCGGCTTTCTTGGCTTCCGCGCCATGGCCTCTCACCGCGGTTCCGATGCTTTCAGGATTGTAAGAGGTCGATCCGGTATGTGCGAACCCCACTCATATTCTTGGTTATAGATCGGCCTGCCCGGTTCAGATATTCATGGCATGCCGAGTATTACAATTATCCAAATCTCGCTTCATATTTGGACTGCTGGTGTTTCTTACCACTGTCCATGTACGCCGTTCCTTTTCTTCCTTCAAATTCTCCTGATTCATTATTTTCTAGGGAGGGATTTCGTTTGCGACGAGCATCCTTGCTTTCGGATTGAAGTCAGTAGCAAACTTCCTCTCCCGCTTCTATCCGTTTATATCATGCATTAGGTTCGATGACGGATCCAAATTAACCCCCGTCGCCGACAGCTGGCTTGCGCTCGCCGCCGTCAACGATGTGGCTTTAACGTGCGCTCTTTGTTATGTCATGCGCTACCGAATAATGAGTCTTCGTCTCCAGGCTCACTATCATCTTTTATCTGGCCCGCAGTCGGACAGGGTATAGCAGTTCGTGGCCAATTGCACCTATATATCTTGTTATACTTTCTGACCTCTCGTAGAAACTGATGGTGTTATCAGCCGACTAATCCAGTCTGCATTGGAGAGCGCGGCTTTTGCCAGCTTCTTCTCGGTAAGCGACCCAGCCTCGGTCAATTCGAATCCAGAGTACTCATAAGCATCTTTGTAGATCATGGTCTTGATCATGTTTGTGAGTCTTCATTCCATTGTTGTTCGTCCATCGCCGCAACCGCTTAAATTTATTTCAGACAAAATTGCCCACCACCGGTTTTCACCTCATGTTTTCGCAACCGATGGGCCGTATCTACACGTTAGGTTTTCTCGGTCCTCCGCCTCTATAGATTCACTGACAGCTTTATCAGGAGTACCCTATTATCGGTATATCTCGCCCTGCACGTACCGAGCTGTGTGTCTAATACGTGTTGCATCCCAAACAGACCCTCAACGGCCGAGAGTCTCTCCGCCACGATCTGCAAGGCACCTACGGCTTTGAGGATTCTTTCAACATCGACCGTTTGGGAAGATTCCGGCCTCCAGTCAGTTTGATCATCAAAGTCATTCTAACTCTTTCACTGATTGAATGCTCAGACTTTCGATCATAGTTCTGTCGCTGTGAAGGTCACAGTGGAGGCGACGCGGGAGGAGGAGACACCCCAAGAAGCGTCCAGTATTGATACCAAACATGCTCCGTCAATCGCTGGATCTTGAGGGAAAATCGATATACACACAACAAATATACCTACCGGATCGCTCTTCGTCTTCAAATGTACATTTTGTCCCCAAAATTCGAGCTATGAAGTAATCGGTCAAAGCGTGTGATATCCGAGATTATAAGTTACGGCATCGCTACCGGGTCACGGTTATCTCACCGCTCATCTCATCCAGAGCTACCTAGACCTTCAATCTTATCTTGCGAGTTAACCACCATGTCCGACGAGTTCTCGTATCTCAGCGCTGCGCGGTATGGTAAGGACAAAATAAGGGTCTTCCGCGTCGTCCGAGAGGGCAAATGGCACCATGTCGTTGAGTACAACGTTCAAGCTCTACTTGAGGGGGATATCGAGACGAGGTACGCTGCTTACCAGGAGAGCCAGAACGACGGAGGTGTAATCTTGGGATATCAGTTACACGGAGGCGGACAATTCTGTCGTGGTTGCAACGGATTCGAGTGCGTATGCCTGGTCTCGCGATTATTTGTCGTGTTAGCTGGCTCCCAATCTGCTCCGATTACCTTGCGACATGGACTCAGCCAAAACCCTGCATGAAACCGAACTGTTACTGATTGCATCCTCCAGTCAAGAATATCACTTATTGTACTTCTGTCCAACTTTAACCTCCGCTTAAAATACTGATCTTCGCGATAGACATGGCAAAGGTCTCACCGCATGTCCTCAATCCCGAACGATTTGCTCTGCATCTCGGAACACACCTCGTTTCCAAATATCCTCACATCCACAAAGCATTTGTGACTGTCGAGCAGCTGCGATGGTCGCGTATCCCTATCCCAGGGTTTCAAGGAACTGCGGAATATTCACATTCGTTCATCCGGGATGGCGATGAGAAGCGGATCGTTAAAGTCGAGGTCACTGAATCCGACGGTTTCTTCGACACAGTCAATCTGAGCATGGCATTTCTAGATCGACGCGTCAAAAGGCAAGGACAAGATTACTGCTCAAGTGACCTCAGGCATCTCAGATCTCCTTGGTGCGTTGATATCTCTCGTTCTACACCATGAAATAAACTACCAATCTAGTCCTCAAGACCACCGAATCCGCATTCTCAGGTTTTGTTCGTGACAAATATACAACCTTGAAGGAAGTCGACGACCGCATTCTCTCCACCTCCATTGACCTCACCTACACATTCCCCCCCATCGACATTCCAAAACCTGCTGATGCAGACGTCGAGCAATTCGACGTTCCGGTGCGTCTGTCCTACTTACGCTCTCCCACTTCACCCCCTCAGCTTTCCGCAGTCCCAAATCCCCCCGGGCAGCGTATGGGACACATCTGTACCCGCTTCCGCACGCAAAATCACGCTCTCGACCTTCGCGTCGGACAACAGCGCCAGCGTACAGGCGACGTTGTACCGTATGGCGCGCCTCATCCTCACCGAGAATCCGGGAGTGCAAACTGTCTCATACGCACTGCCCAACAAGCATTACATTCCTGTCGACATGAGTTATCTTGGTGTCGAGAACCTCGTCCCGTGCGTCCTATGCATTATCCATTCTCAATTCATATGTCCTGAGATGCCCCACAGATCGCAAGCGGAGGTTTTCATGCCCGTCGCAGCTCCCAGGTAAAGAACTCAATCGCTTGAGTGATTTTACTTGACTGATCTCCGTTTGCAGTGGGCTCATAACTGCAACCGTATCCCGGAAGTAGCTGGGCCGCTTCATGTATCCATCGTTTACAATTTTGCAATCCGGAGTGGTCTATTTTACAGGAACACCTTGAACAAATACAGAATAGTGATACAGCAGTTGACCAGCAAGTCAGTGTCACCGATAGATTGCCTTGAGTTGCCGCTCAACATCGTCCGGCGACTGCTTGATGTCTACAACATATCAAATGAATAGGTATAGCAAGAAAAGAAAGCAAGTCACGCACATTTCTGGGGGTCTGCAAAAGGCGGAAAGAGCCGAAGATCAGCATACAATCATCACAATGAAAAACGTTGACCTACTCTTGCTGAACTCCTTCTCCCGGTACTTATTGGTAAACCGCTGCAGACTCGGTACCACAAGCTTCACCACATCCTCTCCGATAGACTGCCGACCATCAGGGTCATCCTCCAACAACCTCGCGCCTTTATGCCGTTCTAGCACTTCCTCCAATAGCTCGTAAAACCTGGTAAACTTCTCCTTCACCGCCGACTTTTGACCGCTCTTTCCCGCTGGGTCATCGTTCAGGGTCTGGAGGAGCGGGGAGAAGTTGGCATCGAAGTACGCCGCTTTTGCGGTGCGGAAATTACTGTTGAGGGTATCCTGGCTTTGTCGGGAAAGGAAGTCGAGGAGCGCTTCGTGAGCGGGCTCGAGCACAATATTGTGCCGGAGGTATGATATGTTGTTGAGGAGGAATATGGAGCCATGCGCTGGGCGGCGTTGTGAACGCGAAATGGTGGTTAGGCTGTTGATCGCTGTCGATATTACGTCGACTGGATGACGCGAAATTACCACCCATGCCTCAAGATATGGGGAAAAGCTTACAGATAAAATGCTCGAGGATGAGCTGCTCATCCCCGTCAACCAATTTTGAACTCTTGCCGACCGTCACACCCTCACCCATCTTCCAATTTCCATCACCGAGCTGCAGCAGTGCTGCTCCCGCCGCACCATGTACCTCCGGCAAACGGTCGAGATATTTGACGGCGTTGTTGACAAAGTCTGCAACACCGACACTTGTCTCAGTTCCGGGCACGCTCTTGGCTAGAGACGCCATTTTGATGTCCGCAAGGAATTCAGGGAAAGAGCGGAGGCAGATCCCGCGTAGCGTGATGAGTCCATCCTTGAGCTCATTAGCCTTGGCGTTCTCAGAGCCGCGCCGTGCAAGCAGGGTGTCCCATCGTGGCTGAAGCGCTAGGAGTGCTTCGTACGCTGCAAGTGCGCAGAAGGCGTATTTGTGCAGGGAAGGCTTGATGAAGGCGATGAGAGAAGTGAGGGTTGTGCTGAAAAGCGAAAGAATGGGGTTGAGAAGCGAGTTGTATGACGAGGCAACGACGTTAGGGCTGCTTAATGGGCTCAGCTCCTTGATGTACTTATATTCTTCCTATGACCGGTCAGTAGCTTGTCATGGGACTGGATTAAAGCGCACATCAGCAACACTCAATAGAGATTCAACCCAGCGACCAAAGTCTTTGCCCGCAACAATGGAGTCAACGGTGTCGGCCCGATCTATGACCCGCTTTCCCTGTGCCTCGAGACACTTGCGGCTCCATGTGCCCCTCATATCGGCGTAGCCCTTTTGTGCATCCTTGAGCGTCGACATGATTGCAGGAGCCGCAGGATGTGATGGGTGCGATGCGGGTAAAGGTAGAGTGCGCATGTAGGCTATTAGTAGTCGTAATGTGGTCAACAGGGTAGCTGGGAAGGGCGCGGAAGATATCTCAGAGTTTGGGGCAGGCGTGGAGCCAGTAGAACCCTCAGCGACAAGCTTTGTGAAGAGTTGAGTGAGCTTTTTAGCTCCCGTTTCCACGAGGCGGGCAGTATCCAAAATGTCGCGGTCCGATGATTGGAAAGCGATGGAGGCATTCAGTCGTTCTAGAGCTTCCTGATATACAGGAAGTTGGCCTGGCTGAGGGCTGTGAGATTTTTTGAGTCTGACATGGGTCAAGTTAGATCTACGAAGCTTACCCGCGTAGTATGAGTGCTTCTTCAGCTGCAATTCCTTCCTGATTGCTCGCGACTTCGTCTATCTTCAACAGGGCCTTCTCAATGTCTGGAAAGCTAGCAATCAGCTCTCGTGTGCAACAGACAGCAACTAGAGACATACTATTTGCCCGTCGATTGAGAATTTGAGTCGAAGTATACAGAGGGAGGATAGATTTCTCGAGCTTTGCAAGTCTCGTATCGAAACTGTTCAAAATTGCTGGAGAACTAAGTCCAGGAACATCATGCTTGACAACAGAAACATACTGGTCATTCGTTGAGATATTTGGCGCGTTTTATTGAGATTTTGCTCTAGCTGAAAGGATTGTAATAAAATCGTAAGTAATGGGCGTGCACTTACCAATTCAATTTCCGCCGTTTCGTCGTCCATGTTGAGCACAATTTGAGCGTCAAGAGCAAGAGAGTGTCACAGCGTGACTGCGCCATTCTGCCTCTAACCTGAACGAGGCCTGAACCACCAGCTCTCAATCGATTTGTTCCCACTATGTGCTTTTGAAACTGTAAACGGTCTCTTGGAACCACCCGGAAATCTTGAATCGACTAGGCATATTTTGAACGCGGTAGACTTTATCAAGACGCGCTTGGACCGGGAGCAACTGAAGTTTCTCAAGCTCCTCGCGGCAAGCATGTGCAGACAATCCAGAATCGAACCCCGTCTATATCTACACTCTGTTCTCTTTTCTGAATCCAGTCTTTCCGTTCAACTTGATGGAGTACTTCGGGCTGCTTTGGGAGTAGATTGGCCTTCACGCGCAAACTTGAGGGTGCCGATAAATTCTGGCTCAATAGGCACCTCGCAATATTGAACGACCTCTCGACATGCCCTCGTATTAAGAATAACTTTACAATTAACCCACAGCATCGATCTGTCGGGGATTTTTTCCGTTACAATACATTTGCCTCGATTCGTCAGAATGGAGATGTCGGCGTTTGGTCTCGCGTTGCCGACATTGACTGCTCACGAAGCCATGCAAGCTCCAGGTCCGCGACAGACATTTGTCTCTCGTGCAAAGTTTCGGTCATATACGAGTCGGAAGGTTTTGACGGACTTGCATAACTTGAGCCATAACGTCGAAGCCTGAGGATCATGCGGCATGTGGCGGTAGTTGTAAAGCACCATGTAAAACTGTGAACCCACAGAATTCAGAAAACATGAATTGATTGGACGACGGAAACAAGGCACGCACAAAACGGTGACGAATAAGAGTGAGGGCTGTGAAACTGAATGAGTTCGATGGCCATCGAGCTCAGGTGTACTCACTCTGGCTGTCGAGACGACCACGACGTTGAGAAGGTTGATACCTAGTTCAAACCTTGAGCTATACTTCATTTACTATGAGAGTTTCATTTACCGAATAAAAACTGTCGCTCATGTATTAGCAGCTTGTCTTCAAAAAAAGTCGGCGACGTACGAAAAAGAATAGGTAACCTTCGCTGATAAGGTCTGCGAGTGTTTTGGGTTGCTTGTAGATCTTCCATCCGATGGCCAGTATCATCACGAACTCGAAGGTAATCTGCGGGCTGTGTTTTAAATGAGTTTCACGATATACAGAAGGAACTCACCCCAGGTATCCACAGCACACGAAGTGCTTTCGAAGGCCCGTTGGTGAATTGAGTTCTGAACGAGCAGATTCCAAGCAAAGGCTCAAATTGAATACCGGCTGCAATACCTGAGTTAGGTCGGAAGATGGGTGAATACAACCCACATACACACGAGGTCGGTGATGGCGATAACTGTCGCAACCATGGTGCCTATGGTGCAGAGGACGAAGATTAAAAATGTGCTCATGACCAGCATACGATTGCGGTCTTCACGCGAGTCAGCATGCGAACGGGAACAAAACGTCGAAGCATACCCCATAGAACCCATAGACGAAGAAGAACAAGCCCTATGGCAAATCAGAAACATTCAGACTGGGCGATCGAGCAAAGTTCACAGTCATTGGCGGCAATAGTAATCCAACCCAGAACCAGCTGCCGCGCTAGTCAGTCCTAGTTCCGCAAACAGAAACTTAGGGACGCACTCCGATTACATCCCACACTTTGCAGCTGGTTGGCGATTATATGAACAAAATAATAATATTTTGGAACGACACGACTCACAACTGATGGAAAAAATGTATAGCGGCCGAGTACACGAGCAGCAAATCACTCACCTCATCAGATAGGGAAGTGTTGGACAACCCGGACAGCTGGACGGTATGCCCCGTCATGAGTATTGGCACAGAGTAGCGCAGTCCGAGAAAGAGTATCTTGCTCGAAGTCCAGCTTGCGGACCAGATGAAGCGGACCTCATCGGAGAACGACAGAAGATGGTCGTACACCAGAATCTTTTCGACCTGAGACGACAAACGGACAGGTTACAAGTACTAGTCAAAGCGCACCACAAATCCAGCCGCTGCATGATAATCTCAATTAGCTAGACGAAAGACGAGACTACCAGTATGGACGCACCGCTAACAAAGCGAGTCTTTTCAAGGTCTGCTATGAGTTGCGGCAGCCCATCTGCGAACGGCCCCGCAGACATTCGGGGTCGGTCCGCTCGAACGGCTCGACGCGAGGTCCTTTTTAGACTCTTCGCAAAATAGCTCCATCGAATTCAAACCCGAATGGGTCATGATAGCCGGCACATTGAGAGATGTACTAGTATTATATAGAAGAGTCCAGGTACCGCGCAAGCGGTAACGAAGCGGGCTCGGAGTAGAAAACGCGGGCCAAGCGGTGCGGGAGATGTAATCCTGTTGGTTGGATTTGTGGTACGAGCTCAGTGAACTCGACATCGACTGGTGTACCGGTCATCGGTCAGACGCGACGCGACCACGCTGGGCGGATGATCCGAGCGCAAGATCAAGATTTGCGTTCCCGCGATTAGCCTTTGGCCAATCCCATCTCAGTGTCGCAACGGAAGCGAATGGAAGTAAAACAGCGAGAATCACGGACGATGTATGTTCTGCAAAGGTCAAATTTGAGTCACCCACAACTCATACCACGAGAAGCTGGCCGCCTGTGGGGCTGCTCATATTGCCAGACGTCTTTTTTTTTCTGAAATTTGGGATAACATGGAATGTTACGTGTCAATGGATGTCGCGATGTTGAGATCGCTGTCCCGCTACTCTGGAAGGGTATAAGTACCTGCATGGTGAACGGACGCAAATTGAGATGGTCCTTCCATCAGACACCATTCATTATGACTGTATGCACGGTGGAGCTGGAAGGGTGAAAAAGAAGTCAACAAACAGTCTCTAGATACTGAGCGAGTTCAGACTCACCCCCCAACTCGTCAACTGTATCTTGTAGGCGAAGTAAAAGTGGTTTGAATCTGTACTCCGATCCAGCTGGAGGAATCCACCGGCCATGAGAGCAGAGTGACCGCAACGAAAAGCTAGTGAACGCTTGAGTTGTCGGCAGCGTGTTCTGAGGAGGAATCAAACGATAGAATCAGACCAGGGTTCTCACGAACAGCCTCCGAAAATGAAGGAGAAAAGAAGAGGCGAAACATGTCGATCCAAAACCCCGTCCGACCAGGTCCGACCCCAGTTCCCTGTGGCAATTCTTCGCGTCCTAGATTAGGGTAAGGATTTTGCCGCACGATGGTACTTTTGTTTTTCTTGACATGGTAGGTTGGGACGCGAGGGTGCTTCAATGAGCCTAGCTCACCGAGCCTTTCGTCTACGAGAGGCACAATTTTCGAATTCGCATGTTCCCAACATGTTCCCGCGAAATTGCCACAAAGAAATTACTGCCCTCGTCGTCGTGCCACGCTGAGTTCCGTCGCCGAAGCATCTCAAAGCAGGCAGCTGGGATGCGGAGAAGTTCTATTACAAGAGGGCATGAGAAACCAGGATGGGCGCAAGCAAGGCGCAAGTTGCAGAGAGTGCTGCCATCACAAGCGACGTTGACACCGTGGGACTCTGCCAATCGCGGTCAGGTGAGCCGACGGCGCCTTCTTCCTCTCCTTCCACGGATTGCAGGAACGACCTTCTAATCTCGTCTCTGTGCGTGTATCTTTCTCAGCCAATCCACTGCTCGACGAAGTCTTGTCAACATCCAGCTCATTTCTCCGCAAGTCGAACACATATTTCTGAACTTAAAGCGCAATATTATTATATGCCAGTATTTTCAACTCATTCTCCGTTATCGTGAGCTTAGACCGACCTCCAACCCATTCGACTTTCGCAATCGGGCCCGGAATTTACCGCGCGAGTATAAAATGTGAGCCACCTGTGACACTGGTCACCCTCACTCTCTCTTCTCTGCTCTCATCATCTCCCGTCTCATCCTGGCTGCGAGCATTCCAATCTCTGTTCTTTCTCTTCGCTCTCAGTCTCGTATCTTTGCTGGGCACTGTAGCGGTCATAGTTGAGGCTTCCCTGGTGCGTAACCATCATCCTCCCCATCGCCTCGAAACTGACTTTCTTCGATCTCGCCTAAGCTGAATCCGATTCCACTGTTGGCTATAAATCACACGCCCACTCGACCATGATGACTAGCTTCTTCGTCGAATCTGCTCGTCGTCGTCGTCCCGCCTTCCATCATCATCTATGTTGTCTCTCCCTCGTCGTTGCTGTTCAAGACCTCAAGGTTTCAACGCGCCTCAACATATCCAGACTGCCGGCCCTCAAGACCTCAACATCAAGACGCTTCAAAACCTCAAGTCGCCCCTCAAGACTCGAGCTCAGGACCTCAGTGGGAGACTGCTTAAGGTTCAAGGCCTCAAGCCACTCTTCAAGACTCCGCGCGTCAAGGCCCGACTCAAGGCGTCAAACCGCAAGACCTCAACTCGTCGCCTCAAGACTTCAAGTTCAAGACGTTGAGTCGAATGTCAAGACCAGCTCGTCGACGCCTTTTCAATTTCAAAGCCTCAAGTCGCGCTTCAAGACTCGGCGCGTCAAAGCTTCAACCCCAAGGCCTCGTCGAATCGCGCCGCAAGGCTTGCGCGTCAAGCCCTCAACCTCAAGGCTTCAAGTTCGACGCCTCCAAGGACTGGAGATGCGCTTCAAGACTGGGCGCGTCAAGACCTCAAGTCGCGCCCCAAATCTGCGCGTCAAGGCCTCAACCTCAACGCTTCAAGCCACGTTTCAAAATTCGACGGCGCGTCAGGATTTCAACCTCAAGACTCGGACCTCAAGCCGCACTTCAAGATGGGCGTCAAGGCTTAAGATGCTTTGGAATTCAAGGTCAGTCGTCGGGTCCAAGGTGAGTCTTTCCTTCCCAGAGAAGGGTGCGAGCTTGTCTCCATCCTCGTGTTCCCTTGCTGTGGGCTCTGGGCTCAGTACGCGCACAACTGGTCTCATCCACCATTTGTGTGCGGAAGCCAAACACACGTTGAACTTTTCTCTCTCTTTCGATTTCTTTCTTCTTCGTTTCGTTTTGTTCCACGCGTTGTACGACTAGAATCTAGTTTGAGTTGTAATATAATGCTTTTGTCACCCTTGTAAGAACTGCCTTTCGAATTTCCTGTACTTCATCTCATCGCAGATCATCGCATGCACGAAAACACATTGAGGGTACAAGAGTAGTGCGATGGTTGAGATAAAGTGAGGGTAGATGTACATACCCACTCGAGAAACGGACAATACCATTGCATCGTAAAGCCCATATGGCCAAGTAGTCACGGTCGAAGCCTCCTCAAACTTACTCTGAGCATCTCTTTTTTGGCGAGGCAACGCGTATTATGCAGTATCATCCACAGCAGCGTCTAAAGCTTTGACAATCAACCCGAAATCCCGTTCAACCTCCACACGCCAAGTCCCCACAGCGATTCTCGCAGCCGTGCTCCCTTTCCATGGCAATGCAGAAATATGTATCTCCCGAGATTCATTCAGCAAGGACACCAGCCGTTCGTTCAGAGACACTGAACGGGCACGAAACAGCACAACCATATAGATATGAGAGAGGTCGTCGTTCGGGAGCAGTTCGTAGGCTGTCGAGTCGACAATGTACGATGCAACACGACGAGCGAGGGCAATTTGGCGCTGTAGTAAATCCGAGTGCCAAGCTCGACCATAGGCGAGCAGCGAGGCGTACACCGGCAACGCACGGAAACGGCGGCTGTTTTCCAGCCCGAGGTTCAGAGGCGAAGGAATGGAGAGCGCAGCCGCGGAGAGATACGCTGCACCGGGATTGCCGAATACAGTTTGTTGCAGAGCGACGTTCCGAGCAAAGAAGAAACCGCAGTCGTAGGGTACGTTGAGCAGTTTATGCGCATCACCGGTGATTGAGTCGGCTAGTTCGAGGGAACGAACGCCGTCGTTGAGGGCTTTGTATTCCTCGGTTTGGGGAAGAACCAACGTCTGGAGACCGAACGCTCCATCAACATGAACCCAAGCACCGTGTTGATCAGCGAGAGACCGAATACAGGTCATCTCCAGCCCAGTCGTCGCGAACCTCCCAGTGCAAAGTTCCCCCGCGCTGATCCAAACAATAGTGTGCTTGCCAGACATACGCTCGGCAAGAGCATCCAGGTCGAATCTCCAGGGTTCGTCCTCGCTCAGGGGGAGAAGAACGACGGAGTCTCTACCGATTCCGGCTGCAGATGCTGCTTTGTATATTGAAGAATGTGGCATCGTGGCTAATATTTGGATACCAGTGACCTCTGCTTGGAAGCAGGCCTCTAGAACACCAAGTTCGGCCACACTAGTGTTTATCGCCGGACTTTTGCGACGCCCAGCCTCTGAAATGACGAATTCTCGCCCGAGAGCAATGCCGATTACATTGGATGCAGTCGCTCCGGTCGTAAATAGTCGGCTGGGGTGACGAGACTCGTCCAGGTTAAGAAGCTGCTGAAGCAGACTGGGGAGACATCAGATGAATTCGGACCACAGAAAATCGAGAGCTGACCGTAATGCACTGTCTTCTACGGCTGTGGCGACCGTATCTTTGGGAAGATGTACATGCACATTTTGGTCAACAGTCGACACGACCCAATCCGCAAAAAGCGCTGCGTCGGTCACAGCCCCAGTCGTAAATGCATAGTATGTTGGACACCGACTAGATCCTACACCACGCTATGGTCAATGGCTTCATGTGAAGCTCACTTCGAACCTGTGAAGCCGGGAGCAAGATCGTTTAGGATGTGGTCTTTAATTCGATTGATCCCCAGGCCATCCTCAGGAAGTGAGACTATGAGCGAGTCTGTGGCATGTTGGAGGGATTCCTTTGTGGGCACCGAGTCAGAGACCGCAGCGTTAGTGAAATCTTTAAGATGTTGTGCTTCGGAATCGGTGTCGAAGCTCATGGAAAAATAAGAGGTTTTTTTTGCTATAGAAGTCCCCTCGAGGTGATTCGACTTCGCTAGAGTACGAGGGTATACGAGCCAAGATCCAGGACTAGCAGAATCACACCGCAAGACCGCGAATAACAAGGGACTTATAGTATCGTTTTTATTGCAAATAATAAGGTACAAAAAAAGTTCCTAATTAGGTAGTTTGTTATCACAAAAAACAAGCCGCTTGAAAGCTGGCCTGATATATCTGAAAATAAAGTCAAAAACAGGCTCCATCTTTTCTGAGATAAAAAGGTAGTTTATGGGTGACCCATTTCCGCGCAATTTTCACCGAGTATCAGGCCGCTAATTTTTTCCCGTATTATTACACATAATGGGGAACCCATTTTGAACCTTATTTTTCGCTGAAACAAGCCGAGAATTTTGGGCCGAGATATCACAGATATCAGACCGGCTTTTATCTGGCCTAATATCTGCCGTATCAGGCCGCTTTTTATTCAGCGGCCGATGGTCCTCCGATGGTCCTCGGATCATCTGACGATCATCTTCCCAAGCCAATTATGGTGTGAAACGATGATCGTCAGATGATCCGAGGACCATCGGAGGACCATCGGCCGCTGAATAAAAAGCGGCCTGATACGGCAGATATTAGGCCAGATAAAAGCCGGTCTGATATCTGTGATATCTCGGCCCAAAATTCTCGGCTTGTTTTAGCGAAAAATAAGGTTCAAAATGGGTTCCCCATTATGTGTAATAATCCGTAGTAGGCCCGCTTACGCGGCAGAGCCCACTATCTCACACCACACTGAATGAAGACAAAATATTTATTCAAACGTGCTAATCCCAAGTAGCTGAGTTCTGGAGCCACAATGTTGAACGGTAAGCGAAGGTCTCTAGATCTAGCTCCACACTGACTAAAGAAAGACACAAGATTCTATCTTGGTCGTACACCAATACTTCAACATCTCCTGAAGCAGGTGAAGCCGAGTTCCAAGAAGATAACAGACCACTTTGCAAAAAATATAAGCTATGAGGTGATGCCTAGCGAGGAATGTTGCGCGCACCGAAGATATGAACCGCCTATGACGTAGAACACACGATGAGCGGTAATTTGATGAATTTAGTTGGGAGCTTTGTTGGCAGGCCACCTCTCGAATTGAAGGAATCGGGGATTTGGGAAATACTGGAAGGGTAGGCTTCAACGCAGGCATGGGGCGCCGGTGTGAGTTCGGGAGCGAGCAATAATAACGGACGGTAATGGGCTTCCTGCGTGAAACGATGCGTTGAAAGGACGCGGGATGGGAGAAAGCTGTGAGGGCTGCTGTCACCGGGAACGTAGATTGCGCGGAAGGAGAGAACAAGTATCTGGACGCTAAATTGCTCGAGTTCTACCGCTGTGCATGCTTAGTGAGGAAGACAGCTCACCTTGTGACCGACTTGGTATCTTGAGGAGTTGTTTGCGCGAGATTTGTATGTGGAGGAAGTAGCAGATGCGAGAAGAAACAGGAGAGGGCAGATTAATGTGAAGGCTGCGAGTCTAGATCCACACGTCTACGCTTGCAGAGTGAAGGACCGCTGACGGAATCCTAATGAGTGTGACGCGTCTAGTCAGTACTTGGAGGAATGGTGAGATCTTTGACAACTCACCTGTTCCGACACTTCTTGGTTCAAAGCTCTCCGTTTCCCAGACAAGACATTGTGCAGCTGCGATGGTGGAGGATGGCGGGGAGCATCAAGAGCGACTTTGCCACGCCGCTTCTGATCGGGCCGTGATTCCGGTGACGGCATCTGCCCTTCGTCTCTTCTCCTACGATCTGCACGTCCTACGAGCCGTTGGTTTTCTCGCTGCAATCGCTTGAGTCTGGTCGCTGGATCTTCCCGAATCGAATTTTCGTCTTCCTCTTTTGCCGATGAGTCTGGCTCCGCATTCAATTCACCGATCTCCTTCTCAAGCCGTTTCACCGCATCTGACCTCTCCTCCTCCGTACCGTACGCGGCAATTGTCCTCAAGGCCAACAGCTCTAGCCTTCTCGTCTCCCGCCGCAGATCTTCGGAGGAATGGCAGCAGATCTTCGCTTTGTCAAATGGTGTGAGGATTGCAAGACCCTCGAGGGATGTGACCCGAGATATCATCACATACGGACTCTCGGTGCCACGGGCGTCCGCTAGGTTGATCACCGCCGTGCGCAGTGTCTTTCCCTGCGACTTGTAGGCGGTCATCGCGAACCCGGGTTGAACGGGAAGCTGGGTGCGCTTCACCGTGCAGGATTTGTGCGTGTAGGGGTGCTCGAGCATGAACTCCACAGTATCTTCCAGGGCCACGACGTGGTGGTCAGGGAGCCCTGGAATGATTCCGGGGCTCGTGTCCGGCGCGGCGATGACGCACGAAAGTGCGTGGCGATGTCCTTGCGAGTCGACTTTGTAGCGGACGCTTTTCAAGATCCCCGAACAACCATTGACAACACCGCCAGGCACGTCGAAGTTCTGCGCAATCATGACGGGCATACCAACAACCAAGGGTATCTTCCCCAGTCTCTGGTTCGTCTTTCCTGAATCCAGACTCATCAACCGTTCCTGGAGAGCGGAATCTTCGACTAGCACACGTCCAATCTTGTCACTAGCATAATACCAATGCATTTCTTCACCCGTTGCCTTTGCGAATGCCCGTGTAGCTTCAAGATTCAGTTCGTCTTTCATCTGATTCTCGTTAACAATCATCGGCGTCCCTCTCCATGGTTCCGTAGTCCAATCAATGTCCAGATTCCCCAGCACCCGACTATTCAAGAGTTGAAAATCAGCTTCCGTGCACTTCCCGTGTCGCAGACACCCGAGTAACTCCAAGAATCTCTTGTTCTCTGGTCCAGATTGACGCACAATTTCGGTTAACAGAACCACGGTCTTCACAGATAGCCAGAGCAGCTTTCCAAATATCGCTTTTTGACCTTGCTCGGTCCCAGCCTTCGAGGTGCTAATTCCAGATTGTTTCCTCTTTCCGTTCTTCTTTGCATCAGGATTGATATGAGTATACAGTGCGTTCTGACCAACTGGCGGCAGCTGATGAAAATCACCGGCGAAAACAACACTGATACCACCAAAGGCAAGTGTACTTCCTTTTGCAGCGCTCAAAGCCGAGCTAATCTCATGTAACAGGGCACAGCCAACCATTGAGATCTCGTCAACAAACAGATAATCGACACCATCCCACATTTCCATAATATCGCGAAGAGCTTTCCCTGTTTTCTGACGACTACCTTTCTGACGCATACCCAGGGCTGCATGCAATGTCATTCCAGACACATTACGAGCTGCAACTCCCGTATACGAAGACAGACGAAATCTGCGGTTCTGATCTCTTCTTTCGAAGAACTCTTTCAGAGCATCGATGATGCGAGACTTTCCCGTACCACCAGGGCCGCCAATGAACATTCTTAGTGGGTCCGCATCAAGCTTGGTGCTATGTTCCGCTACAATTTTGAAGGCTCGGACTTGTTCGACATTCAGAGTGTACTTTGTGATTATCTCTTGCATCAAAGACAACGCTTCAGGTACTGACTCTTTTTCCTTGTTCGGTGAATTTCTGACAGATGCAGACGAAAATTGTTGTGGAAGACTGTCACGGAAAGCATGTCCACTTCGAAGCAAATTATGTGAATCAACAGTAGTCGACACAGGTCCCTGTTGCCGTTCAGAGCTCAAGGCATTGTTTCGAGCAACATTCTTCCACGCGTCTTTCCGGTCAGAGTAAACCTTTTCCCAGGTGTGTTCCAGATGCCCATTGGTTTCGCAGATAATCTTGTGGCAAGAATGATCGTGTTTAACGGGTTCAACTTCCATAGGATTTTCGGGGCCGAACATACCGCTACTTTCTGCGCACAGTTTAGCAAGCAAGATGTTATCAACGGTACGTTGCGATCGTTTAGATTGGCATAAACTGATTGACTCCAAATGATCAAGAACCTGAACTTCATCCATTTCACCGTACATTTCTCGATCGGTTGCAGACACCATTTCAGCGGACACATGACCACGGTCTTTTCTGTTGTGCCGATTTTTATAATGCTCATCGCGACTGTCTCTACATTCATGCAGTAACTGTCCATTATCTATGACCTTTTTCACATCATCTGAACATTGTTGAATGAACTGATTATACACCTCAATCCAGGTTTGATTCTCATTTATCAAGTCCGACACATGTCGCCATGGTTTGAAAAGTATCAGCATTAACCTTGCATGCTTATCTTTTGAATCAGTACGGTCTCGACGAGGCAAAGCAGGCCCAATCAGTACGGGAACCTTTCGCAGATTAGGAGCACATACGCGAAGAACACGGGTTTCAGACTCAAGATGTTCAGAATTCAGACTAATCGTAGGCCTTGATCTACCACTCCAACGCAAAATATCGCCGTCAACATCTTTGTTCCAACAGGCTTGGGGAACAGGCACCGTGTTCTCAGGTTCATCTTCATCGGAAGAAACTGCATGGCCAGATACCGTTCTATGACTGTGGTATGCTTTCTTTTTCTTGATCTTTTCAACCCGACTAACAAAGTCCCAGACACACACCGAATCTAATTCTGAGCCGCGATGACAATAATCTGCTCCCTGGTTCGCTGACGCAACAAATCTCCCGCCCAAGTCCATTTTCAACCGAATCTCATCCACATCTACTGATGCAGTCGCAAACAGATCTTCTCCAGCATTGTCGTTTGCATCAGACTCGGGTAAATCATTGCTCAGTTCTTCATTCAAAGCAACTTCACCAGGTATGTCGTCATGCACTTCTGTTGGAGGATCAGACTCTGAATCCAATTGTATGTTCCTTGCATGGGGGTAACACTCGGGACTTGGGCGCTCTTTCTCAATAAACCGTTCTAGACTTGGCCAATACAGATTCGCAAACTCGTGGCTTGTAAAATGGTCTTCAAAATCCATAAGGTATGAAACAACTTGTTGACCACTGAGTTCCTGTTGAGCGATCATAGAATGTGCGCACTTTTGAAGCAGACGTCGAGCTCGCATTTCAAAATCATCTTTCTCGCGGTCATACTCTCCGAGTCGAGTAACAGCTAACTCTAGGGCAGCATATGCAACATGCGCTTGCAACTGGGACTTCGTGATATAATCTGTGATGTAAAACATGACTGCTTTTGCGGCGGGACCAGACGAGATAAACTTTATATCCATGTTGCACCGTATAGCCTCCAGCATCGTCAAATTGAAGTTGTTTACCAATCCGTCCAAACAACGCAGTTCAAATTCTCCGGTCTCAGGATCAAAAACACTCAGAGGCTTTGCAGTGGATGAATCAAGATCAAACCGACACTCCTTTATATATCCTGGACCTTTCCAGTACTTGTAACAGGTAGGAGTGTGCTCGTGTCGCTGACATGTCTCTACCAGATGATGCAGGTCTTTTTTTCGAAACAGTTCCAATTCTTCTGGATCAGACGCCGAAACGGGGCCACGCGTACTGCATGGATGAAATTTACCGAGGGGAAACTCCGATTCAGGACGAGGATCAGGCGGTACGGCATTAGAAATTGTATCCTCCAAAAATTCCATGAGACGTCGCTGAAATTCTAGATTACCGCCGTTTTCGAGTGCTTTGGACTTGATCTCATTCGGATTCAGACCCCCTTCAATCCATACAACCATATGACAATGCAATGAACCACGTCCTTGTGCCTCAACAGTTCCATAGTAAGCATTTACAACGCCCAGAATTCCACCTTCAGTATCCTTTTGCTTTTTGTCATACCCCAGAATCGCAGAAATGAATGCTTTTATGAAGACATTGAAAAATTCAGCAGCAACAGCAGGATTTTGGGCAACTAAGACAGACTGGTCTTTCCAGACATTCGAAAGATCGTCGGCAGTCAGATTATCAATATCAATCTCGTCGCCAGCAAGAAAACGAACGAGAGGATTGTACACGTCAGCCGGATTAATGGTGATGTAGAAACTTGGTAGGCCCTTCTCCATCATCAAGGCTCGGATTTCATTGCGCATAATCAGTTTAGATTGCGGGGAGCCTTGAACATGAGTGCTTATCAAATTGACTTGTTTCATTAGGGCCAGTACGCGGTTCTCTTCTGCATCATCGGACATTCGAAAATCACCTCTACTGACCCTTTCAGAAACTGTGTGGATTGCGCTGGCTGACACCGTGGCAAACTCGGCCGCAATATGATCAAAATTATCTCTCCGAACTTTGAAACTGGTATTCAACAAGACTGTTCTGCGCTGAAGCATATTGAAAGCAGTAAACAGGAAAGAATAATGAGTTTGGAATCGCCGATCAGACAAATTGAACAAATGCTTCAGGTGAGTCTTAAAAGCGAGACCGGTTTTTCGTCTGCTATCCTCCATTCCACCAATACCGTACGGAAACAGGGTGGGGTATATCAACGGAAACAAGTCCGGATTGTTGAACTCATTTACGGGCAACGGATCATGGCGCAGCTCAAGATAATTTCCGTCAGGTTTTTTCAGGTGGCGGCTGGCTGCTTTCCTCAACACGCGCGACGATTCATGGCCCTTGACATCAGTAACAACAACACTTTCAAATGGGACATCAGAACGGTAAGAGACACTGGAAACCGCATTCTTTATCATTTCTTTAACAGAACTCGAGGCTTCGGAAGAGACAGGCCCTTCGGCGGACTCTTTTGACTTGTTTGAGGTCTTCTCAGCATACGACGATGTTGTGGCTTCGATACCAGCGGACGGAATGACATGCTCAATATGGAACGGGATATCGACTGTTTCACCATGTCCGTCAAACACAGACTTGTCGATTTTTATGTCCTTGTACAGATGATTATGAGCGGTCAACCAACTCAGTGCGTTCAAAACTTTCTCTTTCCGGACAATCAACGGTTTGGCTTTGGTTTTGATCCACTCATCGGACGGCGGATTTGAACCGACAAAAATCACACATATAGGTGTTGTAATTTCTTCGATAGACGGCGGCAGTGTATTCGCAATGGCAGATGGCTGCTGTGGGTATATTATTACATGCCCTTTCATTCCGCGTTGAACATTTGGCAGACCGGCATCATCCTCTTCACGCAACTGGATAATCCAACATTTAGCTCGACATCGGGCAATCATGGCTTCTTCAACAACCGACAAATCTTTCAACTCGGGTGGAATCGGTCCAAGATAATTGTAGTTGGCCATGGACAGACGAGGGACTTTGCCAGATTTTAGGGCAGATTTGCAAGCGGTACAGACAACCAGTACGGGTTCCATGCTGTCAACATCATTCTCTATGCACTGCGGGTCGATCAAAAGCGAAGCGTACTGACCAGAATCAACAGGCATTGGTGGCGGTATCATATCTGGATCAAGCCACGGCAGCTTTACTTTCTCGGATTCAGGATTTTCGCTCTCTGACGCCGAATCACTACCTGAGGATTCATCCGGGGATTTGAGCAGGCTCAGATCAAATTCTTCAAAAGAAATGGTCGTTCTTTGCTTCATGTTACGGCGCTCAACACAGCTTCCACAGGTGAACGTAGACAAGGCATCTTTTGAAATCAATGCGTTGAATTGTTTCTTGAATTTCTCTTTCAGACCAGACGAAATAAGTTGTGGCCACTCTGCTTTCAATTTTTCACTCTGTCGAACACGGGATTCGTTCTCGGCATCACGTTTCGTCTGCTTTGACTGGTAACAAGGTTGTTTACTGTCAAGACTTTTGAGATACTTTCCAACCAGAGATCGCAACTTCGCCGGACCGTCGTTAACAGAATATTCAACATTATGCATATTCAGTATACGGCGGGCCACAGACTTGGACAGACGGGGCTGTAACTGGGTAAGCAGACGGATTTGTAACGTTTGCTGAAACTCCTCCTGAGTCATAGATTCAGACACCGAAACTCTGAACATTTGGCGGACAACAGACTGGCATCCAATCGACGTTGAGTTGCTCTTCTGCGACCCACAGGCACCGGAAACTAGATGAGTGGTTATTATATTGAACAACTTATCGCGCGAACAACAGTAAACAACCTTGTTACCAGTCAAAGCAGACGAAACGTGATGCCGAGAACGAATCCCGTGTTCGACAGAGTGAAAAATTGAAAGCAGAGTGGCCACAACTTATTTCGTCTGGTCTGAAAGAGAAATTCAAGAAACAATTCAACGCATTGATTTCAAAAGATGCCTTGTCTACGTTCACCTGTGGAAGCTGTGTTGAGCGCCGTAACATGAAGCAAAGAACGACCATTTCTTTTGAAGAATTTGATCTGAGCCTGCTCAAATCCCCGGATGAATCCTCAGGTAGTGATTCGGCGTCAGAGAGCGAAAATCCTGAATCCGAGAAAGTAAAGCTGCCGTGGCTTGATCCAGATATGATACCGCCACCAATGCCTGTTGATTCTGGTCAGTACGCTTCGCTTTTGATCGACCCGCAGTGCATAGAGAATGATGTTGACAGCATGGAACCCGTACTGGTTGTCTGTACCGCTTGCAAATCTGCCCTAAAATCTGGCAAAGTCCCTCGTCTGTCCATGGCCAACTACAATTATCTTGGACCGATTCCACCCGAGTTGAAAGATTTGTCGGTTGTTGAAGAAGCCATGATTGCCCGATGTCGAGCTAAATGTTGGATTATCCAGTTGCGTGAAGAGGATGATGCCGGTCTGCCAAATGTTCAACGCGGAATGAAAGGGCATGTAATAATATACCCACAGCAGCCATCTGCCATTGCGAATACACTGCCGCCGTCTATCGAAGAAATTACAACACCTATATGTGTGATTTTTGTCGGTTCAAATCCGCCGTCCGATGAGTGGATCAAAACCAAAGCCAAACCGTTGATTGTCCGGAAAGAGAAAGTTTTGAACGCACTGAGTTGGTTGACCGCTCATAATCATCTGTACAAGGACATAAAAATCGACAAGTCTGTGTTTGACGGACATGGTGAAACAGTCGATATCCCGTTCCATATTGAGCATGTCATTCCGTCCGCTGGTATCGAAGCCACAACATCGTCGTATGCTGAGAAGACCTCAAACAAGTCAAAAGAGTCCGCCGAAGGGCCTGTCTCTTCCGAAGCCTCGAGTTCTGTTAAAGAAATGATAAAGAATGCGGTTTCCAGTGTCTCTTACCGTTCTGATGTCCCATTTGAAAGTGTTGTTGTTACTGATGTCAAGGGCCATGAATCGTCGCGCGTGTTGAGGAAAGCAGCCAGCCGCCACCTGAAAAAACCTGACGGAAATTATCTTGAGCTGCGCCATGATCCGTTGCCCGTAAATGAGTTCAACAATCCGGACTTGTTTCCGTTGATATACCCCACCCTGTTTCCGTACGGTATTGGTGGAATGGAGGATAGCAGACGAAAAACCGGTCTCGCTTTTAAGACTCACCTGAAGCATTTGTTCAATTTGTCTGATCGGCGATTCCAAACTCATTATTCTTTCCTGTTTACTGCTTTCAATATGCTTCAGCGCAGAACAGTCTTGTTGAATACCAGTTTCAAAGTTCGGAGAGATAATTTTGATCATATTGCGGCCGAGTTTGCCACGGTGTCAGCCAGCGCAATCCACACAGTTTCTGAAAGGGTCAGTAGAGGTGATTTTCGAATGTCCGATGATGCAGAAGAGAACCGCGTACTGGCCCTAATGAAACAAGTCAATTTGATAAGCACTCATGTTCAAGGCTCCCCGCAATCTAAACTGATTATGCGCAATGAAATCCGAGCCTTGATGATGGAGAAGGGCCTACCAAGTTTCTACATCACCATTAATCCGGCTGACGTGTACAATCCTCTCGTTCGTTTTCTTGCTGGCGACGAGATTGATATTGATAATCTGACTGCCGACGATCTTTCGAATGTCTGGAAAGACCAGTCTGTCTTAGTTGCCCAAAATCCTGCTGTTGCTGCTGAATTTTTCAATGTCTTCATAAAAGCATTCATTTCTGCGATTCTGGGGTATGACAAAAAGCAAAAGGATACTGAAGGTGGAATTCTGGGCGTTGTAAATGCTTACTATGGAACTGTTGAGGCACAAGGACGTGGTTCATTGCATTGTCATATGGTTGTATGGATTGAAGGGGGTCTGAATCCGAATGAAATCAAGTCCAAAGCACTCGAAAACGGCGGTAATCTAGAATTTCAGCGACGTCTCATGGAATTTTTGGAGGATACAATTTCTAATGCCGTACCGCCTGATCCTCGTCCTGAATCGGAGTTTCCCCTCGGTAAATTTCATCCATGCAGTACGCGTGGCCCCGTTTCGGCGTCTGATCCAGAAGAATTGGAACTGTTTCGAAAAAAAGACCTGCATCATCTGGTAGAGACATGTCAGCGACACGAGCACACTCCTACCTGTTACAAGTACTGGAAAGGTCCAGGATATATAAAGGAGTGTCGGTTTGATCTTGATTCATCCACTGCAAAGCCTCTGAGTGTTTTTGATCCTGAGACCGGAGAATTTGAACTGCGTTGTTTGGACGGATTGGTAAACAACTTCAATTTGACGATGCTGGAGGCTATACGGTGCAACATGGATATAAAGTTTATCTCGTCTGGTCCCGCCGCAAAAGCAGTCATGTTTTACATCACAGATTATATCACGAAGTCCCAGTTGCAAGCGCATGTTGCATATGCTGCCCTAGAGTTAGCTGTTACTCGACTCGGAGAGTATGACCGCGAGAAAGATGATTTTGAAATGCGAGCTCGACGTCTGCTTCAAAAGTGCGCACATTCTATGATCGCTCAACAGGAACTCAGTGGTCAACAAGTTGTTTCATACCTTATGGATTTTGAAGACCATTTTACAAGCCACGAGTTTGCGAATCTGTATTGGCCAAGTCTAGAACGGTTTATTGAGAAAGAGCGCCCAAGTCCCGAGTGTTACCCCCATGCAAGGAACATACAATTGGATTCAGAGTCTGATCCTCCAACAGAAGTGCATGACGACATACCTGGTGAAGTTGCTTTGAATGAAGAACTGAGCAATGATTTACCCGAGTCTGATGCAAACGACAATGCTGGAGAAGATCTGTTTGCGACTGCATCAGTAGATGTGGATGAGATTCGGTTGAAAATGGACTTGGGCGGGAGATTTGTTGCGTCAGCGAACCAGGGAGCAGATTATTGTCATCGCGGCTCAGAATTAGATTCGGTGTGTGTCTGGGACTTTGTTAGTCGGGTTGAAAAGATCAAGAAAAAGAAAGCATACCACAGTCATAGAACGGTATCTGGCCATGCAGTTTCTTCCGATGAAGATGAACCTGAGAACACGGTGCCTGTTCCCCAAGCCTGTTGGAACAAAGATGTTGACGGCGATATTTTGCGTTGGAGTGGTAGATCAAGGCCTACGATTAGTCTGAATTCTGAACATCTTGAGTCTGAAACCCGTGTTCTTCGCGTATGTGCTCCTAATCTGCGAAAGGTTCCCGTACTGATTGGGCCTGCTTTGCCTCGTCGAGACCGTACTGATTCAAAAGATAAGCATGCAAGGTTAATGCTGATACTTTTCAAACCATGGCGACATGTGTCGGACTTGATAAATGAGAATCAAACCTGGATTGAGGTGTATAATCAGTTCATTCAACAATGTTCAGATGATGTGAAAAAGGTCATAGATAATGGACAGTTACTGCATGAATGTAGAGACAGTCGCGATGAGCATTATAAAAATCGGCACAACAGAAAAGACCGTGGTCATGTGTCCGCTGAAATGGTGTCTGCAACCGATCGAGAAATGTACGGTGAAATGGATGAAGTTCAGGTTCTTGATCATTTGGAGTCAATCAGTTTATGCCAATCTAAACGATCGCAACGTACCGTTGATAACATCTTGCTTGCTAAACTGTGCGCAGAAAGTAGCGGTATGTTCGGCCCCGAAAATCCTATGGAAGTTGAACCCGTTAAACACGATCATTCTTGCCACAAGATTATCTGCGAAACCAATGGGCATCTGGAACACACCTGGGAAAAGGTTTACTCTGACCGGAAAGACGCGTGGAAGAATGTTGCTCGAAACAATGCCTTGAGCTCTGAACGGCAACAGGGACCTGTGTCGACTACTGTTGATTCACATAATTTGCTTCGAAGTGGACATGCTTTCCGTGACAGTCTTCCACAACAATTTTCGTCTGCATCTGTCAGAAATTCACCGAACAAGGAAAAAGAGTCAGTACCTGAAGCGTTGTCTTTGATGCAAGAGATAATCACAAAGTACACTCTGAATGTCGAACAAGTCCGAGCCTTCAAAATTGTAGCGGAACATAGCACCAAGCTTGATGCGGACCCACTAAGAATGTTCATTGGCGGCCCTGGTGGTACGGGAAAGTCTCGCATCATCGATGCTCTGAAAGAGTTCTTCGAAAGAAGAGATCAGAACCGCAGATTTCGTCTGTCTTCGTATACGGGAGTTGCAGCTCGTAATGTGTCTGGAATGACATTGCATGCAGCCCTGGGTATGCGTCAGAAAGGTAGTCGTCAGAAAACAGGGAAAGCTCTTCGCGATATTATGGAAATGTGGGATGGTGTCGATTATCTGTTTGTTGACGAGATCTCAATGGTTGGCTGTGCCCTGTTACATGAGATTAGCTCGGCTTTGAGCGCTGCAAAAGGAAGTACACTTGCCTTTGGTGGTATCAGTGTTGTTTTCGCCGGTGATTTTCATCAGCTGCCGCCAGTTGGTCAGAACACACTGTATACTCATATCAATCCTGATGCAAAGAAGAACGGAAAGAGGAAACAATCTGGAATTAGCACCTCGAAGGCTGGGACCGAGCAAGGTCAAAAAGCGATATTTGGAAAGCTGCTCTGGCTATCTGTGAAGACCGTGGTTCTGTTAACCGAAATTGTGCGTCAATCTGGACCAGAGAACAAGAGATTCTTGGAGTTACTCGGGCGTCTGCGACACGGTGATAGGGCCGCTCAGCGGCTAGGCATGAAATGCCCGGAATTTATCGATTTTTGAGACCTATCAGCGGGAGAAGTGAGGCTAGGATAATAGAAGATATGCCCGTCCTCGCGGGCAGTATCTTATTGCTGTGGATAGCCGACAAGCTGGCGGGACACTAACGGGTAGCGGCGGCTTAGCGACGTTTCCCTAAACATGGGTGCGAGACTCTGCCGCTGACTATTTCTAAACTGCCGGGCCAAGAGACTTAGTGGGAAACTACTATCTCGAGGTGCTGGAGGCGACTAAGAGGAACTACCAACCTCCCTGAGGTTAGGCGCTCACCCGCCGACCAACATGAAGAAGATCTAGCGGGGGACCATACTGAGTTCAACTTCGAACTCAGGACGGCCACCACTCTACCGACGAACAGGATCACCGGCAGGCTCTACCCGAGCACGCCGGCTGATTACGGACAGCCGGGACTTAACCGACTGCCAGCGGGAGCACCGCGGGGCCAGCGGCTATCCAGCCAACGGCTCTGTCAGAATGATGAGAAGGACATGGCGAGTTGCCGGGGGCATTTCCCGCTGATTGCGGACAACCCGAACGGCGAGTGGCGAGCCGCTAACGCGACTCGGCTCTCCCTATTTCCCCTGGGACTTAGACTGTTCTGAAAATGACAAACGAGACGAACTTGACCGCTGTCGAGCCGTTGACTAACTACTCAGCGGGAAGCCTTTTCGACTTCAACTCGACCAGCGGCAAGACCATATTATGAAGGAGGAATTTCGTGTCCCCTCCCGGGGACATGGCAACCAGCACGCCATTGCACTGCAATAAGGCGCAATACCCACCCGCCCGCATGGACTTTCTCCAGGAGGCAGTCTTTTCACTCACGACTAGCAATCCTGAATATACCATTGGTTCCCAGCGGGCGCGGCATCAAACTTGGACACTCTCTCATCATGATTTTATTTGGTTGTTTCTGCTCCCGCTGCATGTATTTAATCTCCCGGTGTACTTTTTGTTACTCAGTCAATTACCTACCCGTAGACAAGGGCAGTTTGTAGCGGACTCTAGAATTTGAATTGAAGCTTTGAACGAGACTAGACTTGATATCTGAGAGAGATTCGAGTGATACGGAAAGACTTGTGGCATACCGAGCCGCCAGAACTTTGAGAGCCCCGCCAGCCTTTGAGCCCGAGCCCTCCTGAAATACGAAGCCCCGTCTCTTGCTGTTCCGCGGTATAACCAAGACCCCCGTTCGAGCTTGATTCCGCGCCGTCGACGCCCCGTGTGCCAGCCGTTCCGCGGTATAACCAAGACCCCCGTTCGAGCTCGCCGCCGCGTAGTGGTGTAACTGCCCGGGTCACTGTTAGTGTCCGCGCCATCGACATAAGAGCCCCGCTTCTCGCCAGAGCCGCGCCGGTCGTATAAGAACCCCGTCCCGCTGAGCCGCGCCTTCTGCCCGCCGGTTGTCATCCAGAAAGCTTCTTGCCGGTTGACGATCCACTACCGGGCGACGCTTTTCTATTGGCACGAAGACCCTCCCCGCTAGACTCAGAATTTCTCATTTCGAAGTCTCAGAAAGAGTGACTCTTCGCTTCTCCCGCTGCGAATCGTTTTGCCCGCTACGTTCTCGCTAGACAATCTAGTAGTTCGTCCCGCTCAAACGTAGCGACCTTGATTGATTGAAGCTTGCACAAGTATTCTGAGGGACGATACGTGCTCCCGCCACCCCCGAACACACACACACACACACGTCGTATTGGATTAGATTTTGTGATTTTATATTTCGGTATATCAGCCCATATAGTTGACTTTTTACAAAAAGTACTGGGTGTAGCACAAAATGTTTTGCAAAAACGTCAAGCTTTACCCAGGCTTAGTCATGCGGCCGAGGGAGACAGCGGCATGGGCCAGCGGAGTTCAAAATCAACTGATCTGATGTAGATCAGTGCTATTTGATGGGACTCCGGCAGTTCTGCACCTCCTGCCGTTGATTGGCATTCGGCAAGCGGCATTTTCCAGTGTTTTTTTGATCGCTTCGGCCTTGACTTGATAAATTGAGCACCGGGACTTTCCGGCGGGCATGTTGCGAATGAATCGGGATTTGTGAATCGGAGTTGTGGTGGCTGAGCGGTCCGGATTCCGAGTTCCGGCGCATCAATCATATGAATCAAATGATTCGATCAATTCAAGAAAACATATCACCACCTCTTTTTTCCCCCCACTTCAGGATACCCAGCAACGGCGGGCTCGCTGCTTCCCCTCCTTATTCACCCCTCCAAACCCTTCCACTCCTTCAACCACTAGCCCCCACCTCCGTTTCACCATTCTGCATACCACCGGCACCATTTCCGCTTTCGGCAGCACTGGTAGGTTGCGTCAATCAATGGCAGGTACGGTGGGGTTGGATATTATGAATCTATACTTACTCGAGTCTTTCCAGGACCCAGCGCAGATCCTTCACCCCTTCTACCCAATCGTTCGCCACCGGATCCTTCCACCCCACGCCGCCATTCGTTTTCAATGCGTCCCTCCACCAGCGCAGGCAAATAAGTACGTTCAGCAAGCCGTTTTTACCCGTTTGCTTGCTCAACGCAACCCAGTCGCCCTCCCCGTCCCTCTTGAGCCTCAATTTACCTGTCACTCGACCCCGCCACCCAGGATTCATCTCTACCCAATATTTCCACCACGTCGAGGCGAAGGCGTAGACATCGAGGATCGCGGGTTGAGGGCCACCGACGCGCGCGCGATTAATCCACCCTTTGACCTCGTTGGGACGGAAATTCGTTGCCATCCCCTTAGCCTACAAATCTAACCGTTAAATTCGTTCGTCAGAAAGCAACCCTCGGCTTACCGGCCCCTTGAAATCAGCCCGCTCCTCCAGCCTCCACCACAGCGCCACAATTTCATTCCAATCGTCACCCGCGTCCCCGTCGAGGAGCTGGGCCTTGGCATCGGTGGCCCAGTTGGGCACACCGTTCTCATCCTCTCCCGGTGGAACGCGTTTTTTCGCCGCCCGCACCGGCACCGCACCCCCGCCCTCGTCGTCGTCGTCGCACTCGTTTGGCTTTCGACGCTTCGCCCCCGGTTCCTCACCTCCGCTCGCCGGTCGTTTATTAGCGCTTCTGAGCTCCGCCATCAGTTCCGCAATTTCGGGCAGGACGACGCCCTCTTTCATCTTCTCGTCCACCCGCGCTAGGTTTGTCGCGCGAACGCGCGAAATCTGCGTCCCGACTTCCAACTCCCGCACGCGAACCCCTTGCGATGCGCTCGGCAGGCTTTTGACGGCGCATATGAGCGGCGAGCCGACGCCGGGCAATGCGATGAGACGCGCCTCCCAATCATCGTCGTCGTCGTCGTCATCACCGCCGCCGACGCCCTCCCCGTCTTCCTCGTACTCCTCCTCGTCCTCGTCTTCGCCTTCCTCATCTCCATCCTCATCCCCCTCGTCCCCATTGCCCTCGCCTCCTTCGTCGTCATCTTCGTCTTCGTCCGTCTCACTTGCGCTGTCCGCATCGCTTTTGCGAGCCGCCTTCTTAGCCGTCTTCTTCCCGCGCCCTTGGCTGCGGGTAGGCGGGACATCCTTCTTCCCGCGCCCTCGGCTGCGGGTACGCGGGGCATCCGGCGGGACACACGGTGCGGTTAGCGGCGCTGGTACGGTTAGCGGCGCTGGTACGGTTAGCGGCGCTGGTACGGTTAGCGGCGCTGGTACGGTTGGCGAGTCTTCGCTGGCGGATGCGTTCGTTGGAAGGGTGTCTTTAGGCTGAAGGGGGCCCGTTGCGCTGGGTTCATTCGCTGAAAGTCCCCGTATCAGTCGGTGGTCAGCGAAGGTGCGAACGCGCCTACCGGCAGCAACAAGGTAGTTCATCCAATGTTGCATCAGCCCTTTGAACGCCGGCGGATCCCATGCGGTGAAATCCAGGCCTTGCGTCCCAGGGGCCTTCGCGTGCATGCAGCGCATGTCGAATTTGCCGTTGGCCACCATAGCCCCCGACATTAGAAGGATTTGGCAACCGGTGATAGCTCGTAGGGAGTCGAGGAGGGGCTGAACGGTTGCGGCGAGTCGCGTGCGAGCTCTTTCTGCTGGTGAGTGACATTGTGTTTGCTGATTACAATGAACTTACTCCTTCTGCAATTCCGTATCAGTAACCGCGTCCGCCTCGACCTCAGCGCACGCCTCGTACGCCCGCATTGCCGCCTCATACTCCTTCTCCGCCCTCGCCTTCAAATCCTCTTTGAACTCGTCCGACTCATTCATGAGCAGCTCGCGCGCGATTGCCGCCCGTTCAGCAATCGATTTACCTTGGCCCACTAATCCTGGAAACCGCTCTTCACAAACCTTGTTTATCTCATCGTTTTTCGCCTCGTCTTGCATGTACGCCTGATAGAGCGGTATACGCTTTGGGGCGTGTTCTTCGATGTGGCTCATCTGGCGCAGCCATTTCGCGAATGGGTTCCTCGCGCCCGGCTTGTTAGTCCGCCTGTACGACATCCACCGCTTCATCTTCTACGCGCGCGACACAATCGTCAGCGCTGCCTTCCACGCGACGAATTCAATCCCATCACTCACCGCCTCTGTTTCTTCCATGGTCGTTTTCTTCAGCTCTACTTCCTCCCCGGTCAGCTCGCCGTCCGTCTTTCCGTAGCCTTGAAGGCCCTCTGGCGGTTCCACGTCCATGGGCAGATCCCAGGGAAAGCGCTTCCAGTACCCGTTAAACAACCCAGGCCAGAAATCACGTGTTTTCTTTTTGTTGGACGCAGCACAGAAATCCTCGACTTTGCTGATCAAGTAATCGCGCCGCGTGCCTTTGAAATCGCCAGGATTTCCGCGTTTCTTTGGGGCGTCGGCGTCGGTGGCTTTTTTGTTTTTGTTCTTCTTTGCCATGGGCGGTGGTTTTCGCAGACGGTGGATGGGAAGCGAGGAATGGGCTAACTTTACATACTTACACCCCCGTCGATTTCCACCCAAACTACGCCACACCCCCGCCTCAGCCCTTACTTTAATTCTCTTACTTACTTGACTTATTTCCGATCCTTTTTTTAATATACAAGAAATGCATTTATTCACAACAAAGAAAGCTAAGTACAAAGAACAGGAAAAAGAACAGGAAATAGCGAGAGCAAGATAGTACGATGCATCAGTCCAGGAAACACAGGGATAACAAACACAGGGATAACATGACGGAACGCGAGGGCGGAGGAGTCCAAGAAAGGGGGTGGGGGAAGTGGATAGGGTGCAGCACAACAACAAGATAGTCTAGTCCATGTATACGCGACGATGATAGCAGTAGTATTGTATGTACGAGGGCGGGCGAACCGAACGAGGGGCGGGGAGAACTACGCCGAGCTTGAAGCGGCGGGGTGAGTGGACGCGACAGCGCCCCAGTTATGCATGCTCGCAAGCTCGAGCTCGTCGACGGAGGAGATGAGGGTGAACATACTCCCCATCCCATGCGCCTGCGCCGCCGCAACAGCGTCCCGAGGGTCGTCCCAAGACCCATACCTCAACCCCTTGACAGCCCACATGAGACGCGGCGCGCAGATCTCATCGTCCGCCCCGACGAACGCCGCCGCATACTCGTCGTCGTCGTCGTCCATGTCGATCGCACTCAGGGTGCGCGGCGACGAGCGCGGCGAAGCTGTGGTCGAAGGGAGTTCCATGTCGGACAGAAAGCCCGACGAAACGGACGATATGTCGGTGAGAATATCGGACACGCGGCTGAGGGAAGACGAGGACGCGCGGCGGTGACGGTGAGAAGACGCGGTCGAGGGCGGCGCGGTGGGGGAGGTATGCGAGTACATGGGGGACCGGTACAAGATAGGCGGTGGCGGCGTGATCCCCAGATCAGCCAGCGGCGAGATCGTAGGGAATGGGGCGGGAAAGGAGGAGGGCGATCTGACCGGTCGGAGGGGAGAAGGGGAGACGCTTGAAGGAATGGAAGGTGATGAGAAGGGGGAGCCGAGGCCGGGGGCGGGCTGAGTTCCTGGTTGGGGCGTAACGGGTGGCCGCGAACGTGCGATCTTGGGAGAGGGCGGCGCACAGCGAAGCTGCGCGCGGAATCAACGACGGTGTCGGCGCGTCCTGCGTCGACGCGCCCACGGGAGACCAAGGCCTGAAGGTGGAGGGGCATGGCGGAGGCGAACAAACGGAGGGGGAGACCAAGGGGAGGTAGGAAGCGACCGCTGTGCGTAAGGACATGCCAAAGTGCACGGGGGTGGGTGCAGCGAAGCCGGGGGGAAGGGTGAAGTCGGGGCAGCCATTGCCGTGGAGGTCGTCGTGAAACCCCCGCCACACCTGCTCAGCCTCCTCCCAAGTCTTCACCGCCTTGCGCTGGTAGCCTGAAAAGCCATTGGTTTCGCGGTTGGCCCTGGCGCTAAAAAGGAGAAAAAAAGTCAGTCGTCGCAGCCCAAGGTGAAAATGAAACACTTACGCGGAAGTGAAGATACCACCACCGCAATGGGCCAAGCCCAGGACGTAGTACCGCTTGTTGGGGTCGTGGTCAACCATCCAGGTTTTCTCGTCGCCTTTTTCGGGGTAGTAATAAGGGAGGCAGCGACCGCCAGGTCTTGGAGGGTTCGATGGGGGGAACGACAAGATGTCGCGGATGCCTTGCGCGTCCAGTGGGTGAGGATAGTCGTCGTTCATTTTTTTTTGCAAAGAAGGGGGGGTAGTTTTTTGTAAAAGGTTCTGGGTAAAGAGGCGATAAAGTGCGTACGAGTCACCTGCGAAGCTATATAGCTTCGCTGCGCCACATTCCCGCGGTAAGTGCGGTCCCAATACCCTCCCAAAAACCTCCAAGTTCCCCCGCACCACAATGTCCAACGGCGACCATAACATCAAAGACGACGGAGGGGAGAGGTGAGAGACTGTGAGAACATTCACGGAGATGTCATATCGGCTAACAAACCGCATAGCCATCACCCCGAAGAGGCTTTCCTCTCCGGTCCCCTACGCGAAATGCAGGCAGGCTCTCGCCAGAACACTCTCGCATATGGATACCCGCCTCCCGAAACTACCTTCCAGACTACCCTCGGTGGCCTCCGCACTCGCCTTCACGACCTTCGCACCGTCGAGAAACCCATGGACGGCATGGAGTCGACCATGCACGATCTCTTCTCAGCAATCCGCGCAGACAAAATGGAGCTTTATGCTCAGGAGAACGCCTCTGTAGCTGACGACAACGCCTCGTCCGTCGCGGTAGAAGATCACGCCAGCGATAAAAGTCCCAGCGAAACCGACAGCGCGACCGCCCAACACGACGCCGACATGCAGGAAATCGACGCCGCCGAGCTGCGTGGACCCGCCTTATGGCTACCTTGCGCAAACTGGACGACCTGCGTGGCCGCTCCGACGTCAGGGAGGAACTCAAGGGTGTCCTTCGCGAGCTGTGAGTTCTACCCTGCACATCGCGTTCATTCCCTGACACATTCACATTTATTAGGCAGGCGATGCGCGGCACGTTCAATTAACATCATACGTCGTAGCTATTTCTTGAATCGTAAACAGCCTAGCCACAGAATGTAATGTAAAATGTATATCGCAACAATCTTCAGTCTTCAGTATCAGGAGCAATTGACTTTGAGTAAGGTACTACATACTACAAGTATATTCAAGGGAAATTCAAGGACGTTAGTTTAAAGTAGAAAAAGGTGGAGATATGGGAGGGATAAGGGACTGCGGGATTCGAACCCACCACGCCCGCATATGAACGTTTCCTTTGAACAACGGCTATATACCAGTCACCCAAGTCCCCGTGATGGAGTGAGGGAACTCTTTTCAGTCCCTACCGCAATCTTATAGTAAGTAACCCACAATCTTATAGTAAGTTATATAGTAGATATACAAGGGACCAAAATACATTTGCGGGATGAAGTACATTCAAGCGTATATACTGTGAGCTGACTACGACGTCCGACGCGACCCTAGTGGCGGTTTGTTGAGGTCGTTGGCGTGCGGGCGTCGATGCAAGCGATCGACGCGGCTATCTTTTCCCGCCTCGCCGCTCGCTCCAGCCAACTGTTGGGCCCGTATTTCTCGATATATGCCCTGTAGATATGTTTAGCAATGCAATGGATGAAACAAAAATGAAATGCACATCGCCCTGCGGTCGACCTGCCTGCTACGCAAGCGCCCTGCCTTCCCCTCGCGATATCGTGCATCAGCCGCTCGCGCTCTTTCCCGATATTGAGCGCGATCCTCCGGATTTTCGGCGAGAAGAGCGCGACGCCTTCAGACAGATGGGTCAATGATCAGTGAGCTGGCAGAGAGCTTACCGAGCCATGCGCTCCCGAGCCTTCTCCCTCAGTGCTGCCTGATTCTGAGTGAAGAGAATGTCAGTCGGGGAAATGAAAACAAGCAAAACGGCACTTACTTGACGCGATATCGCGCCATAGCGGCTAGCTGCGCAGGTGTACATCCTTCCTCTTGCGTGTGACTCCCTCGGGGAGATTTTCGTCGGCCGTTTTGAGGGCACGGGCAGTTTTCGTCGTGAGTGCTGTTTGGCATTCCTGAGACGCGTTGGGGTCAAATTGTCGGTCAGGGTAGCCGTAGATAGTATTAGAGACCTAGTTGGGCGAGCGAGCGAGGTGGAAAGAAAAGGTGACGAAAGGGTAGGTGGGTTGGTGGAGTGTTGGTGGAAGTCAAGTGCGATCCATGTACTGATCATTCACTTCGGTTTGGAAATTCAAAGCTTACCTCGCTTTTTTGTACGCTTCACAAAAATCTCAAAACTATTCCTAGCGTCAGGTAAGCCCTTGAGTAGTGGTCGTGTGCATTTTCAGGCTTGTGGGTGCTGAATTGAGCACCGAGCTCACCGTCCGAGCATCGAGGAGTGATCGAGTTCGCTATAGCCAAAATGGGCCGTAACGGGTTCGCTATACGAGTTCGCCATATCGCGACCCGAGTTCGCCATATCGCTGTCTCATCCGGCATCCCGAGTAATTACAAACGTTCATATGTATTGCGTACGGGTTGGGATATCTACAGGGCGTAACCTAGGCGTATACTAGCACGACAATGTCTACAAAAGGCGTATAGGGTAAGAAATTGTCCGTAAAGCAACCGCGATTCAAGTGTGGTAGTGGGGCCTTCCCATTTACTATACATCTTGATTCCATCGGCCCACCGACGCTCGCGGTCCCTGCGGCGCTGCTCCCGCTCTTCAGGGGTGGGGTCTTGGATGCGTTGATGTCCTTGTCGTGGCGAAATTTGTTGTACACCCAGCGAAAAGGCCGGCGGGGGTATATTGCGTGAAGGAGAAGCGAGTCTCATGCGGGGCGATGTTGACGTTGGAATGACGGAGGATGGCGGAGGGGATGAGTATGGTGGCGCCGGGGGGAAATCTGATGATGAGCTTGAGGTCCCAAAGGACGAGATGGCCGCCGCGGTCGGGGTCGTAATCCCCCAGCGCCGTTATCGCACACCAGCCCCAGGCTAGGTTGCGGAAGTCGATATGGGGGGAGCGTGACGGTGGCGGGGCCGAAATTAAAGGTGGTGGTGGAGAAAACGGAGAGTCCGCGAGGAAGATTGCGGCGGATTTTGGGGTCGTTGGCGAAGATTTTGTCGAACTCGGTGGTGTAGAAGGTGTGCAGCTGTTTCGCGAAACGCTGAGAAGATCACTGGGGTTTGGGTGAGCGGGGTTCAGGCGCTAGGGGTGGGAAACGTACTGTTCGTGAACCCTGCAATGCGGCGGAAGGGTTTGGAGGCGAAAAGAGAGGCGAGGACGGCGGCGTTGGCCACCGACAGTGCAAGATTCTGCGGATGGACCTGCCCTCCACCCATCGATGCCCCAGCGCTCTTGAATGCGTGACCCCCGCGGCGAGCGGTGCTTTTGCCCGACAGGCGCTTGCGTCGCCAGCGGGGTTCGGTCCACATGTCGATGGCGGCGGCCTGCATCTTCTCCGCAGCGGGGACGGCAACGTCGGCGACCCAATCGTCTTTGCCGTTGTCGGGGAATCCTGCGAGGCAGAAGAAGATGTTGTTGTCGGCGTCGACAACCGGGTCGGAGCGCCCTGCCAACCGTAGACGCGGAACTCGCTGTCAGAGGCGAGGATGTTTCTTGAGATCAAAAGGTGCGGGCGTCCTTCTCGTCCTGGCGCACCGCTTGCCAACCTGAAGACGCGATGGGCGCATGGAACTCCTGCCCCACGCGAACCTCGAGAGCGAACGCGACGGCGCGACGGAGGCGGGTGAGAGCGACGCTCTTGAAGGCGGTACCGGCTTTGACTTGGCCGTTGCTCTGCGCTCGTCGCTGCGGACCCCGTCGGTTCCCGGGCACGTTCTTCTTCGCGAGTTTATTCGCTGGACGTCCGGGTCGACTCGAGCGAGGTTTTTTGGGGGTGGTGTTGGGGCGGGGGTGGTTTTGGGCCGGGTCGAGGCGGCGCTTTTGCAAGCGGTGGCGATTTGCGCGGCGGCGGTGGCAAGGCACTCTGAATCTTCTTGCGGGGAGCGCAGCGGATTACGGAGCCGGGCATCGCCGTGCCGACGATTGGCGGAGTTGTCGGTTGGCCGTTGCGCGGGATGCGGATGATTGAGCCTTTGGGTGCGCTCGACGTAACCACGTCCGCCGCGGGGGCATCGACTTCGTCGTCGGACTCGTCCTCCGTCGGACGCCGTGTCTGACTCGGTATCGGAATCCGGGCCCTCTTCGCGACGGGCAAGTAGTTCACTGATGCGAATATTGGGCAACGAAAGGGCGACGGTGGAGGAAAGCGAGAACGGGCTGAACTCGACCCCCGAACGCGTGCGCCGTTCTGATAAAGCATGTTAGCAAAACGTTAATAGCGGTGGAGAAAGGTTGGGGGATCGGTTTCGCGACTCCAAAGTCGGAGCGGCGTACTAGCGGAGGAGGGTGGGGACATCTGGAACGCACCGGAAGTAGACATTTCAAGTTGGGGGGAAAGCGATGGGTGGGGGGCTCGTCGAGTTGCAATAGGCTGATAAAGGTGGGCGGTTGCGGGTTTCATGTGGATTCATGTCGATTTGCATGTGGTTTCAAGAGACAAGAAAGTGAAGCGGAGTAAGCGACGTTGGCGAAGTTGTTGGGAACATGTTCCGGTTTGCCGAGTAGCCAAGACAGCGTGACGAAAGCAAAAAAGTGAGCCCTCAATACCAGCCTTGGGCCCTCATCCCAAGGCTGGTATTGGGGATTTGAGTAGCACTTTGAAACGAAGCTTCACAAAAGATCTGGGTAGACGGGAGTGATGCTTGTTTGGGTGCCGTTGATTCAGTGTCGTAAGCACTCCAGAACCGCCCAATCACGTAACTAGTCCAGACCCGCCCAATGACGCAAGTGGTCTGGCCTTGTCCAGACTGATCGGCGTACCGGACTGTCGGAAAGTTTCGGCTTGGACATTGTCGCTTTGCGAAATCTTACCCGAGACGCGTTATTTACCCTTATTTTCTTTCTTTGCTTACTTGGCTGCTGAGGCTACGAATGCGGCGATTCAAACCCTCGAACAGGCGACGCGACGCCCCCACCAACGAATACATTTTCATGAACTCTCAGACTTTGCTACTGTGCCGGCGGATCAGCCCATTGAAACCGTTGTCGAGCGACCATCAGCCGATGGACGTCGCGTCCGCTCGGAAATCATACCAATTGCTCCCTCTTCGCCCGTCAAACATGCCCGCGTCCAACAACACCAACAACAAGCTTCACCAGGGTGCTTCCACTGAACATGTCCATCCTCCGGGGGTTCCGTCGTCCCCAGCGAGCTGTATGACATGGAGCTAGGTGGATTCTTTGCCCCTGCTCCTCCCGCACCTCGCAAAACCAAGAATCTCACACCCTCGGTTTGTAATTTCCACAAGTTTACCAATCTTTACTTACATATCCGGCAGAACAAGCTACTCCTCGAATTCCTCCCCCTCCGCGACGAATATTTACGCGAATTTCTTCGCCTTGACGGCTGCGGCGATGCCTCGGAGGATCTATGCCCGGGTTGCGGCGTCTCTCCCCCCGCATTCGATGCCTCGACTGCCACAGCGGGTTGTTGTATTGCGGCGGAATGCTGCGTTCGCAATCACGCAGACAATCCGCTCCACATCGTCGAGGTATGTTTCCCCCCCTTCTTGGTGCGCGAACCTTGACAACTGACCCCATGCTTCATAGGAGTGGGACGGGTGCTTCTTCCAACGCACCACCCTGAAGACATTGGGTCTGACAATCTGGTTCGGCCATCCCGACTGCTCTCGACGCCATAGCGGCCACCAAAACTTCGTTGTCTTGGATGTCAGCGGTATCCACCAGGTTCGCGTGGAGTTTTGTGCGTGCGAGCGGCCGGCTTGAGATGGGTTCTCTGCGCACGCAAGTTATTGCGACGCCGCTGGTTCCCTGCGACCGACGACCATCCACGCTCCGCCGCTACGTTTCGCTTGCTGGACCATTTCCAGAAGCTGACCCTGCAGGCCAAAACAACGCATTGGGACTTTTATTGCACGGTGGAGCGGATGGTGGACGCCCGCGGGGATGTACCGCCCAACCGCTATGTTCGAATTCATGCGGATGGCGCGGTTTTTTCGCCACCTGTTGCTGCTCAAGCGGGGCGGGCGTGGACATGCAACCGGGGGTGTTGGCGCCACCTCGGCCGGTGAACTCGCCATCCGATGTCCTGCGTGCCCTCGCCCCGGGATCAACCTCCCGAACGACTGGGAGTCGGCTTCTCCGGAGCAACGGTATGTTGCGCGGCCCACCGTACCTGCTGTTCACTCACACTCGACCAAGGTTTCTTTACACATTTTTTCTTAGCGCTCGACGCTTGCTTCCGCCTTAAGCGGCGCTTGATCTCCAGCGGCGCTGCGGGATCCCGGTCTTGGTACTGGATGGTCGTACTTTGTGGAGCCTGAACCGTATCGAAAATACCTACTTACCGTCACCAAGCAGGAGGAGGTAAGCGAAGATTGTTTCAATGTTTCCAAAAGACTCATTGTGAGCCCCAGATGAGCACCTGCAGCGGGTTGGCCGCGTTAGACCTACGCCAACACCAAGTCTCGCAGGGTTATAGTGTGACGGGGGTTGGGATGGGGTGTGCGCACGACACGAGTTCGTGCAGCCTACGGGGGTTGGAGATCTTCAAAAGGGCGAGCGGTGAGTTCCAACCTTGACGATTGCATTCAATCGAACTAATCGCGTTGTAAGCTATGCGAATATGGACTATATATACGCCGCGATACTGCGCTGGCTACACCGCCGCCTGCGGAAGGTGGTTTCGTATGACATTGTATGTCAATGGTTCAAGATTTGCATGCGAACGCTTGCAAGACCTTCCTCCGCTCGTCCGCCTCAGCTCATCCTCTATCTTTGCGCCTATGTCATCCCGAAGATGCACATACATGCCCACACCATGGCCTGTCAAGCTCCTGTTTTCTCTCACTTCCTTGCGGGCGCTGGTCAAACGGACGGCGAAGGAATCGAGCGGCCGTGGGCCAACCTCGGTGGCGTGGCGTTCCAGCACCCGCGAATGGGTCCTGGATCGCGAGCGGACGTGCTAGATGATCATTTTGCGTTCTGGAATTGGTGCAAGCTTGTTAGCCTCGGTGAGTACCTTCATTAACATCATGCCTTGCTTAAATGCTCATACTTGATTCAGGTGCTCTGCTACGCAAGCGTCTTGACAGGGCAAAGCGGGAGCGGGAGATCCAGCAAGAGTCGTTCAAGTTTTCTCGGCAGAAACAGGCTGAAACGTGTTCCGGAATGGGAGAAGCAAGTCTGCGACTGGGAACGCGCTCCCAAAGAGTTCAAGAATCCGTATGAGATAAAGACTACCGGTACGTGATCAATCTTCCAATCTACACGTTACTCCACGAACTTCAGCCTTGAAAGAGGCCGACGTTCGCTCCTGCGATTAGCGGAGGAGGAGGCCGCCTGCTTGAGTCGGGGTGTGCTGGCGCTGCATGACGTTAGTCCTAGCGCCTTCATTTTCGAGGGCTTAGAGCTTGAGGAACAACAGTGCGTACCTTTGACTCCATTTTGACTGCTGATGAACGAAATCCAGGCGACGGATTCAAGCCCAGGTGTTGCTGAAAAAAGCCGGTACAAGCGGCTCAGCAAATCGACATCATCGCGATGCGTCGCAAGCTGAGCCGTGGTATAGCTCGGCTTCCGCAAACTCCAGGCAACCTACACACCGGGTGCCCTTCAAGCCCTCGCGCGGCGCGATCCAAACCCGGAGGAAGTGCCCGAGCATACGCCTTTGATGCTACCCTCCGCGTTGAGCTCCGCTGAACGCGACGCTGGGTGCATCGGCAGCGTCCAGCAGGTGGAGAACTTTGCCCGTGATGCGCAGTGTTCCGAAGCGCTGATGCGCTTGCGGAACCAGCTGCACATCAAGAGCCGTTTCTTCACCTATAAAGAGCTGCATGTGCCGGAATCAGGGAGCGAATACGCGGGCGAGGAATCTTGTTGCTCGCAACGAGAGGCAAGATTCTCCTCCATTCGGCGAAGTATCAAGCGGCATGGGCAGCTCTGCGGGAGCTCAACCAAGGCGCGAAGCAGGGGTGGCGAAAGCTGCGGCGCGAGGATGTGCGCACCATGGAGGACCCCGAAGAGCTCACCAAGAAGGAGGCGTTGCGGAGGAAACAGGCCGAGCGGCGCAAGGAGAAGATGAAAAGGTTGAGAAAGGAGGGGGAATACTTAGCCTCGGAATCGGAGGACGAGGAAGGGGCGGACGCTGGTGAGGTGGAAGGAGACGGCGAGGCGGACGATCCCATGGTCGGCACGCGTGCCGAGAACCGTCGGGAGGTTTCATGGATTTGGACCAGTGCTGGCTCGACGGGCACCGACGCGGAGCTCGAGGATGCGTTACGTATCGAATGGACGAAGGCGCGTGCGCGCGCCCGCCGCTGGGAGGAGGAAGTCCAGCTCCTCGAGGAGGAGTATCGCCGTGTGCTCATTTCATTTGAGCATGAGGCGTCGGGGTGGGAGGAGCGAGCCAAGCAGATTCCGGTCGGCACGGTCGAGGTGGGATACGCGCAGGGTGCGGTTTGCCTACGCCCTGAAGCATGCGGCGCTGTATCGGACATTGGCGGCCAAGGTGACGATATCCATGACGGAGGTGCAATTGTGGGCGTGGGCGGAGTGTGTACCCGCTGCCGGCGGTAACGCTGGGGATGAAGGATCGGATGAAGAATCGGGGGATGAAAGCGGGGACGACGAGGACGAGGGCGGGGCTGCCGCGGGCCATGTGCATGACGACGAGGAGTGTTTTTTTTAGGGCGGCGAGGATGAGGGGGGATTAGGAATAGGGCGGCCCAGGGGGGCGGGGCGGCGGGCGGGGTAATAAGCGCGCATTCGGCGCCTTTTTTTAATATATATATGTGATTTTCATCGTAAGCGCCTTTGGCGCTTATCTGAGCATGCCTAATCTGTCTTATCTTATCCAAAAGCAGTGCTGGATTCTAAAAACAAGTGATCCCGCATCAATTGCGGTCGCGGAACAGCTCGGCAGGCTTGAGCACACCAGATCATCATTGATCAGATGTTCCCTGCCGGCCTAGAGAGCATTGCCGGGTATGCCGGGTGGTAGCATTGATAGCAAACAAGCCCAACGGCCTGATTTCAAAGTTTTTGTAAAACATTTTTGGCCACACCCAGTATATTTTGCAAAAAACCACTTATATGGGGTGGGTATATTTCACGCCTACACCTACACGCACCGTTTCAACGGGAAGTGCACGGAAGCTGATTTTCAACTCTTGAATAGTCGGGGTGCTGGGGAATCTGGACTTGATTGGACTACGGAACCATGGAGAGGGACGCCGATGATTGTTAACGAGAATCAGATGAAAGACGAACTGAATCTTGAAGCTACACGGGCATTCGCAAAGGCAACGGGTGAAGAAATGCATTGGTATTATGCTAGTGACAAGATTGGACGTGTGCTAGTCGAAGATTCCGCTCTCCAGGAACGGTTGATGAGTCTGGATCAGGAAAGACGAACCAGAGACTGGGGAAGATACCCTTGGTTGTTGGTATGCCCGTCATGATTGCGCAGAACTTCGACGTGCCTGGCGGTGTTGTCAATGGTGTTCGGGGATCTTGAAAAGCGTCCGCTACAAAGTCGACTCGCAAGGACATCGCCACGCACTTTCGTGCGTCATCGCCGCGCCGGACACGAGCCCCGGAATCATTCCAGGGCTCCCTGACCACCACGTCGTGGCCCTGGAAGATACTGTGGAGTTCATGCTCGAGCACCCCTACACGCACAAATCCTGCACGGTGAAGCGCACCCAGCTTCCCGTTCAACCCGGGTTCGCGATGACCGCCTACAAGTCGCAGGGAAAGACACTGCGCACGGCGGTGATCAACCTAGCGGACGCCCGTGGCACCGAGAGTCCGTATGTGATGATATCTCGGGTCACATCCCTCGAGGGTCTTGCAATCCTCACACCATTTGACAAAGCGAAGATCTGCTGCCATTCCTCCGAAGATCTGCGGCGGGAGACGAGAAGGCTAGAGCTGTTGGCCTTGAGGACAATTGCCGCGTACGGTACGGAGGAGGAGAGGTCAGATGCGGTGTAACGGCTTGAGAAGGAGATCGGTGAATTGAATGCGGAGCCAGACTCGTCGGCAAAAGAGGAAGACGAAAATTCGATTCGGGAAGATCCAGCGACCAGACTCAAGCGATTGCAGCGAGAAAACCAACGGCTCGTAGGACGTGCAGATCGTAGGAGAAGAGACGAAGGGCAGATGCCGTCACCGGAATCACGGCCCGATCAGAAGCGGCGTGGCAAAGTCGCTCTTGATGCTCCCCGCCATCCTCCACCATCGCAGCTGCACAATGTCTTGTCTGGGAAACGGAGAGCTTTGAACCAAGAAGTGTCGGAACAGGTGAGTTGTCAAAGATCTCACCATTCCTCCAAGTACTGACTAGACGCGTCACACTCATTAGGATTCCGTCAGCGGTCCTTCACTCCGCAAGCGTAGACGTGTGGATCTAGACTCGCAGCCTTCACATTAATCTGCCCTCTCCTGTTTCTTCTCGCATCTGCTACTTCCTCCACATACAAATCTCGCGCAAACAACCCCTCAAGATACCAAGTCGGTCACAAGGTGAGCTGTCTTCCTCACTAAGCATGCACAGCGGTAGAACTCGAGCAATTTAGCGTCCAGATACTTGTTCTCTCCTTCCGCGCAATCTACGTTCCCGGTGACAGCAGCCCTCACAGCTTTCTCCCATCCCGCGTCCTTTCAACGCATCGTTTCACGCAGGAAGCCCATTACCGTCCGTTATTATTGCTCGCTCCCGAACTCACACCGGCGCCCCATGCCTGCGTTGAAGCCTACCCTTCCAGTATTTCCCAAATCCCCGATTCCTTCAATTCGAGAGGTGGCCTGCCAACAAAGCTCCCAACTAAATTCATCAAATTACCGCTCATCGTGTGTTCTACGTCATAGGCGGTTCATATCTTCGGTGCGCGCAACATTCCTCGCTAGGCATCACCTCATAGCTTATATTTTTTGCAAAGTGGTCTGTTATCTTCTTGGAACTCGGCTTCACCTGCTTCAGGAGATGTTGAAGTATTGGTGTACGACCAAGATAGAATCTTGTGTCTTTCTTTAGTCAGTGTGGAGCTAGATCTAGAGACCTTCGCTTACCGTTCAACATTGTGGCTCCAGAACTCAGCTACTTGGGATTAGCACGTTTGAATAAATATTTTGTCTTCATTCAGTGTGGTGTGAGATAGTGGGCTCTGCCGCGTAAGCGGGCCTACTACGGATTATTACACATAATGGGGAACCCATTTTGAACCTTATTTTTCGCTAAAACAAGCCGAGAATTTTGGGCCGAGATATCACAGATATCAGACCGGCTTTTATCTGGCCTAATATCTGCCGTATCAGGCCGCTTTTTATTCAGCGGCCGATGGTCCTCCGATGGTCCTCGGATCATCTGACGATCATCGTTTCACACCATAATTGGCTTGGGAAGATGATCGTCAGATGATCCGAGGACCATCGGAGGACCATCGGCCGCTGAATAAAAAGCGGCCTGATACGGCAGATATTAGGCCAGATAAAAGCCGGTCTGATATCTGTGATATCTCGGCCCAAAATTCTCGGCTTGTTTCAGCGAAAAATAAGGTTCAAAATGGGTTCCCCATTATGTGTAATAATACGGGAAAAAATTAGCGGCCTGATACTCGGTGAAAATTGCGCGGAAATGGGTCACCCATAAACTACCTTTTTATCTCAGAAAAGATGGAGCCTGTTTTTGACTTTATTTTCAGATATATCAGGCCAGCTTTTTGTGATAACAAACTACCTAATTAGGAACTTTTTTTGTACCTTATTATTTGCAATAAAAACGATACTATAAGTCCCTTGTTATTCGCGGTCTTGCGGTGTGAATGCAATGTTGTGGTGGAATCGGGAATCCGTCGGAACAGCCTGCTCGAAGGCCGTGGCGTGTCCGTTCCTCCGCCGCGGCAAGCCTCCCATTATCAACCCTTCAACAACCACATTTCTGTAGAAAGTTTGGTTCACCGAGAACGATAGGCTCGCCAACGTCAAGAAGGCCAAGTCTCATGTCACTTAGCTTAAACGAGTTCATCTCCACTATCGAGTCACGTAGGAACGAACTCGACTCCCAAACTGCACTTCCTCCCATCCCAGCCATCGCTCATGCTGAGGCTTCTCTGCCCGCTTCGCTCCCAGAAATTGGGATGGGGCTGGATTCTATCAAAAAACACATTCTCGATGATCTTTTTCCTGGGTTCAACAAGCCCAATCTCAACGGAAACTACTACGGTTTTATCATTGGTGGAACCACAGAGGCCGCGTTGTATGCAGACTATCTAGTCAGCGGATTCGACCAGAATGTACAAGCGTATATGCCGCAAGAGACAGTCGCTGGTGCAATAGAGGATGCGGCGTTGCGGTATCGTGCTATTGCCTTTCTTGTAAATTGCTTCAATTCTGCAATAGACTGCTTCAGCAACTTCTCAGTATCGAGGAGTCCGAATTTCCGGGCAAAATCATCACCACTGGTGCTACATCCAGTAATATTCTTGGGCTGGCATTGGGGCGCGAGTTTGCCGTAGCGGAGGCGGGTCGTAGAAAAGTCCCTCCGTCAAGTCCTAGTGTCGCTCAGCTTGGAGTGGTCAAGGCCTGCGCAGAGGCTGGTATCCGTAAAATTCAAATACTCACAACTCTACCACATTCATCGCTATACAAAGCTGCCTCTGTGGTCGGTCTGGGACGCAATTCATTTGTTACACTTCCGCTGAGTGACGAGGAACCCTGGAGATTTGACCTCAATGCCCTTGAACGCCACCTCAAGCTCCCTGGAATGGCCCATATCATCTCCATCAGTGGGGGCGAAGTCAATACAGGGAGATTTGCCGCTTCACAAGAAGAGATGGTGCAAATTCGAGCGCTTGCCGATAAATACGGTGCTTGGATCCACGCAGATGGAGGTGCATATGGTTTCTCAAGCGAGCCCGCATGGTCTTGACTTTTCTTTCTAGCTTTTGGGCTCCAAGCTCGCGTCCTTCTTCCCGGCCCAGCTCATAAATCCATTGTGGATGGAATCCAAGCTATCCATTTAGCCGACTCCCTGACGGGCGACGCGCACAAACTGCTGAACGTTCCCTATGATTGCGGCTTTTTCTTCACCAAACACCTCGCACTGCAGCAGGCCGTTTTCCAGAATGGCGCCTCGATCGTCCCAGATACCGGCGTCATTCCATCCGCACATAATCTCGGCATAGAAAACAGCCGCCGTCTCCGTGCCCTTCCTCTCTATTCCTCTCTCCTAGCATACGGACGCGTCTGGCATCGTGAGCTTCTTCAGCGCCAGATCGAACTCGCGCGCAGTATCTCGGCCTACATCGAGGGTTCCGAATCATTCGAATTGCTTCCACGAAATACGCACCTGAGGGATGTTTACATGATAGTGCTGTTCCGAGCCAGATCGGCTGCACTGAACAAGGAGCTGGTGTCGAAGATCAATGCTTCGAGAGTGATATATGTCTCGGGAACTCAGTGGGAGGGTGCGCCGGCGGTCAGGATTGCGGTTAGTACATGGCGCGTTGATGTGCAGCGCGACTCTGCTTGTGTGATTGCGCAACTGGAAAGGGTCCTTCAAGAATCGGAAGACTGATGATGTCTCTAGATTGTATCGGTAGGTAGTTCAAGACTCGGAACACAATGGAATGTGCCTTTATTAATGAAATATGTTTTTCGTCGTCCTTGGGACCGCCGCTCATGATTGACGAATGAATTTATACCCACTTTGGGCGTTGAACTTTGCGAAATTTGGAGCATACACCAAGTTCTTAACGTATTACTCCTGGTACTGAATCGAAATCGAATCTGGTTTGTCCGCAAGCAAATTCATACGAACCACCTCGGCTGTTTCAAGTTACCTGAGCTAACGCCAACGAAAAATACAACAAAACCTGAATTATTTCGATCTAAACAACATATCGCGACCATGGTACGACGTGGTGGGCTATAACCTAACCTCGACATCTAATCTATATCCATCTCAGAGGGTCCAGGAGCCTCAGTGTCCGCCTTGCCGTCAGCCGCAGGCTCCGGCGTCTCCTTGTCCGTCTTCGGAGTCTGCGTCCCAGGTGTCCCACCCGGTGTGCTCCCCGGAGCGACCGGCGGCTTGGGCTTGGGCCTCGTAAGAATCGGAGTCGCAAAGTAAATCACCTCATCCCTCTTCTTCGCAATCTCCGCGCTCTTCAAAACTGGCTCAACATTCTTCGGCGCCTCCGCCTGCCGCACGATCTGGTCCTCAAGCCACTTCTGCACCGTCGCCACCTTCTCGACGACGCCCTGCTTGTCCTTCTCGTCGATGTGCGCAAACTTCTCGTCGCCCGAGGTGGCTTGCGACATGTAGTTGTCGAGCGTCTCGCGGAGTTGGGCGATGGCGGATTGGCGTTTCTCCGACTCTTGGTATCGGAAGGTGATGGGGTCACCAAGGACTTTGAGCGCGTCGAGGCGCGAGACGTAGGCGGATTTGGTCGCGTCCTCACCCTCCTCAGTGTACAGCCAATCTTCGGCCTCTTGCAGCGCGACTAGGAGTTTGGACTTTTCGTCCGCCTGGACGAATGCCATGTAGCGCTCGTCCAGCTTGCCCCGCATGTCGTAGACATACTCCTCAAGAGCATTTTTGCGGTCCTACAATATGAATGAGTACCGGCGATGGAGATTGCAATGCATATTAACTTGCCTCGGTGTCCATGACGAGCTTATCAGCAGCGTGCATGGCATTCTCAGCTTCCCGCAAGGCCTCGACGGCGGACTTCTCCATGGACGATGTTGACGCGATGAAAGCCACATCCCTCTTCTTTACCCGCTTCTTCTTGGGGGCAGGCGGCGCGGCGCCATCGGCAGCAGGGTCTACGTCCATCGGCGCAGGCTCCTCCCTCTCCTCAACCTCTTCAACATAGGCACCCTCGAAAGACATGACACCGTGGACGTTGATCCGGGTCTTGACCCGGACGCAGGTCGAGTCGCCTTTGGGGTCCGCAGGGACCTCCTTGACGGTAAGACGGCCCAACCAAGGGTTGATCCCACCCGGCAGGCCAGCAGGGTCGGCGTACCGGGCTTCGATATCGAAGGTCTCGCGGCGGTAGAACGAAAGCACCTTGGTCGACGGGAGCTTATCGCCCTGCTGGAAAACAGTGAGCTCCGTGTCCTCATCGGGGTCGGTCGGCGCCTGCTCCCATTGAACCTTGATCGGGTAGTGGGTAATGTCCTGCATGTGGAAGTCGCGGACGCGGAAAACGGGGGAGAGCATGGCACAGCAGAAGGTGGCACCGCGGGCGATGGCTTCGTCCTGGTTGAGGGTGGTGGATAGGACTTTGCCCGGGAAGGCTTCTTGGATGCGGGCACGGACGGCGGGCACACGCGTTGAGCCTCCGACAAGCTCGATCGCGTCGATCTCGTCTAGGGTGAGACCAGAATCTGCGAGAAGACGTTGGAGGGGGGCAACGATGCGGTCGAAAACCCCGGTAACGAGCCCTTCCAGTTGCTCCCTAGTGAGTTTAGACGACGCGTCGACGTCGTTCATGATGGACTCGACATTGAGTGGCGCCTCAGCATTGGCAGAGAGCACTTTTTTGAGTTTTTCACAGCCGGCGGCAAGTCGGAATGTCGCCTTGGGATTGGACAAGACATCGATTTTGTATTTGCCTTTGAACTCTTCAGAGAAGTGCTGCACGAGGGCATAGTCAATGTCCCGACCGCCGAGATTGCGATCATAGGCTGCGCTCTTTATGGCGAGCTGGCCTTTGGAGAAGGCGACGACAGCAGCCGATAAACTCGAGTGGCCCACATCCACGAAAATGACGTGTTTAGGATTTTCGGGTTCTGGCAAATCGGATTTTGTGATTCCGTACCCGAGGGCGACTGCGGTGGTGTCGTTGATGAGACGGAGAGGGTTCAGGCCAGCGATTGCGGCAGCATCGAGAAGAGCCCGGCGCTGAATATCTGAGTACCAGCCGGGAACAGCAATGACAACATCAGTAACGCCATTTTTGAGTTCTTTGGCGGCGATGTCGCGTAGCTTGCCGAGATACATGGCTACAAGTTGGGTGGCAGAAAATTGCTGCTTTTCCCCAACATAGTTCACCTGAGGGAATATTCAGAAAACAATCAAAAAATCAAGAAACAGCAATCGAGACGGACCTCGACTCCGACACCTCCTTGTATATCGACAAGAGTTGCATTGATGAACTTCTTTTCGACATCCTGGACCTCGGGGTCGTTCAAAGTTCGACCAAGTAGTCGCTTCAATGAACCGATGGTATTCCGGAAGTTTGAGGTCTCTTGGGTCTTTGCAGACTCGCCGATGGACCGTTGTTTGGGTCCAAAAGCGACCAATGAACTGGAAAATATTGGACACAATTTTTGAAGAAAAAACATGGAGACGCACGGTGTAGCGCGGTTGGAGACTTCGTTGGTGATGATATCGATACCTCGATGTCTTGCGACACCGATCTAGAATGCTATTAGAAGGGCTATAGTCGAAGGGCGGCGAGCGTACTTTGCTGTGGAGGGATCCAAAATCGATACCAACGACGGCCATTGTCGGAAGAGGGAGAGAGTAAGAGAGGTCTATGCACGAGGCGGCGATGAAAAAGTTGGCGAATTTTTGATCTCTTGACGTGTCCAAATATGGAAGCACACCCTTCTACCGCGTTCCACCATCTTCTACGTGCTCCAAGAAAAAACATCTCCGAATCCATCGCGACAAGCAGTTACTGCCAGTGCCAAGTCAGCTTGAAATGCTCGGCCGTCACGGTGTGGAATCTGGATTGCTTGGAACATCGACGGTGACTGGTAATTGGGCAAATGTCGCAATCAACCATCGCGCCAATCGATGTACAACTTAGTCTGAAAGATTCTCTGTGAAACGCTATCCTGCCAGCACTGCTCAACAAACTACTCTTGGGATGCCAGTAAATCGCTTTGTCCAAATTCGACGTGTATCCTTCTTCTGTTTCTTGAAAAGAATTTTTTGTGTGTTGTACTTGAAACTGGCAGGGAGCCCATTCTATATTTCCAACCGCATTCAATCAAAGTTGTCTATAACAAGAAGAGGCAAGATGTGCGGATGTTGTAATTCCTTCGAGATGAGAGCTTTCCGGCAAAATTTCTGAGAAGGCCATGTTGAAGAGCGGCAATTTTCTCAAATTCAGGGACTGTGGATGCCGCTAGGATCAGAGTTGCTCGAATTCAGAGTTGTTCGTTCCGATGAATAAACAACTGGTAGTCTTAGTATACAGCGGTGCCTTCGATGTTAGCTCTTTCTCACAAATCTGAACGATTCCGCGACAAGGAAGTACATACAAGAATCACGGTAAAATACGCTGCCGACCATGCGATTGCCCGTTAGTAGAAGAGTAAATAGTCAGGAGTCTGCATGGTGCGGTGCATTCGAGGCAAATTGAAAAACTCGTCGAGTACAAGATGATTCAAATTTAACTACACAATTTTATTTCCGTCCCAACATGCCTCAGGCCTACAACTCGCCCGGCGGGAAATCCTCACACTTGAAGCCCTCCTCTCCACTAACATTATGGCACCACCAATCCGAAAGCACCGTATCATTGCTCACATTCGTCACAGAGAAATCCTCCACCGTAAGCCCGCTGCACCCACCCGCAGCAGAGCTGCACCGCAACTTCGCTGCAGCGACCACACCGTCGTTCATCGTACCAGACAACCGCCGGAAATTCAGGTTGTTGAAGCTGAACTTCGACGAGTCGCAGTCTTTTCCGGCTTGGCCTTCGTAGTTCTCGCACCTGGGTTGTTGTTGTTGTTAGCTAAATCGAAGAGGAAGACATGAATTAAATTAGACGTACTGCCAGACCCAGATGGGTGTGTTGCGTCCACGGTCAAGAACGATGTCCTCGATAGTGATATTAGTGGCGTAGCCGAGCCCGCCTCCGCCGCCGTTCGGCGGGAAGCCCTGTTGGCGACCACCCCAAGTCTTGAAGTAGATGGCGTAGGTCGTGTCGGAGAGGGTGATATTGCGGGCGTAGAAAGTATCAACAATGTCTGTCTCGCCATTATATTGCGCAAGCGAGCCAATGGCAAAGCCCTGCCCGCGACGGAAGACAGCGTCGTACACGTAGATATTAGTGGAATTGCGCTTGAGCGCAACATGGTCATCACCACATGTTACGTCCCATCGCCTGAGCGTGACGTTGTTAGACCAAATGGTATCAATACCATCCGTATTAAGCGTGCTCTGTCCATTGTTGGCCGTGTTGTTGATGTAGAAGTCCTCGAAGAGGATATTGTTCGAGTACGTCGTGGCCATGGTCCACATCTGGCTCTGTACGAAGCGCTGGCGGCGGACGACGCTATTATTCAGCCCGCGCCAGTTGATCATCATGGGACGGCGGGCAAGATTTCCCCGGCCATTCGCCCAATCATACCACACCTGGCCATTGCCATCGAGCGTGCCAACACCGTGGCCATCCCAGTGGACGTTGTTGCCGCCAAAGTACCAGACAGTGCTTTGGTTCTGGAAGTCGATGGGCATGGACACGGAGAGCCAGTAGTCGACGTCGGGCGTCCAGAGAAGGCGCCCGAAGAGGTGTATCTGGACGTTGTCGAGGTTGGTGGTGTTGATGTTGGTGGACATGTTATAGGTCTGACCGGGGAGCACGACGAGGGAGTCGCGCCGGCACGGGCCATTAAGATGGTCGGCAATGTTGGCAGCATCGTCACCGCCATTGACCTTGGGTAGGATGAGGCAGAGGTGACGGCGGTGCTGGTTGGCAATGTTCTGCCAGTGTGAAAGCGACGAGACTTGTGCGTTGTCGAAGGTTTCGAGGTCAAAGGAATCTTCCTCAAAATTGGACCCCGCGGCGAAGGCCACCGCCGGGAGAAGGGCGAAGAGAGCAGACAAGCGCATTCTGATTTTGAAGCAGTAGAATCGTCGCGTTCATGTTTTTATATTTATCGGTATAGACGGCCACGGTCATCTTCCCGAAGGTTTTCCTCATGGAGCGAGTGGTAGGATCAGGCCAAGCGCAGTCAGGCGCTGTGGAGAACATGAGCGACTCCGAGCTTCCAGCTCACCTGCCCATTGCGCGTAGTAGCACCCGTCGAGCGACCGAAGGAAACATTCGGGCCGTGACGTAAGAGAAAATCCCTTCTGACCACCTTTCAATTCAGCCATGGCGTCACTCCGTTTTGCACTGTCGATCCTCGTCCCGAGTCCCGACCACCACCTAGCATTGAATTCATTCGACTAGACGGTCTCCGACGGGGACACGGAGTGAGCCGTGTTCCAGCAGGGCGACGATCGACCAAGGCGCTAGACTCTTCCACCCTCGACATCACCTCGGAAGTGCCAATTGGGATCAACCCATGGTTGGGCAGTCGAGAAGGTTGCTGCGGAATCGTCGAATGAATGCGCACGGTGTCAGGGCCGGGTGATGTCCTCTCGAGCGAATTTGAAGCGCGTGGAAAATAGAGATCGCAGGTGAAGTTCTTACGAGGCCTCTAGGCGGAGCACGCCAGGGACGCCGGGAAAAGCCGAAGCTGGAAGCTAGAGCCTGGATTATAGGCTATCCATCGAACCACGATCGCGATATACGGGGAGTCGAGTTGGAATGGGTCGCGTCAAAAGAAGCTGAGGCCCATCTTGTCAAAGTGAGAGCGGAGTATGCGACTGTGTTTCTGTGCTATCGAAATGGATTCGGGAATGCGAATCGGCCAGCAAGAATGCAGGGCGTGCTTCCCGCCTTGTGGATTTCCGAATCCGAACCCCCATTTCTTGGTAGAGAGCTTGCAATATACCTTCTATCATCGAGTGCAACTCGTAAAATAAATATACACGGTTCCCCCGGCAAAATCTTTTGCGTGCATCAGACAGAATCCTCGGTAGGCTTGGAAGTTGTGCATGCCTCAGATATAGTCGCTCAAAGCAATGTGTGTTGCACTGCTATTTTGCGCTTCGACTTTGACAACGAGCTTCCAAGGAATTAGGACCTGGCCGACATAGCGGCCATCGGGGTCCTCGTCTGGTCCTAATCGAAATTCGTCGGCGTTGAGAAGAAGGATGTTGAGAGGCTGGTCAGTCCCCGCAAACGAGCCGATGAAAATGCGACCGTCTTTAACAGTTACGCGCAGATTTTGGCAAAGAAGCCCATTGAGACGGTGGATAGCAGCAGACGGCATGGAGCCTTGTCGTAGTGGGAGACAAAGAGGAAGACAGACGAAGACCTACGAAGACGCGCTGTGACACGCTCCGTGACACAATCTCGACCACCACCTGAAAAATGCAAGAGTCCTTCACTGCTACAGATACCCACAAGTACTCCGTCATTCTGCCTACCTACAATGAGCGCAAGAACCTGCCCATAATCGTCTGGCTACTAGCGAATGTTTTTGAAAAGCAGTAGGTTGTAGACTAGCTAGACCAGCACCATGTTCAAGAAGTTTGGTCAGTCAGCTAGCCTGGGAAATCATCGTCGTCGACGACGCAAGCCCGGACGGAACGCAAGAGGTCGCGAAGCAGCTGGCAAACGTGTACGGGGAGGACAAACTCGTGAGCTTCTTGGTACTTTGGCTATTCGCAGTCATTCATCCTCACAGGTTCTCAAACCGCGTGCAGGAAAACTCGGCCTAGGGTAATCCACAAATGTTATTCGTTTCTTGCTCCCTCGCTCACGCGCCTGGCACAGAACCGCGTATATCCATGGTCTCAACTTCGTCACCGGAGATTTTGTAATTATCATGGATGCGGATTTCTCCCATCATGTGCGGCGCTCGGTTGGGCCGCAGGGTATACGCTAACGCGTCTTGATCATATATATAGCCGAAATTCATCCCGCAATTTATTAGGTGTGTCTCTCCGGGTCTTGCGCCGCTTTGCACAATTCACTGAACGGCGAGCATAGCCTGCAAAAGGCACACAACCTCGACATCGTGACTGGAACGCGGTATCGTTCAAGCTCCAAACCATTCCTCCGTGAGGCCACGCCCGGGGGCGTCCATGGCTGGGATCTGAAGCGGAAACTCGTTTCTCGGGGCGCCAACTTCCTTGCGGATACGATGCTCAGTCCCGGTGTGAGCGATCTCACAGGTAGCTTTCGGTATGTCTTCGAACACTATCCTTTCTACTCTGTATATTATATTTATATTCAATGAACTTGCTTACGCAGATTATACCGGCTTCCCGTTCTCCGCCATATTATAGCAGAGACGGTGTCGAAGGGGTACGTGTTCCAGATGGAGATGATGGTTCGAGCGCGGGCGCTGGGATATACTGTGGGGGAGGTACCCATCACATTCGTTGACCGCATATTCGGGGAAAGCAAGCTTGGTGCGGACGAGATTGTATCGTATGGAAAGGGAGTGTGGGCTTTGTTCACGGGCGTTTGAATATGAATTTGACAGATCCCGGCGTCGTCACCATATTGAAAGCGGATTTTTTTTCTGCGTATGAAAATCTACTTGAGCAGCCGATTTGGAATTCTGCAACTTCGACACGCTCAGTTAAAATCGGCCATGAACATGGAATAATTCTTTAATTGGCTGGTCAGGTCAACGGCGGTGCCGCCTCCACGATCGGGGAGACCGATATCTTATTCAATGCTGTTTCAGTTCGGTCGATGCTCAATCGCTTTCACGAGTTTTGCCCACTTTTTATCGCGAGGTTGAGGTGTACTCAGTCACCGATCGTAACTGTTAGGTGGTCGAGCTTTCTCCCTCGTCGCTATCCTCAACCCTTCACTTGCTTCAAGTCCAAAATCTGGTAACTTTTCCGTTGTGGCGTTCGCAACGTCTCCGCCTCACCCTCCTATAATGGGTTCGTATAGGTAGGAGCAGATACAGTCTCGAACTCTGATATTCTACTTATGCTCCGTCGAATCATGAACCATGCGTTTGCAAAAACATATTCAATCTTTTTTGGGCCCAATTCTAAGAACAACCAGAAAGCAAGCAGTACAGTCGTAGTCGTAGTCGTAGCTTACATGCTAGTATGTCTGTGCCTATGCCATTAGATTGGAGCAAAAACTATACTTTTGTTGAATATATATCCATCGTCGCCGCGAGCTCAATCTCGTTCGCACAGCGGCTGCCTCGTGTAACAGTCACGGCACAGACCGCAAGCCCACTTACCGAACAGCCACCGCCTCGCCGCCCTGCACTGCAGGCCCAGCGGGCGCGCCCATCCGCGAGATCGCTGTACCCAGCCCGGACGTCCGGAGGTGTAGACCGCGCGTTTTGTCGATGACGGTTTGGTACACGGGCACTGCGGGCCGGAAGATCTCGATGATGTTCTAAGTAGGCAGCCGTTCAGCTTTCTCGTTTACAGTAAGTAAAAGCAGAAGCTGGGTACGTACCTTGTCGAGGTCGATCTTGGCATCGGCGCCCATGCGGGACTCTCGAATGAGATTGACGATCCACTTCTCGCCCTCGTCGGGGGAGAGGTTTAGGCGTTCGGAGAGATCTCTGCAGAGATGTGATGTTGAATATGAATATGAATGTATGTAGATGGCCTCGAATGCGTACCGGATGTCAATCTTCTGGTGCGTTCGGCAGAACGCCTCACTAATCAAATAGCGCGCGTTGTCTAAAAAGTCCGCGCAAAACTCGCCGAGGAAGAAATCGTCACTCAGGACATGTTCAGCACGGCCAAGCTCTCTTTGGGCGGCCTCAAAGTCGAACTCGACGTAAAGCTCCTTCAAAAAGGCCGTGACGGGATCTTGGTATTGGTACTCCTCCATCTGAACGACCTTGATGACTTCACGGATGGCATTGCGCACGCGGGCGGAGGCACCGGGGGGAGGTGACCGCGTGAGGACGGCTGCAGCGGCTAGGTAGCGCAGAATCCATGGGCAGGATGTTTGGATGGTGTTGAGGTAGACGGGCGACAAGAATGTCTCGAGGAGGAGGGTGCGCCCTTGCTCGTGGTTGAAATACACGAAGAGAGACCAATGGGAGAGCCATGTGCGCGAGTGCAGCTGGTTCAAGGCGGGTCCGGGCAGTGATCGTGAGTCGATGGACTCCCGGAGGGTGTCGAGTTCTTGGAGAGCAGCGTCCCATTTTCCGGAAAGGATGTCGGAGGCGAGTTTACCCCACTGAGCGGAGGTGTTGAGGTCATTGTCGGTGGAGAGAACGCGGAAGTGGTACAGATAGTCGGCAGCGCCGCTGTAATTGCTGCAAAGAACATGAATTCCAAGATAGAGAAGCAGTTTCGCAGATGTACCAACCCGTATGAATACTGGAACTGCCCGAAGTGATACAGAGCGGTGATTTGGTCGAGAGTAAGCTGCACGAAAGAAATAAATCAGACATAGCACGAAGAAAGAACAGCTAATGTCTAACGTTGTAGTTATCCTTCAGGTATTGCAGATTCTGTTCCTTATCCTGACGCAGGGATTGGGCAACTTCTGGGTTTTCGATGACATCCAGAACGGCCTGTGCTTCGTCCTGTAGGCGTTGATGCGTTAACAGCGTGTTCCGCCGCTTTTCCTCGAATTCTGAAACGCGTAAGCCGGGCACAAGAGCCATGAATACGATTTGCATACCTTGAGGGACCTCCTGATCAGGATATATCTGGGTGAAGAGGTTGGCGGCGTAGTCGGGCATGTTTGTGCCCTTTGCAAGCTCATACTGTGCGATTTGGACGTCACGGACTGAGAAGAGGTTTGTTTCTGAGAGATGGACGAGGAGCGGGAAGGACAGATGGCGGTCCAGATATGGCATTACCCGTTTGGTGAGGTCGAATTCTGCCATCGTCGTCGACGAGCACAGCGAGCAAAAAGTGCGAAGCTGATGGTAAACAACAATCAACAACTAATCTTTCTTTTAATGGACGCTCTCATCGCAAAGGCAGATGCACAGGGACACCGCCAGAAAAAGCGCAAAATATTCCACAATGCCACAGAAAATTCAGTAAAAGCAAGAACATCGGTCCCAAAGTCGCTGCAGGATAAAGGACGGGATTTGAATGTGCCCTCCCATAATCACATTGCGAACAAAAAATTGCGCTCAGAGCTCGTTCGGAATGCAACTCAAACGGCGCGCGCAAAAGCACTGGTTGACGATGCGGAGATGCTACTCGCAGAAGACGCGGGTCTTATGCAGGCGGAGGGTGAACTGGAGCGAACATGGCGGGTTTCGCAACCTGAAATCTTAGAAGAGGCGGGGCAGGACGCTGCACGAGGTCGAAGAGAGTGGAAACTTGATGGTGGAACCTACAGGTCGCGTTATACGAGAAACGGAAGGTGGGTGGTGTCAAGCAACCCTCGATCTAGCTGCTCACTCTGGATGAAGACATTTAGCAATTGTTGGAAGCATGGGTCATGCAGCGACATTCGACTGGCTGACCGGCACGCTTCATGCAGAGCTGCAATTGCAGGAGACGTGTCGCGATATAACGTGAGCTTGTCTCTCTACTTCTCGTATTGCATTCATTTCTAAGTGGTGGAATAGATTCCTGCACGACCATTCTCATTTCGCTGTCGCTCAGAAAAAATACGTCTTCATATATGACCGCGACGGCGTCGAACTGCATTGTCTCAAGGCTCACATCGAGCCAACCCGATTAGAATTCCTGCCTTATCACTGGCTTCTTGCCAGTATTGTACGTTTCCTCCCCTTCAATTCAATCTACTTTCCAATCAAACCCAGGGAAATGCAGGCTATCTAAAATATCAAGACACCTCCACCGGCCAGCTGCTCGTCGAGCACCGTACGAAATTCGGAGCTTGCAGCGCCATGACCCAAAACCTGCACAACGCTGTCATACATCTGGGCCACCAAAACGGCTGCACAACTCTCTGGACACCGAATCTCCCGCATCCTGCTGTCCAACTCCTCGCGCACCTCGGTCCCGTCTCCAGCGTGTCCGTCGATCCTAGCTCGGGCGGACGATACATGGCAACCGCGGGCAAAGACAGCACAGTCAAAGTATGGGACTGTCGCAATTGGAAGGGCGCCGTGCGCGAGTGGTCCGCTCGCGGGGGACCAGCGGAAGTCGAGTGGAGTCAACGAGGTGCATTGGCTGTCGCTAGCGGTGGCACTGTCAACGTATATACATCCCCGACGATACAACAGCCTATGCATGGGAGCACGCAGCCGCCGCTTTATTTGACCCACCCGATTCCTCATCGACCCTTGACTTCAGTACGCTTCACCCCGTTCCAGGATGTATTGACTATCGGGCATGCCGCTGGGTTATCCAGCATTCTTGTCCCAGGTGTCGGAGAGCCCAATTTCGATTCTTCCGAAGCCGATCCATTCGAAAATCGCAAGGCTCGCCGTGAGAAGGAGGTTAAGGCACTACTTGACAAGGTCTGTATTGATAGACTGCTTTCGTTTCAGAAACTTATCAGCTAACATATCATTACAGATACAACCAGACATGATCACCCTCGACCCAGAGCTCATCGGCTCCATGGCACCAGAGCAAAAGCTCTCCGTCACAACGACATTCGACGGCAAACCTCCCCGTGGAGCCGAAACACCTTTCGCTCGTCTCCCGCGAATCGAGCGACTGCGCGTGCAGGGCAAGGCGGACGACTCTGAGGTGGTGGATCCGGACGATACGGGTGCTGACGGACGCAAGTTGACGAAGGAGGAAAAGGAGAGGAAGAAGATGCGCGGGAAGAATAAGAGTTTGAAGAGGTATTTGAGGAAGCATAGGAAGAATGTGATTGATCCTGCGACGGTGGCCATTCGGGCGAAGCTGGAGAAGCAGCGGGAGGAGAGAAAAGTTAGGGCGAAGGAAGGGGCGGGTGGTGAAACGCGTAAACCCTCTGCGCTTGATAGATTTTCATGAGTGTGTTGTTATAACTGTTCATACATACACACTGCCATCTGGATTAGGGTGTTTCAGATATCTCAATTCTGCTCAACTTTGGGTCCAACTTTGGTGTCAACTTTGTCCCAACTTGGAGTCCGATTTCGAGGGTTGAGGCCAATTTTTGGGCCGTAGGAATTAGCTGAAGTCGAGCGGAAAGTTGGAGAGTGGAAGTTGGAGTGAAAGTTAGGATGCAAGTCGTGGTCCGATGCACGACTTGCATCCCAACTTCGAAATCGGACTCAAATTCGGACTTGCAACTTTCAAAATCGGACATCAAGTTGGAACCAAAATCGGGCGCGAAGTTGAGATATCTGAAACACCCTATTGTTTGCTGGAGTGAAAAACCTCAGAAAACGAAGGAACTGAATTCAATATTTACTTTGAGCAAGATCAGCCGTTTCATGAGAAATCTCTTTCTTTCCTTCATCACTGGCCCGTTCGGAGGTTGGTAAGTAGAGCTATTGACATCGCTATTTATATAGGTCCCTGAGAACGACTGTCTTCTCATCGCCCGGTATAAAGTCTGGTTTACGAGACTAACATCGCTATAACGCGACTAGCTTGTTATTGATGTTGAGCTCTCCAAGCAGCTTTCGACGCCATGAGTTGGTCGGTTTTCTCAAGTTCTCCAGAAATCACTTCAGAGATCTTATTTGAATAACCTGCCCTTAACGACGATTCCCTCATGCTCAGCTGCTCCTCTTCTCTTGAGCCAGATCTGCCCTCGGTGGCGGCGAATAGCACTCCCTGATTAGCCCAGTTTCCTGTGCCTCCAGAGGCAGAGTAGACCGATTCCCTGGACCCTTCAACCTTCTAGAATCTTCGCCTTCGCGTTACTCAGGATGATCCTGGATCTGGCCCTAATTTTCGTTCACACAAAATGCAGTTGAATCCAGATATCAGCTTGCTTTTGACTCTCGTGGACTTCTTTCTGTTATCGAGCTCTGACTCGAGACATGGTGCCAAACAGAACGCCCTGTTCCGTACGATAATACAAAAACGAACGCCAGCAACAATACTACGTCTGCTCCACAACCACCAACTTTTTGCGATCTGCTTTCGGTTTGCTGTCTCCCGCACGAGTATGTTTCCTTCTCCGCTCCTCCTTGACCCGACGCGCGTCCAGCATCTCCCTCTTGAGTTTTGCAGCCTGGTGGACTGGCTTCGGGACGTGTCGGTTCCTAAAATCACATTAACCCATTAACGCCACGGGAAAAGAAAAAGAGATGGATGCATACCGAACAATTCGCCCCACAGCAGCGTCGTGCTTCCACCTGTCCTTGAGACTCTCACGGTACTCGATGGCAGCGCGTTCGCGGGAGGTGACGACGCCGAGGCGCTCGGACGCTTTGGCTTTCCAGATACGCACATTACCGTCGTCCGAGCCGGAGAGTACGAATCGTGCGTCGTGTGTGAAAAGGGCGGAGGAAACACTTAAAAACACAAAACAATATGCCATGATCAACTAATGCTTTTTTGCAACAGAGAAGAGAAGAAAAGATAGAACGTACCGCTGCATGCGTTTGGTATGATAGACTTCTGGATTATGTCCTCGCCCCTCAGACCATATGCGGACGGTCCGGTCCCATCCGCCGCTGACGAAGTCGAGTCCGGTGGGGGCCCAGTCGCACGACATGACGGCGGCGACGTGGCCTTTGTATATTTGGGTTGGGTTGGTGAAGTTGCGGATGTCGAAGGTGTACAGGTTGTGGTCTTCTGATGCGAGGAGTACGGTTGTTGGGAAGGTAGGCGACCATGAGAGGGCGTTGCTGCTCATCTGTATATACAAGGTAAGGTGAGTATGAGACTAAGGGGAGCGGCGAGATGAGGAAAATGTACCTGCATTACAACGCGACGCTCGGCTTTTCCTGTCCGTATGTCGTATAGTGTGAAGGTGCGATCTGACCCGACGCTGGCGAGGACAGAAGTTTCGCTGAGGTTGAATCGGACGGAGGTGATGGTTTCGGTTGATGTTGGGAATGTGAGGTTCGATATGGGAAGACTCCTATTAAGATTTTTTCAGTAACCATTCCGCACATGTAGGATGTTTTTAGTTGCATACTTTGTTTCGTCCCATACTTGAACAAGATTTGAAGCAGTTGCAAACTGAGGGTCGGAGTAGTGGTGGTCTATGGAGCTGAACGAAGGTCATTCATGGATTATGATCACAGTAAGTGAAGGTCGAGCGTACTTGAACGGAGATTTGCCATTGAAGATGGAAAGAGGCTCTGGATTATCTGTCTGTTCGTCTTCTAAACTCCATAGCTTGATAGTGCGATCGACGCCGCAGCTGAACAAGCGACCAGCTCGAGAAAAACACACGCCGGATACTTTGCCCTTGTGAGCTTGTGGGGCATGTAGTAATTGACTTCGTCGAGCAAGGTGGTGTACGATGAGCCCTGCACGAACACATTAATCAATCTTGAACGATAAAAGCGTAGAGTTACTCGCCGCCATCCCAACTTCCACTGGCCACAGTTGTAAGGGAGCCAGGTTGTTTCGCTAACACTTCCACCGCATCGACATGACCTTCCAAACTGGCAACAAAAGGTTTCGCAAACAAGCGGTCCATTTTTGCAGCATTTAATGCACGAGTACGTTCTCGAGCTCGTGCAAAGGGGTGCATAAGAGGGTCTAAGTTTCTCGACGTCGGTGTCGGATCGCCTGGTCGTTGGGGGAGGTGAACCGCAGGATCATGTTGGAGTACCCGGATTCTCTACACAGAATGGTAGCCAAGATCAGCTTGGGTTTGGAAGAGACGGGGCTATGCACAGAATGAGAGAGCAGAAACTGGGTACCTACCATTGACAATTGTCGATGAAAGAGGGAAAATTTAAATGGCCGTGGGAACCTCATGGTCACACACTCTTCGTCACGGACGCGTCGCGCTCGTGGGAAACCCTCGACGCGTTGCTTGTTTACTCGCTCTACACTGGTGGATGCTTGATGATCCACATCTTACAATGAAAATCCTTGGACGAAATGTGGCACAATGAGTGAGTATCGATTTGCATAGTGTGTTTCTATCCCATTTACATTACCCACTGGCAGATCAACGTGTCTGTAGGTTTTCAGCGCCAGAGTCTTCCACCCTCTTCCACCTAGACTCTCTGTCTCTCGAAATGTGGGAGTTCATGGACGTCGTCCCTGCCCTGCTCGATTTAGAACGAAACTCAACATTCGCTCTTCTTCCTCCGACTGTGCAGACTCCCCGACGAAGCCAGAGCGGTCTGCTCGTTGTTAGTCGTTGTTACTACAAGCCTCGAGACACTTGATATACAAGGTTGCGTGCACCGTTCTGACTTGAACGAGCACCTAATCTACCCGCCTTCTGGATGAATATTCTCCAGCTGCTCAATTTCCTTCGCTTATCCGCTTTTTCACTATGGACTCGACTCGTCTACTTTGGAGTTTGGCGGATTAGGAGGCATTTTTGTCAGGTTGGTGGAATCACTCTCCAAACACGCTGGTGGGAATGCCACTCCCTGTCTAGTTCTTGAGACCACCCTCATTCATTCCTGGTACCGTTGTGCCGAAGGAACAAGAAACGAGGAGCGCATAGCTTCCGAGTCCCTGTGCCCTGATGCATTTAATGTTGAATATTCGCATGGGTTAATACTTACTCCTGTACTATTGGGTAGGACTAGAGAAGTCCCAGTTCCCCCTTTTTTGTTTGTTGTTGTTCTGAGATAATTTCACCCTTTTACTAGGGGTCAAATGAAAATTAAAATGTTACGTATGCCTCGATTATACAAGCTCAAAAATGCGTAGTAGCCCAAGGACCAGCGTTTCTTTGCTCTAGTACATCCCGGCGTCCTTCAAGTACATATAATGTGAAGTTTCTCATTCCCGGTTGAAAAATTTCCTTTTACGGACGAAAGCGGTTGTTTGGCACAGACCTTGCTTTTCAACATACGCGTCAACACTCCCGAATTATACGATTCCTCAGTATCTGTTTTCTGTTGAGAGTCCTGCCATGGAGTCAACACTACTTCAACTTAACTTCATTCTCTCGCATAAGGTGAGGTCTCTGTTCCATTCCATGCCGTTTTTGTCCGTCTTCGACTGCAAAAGCAGCAAATCGGTTGGAGAACTCCAACTCAACTGAAAAGCGCGTTCTTGAGCTTGTATACTGCGAAACGTTCTTCTGCTTTGACTGCTGCTTGATTGAATCATCGGCTCGTACCGCCTCTTCCCCTCCCGTTCCACTCACTGAGTCGTCTTCACCCGCAGTTGCAAAACACCACTTCCTTTTCAGGAAAAAGCTGACTTCAGTCCCAGTGTTTCGCCGCATTGCCCGGCGCACCCGAGGACTAGGCTTGCCTGGACACAACGGTCTCACTGTCGAAAACTTTCCGAGCCATGTCTCACTTATTATTTTCGCTCAATGTGCGTTTTTCTCGACATCCTCTGGGTCTTTTTCGTTTCTGAAAAAGCCACGTTCTTCCTCCTATTCTACCCAGCCACCAGTGCACTGCTTGTTCGTGGACTCAAAGTGTTCGCCAAATGCACCCGCGGAAGCAATCTGCACACCGATCGCCCTGTGTTAGATCGGTCTCACTGTTTTCCGCCTTCATTTTCCATCTGGACTGTTTCACGAAAACATATAAAGTCTAGCTATGAATCTCGGATTCAGTGTTGCTCGACTATCGACAATCTCCGTCCAACATGAGGACCTCTATCCTCTTGTACGCTCTGCCTTTCGTTATCGCTGCCGTGGAAGCGGCGCCCTACGACACTAACGCTCAACGTTTTGCTCGCGGTCTTCCGCCTTTGCCTCAACGACGCGACTTTGGTACAGGTGGGTCTTCGATAGTTATTTCGAATCGATATCATGTTCTCATTCAATACAGAAGCCAAACGGCCAAAGACTTCGCCGACTCCTTTTCATTGTGAACCGAAGAAGAACTTCTGTTGTTCCAGTGTTCAGTCCGCCAGCAGCCCGGCCTCTCAGAGTACTCTTCATGGTCTTGGCATCCCTCAAAGCAGCTGCGGGGAGAGAATTGGAACAGGATGCACGGCTGCATCTGGCAATTCCTGGTGCGCTGAGTGTTACACGTCTCTGAAACTCCTTCTCATACCAAAATAGCTCCTCTGGCACATTGACCCAATGTTGCGGCAACCTTGTAGGTTCGGTCGGTATCGACTGCAAGATCGGTAAGAAAACTTTCTCTACCATTTCTTTTGCATACTCAACAATTTTTTTAGTGACACCTTCGTCGTCTTCCCGTATCGCGTCTTCTTCTTCGTCTCGCGCCTCGTCGTCCGTCGCCAGTAGCTCCGCGTCGATTTCCCGCTCCTCTTCGGCTTCGCGTTCGAGCAGCTCCGCCAGCGCTCTCCGGTCGTCTTCATCAGTTTCTCGCGCCAGCTCGGCTTCCAGCATTCCTGTTTCGTCTTCGCGTGCCAGCAGTTCGGCGGCGTCGTCATCGTCCGGCGCACGCAGCTCTTCTTCGAGCCGCGCTGCCTCCTCCTCGCGGGCAAGCAGCAGCGCCGTCTCGTCGTCTGTATCCCGACCTGCGTCATCATCGCGTGCCAGCAGCTCTGCGGCATCATCGTCTCGTCTGAGCTCTTCCTCGAGCGCTCGTAGTTCCAGCCGCGCGTCATCATCCTCGTCGGCATCCAGTGCACGCAGCTCGAGCTCTGCGGCATCTTCTTCCCGCGCAAGCAGCTCCGCAGCGTCGTCGTCCCGCATTAGCTCTAGTGCTGCCTCGTCGTCTGCTTCTGTTTCCCGAGCCAGCTCGAGTGGCGCGTCATCATCCCGCGCCAGCAGCTCTGCGGCATCATCGTCGGCATCGGCTTCTCGTCTCAGCTCTTCTTCGAGCGTTCGCAGTTCGAGTGCCGCCTCTTCGTCCCGGGCAAGCAGTTCTGCAGCACCTTCTTCGTCGGCCTCTCGCGCCAGCTCGTCGTCTGTTGTGCGCAGTTCAAGTGCTGTTTCTTCTTCACGGTCCAGTAGCGCAGCATCCTCTTCAGCATCGGCCTCACGTGCCAGCTCTGCGTCGAGTATTCGCAGCTCGAGCGCTGTCTCGTCATCCCGCGCTAGCAGTTCCGTGCCGCCTTCCTCGTCAGCTTCTCGTGCTAGCTCATCGTCGAGCGCACGCAGCTCAGCTTCTAGCAATGCGTCCTCTTCGCGTCAAAGCAGCGCCGCATCGTCGTCGGCTTCGCGTCTGAGTAGCTCCGCGTCGTCTTCGGCTTCCGTCTCTCGTTCCAGCAGCGCTGCATCGTCCAGTGCACGCAGCTCTAGCGCTGCGTCCTCTTCTCGCGCTAGTAGTTCTGCCCAATCATCTAGCGCTCGCAGCTCGAGCGTTGTTTCCTCTTCCCGAGCAAGCAGCTCGGTCCCATCATCCAGCGCACGAAGCTCAAGCGTCATGTCCTCTTCGCGTGCCAGCTCGTCTAGTGCCCGCAGCTCAAGTGCCCCGTCGTCATCTCGGGCAAGCTCTGTAGCTTCGTCTTCCGCGTCGGTTTCGCGCTCGAGCTCTTCGAGCGTACGCAGCTCGAGCGTTGCTTCCTCCTCCCGTGCAAGTAGCTCTGTGCCGGCATCCAGCGTCCGTAGTTCGAGTGTAATCTCCTCCTCGCGCGCTAGCAGCTCGATGCCTTCATCGTCGATGCGCGTCAGCTCCTCGAGCGTTCGTAGCTCGAGCGCTGCCTCTTCGTCGAGGATCAGTAGCTCGGTGCCATCATCCAGTGCTCGCAGCTCCAGTGCTGTATCATCTTCGCGGATTAGCTCCTCGTCTAGCGCAAGGAGCTCCAGCTTAGTTTCCTCGTCGAGGGCCAGTAGCTCCTTGCCTTCATCTAGTGCCCGCAGTTCGAGTGCCATTTCGTCTTCGCGGATCAGCTCATCGTCCAGCGCAAGGAGTTCCAGCACGGTCTCCTCGTCGAGGGCCAGTAGCTCTGCGCCTTCTTCCAGCGCCCGTAGCTCGAGTGCTGCGTCCTCCTCGCGCGTCAGCAGTTCCGCACCATCCTCTAGTATTCGGAGTTCGAGCGTTGTTTCTTCGTCGCGTGCAAGCAGTTCGGTGCCTTCATCCTCCATTCGCGCTTCTTCATCGAGCGCCAGAAGTTCCAGTATTGCGTCTTCTTCGAGGGTCAGCAGCTCTGTAATGTCTTCCAGCGTCCGTAGCTCCAGCGCTGCCTCCTCAAGGGCCAGTAGCTCGATACCTTCTTCCTCCGCACGCATCAGCTCGTCGTCTAGCGTCAGGAGTTCGAGCATTGTCTCTTCGTCGAGGGTCAGCAGTTCCATGTCCTCGAGCGCCCGAAGCTCGAGCGGTGTGTCGCCCTCGCGTGCGAGCAGCTCCGCGTCTTCCTCCTCGGCGTCGGTCTCTCGTCCGAGCTCATCAAGCGTTCGAAGCTCCAGTGCAGCGTCTTCGTCGCGTAGCTTAAGCGGTATTTCCTCCTCTCGTGCCAGCAGCTCCGCCATTTCCTTCTCTGCCCGGGCAAGTTCTTCGAGCACGCCTTCTTCCTCGCGCGCAAGTAGTTCGATGCCTTCGTCATCTGCGTCTGCGTCTCGCGCCAGTTCTTCATCGAGTGCGCGCAGCTCGAGCGTTATGTCATCGTCTCGTGCCAGCTCTTCGAGTGTGCGCAACTCTAGCGCCTCCTCCTCCTCTCGCTTTAGCAGCTCTGCAGCATCGTCCAGTGCGCGGAGCTCAAGCGCAGCGTCATCTTCACGAGCAAGTAGTGTCGCACCATCTTCCTCTGCGTCTGTCTCCCGGGCAAGCTCCTCTAGCATTCGCAGGTCCAGTGTCATGTCTTCGTCGCGCGCCAGCAGCTCTGTTCCTTCATCCAGTGCACGCAGCTCCAGCGGCGTATCCTCCTCCCGTGCCAGTAGCTCCGCATTGTCGTCCAGCGCACGCAGTTCAAGCGCTGCATCTTCCTCGCGTGCGAGCAGCTCGGCGTCCGCTTTCCGCTCGAGCTCGTCATCTGTTGCACGCAGTTCTTCCAGTGCACCTGCTTCGTCTTCCCGGTCGTCCGCGTCATCCTCGGGACGTGCGAGCAGCTCTGCGTCCATGTTCTCCAGCAGTGGGAGGGTGTCTTCGTCTTCAGGTATGTTCGCAAGTGCTCACTTACATGAGCTCTACTTATCATTTCACGATTTCTCCAGGTTTCCGTTCCAGCTCGTCATCTATGCGTAGTTCCAGCATAGCCTCGTCTTCGCGAGCAAGCAGTTCTGTGCCGTCGTCTTCTGCGTCGGCGTCTCGTGCAAGCTCCTCCAGTGTTCGTATCTCTAGCGCTGTTTCTTCATTGCGGTCAAGCAGTTTCGGCCCATCGTCAAGCGCCCGTAGCTCCAGCGCAGCATCGTCCTCGCGTGCTAGCAGCTCTGCGCCTTCATCCTCGATGCGCATCAGTTCTTCCAGCATCGCTTCGTCGAGAGTCAGTAGTTCGGCGCCGTCGTCCAGCGCTCGTAGCTCGAGCGCTGTATCCTCCTCGCGCGCTAGCAGTTCGGTACCAGCTTCCTCTTCGCGGGCTAGTAGCTCGACGTTTTCATCCTCCATTCGCTCCAGTTCCTCGTCGAGCGTCAGAAGCTCAAGTGTGGTCTCTTCTTCGAGGGCCAGTAGTTCTGCGGCGTCATCCAGCGCTCGCAGCTCAAGCGCTGTCTCTTCGCGGGCCAGCAGCTCGTTGCCTTCGTCCTCCGTACGCATCAGTTCTTCGTCTGGTGCCCGAAGTTCCAGCATACTTTCTTCGTCGAGGGCTAGCAGCTCTGCGCCTTCTTCCAGCACCCGTATTTCGAGCTCTGCATCTTTATCGCGCGCCAGTAGTTCCTCAGCATCGTCCAGCGTCCGCAGCTCGAGCGCTGTGTCCTCCTCGCGTGCGAGCAGCTCGGTTCCTTCGTCCTCCGTTCGCATCTCTTCATCCGGTGCAAGGAGTTCAAGTGCTGCGTCGTCGTCCCGTGCAAGCAGCTCCGTCCCTTCGTCCAGTGCCCGCATTTCGAGCGTTTCTTCCTCGCGCGTCAGCAGCTCAGCTCAATCTTCCTCCATTCGGATCAGCTCCTCCTCTTCAGCGAGAAGTTCCAGCACTGTGTCTTCCTCGCGGGCAAGCAGTTCTGCATCAACGTCCAGTGCTCGTAGCTCGAGCGCTTCCTCGCGGGCCAGCAGCTCGGTGCCTTCGTCCTCCATTCGCATCTCTTCATCCAGCGCAAGGAGTTCAAGTGCTGCGTCGTCGTCCCGTGCAAGCAGTTCCGCCCCTTCGTCTGGTGTTCGCAGCTCCAGTAGCGCTTCATCTTCGCGCGCCAGTAGTTCGGCGCCCTCGTCTTCTGTCCGCATCAGTTCGTCGACGAGCGTCAGGGGCTCCAGTGCTGTCTCTTCGTCGAGAGCTAGCAGTTCTCCACTGTCGTCCAGTGCCCGCGCGAGCAGTTCTGCGGCATCATCCTCTCCATCCCGAGCCAGTTCCTCTGTCATTCGCAGCTCGAGTGTTATCTCTTCTTCTCGGGTCAGCAGTTCAGGCTCCGCCTCTCGTGTGAGCTCGTCCGCTCCATCCTCCCGCGCCAGCTCGTCGTCGGCTGGACGTAGCTCCTCATCGATCGGGGCCTCGTCGTCTGCGCGCGTCAGCTCTTCCTCTGTCTTGCAAAGCTCTGTATCACGTTTGAGTAGCAGCGCCCGGGGCTCATCGTCTGCAGGCAAGTCCTATCTTTTGCATTTTTTAAATGTTGCTATTAACCTTTGCCTTTAGCGTCATCCTCTCGCTCAGCGAGTGGCAGCAGTTCAGCTTCTTCGGCTGTGCGTTCATCCTCGGCGTACATTAGTTCTTCAGTTGCACGAAGCAGCTCTGCATCGAGTTCCGCGTCTCGGCCCTCTCCGAGTGTTGTGGGCTCCTCTCGCGCAAGCAGCTCTCAAATTTCGTCTGCCTCGCGTGTCAGTAGCTCAGTATCATCCTCGGTCATTCGCTCGTCGTCGTCGTCGGTCTCACGTGCTTCATCCTCTGTCGGGGTCAGCTCTTCGCGCCACTCGTCCTCTGCATTCAGCAGTTCTGCTGGTACGTTTGTCAGTTATTTTCCTTCGCAGCACCCTAATTCTCCTTTCAGCTTCTACGCCACGTTCCAGTACATTTTCATCCTCTGTGGCTCGTTCTTCTTCTACCGCGTCACGCCTTAGCTCGTCTAGCGCCCCCGTCTCGTCGTCAGCCGTCCGCTCGAGTAGCTCGGCGTCCCGAGTCAGCAGCTCTGTCTCATCCCCCCGATCTTCAGCCAGCGTTCCTTCTTCAGCGCGCAGCTCGTCGTCAGTATCCCACTCCAGCAGCTCCGGTCCATCGTCTTCCAACGCACGCAGCTCGTCTTCGGTTGCAAGTTCATCTGCGGCTCGTTCGAGTTCGGCAAGCTCGGCGTCTGTGCCACGCTCGAGCAATATCAGCTCATCATCGCGCGGCAGCTCGGCATCCTCTTCGGCAATCCGTTCATCATCGGCCTCCGCATCAACATCTTCAGCTTCTCGGTTCTCGTCCAGCAGCTCAGTTCGCGCTAGCTCGTCGTCCAGTTCCCGGCTATCGTCGTCGGCGTCCTCTTCTGTCCCCAGATCCTCATCTTCGACCTCAGCTTCTCGCCCCAGTAGCTCGGCGTCATCTTCCGCATCACGTCCTTCGTCATCTGCATCTCATGCCAGTTCTTCGTCTGCTGTCCGCAGCTCCTCGTCAGCACGGCCAAGTAGCCTAGTTTCTTCTTCCCTGCGCTCTAGCAGCTCTACCTTCTCCAGTGCTCGTAGCTCGTCGCCAGCGCCATCATCTTCAGTGCGCTCAAGTTCTAGTGTTCGCCAGAGCAGTAGTTCGGCGTCATCTTCGCCTGCGCGGTCAAGCAGTGTCGCGCAATCATCTAGCCGTGCCTCTTCTTCATCATATGCTGCTCGCTCCAGCAGCGTTGTCTCGTCTTCGGCAGTGCGCTCTAGCTCTTCCAGTGCCCGCTCGAGTAGCTCGGCCTCGTCCTCAGCACGCTCCAGTAGCGTTGCTCAATCCTCCAGCCGTGTCTCTTCCTCCTCATCGGCACGCTCGAGCAGCGCAGCATCATCTTCTAGTCGCGCCTCATCATCATCGTCTGCTGCCCGTTCCAGCAGCATCGCACAGTCTTCCAGCCGTGCTTCCTCCTCCTCCGCAATTCGTTCCAGCAGCGTAATTCAATCTGCCAGCCGCGCCTCTTCATCTGCTATTCGCTCTAGCAGCGTCGTACAATCCTCTAGCCGGGTCTCGTCATCTGCAGCTCGTTCCAGCAGCGTTGTGTCGTCATCGGCAGCACGTGCAAGCTCATCAGCCCGGTCAAGCAGCTTCATTTCGTCGCGCCCTGCGTCCTCCAGTAGTGCACGGATTAGCTCTGTTCTTGCATCTTCGTCCCGAGTTTTTTCGTCTTCATCTGCTTCGCGCACGGTGTCGTCAAGCATTCGGCCCAGTTCTTCCAGCATCCGGGGCAGTTCCAGCTCACGTATCGGACAGTCTAGCTCCACTTCGCGCACCGCCAGTTCGAGTGCTGCTTCGGCATCCTCGTCAGGCACTATTTCCTGCAATGGCCAAGCGACTTTCTGTTGCGACTCTTCGGAATCCCCCCATAGCCCTTACGGTGGCGATTGCCTCCATAATGCCGGCGTTTCGTCATCACTACATGTTGGAAATAACTTAGGCGTACACTGTGTGCCAGCAACAACGTCAGTCAGCGGTGTTCAGACTTGGTACGTTTTCAGCCATGTTCGTCATTCGTTAGGTAGTAAGTGTTTTTCAGCCCTAACTCGAAGAAACCCATGAAATGCTGCAAGACTCTTTTCAATGGTGTCGGAATTGATTGCTCGCCTGGTAAGCAACTTTGGCATGAAATTCACTGATCGTTTGTTCTAATTCGATATCAGTCTCCCTCTCGAGTGCTAGCTCATCCCGATCTTCAACCCGGTCTTCGAGTTCCTCGGCGTCACGCACATCTGCATCTTCCTCAGTTCGTTCGAGCTCCTCCATGGCCCGCTCGAGCAGCGGCTCTTCGGCCCGGCCAAGCTCCTCGAGTGTTCGCTCCAGTAGCGTACTTTCCTCTTCAGCTCGGCCCAGCTCTTCCAGCATCCGTCTCAGTAGTTCGTCCAGCGCTCGATCGAGCAGTGCGGGGTCGTCTGCCCGTTCTAGCAGTGTATTTTCATCTTCGTCACGGTTGAGCTCCTCCAGTGCAAGGCCCAGTAGCGCATCCTCTGCTCGCTCAAGCAGCATGCTTTCGTCTTCGGCGCGGCCTAGCTCATCCAGTGTCCGACTAAGCAGTTCGTCGGCTATTCGTTCCAGCAGCAGTGCGGTGCCATCATCTTCACTGCGAGCATCGTCGTCGAGCATTCGCTCAAGCAGTGCAGCGCAATCATCTAGCCGCGCCTCATCTGCTGCGCGTTCCAGTAGCCTAATACCATCCTCGGCACGTTCCAGTGCTTCCAGCATTCGTCCCAGCAACTCTGCTTCTTCGCTACGGCCTAGCTCATCGGCTAGCCGCCAAAGCAGTTCGGTTACCTCGGTCGCTCGTTCGAGCAGTGTGATATCATCATCCGGCCGCCCGAGTTCTTCCAGCATCGCACGGTCTAGCAGCGCCCCTTCCTCGTCGGCGGCCCGTTCAAGCTCTTCCAGCGTCCGCCCCAGCAGTTCGGCATCCTATTCAGCCGCTCGTTCTAGCAGTGGTGTTCAGTCATCGAGCCGTGCTTCCTCCTCATCTGCCGCACGTTCCAGCAGTGCTATCTCTTCATCAGCACGTCTTAGCTCTTCTGCCAGTGTCGCTCGTTCGAGCAGTATAGCTTCCTCGTCCGCGGTCCGTTCCAGCAGCTCAGTTCAGTCCTCTAGCCGTGTCTCCTCTTCCACCCGTTACAGCAGCGCGCCGTCATCTTCTGTAGCACGGTCGAGTTCTTCCAGCACCAGACCCAGCAGTTCCGCCTCTTCCGCTCGTTCCAGTAGCGCACTACCATCTTCATCCATTCGTGCATCCTCGTCATCTGCCGCTCGCTCAAGCAGCAGTATATCTTCAGCAGCACGGTCGAGCAGCATTGCCTCTTCCTCCGCACGATCAAGCAGCGTGGTTTCTTCTTCATTGAGCGGTACGTTAACTCGAAATCTCATGACAGCTTTTTCTTACCACAGTACTGCAGTGTCGCTTTCGAGCGCCAGTTCATCGACTCGCGCTTCTCCATCTTCCGTTCGCTCCTCATCCGCGGTTCGGTCTAGCAGCGCCTCATCTGCTGCCCGCACTAGCAGCGTAGCATCGTCATCGGCGGTCCGGTCGAGTTCGAGCGTTCGCCTCAGTAGTTCTGCCAGTGCTCGGCCCAGCAGCTCTGAATCAGTCCACTCTTCTTCGATTGGTAGTTCTGCTTCCGTTTCCCGGTCCAGCGCGTCATCTTCTGCACGAGTCAGTTCTTCGTCAGTAAGGCTCAGCTCCTCCGCCGTATCATCATCGATTCGCCCGAGCTCTTCAAGCATGCGGTCCAGCAGCGTCGCACCATCTACATCTGCACGGGCCAGCAGTCCAGCATCTTCCATCCGCCCCAGTTCTTCAACTGTTCAATCTTCCTCGGCGCGAACGAGCTCGTCGAGTGCACGCTCTAGCAGCGCCATTTCTTCTTCAGCTCGCAGTAGCTCTTCATCTTCAGCCGCGCGTTCCAGTAGTGCAGTTTCTTCATCCGCTGTGCGTTCCAGCAGCGCCCAGTCTTCTTCCGTGCGGCCCAGCAGCTCTGCTTCATCGGTTCGCTCGAGCAGCGCCGCTCAATCTTCTTCGATTCGGGTCAGCAGCGCCATCTCGTCTTCAGCGCGTCCCAGCAGCGCTGCATCTTCGATTCGCTCGAGTAGCATTGCCGTATCGTCCTCGGCCCGAGTAAGCTCCGCGTCTTCGTCTGCTATACGATCAAGCAGTGCCGCACCTTCTTCCTCCGTTCGTTCCAGCAGCGGTTCGCCTTCCTCGTCCGCCCACCTCAGCAGCTCTTCTATTCCGTCTTCTTCGGCACGGGTTAGCAGCTCTGTTCTTTCGTCATCACTTCGCTCGAGCAGTGCCTCCGCATCGTCTTCGGCTCGGGCTAGTTCCGTATCCTCCTCTGCAGCCCGGTCAGGCAGCGTCTCTGCATCTTCATCGATTCGCTCTGGCAGCAGTTCTGCGCCTTCCTCTTCCGCTCGTCCCAGCAGTTCCTCCATTCTCTCGAGCAGCGCCATTCCATCATCCTCGGCGCGGGCCAGCAGCTCTATTGCGTCGTCATCAATTCGGTCAAGCAGTGCTGCACAGTCTTCGTCTACGCGTTTAAGCAGCTCCGCCGCTTCGTCAAGTAGTTCTGTGTCATCTTCGTCGGCTCGGGCTAGCAGCTCATTGTCGTCTGCTGCACGATCCAGCAGCGCTGTGCAATCATCGTCGGCCCGTCCCAGCAACAGCGGTAGCCCGTCCTCTTCTATGCGCCAAAGCAGCTCTGCTTCTTCATCGGTTGTCCAGTCCAGTAGCGCAGCGTCGTCCAGCGTTGCTCGCTCGAGCAGCGCAGTTTCCTCCTCTTCAGCGCGTTCCAGCAGTGCAGCCTCGTCTTCCATTCCGCACTCTAGTAGCATAGCAATGTCATCCAGCGCTGGTCGTTCCAGTTCTTCAGTTCCAGCGGTCTCTTCATCTTCCGCTCGTTCAAGCAGCGTAGTGGCATCTTCCAGTGCCCCTCGCTCCAGTTCCCCTCCTTCTTCGTCTGCTCCTTCTTCCAGCAGCGCCGCCGCATCTTCCAGTGCTTCCCGATCCAGTTCGTCCGTCCCCGCAGCATCTTCATCCGCGGCTCGTTCCAGCAGTGCAGTCGCCTCCTCTTCTGCACCATCCTCTAGTGCCGCCGCCCGCTCCAGCTCCTCGGCCCCCGCAGCTTCTTCGTCTGCGGTTCGTTCAAGCAGCGCATCTCAACCATCTTCCTCCGCCATTCCGTCCAGTAGTGCAGCCCCGTCATCGAGCGCCGCCAGGTCTAGTTCCTCAGCCGTAGCCTCTTCCTCATCCGCAGCTCGGTCGAGTTCTTCAGCGGCTGCTTCCTCATCCGCCACACAATCCTCATCCGCAGCTCGGTCGAGTTCTTCAGCCGCTTCCTCATCCGCCCCTCAATCCTCATCCGCTCCTCAATCCAGTAGCGCCGTTCGTTCCAGTTCCTCGGCTTCTGCAGCACCTTCCAGTGCACCGCGGGCCAGCTCTTCCGCACCAGCCGCCTCGAGCAGCTCCGCCCCCGCTGCCTCATCCAGTGCGCCTCGTTCTAGCTCTTCAGCGCCCGCATCATCTTCCAGTGCACCGCGTGCCAGCTCTTCCGCACCAGCCGCCTCCAGCAGCTCCGCTCCCGCCGCGTCATCCAGCGCGCCTCGCGTTAGCTCGTCAATCCCCGCAGCATCCTCAAGTGCGCCTCGTGCCAGCTCTTCCGCACCAGCCGCCTCGAGCAGTGCCCCTCCCGCTGCCTCGTCCAGCGCGCCTCGCGCTAGCTCTTCTGGCCCGGCCGCAGCGGCATCATCATCTGCTCGTCCCGCCTTTGCTCCCTTCGCAGCACCCGCACCGGCGCGCTCAAGTACGACTAGCTCCAACGTTTTCCCTTCATCGTCAGCCCCAGCCGTTGCCTCGTCGACTGCTACCAGTTCAACAACTCCGCAAACCTCGTCTACAACTGCTGTGACGTCGTCGGCGACGCCGCAAATTTCGTCTACGACTACCACGACGTCGACAACGCCTACAACGTCGTCGACGCCTACTACTTCTTCTGAAGCGGCGCCTACTACTTCGTCAACCACGGAGGTTCGTACGTCTACCACCACGTCGACTACTGAGACGCCTTCGTCCATCGAGCCGACAACGTCTTCCACGTCGACGACTACGTCCACGACCGAGGCGACAACGACGTCGACGACTTCGTCTACGACCGAGGTAATTACTACTACTACTACTACTACTCGCACTTCGATAACGATACTGACTACTATTTAGACATCTACGACCGAGCAGACGACCACTCACACGTCCACGGTCGAGGAAACGCCTTCTACGACCACTACCACTACCCCCACCACTACGACGACTTCGACCACCACGGAGACGCCTACTACCACCACTTCCACCACAACTGAGACGCCCACTACTACTACCACAACGACAGAGACGCCTACTACCACAAGTCCGACCACGACGGAGACGCCCACCACGACCACTACCACTACGTCGTCCACCACCACCACTCCCGAGGCCACCCCCACCGCGAACAATGATAACAATAATTCCAATAACAACAACAATGGTGGTTCGAACAACATCAATAACTCGGGTGCAGGGGATAACAACTCCAACACCAACTCGAATAACAACAACAACTCGGGTGGCAGTACCAACCCGAACGACAACAGCAACAACAACAATTCGGGTGGTAGCAATAACTCGGGCAGCAACGACTCGAATAACAACAACAATTCGGGCGGTGGATCCAGCTCGAACAACAACAACAACAACAACAATTCGGGCGGTGGATCTAGTTCGGATAACTCCAACTCTAACTCCAATTCCAACGCCAACGCCAACTCTGGTGGTTCCAGCGGAAGTTCAGGCGGAGACTCTGCATCCCAAAACAACAACTCAGGCGGCGGAAGCGGCGGCGGTGACGCAGCACCAGCAGCAGCAGCTGCCCCGCAACCTTCAACTGCAGGCGATGCAAAGGCTGAGCGGGACGTTGTCGCTCCTCGCGCGACGCCGGTGAATGTGAGCCGTGTACGGATTCACCCAAGGCAGATGAAGCCTTTGACAATGCCAGTCGCTGTGGGAGCTTGAGATGGTGAGTTCCACGTTTCTTCTCTTTGCGGCGTTGGTGCTGATTCACTCCGAGTAGATTGCAGAAAAAACAAAAGCGATTACTATTGCACATGTATCGATTTGACTTGTCTTGTCTTGTAGAGTATGCGGATGTGATAATTTGTAGATACTTTAGATGGGTTGTATCTTAGCTTTGCTTGTTTTCCCTATGATTTATGCAATCAATTATGTTTTATGCTCTTTCGTGTGGTGTGATCTTGATCGGTGGTTGTTTTAGACTCGGTTGTTTTTCGACTGGGTTCTGATAGTTGTTTTGGACTTGTAAAATCGACGGCCGATTTCGCGGGGACGATCAAGGAGACGCAGCAGTAACATTTGGAAAGGACGACCGCGGGACAGGCCCAAGAAGAACCTGCTGCGCGTCGAGCGGCGACAGATGTTGTTGGCAGTAGTTCTAATACATGCAAACGAACAAGTAAATTTTTGGTAGGCAATCAGAGACGACGACCACGGCGACCACCCTACCAACTCTCTATCAGTACCCTCTCACAGAGAAAAACAGACACACAACACACCTTCCTGCGCGTGCAATCCGTCGGCACGGGGGTAACATCCTCGATCCTTCCAATGCTCATCCCCGCCCGCGCCAGTGCACGGAGCGCGCTCTGCCCCCCGGGCCCAGGGGTCTTCGTGCCCGTCCCGCCAGTAGCGCGGATCTTGATGTGCAGGGCGGTGATCCCGACCTCCTTGCACCGCGCGGCGACGTCTTGCGCGGCCAACATCGCGGCGTAGGGAGAGGATTCGTCACGGTCGGCTTTGACTTTCATGCCGCCGGTGACGCGGGAGATGGTTTCTTTGCCGGAGAGATCGGTGATGTGGACGAAAGTGTCGTTGAAGGAGGCGAAGATGTGGGCGACGCCGAAGACGAGGGTGCCTTCCTGTAAAATTCAAATGTCAGGTTATTTGAGATTGATTTAAGGAGGGGAGGACGAACGGGGACGTTGGGGCCGAGCTGGACGACCTCTTCTTTCGGTGCTTTGGCTTTCTTGGGCGGCTGGAAATCGAATCGGACAAAAATTAGTGATTACACGACATCCGGAGACGAGTCTGTGAATCCAGCCAAAATGCCCTTCTTTTCAACGCAATCGACGTTGGGATGCATTATTGGGCCGTCTGGGGTTCACATACACTCGTTGAGAGGACAACTCACCATGGCGGAGGCGGTGGGCTAGAGGGTAACAAAAAACGGTCAGTGCGAGGGTGACGCGAGGGGTCACACTGTGTCACACAATTTGATCGGGTATTGTAAACTCTCACTGACCTCCTTCCACCTCGAGTTGAAGCATCCGGATCCCGCACCCGTCGCATCCCCATCCCACCGCGTCAAAGAAGGTAAATGTACCCTCGTGCGGCATCCGTCCCAAGAATCGGTACCCGGATCTGGGACGCGAAGGATTGCTGCAGGGAACTGGAGTTGTCTGTACGGACTTTGGCCCGGAGTCGACACATTTTGCGTCTCTTCTCCGCCCTGCGTTCTGTCCGTCGCAGCTACTGTATATGGGCTGTGTTCGTTTCCCTTTTTTACTCAGATACTTATTGGAACATGCGATTGCCTTGGGCGATACCTCTGCGCAATGGAGTGTCACTCATCTAGTGTCTTGTACTTTAACTCATGGCCGATGAATCAAGGGTCTAAGAAAATGGATTTCTGGCCGTTGGCGTCTCAGTCTCCGTTTCGACTCTAACTACTTGACGCGTATGGGCCGAGCTCCCTGGTGCGCTGATGAACGATTCGACCTATAACCAACTCCTCGGTCTTGTCCAAACGTTTTCTCGTCTTCTTTGGACCACTGGACTTAAGTCGTCATACTACACCCTTAAGATCGACTTCACCCAAGCACTGTCATAATCTACGCTCCGCCCCTGCCCAAAAAACCTTCGCTTTTCCTTCCGCTCTTCACAACACTAGGCTGCTCGAGAGTGAGGGTGCTTTCGAAAGTCCGGATCGTCGCCTTTCGAAGGGGTGCAGGGAGTACACTGCTCATTAACATTACCTTGCAGTTTATACGGACATACTTGCTGTAATCGAGCAACTGAATATGCTTGAGTGAGATTTACGGTTTTGTAAGTAGCACATACATACTGTACGTAGTTATGTATCAGTGAAATCGGACTGCGAAGACTCGGAGGTAGTACTTTATTTCGAATCCGTATGCTTTGCTGCGAATTGAAAATCCTTTTGGCCATTCCTCCTTATTCGGTGAAGCGTCGATGACCTTGGCCCGGAAGGCCGAATGCATTTGAGGGTTCCTACGGCAAGTGGCTCACACAATTCGAGTCGACGTGTACTGCAAACCATACAGCTGGCACTGAGTGAAGTTGGCACCGTGGAATTCGCAGCGAGGAAAATCCGAACTCATCATCGAATTTCAACCGTCGGCGGTTGGATCAAATAGGATGAAATCGCCCGCTATTAGTATTCTGTATACTCTGCGGCTTCCTCAGAAATAGATTCAAACATCGGGACAGTGCTTACAGTACTTATGTGCATAGACACGTCGAGTTTTGAATTTTGGATTACAAGAACCTCACCAAGATTCGACTGGTGCGAGTTTGCGAGTTGAGCTGATCGTGGCATAAATTCAAGACCCGTCGTATAACTCCAAGGCTTACAACTAGATAATACACTACTGCACATATTTTCGACTCAACCCCAATCGTAGAAAACCAGGGCACGCAGCTCTATAGATTCACGCAGTGGAGCACCCTCCGGCGTCGCAGGGTCAGCGAATGCCGTATGCGGGGTATACAGCGATACGCTCCCATCCTGAAGGGAATCGAAACTTGAATTTTATCATTTCCTCAGCCAACCTAGTCCAACGCACGAGAAAAGAACATACCATTTTATCAGAATCACCTCCTCCGGAGTCACACCCGTAAAATATGTCCACTTCTGATTCGCATTGAACACCACCCCCGCGGTCTCACCCTCGCGGTCGGGATAGCGCAGCGCGACGGGAAAGACGTCGGTTTTGGGGTCGACGGTGCGGAAGTCGCAGAGCGACAAAGGCCAGTCGATCGCGGGGTGTGAGATGGGACGCCAGAGGTTGAGGATTTGGAACCGGTGGTTGAGTAGGGTGGGGACGTCCGACGCGGGGAGATGTCGGTGGACGCGGGCCACGGCGGCTTTGTTTGTTTGGTCGACGTGGGTTTGGGGGACGGGCTGGCGTCTGTCGGGGGCATCGTCGACCTGGTCGGGTCTGCGGCGGCGGATGGCTGCGAAAGGAAATTGAATTGAATATCGAGCCACAAGTTGAGGTCGGTATGTATTTAGAAATTGAAATACGCACTGTGGTCGAATATAACGACGCGGCTAGCGCCGGTAAGTTTCTTTATCAGCTCAACGCTTTCCGGATAATATTCATTCTGGACTTCCGTGTCATTCGTGAACGCGGTGTGTTTCGCGGGATGGGTGTACAGCTGAAACCCCGCGGTATCGAGCGTCACGGTAGACTCGTTTCCCCGCAGGTTATGGATCTTGACTTCGTGGGCTTCGCGGGAATAGTTGAAGTCCTTTGGATCGTTGATGTTGACGTATGCGCGGACACCGTCTTTGGGGGGCACGGAGAAGTTGAGGACGCCGGTTGTGCTGGAGGGTGTGGGGGCGCCCATGGTTCTGGATGGTGTATAGTGCACTTGACAAATGAGAGCGCTTGAGAGTCCGGGATATATAAAGGGCAATCCAAGGTCGCACGCCATTTGTTATTGCTGCTGGCGTGCTTGACTGACATACCCACCGGATGAACTTTGAGGAGAAGGAGCTTTGTCACTCGGTAGATAATCTCCAAGAAATGCGGAGAACACCTGTATAAGCATAGAGAAGGCTGAAGAAAAACTTGTAGAAGATTTCGAGATCAGTTGACCCAGTGCTGGCCGGGGCAAGTTTTGGAGCTGGGACAAGTGCAAGGCTGCAAGCCGAAGAGAGAAAGGATGGAATATACAAGCAGGGTGGCATACCGAGTATGTACATTGTACTCGTTCAAGTTCGTCTTCGAGTATCGATGATTTTGTGCTCTCCCAATTGGTGGGTAATTGAATATCCTGTTCTCATTTGTCGTTAGGGCTTCGATTTTCCTCTCCGGAGGCCTTGAAAGCTTGCAGCGGAATGCTTCTGGGGAACAGAGTGCAGAAGTGCCCGGTTGTGTCTTGCAAAATTGTAACGCAGAAACCCGCGTGTATCGGCAATTCAAGGCATCGTGGGACTCCGACTGCAATCGCGGTCAGGTGAGCCGACGGCGTCTTTCCTTTCCCCAACTGCAGACTCAGCGAGTAACGACGTTCTGATCTCGTTCCTGTGCTCGTACTTCTCTTAGCCAGTGCACCGTGCTCAACTACTCTCTTGCTCACTTGGTGACACCCAACTCATTTCTCCACGAATCAAACCAGGCTACTTATTTCGAATCTCCACTCCCCGGTCTTGAACGCGCTGGATATATCCTCAACTCTTCCTTCTTTTTCTCGTGAACTTAGACCTACCTCCACCCTATTCGACTCTCGAAATCGGGTCCGGGAATTGCCGCACGAGTATAAATTGTGAGCTATCTGTGACACGGGTCACCATCACTCTCTCTCCGCTACTCTCATAATCATTTCGCACTTCAATCATCGTTTCCTGGCTTTCGAGCACTTTAACTTTGGGCTCTTACACGTATTGCAAGGCTTTTATTCTGGTTGGGCACTGCACGATCATTTGAGCGTCTTTGGTGCGTAATCTTCGACCTCCTCATCGCGTCGAAACTGATTACTGACTTTCTTCGATATCGCCTAGGCTGGACTCACCTCTGCTGCTGGATCTCCGTTGCCCGCGCTCCACTCCACATCACGACTAGCTTGTTTAGCTTTCTCGTCGCCGTCCTACCCTCCAACATCGTCTTTGTTCTCTCTCTTCCTCGTCGTCGCTGTTCAAGACCTCAAGGCTTCAAGGCACCTCGACATGTCAAGACTACCGGCTTTCAAGACCTCAAGTTCCCTCAAGACACTTTGGCAAGCCCTCAAATTTCCTCAAGTCGCCCCTCAAGACTCGAGTTCAAGACCTCAGTGGGAGATTGCTCAAATTTAAAGCGCGTCAAGGCCTCAATCTCAAGGCTTCAAGTCATGCTTCAAGTTTCGACGCAATCAAGCGCTTCAAGATTGGGCGCGTCAAGACCTCAAGCCGCTCCGCAAAACCTGCGCGTCAAGACCTCAAACTCAAGGCTTCAAACCGCATTTCAAATGCGACGGCGCGTCAGGGCATCAGCCTCAAGACTCGGACCTCAAGCTCAAGCTGCGCCGAAGACCTGCGCGTCAAGGTTTCAAGACGCTGTGGGATTCAAGGTCAGTCGTCGGGTTCAAGGTAAGTGTCTCCTTCCCAGAGAAGGGTGTGAGCTTGTCTCCATCCTCGTGCTCCCTTGCTGTGGGCTCTGGGCTCAGTACGCGCGCATCTGGCCTCATCCAGCATTTGCGCGCGGAAGCCAAACGCACGTTAAAAACTTTTCTCTCGTGTTCTATGTGATTAGCCTTGATTGTATCCAACTATTCTGGTAAGATCTGCGGCTGAATATATTTCTCTCTCACTTTTCGTAACCGCTTTTCGAGTGGAAGTCAGTGCAACGGACGCACCTTAGTAGGGCGCTGTAATATATCACATACCTCTAGTTAGCGCAGAGCCGTAATATATCAAAACCTCTAAGTTAGAGGTCATTTTGATATATCACCTTGGTGCACATTTTACAACTATTTTACATACCTGTTCATATTTTGTACACCAGCCGTCGCTGTGCGACGCGACGATCAAAATTATCAACTTTTGATCGACATCGATCAAGCACGCTGGACGTCGCGATCAGATCTCGTCGCCGTCGCCATCAACAGCGACGGCGAATATTACGGAAAAAATCTGAAAATTCAGGCAAAAATTGGAGTAGACGGAGACTCACCTGGACAATGCTTTGGAGAGGTTGAGGACACGATTGCGGTCAGATCTGATGCAAGAACAACGGAAACGACGAATATAGTATCAATTTGGGATGGCTAAATATATTGTATTTAGATGTGTAGACTACCGACAAGGAGCAAGCAGTGTAAACCGATGGTTTACGCAAGAGAAAAGCGTGCACGCGAGGGCGCGCGTGCGCAATCGGCCCAACAAGTGGCGCTACATCGCGGCACAGCGAATCCCCGCAGGGCCTGGCAGTATCACCACATCCGGTCGCGGCCGTGACGGCAGGCCCAATGTGTGCGAAGCGAATGCAGTGGGCGAAGCGTGCACGGCATGGGGTGAGGCGAGGGCGACGCTGACAGCGCCACATGCGGTCGTCGCAGCCCCTTTACTGCAATCCACCATTGCTGAGAGACCCAGGCGAGGACGAGTGAGCGTCTCCAGGCATCGTTACAGGCATGCCATCCGCCATCGCAGGGCCGCGGAAGCTGCTTTGATGCAGAGGGTCATCGAAACCTGCAAAGGGAGCATTAGTTTCTCCAGGAACAAGCAGAACCTGGCGGTTGACGGCGCAGTGAACGTACAATGACAAGGGGAGGTGAAACGGCGTCTTATATCAGGTTCCACAGACGCGCGGCGTGACGCGTCCAGTGCCGACTGAAGCCTTCCAGCGAAACGGTGGGGTATAGACACCGGCGAGGAAGTTTCCACCGGATCTTGAGGGTGCTATATACCGTGCCATCGAACGCGGACACTCCGCGGCTGCGAAGGGGCAAACAAAAGCGTCAGCTATGGAAGACGGAAGAAGGAAAAGAAAAAAGAAAAAGAGCGAGATATATGCCCCCACGATGTGCCTACAAGGCATCTGGGAGACAGTAAGGGAAGATGGTGGCAGTTTTGGCGACCAATCAGTAGAATTCGAGATACAGTTCACGGTCTACTGTTCGTCGAGAAAAAAAACCGGGAGAAAAAAAATGCACCTTCTAAACAAGGTACGCGCCTACTCCCCGCACTGGCACTTGCTCGAGGTGGAGATTTTGAGGCGCCACCTGTGCAGCAACCCGAGTTTCGTTGGTCAGAGCCAATGCCATATCAAATTGACAATTGTCGTCGAGAGTCCTCGAGGTCTGCAGTCCGGGAGCGTCGGAGAGACATCGGTGATATGGCGGGCGCGATACCGGTAATGTATGTTGGGTGGCGTCGAGGGTGTCGTCGTCGGCGCACAAGACCAAGAGCACCTGGGTACGAGGGGGAGAGAGGAGGGAAGAGGTTGGTGACACGATGCGCTGGCAAATTCCCACGTCACCGGGACGCATCCGAGTGGCTCGGGCGTATCGGTGCGATCACCGATACTCAACGCTTTTGTCCCAATATGGCAATTCTTCACGAAAACATTCTTGTGCAACCTCTAGAGCGTCTTTTGTCATCCCTGTCGCAGTCATACGTACATACCCATTAATCAAATTCTGTATGAGCAAAAACTAAACATACCCGACATATTTTAATAGCTGAAGACATTGCTTTCTTGTTCGCTCATAAATGTTGAGTTCTCGAAGCAAGTAAAGACTCGGAGGCCTGATTTTGGTGTCCAAAATGTGAGAGGCATAGTTTTTTTGTGGAAATGAATGCTTTGGGAGGATAATATTCGGAAATGTCAGTGTTATCATGTTGTTAGCCCAAATATTCCCGGCATTATTGCGCCGATATGGGCGAAGCTTTCAGAGCCAGAACTTGTAATACCGACTCGCATTATATTATAGTATATGTCCTGTTAAGATCAGCGCTCGAATGCCGTCTTTGAAATTCGATACTTTTCAGCATTTTCCTGGTTTGTGAGCGCTACATACCGTATGGGAGGACGCTTTTGCTCAAAAACATGTCAGATGCACTCGATATACAATATATCTCTCAACTGTACGATGTAATCGATGTTTCCGCTGCATAATTCACAGAATGTCCAATTTGTGGCCTGAGTGGTAGTGTAGTACTCAGTTCAGATGAGAGTTCAAACGATCGACGCGCGAGAAACCTATATTGGGCGTGTCCTGGGGGTCTAAATCTGTTATAATATTAAAGTATTGTCAGTTTCTACTGTCTCTGATTATTTGGAGAATTTATCTGACCTTCAATGGGCAGAACGAAGGAAAGAAAAATTTAGACGCCGAGTTTTCAACATTAAGCGCTGACTCGGTCCGGTCAACCCAGCCAATGAGGGCAATTTCCGACAACTCCGAATTTCGGCCGACATCCCATTTACCTGTATTTCGATCGCGAACGCTGACCTCGTCTCCACAGGTATTAAAAAGCCCAACCACTATATGATTTCAATTTGGCTACCACTGAAGCAGATTTTGTCCCCCAGACAAGCATTATTTCAGATTGTTTTCATCGATGCCGACAGATTTTTCGATGTTAGTGCCTTTTGATGGTCGGGTTGTGCACCATGTTTTCCAATGTTGTAGAGGGAGCAGCAAGAAAAGTGCCAATCAACTGAGCTCCTATCTCTAGTGGCTGTTATTACAGGCCGCTCCGGAAACCTACAAACAGCTATATGAGTGGGATTGGAGAAACGGTGCCAGGAGGTAAATCGGTTAAGCGCCGATTAGGCGCCGGTTCGGCCAGGGGCGGCATTGATTACTGCATCAACAAACTCGGGTCATTCCACCGCTGCCGGTGAATTGGAAAACTGCTATCGTCGCGCGGTGCCGCAGCGAAATTGTACTCATGATCTGCTCATGATTAGTCTGTATGTAACAAGGGGAGCAGACATACCTGAAATTATTCCCGAGAAGAGGCAACTTGTACACGAATCCGCAAAAATAAATTGAATGTTCATTGACCTTTAGATACAGATAGTGACGAGAGTGCGCGGGTAACTGGTAAACGAGAAAAAGGGAAGAAGAACGAGAATGCATAGAAAATAATAAGTGGAGGGATCTGTTAAAAAGAAATGGCCGAAGCCAGTGGGGCAAATCCGGAAGGTGGAAATTAGAAATGGCGCCAAAATGGGTGGGACGTCGGAGCGGATGAATCGCTGAGGCAGATTTAGGTTGAATTGGGATGGGGAAGATGCAGAAAGTCGTCCCCGAGCGTGCGCCAATGGCGAGGAGGCGAAACAGCAAGGCGGGTGGCGGTAGGTGGACGCATGCGCCTCTAGATGGCAAGTAATGGGTGCTGGAATACGGTATGGGGGTGTATAGGATCGGGAGCGGGCACTGGGAAGCTTCACGACGCAAGGAAGGGGCGGTAATATAAAATAATACGCGCGAAATTTGGTCGGCGCCAAACGGCGTAGTAGACGGCAAGAGCTACTGTTCAAAGGGGGCACATTAGTGATTGAGAGCCAAAGAAAGCCTGCTACCACGCACCAGGCCGTCCAATGTGATACAGGCGCTAAAGTGGTGGAACGGGGGATCCCGATACCCACGACGCCACAACATTAGCAGGAGCCGGAGAGCCTATTCTAGACACTGAGAGTTTCTTGAGGAGTCTGATGATATGGTGCAAAAATCCTAGGGTGGTAGCGGCAGTGGAAGGGGGGTTTCGAGCCGAGCGAGCTGGATGGCGCGTATGGTCGAGGACCTGGTACGGACGTTGTGCGGCGTGATACTGTCCAGAAAGCGAGTAGGCATGAGAGATAAGAGAACCGAATAGATTCTGCGCGTCACAGGCGGGCAGATGGCGTGGAAGGCGAGGGGCAGGCCGTGCAATGAGTGAGAGGTGGGGTGATGGGAAGAGTGATGGGAGACCGGCGTTCGTAACACGCGCAAACAAACTGCCCATTTGGGATGAGTGACGTGCGCCGAGTGCACAGACCATCAGCGGCGGGCAGCGCAGGCGCGCGGTGAGCGCGAATGCGCGAGGTACCCGCGGGAAACAGGTAAGATGATGTATCAGATTCCCCTCTAACTCAGAGGCAATGATATATCAGAGCCCTCCGCTAACAAGAGGACTCTGATATATCAAAACACCCTATACGGCTGACGGACGAGCTTACCGATTTGAACTTCAAGGAATGTCCCCTATCTTTTGTCTCAACAAATCGTACGCGAGGCGGTTTTCCCTCTACCTGAGTTCAATTTCTTTCACTGGGAGACGGCACGCGATTTTAGAATGCGCATGTGGTCATGTTCCTCACAAATTTCTCAACCAACATTACCCGTTATGGTAAGTAGCCGAACCGAGGGTAACTTTTGGGTAACTTTGTCACCAAGTCTGACTAAACGCAGCACAACCGGATACGGAACTGTTTGACTTGTCCTCCTTCTGCCATTCAGTCCCACATTCGGATCTGCAAAGGCAGGATGACTGCGCACCACCTTGTCAGTCAAGCGAACTTGTACAAGCTCAACGACCACAACCGTCAAAACGCGATGTATCGCCTCCGACCTTTCAAAACCGACTGTTGGAAATGGTGTAATAACAAACCCGTTTCTTTTTATCTCTTCTCTCTACCGAGTTCTGCTCGAAAACGGTAGACGAGCATGATTTTGGACCAGCAGCCTGACCAGGATTCTCTGAAACTGAGCGGCCCTTTACTTCGAACACGTTCTCTGGAGGATGCCCCACCCGCGTACGAACGAGGGACGTTTCAACTCCCAACGGATAGAGCAAGCCAGTATTATCTTCACAGGAATGCAGCTGACGCTGTAGGAGGTGTGTTCCAATGTTCTTCTCTCGTTAGATTCGAATGCTTATCGAGAGCAGAGGACGGCCGTATTTTTCTCGACCTCGACTCCAAACTCGGACGCGCACTCGCGAACATTGTTCCTCTCCCCCCGCCCTATATCGCGACAGACGATCACCGGGAACGACGAGAATGGCATATCAAACTGAATATTGTCATACAAGTTGTCGGCAGTCGTGGAGATGTTCAGCCATTCATTGCGTTAGGAAATGAGCTGCAGAAACATGGTCATCGTGTCCGCCTCGCTACGCATGATACATTCGAAGATTTTGTGCGGTCGTCCGGGCTCGAGTTCTATCCGATTGGAGGCGATCCTGCCGAGCTCATGGCGTACATGGTCAAGAATCCCGGCCTAATTCCGGGAATGCGAAGTTTGCGGGCAGGAGATATCCAGCGCAAACGGGCAATGGTGGCGGAGATGCTTGAGGGATGTTGGCAAAGTTGTATTGCCCCTGACAAGGTCTCTGGCACCCCGTTTGTCGCTGAGGCAATTATTGCCAATCCACCGAGCTTTGCGCACGTCCACTGTGCCCAGGCACTTGGAATCCCTGTTCATCTCATGTTCACTATGCCGTGGACGAGTACTCGAGCGTTTTCGCATCCGTTAGCCAATCTCAAGTATACCAGCACGGATCCGGGCATCGCGAATTACATCTCTTATGGAGTAGTAGAATTCTTGACGTGGCAAGGGTGAGTGTAGCAACACATTGAAGATACTCTGATTGACCTGGATTGTAGACTCGGAGATGTCATCAACAAATGGCGGTCTTCCCTTGATTTACAGCCTGTTCCGCTCACGGAAGGCCCAGCTCTTGCAGAAACCCTCAAAATACCTTTCACGTATTGCTGGTCTCCGGCATTGGTTCCCAAGCCGCTGGACTGGCAAGCTCATATCGGTAAGTAATCTTTCCGGTTTGTGACGTCAACCCATATCTTTCCAGATGTTTGTGGATTCTTCTTCCGAGAACCTCCCAATTATACGCCTCCACCTGAACTGGACGCTTTCCTTCGTGCCGGTCCTCCGCCTGTATACATCGGTTTTGGAAGCATCGTAATTGACGATCCGGAGCGTATGAGTACCCTCATTATCCAAGCGGTACAGACAGCAGGAGTTCGTGCAATCATCTCTCGTGGCTGGAGTAAGTTGGATGGGCCGTCATTGGACAATGTGCTTTACCTTGGCGACTGTCCGCACGAGTGGTTATTTCAGCACGTCGCGGCGGTGGTGCATCATGGTGGTGCTGGTACGACAGCGTGCGGGTTGTTGAACGGAAAACCGACGACGATCGTGCCGTTTTTTGGAGAGTATGTCGATTATGATATATTCTGTCGCAGCCATGATTAACCAGAGTCAACAGCCAACCATTCTGGGGTAAAATGGTCGCCGTTGCGGGTGCTGGACCCAAACCCATTCCGTCCAACAACTTGGATGTCAAGACCCTCGCAGAAGCCATCACCTTCTGCCTAACACCGGAAGCGGCAGCGGCAGCGAAGGTCATTGCCGAGAAGATGAAGTCGGAGTCTGGAGTTAAAACAGCAGTCGAATCGTTTCATGCCAATCTTCCTCTTGAACGACTTCAGTGCGATATCCTACCCGATCGGCCCGCCACATGGAGGGTTCAGATAGGCAAAAACAAAGTCAAGCTACGATTGTCGAAGCTGGTGGCCGAGGTGTTGATCCAGAATCATTATCTCGAAAGCAAGAACTTAAAAGTGTTCGTTCTCGTTCCCTTGCGTTGAATATGCAAATCCTAATGATAAATCAGGAACGACACAAGTAGAATTCACATCGAAAATCGTCGTTGGGATCCCTTCACGGGAGCAGCATCCGCCATGGTAGCCACTGCAACGGACATGGTCGATTCAACTGCTGGAATTTTTGTAAAGCCCTATCAAGAATTCAGCCGCTCTCATGTGAACCTATCAACGCCAACTCCGACCTCACCTCCTCCCCTGCCCACTACTTTCGACGATGCTTCGAGTTCTCATTCCAGCGAATTTAAGCAAGGTTCGAGCAACGGATCAGGGCGGAGTGGGATGGCTATCGCAGGTGCGATGACTGCTGCCTCGGGGAAGAGTGTCGGTCGACTTGTCACGGGATTTGTACGGGGCACGCTCGTCGACATCCCTCTTGCTGTCACCGAGGGCCTGCGTGGGGTCCCAGAGCTATACGGCGAAGAGCTGAAGGACTACGGCCAGGTCAAAGACTGGAAGAGTGGTGCGCGTGTCGCGGGGAAGACTTTTGTGCATGCATTTCCGGAGGGGCTCGCCGATTTGGTCGTACAACCGTACAAGGGGGCCAAAGAAGAAGGCGCTATCGGTCTGGTGAAAGGTGTGGGCAAGGGCGCCGTGGATTCGCTGTTCAAGACGAGTTCGGCGGTGCTGGGTATAGTCACGTATCCGAGTCAGGGGATCTACAAGAGCCTCCGAGCGGCCGTTCACGAGAAGACGCCAAAGTCGATTGCAAAGGCCCGCCGCGACGAGGCCAAGTGGCTTTTGACAACGGAGCGTCATGGGCCGCTTCCTCCTCGGATTGTTTCCGACTATCGGCAAGCGCTGCATCGAGCGAAGGGGAAACCATTCGTTGATTTGTTGGCGGAGGATCCTTCGCATAGTATTGACCAGCCTCGCCCCTCGTAATCTCTGTATCGGGGTTGTCTTGGAACCACGTTTTTGGGTATAATCTGTGATACCGCGCTGCGATTTTTGACCGCTCTGAGTAGAGGCTGAAGCTGAAGTTCGGGCTCTAGGTGTCATTGAACTTCATGGACAGTTGCTTATGAGGTTTGGTAGCGAATTTTCGTCTGATACTGGGCAGTTTGTTCAACGTTATGTATAAGTGCGGCCATAACAGGTTAGCATTCTAATACTAGACGAAAGCGTGTCGACTTGTACCTTATCCGAATCTCTCAATCTTCAAAAGCTGGCGAAAAAAAATTGTCATCTGGTTTTAAATTAATGTTCTGCCACCACGTAGCTCCATGGCCTGCGGGATTCTGAAGCACACTGCTTTGGGCTAACAACTTGCGAGAGAGGATAGACATTTTCGCATTGGCTCGCTGTATGTACGTCTAGTCTGTTGAAAAAACAGTGTCGGGAAGCTTTAAGTGGCCGAAGCCTATGTACTTAGTAGTTTTGGAGTTTTTCTTTCTCGAGGCTCGCTTCAGAGTACTTACTACTAGTAGTCTTTGTACCGCTTGAAGCTAAAATAAATCCGTGAAAAAGGGAACGAGCGGGGCGGCTCGAAAACTCTAAAATACAGGATGGGAGTCGAGAGAGCAGTGACGGTGAGTCACCCACGCCATTTCCACTTTCGGCCATCATGATCCGGCACATCAGATCCACACTGGGCCCTAAAAGGAAATTATTCAACGTCTACGGGTCTATTTGTGGAAGTTGAAAGATCGCACTGTACAAGCTGAAGAAAAATTGATCCCAGAAACAAAAAAGCAATAACACTATCAGGCATATTGTGCAAATATAATTCAAACGCGGATAGACTCTCTGAGTCGATGGCGAAGCCACAATTGTCTAGAAGGAGGTATACCATCTGGCATGGCGGAGTTTAAATCGTCTTTCTTGCATTCAATGAGAAGCTATAAACCCGGGGACGCTTTAAAAGTGACGCTAAATACACACATCCAACTGACCTGCATCTTATCTCTGAAAGCCTTTGTTTGACGGATGCACATCCAGATTGCCAATGAATGACCGTTGAGAAGCGCATAAATTTGTTGAAAACTTCTCGGCAATATGCGAGGAGTAAAGGCTAAAGTTCTCTTGCGTAGCTGGCACGCATGGGTATCTAACCTATATTCGCAATATTCAACGATCGAACGGCAGATCTAAGTTAGCCTACTCCAGGAGCTCTTCAGAGAGTTCGGTTTCTTCGGGGAGTGCAAGAAAGTGACCGTACACGGCTTGATTGTAAAGCCCAGTAGCTTGTTGTATTTGCCCGTCCAATGACTTCATGAGGCAAGAGGGGAGACAACGGCTGAGTAACCCAACAAAAATCGCAAAGGCGACAAAGACAAGGGAGAGCTGATAAGGAATCGAGCTAGGGAAAGAGCTGGCTAGTGCTGAGATGGACGAGATGGAATGGGATTCGTAATCCTGAGGGGGCATGTTTGCCATACCGTCTCTGTGAGGCTGTAACTGCGAAATTGTACGCACTATTCGGCGGTGAGTTATACTAGTCAGGCATTATAGAGCTAGACGCGCATACTGTTTCCGGATTCGTAGTCCGAGTCCGAGTCTGGGGAGGACTTAGTTAGAAAGGTGCGGCCACACCAGGTGCTGCCTTATATACTTGTCGAAACCCGTGTGATGTGAACAGAATTGGATTACAGCCATTGCAATCATTAGAATCAATTAAGCTGTGGCATTGCAAGATTGCCGCCTTGTGCTTCCTAATTTGTTGATAGGAAGCTCCGACTACTACGGTCGGCGGGAAGGACGCACTTAAAAATCGGGCCTGGGAATTGCCGCACAAGTATAAAATTGTGAGCCACCTGCTACTCTCTCTCCCCTACTCTCTTCATCACGCACTTCAGTCGTCGTCTCCTGGCTTCAAGCCCTTCAGCTTCTGGCTCTTACTTATACGTATTGCAAGTCTAAGTCTTGTATCGTGGTTCAGGGCCCTGCACCGTTCGTCCGAGTCGTTTGAACATTTTTTATGCATATTCTTCAGTGTTCACCCTCCAGGCTACCGCGTCGAAACCGACTTCCTTCAATTTCGCTTGGGCTACTAGATTCACCTCTACTGTTGGCTCTACCCTACCCGCCTTCCACTCTACCATCACGACTACCTCGTTTCGCTTCGTCGTTGCAGTCCTCCGAGTCTTAAAGACGTCGACTCTAGACGACCCCTTGCAACAGATCCCAATTCATTTCGAATCATACAACCTCTTCTCTGACACCGGTCAGTTTTCGACTCATTTACAAGGATAAAGTACTTACATGAATTCAGATGAATCTGATCAGTCTGATCTGATAGGATTGTCGCCACCGGGTCCAACATTGTGCCTACCCTCGCGAACTTTCCCTGTATTTTATGTTCCACATTTCCCAAAACCTACAGCATGAGAAAACCGCTGCCTATGCTTGTCGAAACTGGTTGTTGACAACCTCAAAATTCAACCGTGGGACTGTTCACGCCGCTGCCGTAAGTTCAACTTTCGCAAAAATTCTTTGCGTTTTGACGCAGAAAAATATCCTAAGGCTATATATTACAGTATATACACATGCACTAACAATCAGTTCCCGCCCGCTAGTGCCAATATTTTCGCCGCCGCCTGTTCCGCAACTGACATGACAAGACCATGAGGGTTGCCGAACGGTAATGTGGGCACGATGGAGGCATCGACAACGAAGAGATTGTTCGTGTTGTATACCTTGGTATTTATATCCACGACGGCCTTTCCAGCTGGGCCAATTATGTTGGATCCTACCCAGTGGTTGGAGTTCATGGTGGACTACAAAATCGAATCTCGATGAGAATGAAGTTAGAGTTAGATATGAAGAGAACTGACAGGATCGTAGGCGTTGACTAATGCGAATATGAGTTGGAGAGCCATATAGAAGCGGGGAAGGGCTCACCATAAGCGTCGATAGTTGTCTTGTTGTCGGGAGTAATCATGACCATGTTTGGGACTAAACTCAAGATAAGCGAACGGTCCCACAGTAGAACGATATTAGCGGGTACCTGCCGGCATGCTAGAGACAATACTCTTAAGCCCAGCAACGAGCGATGACTTGTCGGCTGGATCTACCAGCCAGGGATTAACGAGCGGCAGCGCGTTGAGGGCAGCATTGATGCCGATTCGGCCGCGAGACTTGATACCCGTGGACCTGTTGCTCCCAAATGAACACTTGCAAAACGGTTCCTGTTTTTGATACGCACAAATAAGCTGTTATGGTGAACATTTGCCTACAAAAACATTTGATCACGGCAGACGAAAACACAGACAACACACATACGTTTGATTGAATGCGTAAGTCGTGTTCCATGAGGCAGCACCGGGACGAGCCGTGCCTTGGAGCTTCGTTGGATTGGAAGTGAGCTACTGATCAAAAGGGCTTGAAAGATGCGCCTACCCATCGTGTAACACCGTCTGTTGCACCCAGAGCTTGCCAGAAGTTCAGTCTATCATCAGGCGTTAGGATATTGTACAAGACGTATTAGAATGAGTGATACCTGGGTGAGGCTTGTGCCATGATTCCGGACTGGCTTGCGATGTATTGCGAAGCGTCGGCCGCAGGTGGTCCCGGGGTCATTACGTTCGCCCAGTTATCGTAGTTGTTACTTCATTCATGGTTTTAGCCTGTGACCCTTTGTTCACAAAAAACAAAAGGATACGCACACTGACGGGTGCGTGAACACCAACTAGAAAAGCTGTCAACATACGCACGGAATAGTGTGTGATACTCCGCATACGTTTATGGATGGGTTATCCGACACCTGGATCATCGAAATAAGTTGCGGATTCGGCGATGGAAAATATCACGCACGTTGTATCCAACGGGGAGATTAATCCACTGGGACTGGGGAGGAAGAAGCGGGCCAGCAACGGGGTCGCCCTTGACGAGGTTGATCATGTCCTACAATCATCATCTCTGGTCAAGAGAATGCATCGACAAACACAATCAAAGCAACGTACGGTGGGACCAATACCACTGCGGAACAAGATACGCGCACTTCCAAAAGTACCAGCAGAAAGGATGACGCGGCCTCCGGGCTTCAAAGGGTAGATTCCGCCTGGGACACCGGTGTCGTTGGTTTGGACGCCTGTGATGGTCGAGCCGTTGCGGATGACATTCCAGACGTAGGTGTTGAGTTTGAGCTGGAAGTTCTTGCGCGGCAGCGAGGTTTGCAGGTAGGTAGCCACTGGTCCGGCTCGCTTGCCCTTGAGGAACTAGAGAGCAGTCTATCAGAGACACCGAGAAAGCGCTTATCCGTGCTAGACCCACGTCGTAAGCACTGTAGCCTGGAGAAAAAGTTAAAACTCATTACTTATGATACTTATTCGAAAGGAAGTCACCATAAATATGATCCTTGTCGTTGGGACTGTTGTTGATCGTCACGTTCCTGAAGCCCTGGGGATTGAGGAGCTGTCCGACCACATCCGACACCTGTTCCAGGTATCGCTTGCCGTCTGTCGACGGGGCGTCGGTCGGTGGGAGTCGAGCCTTCAGCGCGGCGGTGTATGGCTGGTGGTTCGTCCATTCTTGAGGCCAGCCAGCGGAGGTGGAGAAGTCTTGGTCTGCGGGGAGCCAGTAGAGACTATGCATTAGTGTGTATCATGTCAGAATAAGTATTTTGATTTTATGGGGTATTCATAGGGTTCACGCACGCGCCATTGACGGCCCCTCCTCCACCAACCAGGCATCCAGCAAATACGGTGATGTCTTTGCACCACCAGAATTCGTTCGAGTCGGTGAACATGGATTCGAAGAGTCCGGGTACGTCGAATTTGGTGAACTTGGAGCGAGGTATATGTCAGCGTCGGAATCAGGGACTCTATGCGGGAGAGCTTACGTTCGTTCCTTTCAGCCACCTGTCGAATTCAAAGTCTGAGTGTCCTTCGTTGACATACGGAAAAGGGGCTTACGCTGGTTGGTATGTGCCTCCAGTCTGCGCGGTACTGGGGCCGCCACGTTCGAGCAGTAACACGGATTTGCCTGCCTGCGAGAGACGATCGGCAGTGATTATACCACCGGGTCCGGAGCCCACGACGATATAGTCGACTCTAAATAAATTAGATTTGCATGTCAGAACACAGTAGAAGCCGAGATGAATTGTCTTACGGCGTTGCCTAGGTAAAGCGAAAAAAAAATGAACTCGGGGCAGTAGAGGGATCGGGCTAGAAACGTACCGTTCCAGTGGGTTGTGCGGAGGTGGTTGTCGAGGATTTGGTGGTACTAACAGTCGTGCCTGGGACCGAGTTTGAGGACGCTGGCAATGAGGATAATGCCGGCTTGGGCTATGAACGTACCTCCGCCAGTTCCCCCGGAAGCCCAGTTGTTGTAGACAGACGCCGTTACGTGTGCTTCGGCGAATGGGAAGAAGTAGAAACCGACTATAGAGTTGAATTGTCATTATCAACTGGCGAGCACAGTAGTAGAGGGAAGAGGGATGGAACTGACAATCGGTGTGCTGGACCATGGTGGTACCTGGATCCGCTGGGTTGTCTACAGCGATCGTCGAGGAACACCTATAAGACATGCGTGTCAGTCGCACGAGTTGCAGATCCTTGAGGAACAACCGACCAGGCTGGGACGGAGGATTGCGAGTTGACATCGATGCTTCCGCCGGTCCAAGCTGCCGCCGACAAAGTTCAGCGCAAGTCATCTATGAGGATGGGAGAGACAAATCACTTGTGCAGTTCTGGCACCGGAAGACCCATTTCCAGTGCGTCGAGTTGACGTAAGTGCCAGTAGACAGAGTTGTGATGACAGGACCCGTATACACGCTGAAAACGATGTCGGATAAATAATTCTCACTTCAGCGATGGGGAGATCGACACGCACTCGGGCAAAACGTTGGTACTGGAGAAATACATACGTCAGGACAAGAGCTGGACTTCAAAAAAATTGATCAGGGACGCACGTAGCGTATCTGGTCGTGAAGACGATCTTCCCGTTGTTCGGCCACGCCGCAACGAGCAGACTGCTGATCATGGAACCAGACAGCGCGTACCCGCTCCATTTGTTGTCGATGGGAGAAACGATCGTGCCAATGTACTCGGTTGACTGGGCGCCCGATGTGGCCAGTGGTGGGAACACATATCCGCTACGAGGCAGATGAATCTCTGGCCTACTATAGCCGCCGAGTCTCAGAAAACTTACTAGGTTACTTGGTGAGCAGCATCCGTGATACCCCAGAAGGTGATGCCGTTGTCGGGGTCGGTGAACTGCGCGGCCGCTTGGGCGAGCGCTGCACGAGACAGCAAGCATGAGATGGAATATTTGCACTAGCGACGACACCTCGACATACCGGAACCGACAAAGGGAAGAACGCCTAAGGCCAGGCGCAGAAGCATGGCGACGGGGGCAGGCAACGAAGGAGTTCAATGGTTGTTCCATTACATTGCAGTTTTAAGCGTCTCGGTGCGATGCGAAGAAGCTCCGGAGGTGAACGGTATTGTTGAGACTGAGTTGTATCACGATGTACCTGTCGCCTATCCGAGGACATAATTGGTACACGAAGACGCTGAACGGATACAAGTCGGAGGGGGAGAGGAGGGGGTGAAAACATGTGGCCACGGAAAAATTGGGTAGATTCGTGCTGGCATTATATTGAAACCGCCATCAACTGACGGAAGCGCTGGGGTATCAGGAGAGAGGGGGTAGTCGCGCTTTGCGAGAAAGTACCGACCTATTTCCGCTATCGTATAGTTCAGACAGTATACAAACCAGAGAGAAGAAGCTGAAGAAAACTGGGAACGCGTAGGAAACGCGTCAGGAACGTCTTTGTCGAGAGTAGATTGTGCGCCAAACTGCGTGACCAAGAATTTGAGCGCTGATCACTGAATAAGACGAAATAATGGCCAGAATGGGTTCTTTTTTGGACTTCTGCTCTGTGAGACTAGAGGCGTCAGAGATATGCGACATGTGGTGTATTCTGGTTGATATGTGGCCGAGCATGAGCACAAGTTGAGCACAAAAGCTAATTGCGGTGCCGGTGAATTGAGATATATATGTTCAAGTCCCCCCATGGAAAATCCACAACGACTGGAATAGCTCAACAATCTCCGCCTATTTTCACTCTCCAACGCCAGAGCGGTGGCGGCAGCGGTCGTGGTGTGGGATGGTGAAGAAAGAGTTCAACAGAGGTTGATTTGGCGTCTTTGGCGATATTGATGTGTGTATGGCATCGGCTTGGGCAGTTTGTTATTACGCAGGACTCACGACGAGGAACGATTGGCTCGTCGCGGCGGGCAACATCGACGACGCTCGTGACCACCGCCAGCCCATCCACGCCGTAGCACACCTCGGCACCCGTCACCCTCATTCTCTCTTTTCTTCCTCCTTGGTTCCCCCCTCTTTTCCTTTCTCTCCCGCCTTCTCCCTGCGTCTATCAGGCGTCTATCGCTGACGACACACGACGCCTCTCCCTCCACGCTCTCTAACGGTACCACATACCCTTCTGGCGTATAATCGGTCCAATTGCTCTCGATCGCCCTCATCATGGCTTCCCCCTCGGCAGCGGCTGCAACTGCATCAACATCGGCGCCGGCTGCAGGTCCCAGCGGTCAGAGTACCGGCCTGTCTCTTGACAACAACGATGAGAAGAACAGGTGAGTTGTTTCGTCTTACCATGGTGGAATGGCTTCGGTGGCGCAAGGTTTCGGCGCGGTTCACAGCATCTGCGAGAGTTGTGGAGTTGCTGGCAAGCTCGGCGCGTGTTGTTCGTCATCCGTTCCACCATGCATCAACGTCCTTAGGCGGGACGCAGGAGAACGCGTTCGCCGCCTTGCAACACTCAGGGGACCTGGTTGCTACTGCGGGAACGTGCATTGAGGGTTGGAGAGATTTCCGCGCGCCAACGCAGTCGAGAACCAATCCGACGCATCTTTCCATCGCTCTCAATCAGCAAATGTCATTGCTCATCGATATGTACAGCGTTGTCATCAAAGTCGGCATGGTTGGCGACTCGCAGATAGGGAAGACAAGTCTGATGGTCAAATACGTCGAGGGCAGTTTCGACGAGGATTATATCCAAACGCTGGGTATATCAACCCGTCCCTCGTCGACTATTTCACCTCATTCCGTCCCACGCAGGCGTCAACTTCATGGAAAAGACCATCTCCGTCCGACGGACAACCATAACGTTTTCAATATGGGATCTCGGGGGTCAACGCGAGTTTGTCAATATGTTGCCCCTCGTCTGCAATGATGCCGTCGCTATATTGTTCATGTTCGACCTTTCACGAAAGTCGACACTCAACTCCGTCAAAGAGTGGTATCGGCAGGCCAGGGGCTTTAATAAGGTGTGCTACGTGCCTCTATTCCATCGATTCTCTTTTCAGTCGGTCACAACAGACCGCCATCCCTTTTTTAATTGGAACGAAATTCGATCAGTTTGCCACCTTTCCGCGAGACGAACAAGAAGAGATAACAAAGCAGGTGCGTGGCCTACACGTAGGATGACGTGATTGCGCTAACACGCATGCAGGCCAAACGATTTGCACGAGCGATGCACGCGTCGCTGATATTCTGCTCAACGTCAGCGTCAATAAACGTGCAGAAGATATTCAAGATCGTCCTTGCCAAAGCCTTCGACCTTAAATGCGTCATACCAGAGATCGAAGGCGTTGGAGAGCCGGTGCTAATATACGTCGACGTATAGCGTCGGTGTACGCGTGTTGCGGAAAGGCGGATCAGGGCTGAGATTTGCGCGCGGGGTAGGGGTAGGAGGATGAAAAGATCTAGGTGTGTAGTGTCAACGCGTCGTACACACGCTCCTATTCATCACCCACCGTCACAAGGTTGTCTGCCCGTTTTGTGGGAATAGTGCTCCGCCTCGGCGTGTGCTCTGTTGTAACACCTCTGTCGGCCAACGCCTCTCGGATCGCCGTCTGAATGTGGAAAAACGTGTGGACGTTGTCAAAAAGCATCTTTGCTACCTTAGAGCACCAAGACAGTTGTTGCTTCTTCTTTGGAAAGCAAAGCAAATTTCACCCAATCGGACGCTGCGCCTTGCGAAGAAATAAACGAAAACTCCTATCATTTATGAATCACTCTATCCTTCGTTCGGCCTCGTCCATTCCCCCCTTCACCCATCATTGGTTCTCCGTTACACGTCCCCCGATTCCACGGCCTTCCGTTACACACTGTACTTTACCTGCACCCACCCTACCCTCCTCCACCCTCTCCTTAATTCACACCGGCATACCTTTCATATCGATATCCAACCCGCAATATTACTATTTTCTCGTCGCCTTGTTGTCGCTTTCCGTTTGCTGCATTTCTTTTTCCTCATCTCGTCGTCGTCGCACACCCACGCTAAAGCTAAACTCGTCCTCATTCATCTTATCCATCCCCGTTGTATTTTACTCCCCCATCGTCGGTTCGGATTTTATATGCAGACAGAGTCAATGAATGAATCTCGTACAATAGACCGAAAATTCTGTGGCTTGTTTTTTGTGTTTGTGTCTTTGGAGTGGTCTGGATTGGTGGCGATGTGATTTCATCCGTTCTCCTCATCCGGACACGATCAAATCTGCTTTGCTCAGGTCTACAGCTATTGCGCAAGCCATTTATTGCTTCGGGCGTCAATCTGACCATCTCTTATGGACGCGCCCGCAGTCCGTCCGTCACCCTACTCGGCCGCGATAGATACATATATAACTCGTCTCTGAACCGTTCACCGGGCATCCAAACAGCTTGCACTCGACCTCATCATGTCGGCCTCATCCTCTTCCTATGACAACCTCCTTGCCCGCCTGTCCCGCACAGACACCTGGTCCTCCCAAGACGAAATGTCTGTTCTGGAGCCCTTCTCGTACATCACTTCGAACCCGGGCAAGGATATCCGGTCGCAGCTCATGGCCGCGTTCAATACGTGGATCAATGTGCCCGAGGACAAACTCAAGGTTATATCAAAGGTCTGCGATGTCTTGCGAGTATTATAAGTGTGGATTGAGTGGTGACCATGTCCATCGCAATGCCAGGTCGTCAGCATGCTGCATAATGCGAGTCTCATGTGCGCAACCGTTATCTATCCGCTCTTTGTGGATCCCCCGGTCTAGCGGTTTTGCAGGATAGATGATATAGAGGACGACTCGCAGTTGCGGCGCGGAGAGCCAGGTAATTCATTGCATCCTACTGTCTCCTCGAGACAGACTCATTCGGCGGCTCCCAGTGGCGCACAAAATCTATGGCATCCCACAAACCATCAATAGCGCAAACTACGTATACTTCCTCGCCTACCAAGAGCTCCTCGCGCTGACCGGCCCCGATGCCACGACCTCGCAGACACAACTCGTCTCAATCATCACATGTAAGTTTCTTTGTGTTTACTCAACAGTTGTCGCACGAGCTTACCATGGCCAATTTCCAGCTGAACTCATCTCATTACACCGGGGCCAGGGCCTGGAATTACTTTGGCGCGACTCCCTGACGTGCCCGACAGAGGACCAATATGTCGGAATGGTCAACGACAGTGCGTTCTCTCGAACAGCCGACGCTGTTATCCCAGCTTGATTTCCCGGTGCAGAAACTGGTGGTCTGCTCAGAATCGGAATCAAGCTTCTAATGGCTTGTGGGACGACGAATCTTGGCATGTAAGTTACAAACCCTGATTTCATGGCCGAGATCACCTCTGAGCTCAAACGCAGCGACTACGTGCCATTGGTTAATCTCATCGGTGTACATTTTCAGATCAGGGACGATTATATGAATCTCCAGAGCGGAGAGGTACGCATTGCTTGCTTATACAAACCACCGCCCGAATCTCATGGTAAATGTTCTAGTATACCTCCAACAAAGGATTCGCAGAAGACCTGACCGAGGGCAAATTCTCGTTCCCAATCGTTCATGGGATCAACGCCGATAAAACGAATCGGCAGGTGCTAAGTACGCTCGTGGCAAAAGCTTTGCATCCACCGTGCCTCAATACTCTTCTCTAGACACCCTTCAGAAACGGCCAAGAACGCCCACACTGAAGACGCATACTATTTCATACCTCGACAAACACACACAATCGTTCGCCTACACTCGGTCTGTTCTGAAGAATCTGGAACAGCAGATACGGGATGAGGTCGCGAGATTAGGCGGTAATAAGGGTTTGGAGGCTATTATCAATGCTCTGGCGGTGTAGGATTACATGTATTCGCATCAGATGAGGGAATGGACAAGCCGTGGAATTAGAGGTTGTATAATATGTATTCACTTCACTGGATCGCCGCTACTTGAAGAAACAACCAACTGGGTCGGAAACTTACGCCAAAGTCACATCAGACACTAGAAGAAAGATCTTGCAACCCGAGTAAAATTGATGGTTCAACCTTGAACTTCGCGTCGAAGGCTCGAAGACGATAATTATCGAATAAGTGCCGAACAGAACTGAGGAGAAGAATGAACAAAAGAGATTGATTGCATTGAAAACAATACAAGTGGTTATATATACGGAAAAAAAAAAGAATTTAACGTGCGTTTGGCTTCCGCTCGCAAATGGTGGACGAGGCCAGATGCGCGCGTACTGAGCCCAGAGCTCACGACAAGGGAGCACGAGGATGGAGACAAGCTCGCACCCTTCTCTGGGAAGGAAACACTCACCTTGGACCCGACGACTGACCTTGATTTCCAAAAGGGCTTGAGCCTTGACGCGCATCTTGAAGTGCGGCTTGAGGTCCGAGTCTTGAAGTTGACGCCTTGACGCGCCGTCAGATTTCGAGACGCGGTTTGAAGCCTTGAGATTATTGAGGCCTTGACGCGCAAGCCTTGTGGCACGGTTCGAGGTCTTGAGGTTGAAGATTTGACGCGCCGAGTCTTGAAGCTAGCTTGAAGCGCGACTTGAGGCCTTGAAGTTGAAGAAGTGTTGACAAGCGGGTCTTGAGGCTCGGTTTGAGGTCTTGAGGTTGACGCCTTGACACGCGGAATCTTGAAGCACAACTTGAGGTCTTGAGGTTGACGTCTTGACGCGTGTCTTCAGGCCTCGAAACCTTGAGGCTCCTCGAGCAGTCTCCCACTGAGATCTTGAACTTGAGTCTCGGGGGCGGCTTGAGGGCTTGACGTCTTAAGAGAACTTGAGGGCTTGAAGGGGATCAAGAGGATTTGAGGGAACTCGGAGCCTTGAGGCCTTGAACAGCCATGACGAGGGAGAGAGAACATGGACGACGATGAGGGAGGACGGCGACGAGGACGAGCAGATTCGAAGAGGAAGTGAACAGAGCTAGTCGTGATGGTCGAGTGGAAGGCGGGTTACGTAGAGCAAAAAGTAGAAGTGAGTCCAGCCTAGGCGAGATCGAAGAAAGTCAGTTTAGAGTCTATACGCGATTGGGAGGATGAAGTTTACGCACCACGAAGCCTAAATGAGTAACGCCACAGTGCCCAACGGAGATCTGAGACTCAAAATACAGAAAGGGGCCGGAGATTGAGATGCTTGAAGCCAGGAAAGGACGGGAGATGATGAGAGTAGCGGAGAGAGGGTGAGGGTGACTAGTGTCTCACAGGTGGTTAACATCTTATACTCCTGCGGCAATTTCCGCGCCGGATTTTGAGAGTCGAATGGGTTGGAGGGAGGTCTGAGCTGACGAGAAAGGAGCAAGAGCTGAGGATATGTTGCGTTGCGCTTCAAATTGGGAAATTGAGAAATACGGGCCTAACTGACGAAGAAATTAGTTGCGTGTTATTAAGTCGGCTCTCCAGGGCCACGTTCAACTGCCTCTCAGCCTCTGGCAGTTATTGCTGAAGCCGACAGCGGAAGCACGCGTATCCAAAATCATGTATAGCATACCAGCGTGGGGGGAAACAACGAGAAGGGAAAGCAATTTTCAGATCACCTGACCGTGATTTAAAGTTCTTTTCCCCTTCAGAACTCGGGAGGCGCTTGGGCCGGTAACGTTATACATCAGTTATTTCTGGCTCTCGGACAAGAGGGTATGATACAAATATCACGGTCTTTATCAAAAACTGGTGAGAGTTTTCGTCAAACCAGCTTTCGTCGTAAACGACGCAACGACTTTGTCCTCAAAAACAATCTGCACTGGTCGGGGAACAACGCTAGCATCGACGCGCAATGAAGCACGCGTGGGCCTTCCGCCCGCCCATTGCAGGTCTATTGTTATTCCTCCCCGCGTCCGTGCACCCTTCATAGAACCGGTGGCCCATTGAGTTGGAAGGGCAGGCAGCAAGGTGATAAGGAGAGGTGCTGAGAGCGTAGGGACGTCAGGCGCTTGAAGAATAGCATTCTGGAATCAATCCAATGAGTTGAGGGAGTTATTGTAAGTGAAAGAACCGTACCAAAACGGCACCAGGGAGCCCCAGATTTGCATCGATTTGGATGATAGGCACTGCATCGAATGGATCGTATAAACTGAAAAGATTGGCGCCATAGTTTTCGAATATGCCGAACTGTTTTTACATTCGTAAATTAGGCACTGACTGCAGAGAGCAACGAAGGAACCCACTGTCAGCTCGTGATAAAATTCGGAGGAGTTCTTGAGTTGTGCCCAACAGGCCGCCCGCCCTACAACCAACATATAGGTCAACCACCGTTGGAGAAAAAGCTCAAACCTACACATTTTCTCCCATCCCGAGTCTGCATCAGGTCCGGTTCCATTCCCGCGGTGAATCAGGCTGACCGTGGTGGCATCCATGACTTGCGCCTTCGTATACGTAGTCCGGCTCCCGTTCACGAGTGTCAGGTCGCCCTGAAGGTTGGCTTCATAGTTTGCGATAGCGTAGCCGGGGTATAATCCAATGAGGTGCGAGAGGTGACGATGTGTATCATTGGGAGCATCTTGGTCGACCTTCCATTCTACAGATCTATCAGAACTGTGCAAGGCATGATATAGGATAAAGACCTTGCAGTTGACCCCAGGACCCGATTCGCAGGCCTTTGTCCATAGCGTTTCGTTTCGCTCGCACCTCTACATCAAGTTCAATGCACTCATTCGACGCATGAATGCGGCCGACGAACCTTCGAGGAACGCCGTGTCCTCGTCACCAGACGCCGAAAATCCCTTCTCGACTGCGTTGAAAAGTTGCCAGATGAGTTGCTGCGCATGGGCACATCCTGAATTGGTGTCTTTCAGCAACCGGCCACCTCTTGGATCCTTTCGACACACCAAGGGTGATGGGCGCTTGCTCGGGAGAGTTACACGGACTGACGACCAAGGTCTCGTCGTTGAAGCGGCGGTCGGGGATTAGTTTATCGAGGTGGAAACTTGCAACACCCTAAAGAAACAAAAAGACGAGTTAATAAATAGGTCAATGTGTGTCGCCAGGAGGATCGCCTTGAGCAATGGCCAGCCTTGCGCCTTCCACCACGCAACATCGTTTGTGTAATCGAAGTGGTCCCAAACGTGGAGCATCTGAATAATTAGATTTTGAATGAAGCCGAAGAAACAGTTCATACCATCCAGACAGCGGACTCTGCATGAACGGCGTGAGGAATTGACGATTGCACGGTGAAAAGACTTACCGGGATAGTTCGCCCATTCAGCACTGTTACCAAACGCTTTCATCCCGGTATGGCCGAAGATCTGTGCAAGCTCAGCTCAATCTCGCAAAGATTGCAAAGAGCGAACATTCATCTATAGCAAGATCAGTGATGTTACCAAGGTAACACCTGAGCGCCTACCTCGTTATGAGTAACCCATCCTCTCGAGATGTTGTACAGGACTTGGGCTGTATACGCTCCTCGGGGTGCCCAATTTTTCTGGAGTGATAGAGTGAGTAGATGGCTACGACATCAGTCGTGGTAAACGCGCACCTCGAAGTAAGTGAACAGCGGCTTCATTACATCTAGATTGCTCATTTCAGCGCTCCAGTAGTTCATCTGAATGTTGATATTGGAGTCTGAGTGGTTCATTAACGACAAGGCGTGTGTAGAAGACCTAAGCTTACGATAATCTGTGGATTTCAAGTCGGAAAATCAGTTGTGATGGTGTGATGGAAAAAGAGTACCTCCAGACCACGGCGTCCCAGTATCCAAAGCCCATTTTCCTTGCAGATTCGCCGGCAAGGTACCGCGCGCGCTTGACCCCAAGAGATAACGACCATAATTGAACATGAGAAGCTTATTCATGAATCAGTATCCTGTCAACAGAAGGTCGGAGTCTCAGGGGAAGCACACCTCCAGGTAAGGATTTCCGGTGTCTATCTGATAAGCCTCAACGAGCGCATCCGTACTCGTTGAAAGATCAGGCTGCTGCCCCAAATCAAGCTTGAATGCCCCAAACGCCTTCTGAACATCGGCAAAATGCTGATTTCTTAGCGTACTAAAGCTCGCCGTCGACAAGCTGCCAGAAAGAAGAGCAAGAACGGCGGCATGGGGATCCGGACCTTTGAAAGAAAACCCATGTGCTTCGTCGCCTGCGTCCTGATTGAACTCCGTCCCGCCCACCCATGAGATCCATGCCTCTGATGCGCCCGTGACAACGGCCGTCGCATTGGGCGGAAAGCCAGTCGCAACGGGTAAAGATATGCACGCAACCTTTCCTCCCGTGCTTCGCACGCGACCCAGGATCTCGTACAGCATGCCTGGCGTGCTGGCTGTTCCTCGAATGCGAATAGTGCTCGAGTCCAGGCAGGTAATGTTTGGCGTGGGGAGCCCGTTTTCGAGTGCAGATGAGAAGGCGAAAGTTAGGGGAGGGAGCGTGCCCTTGGAAGCGGAAACGTGATGGGTGCAAGCCTCACTTGGATGCGAGCAGAAGGTTTCACTGAGAGCTCGATCAATACCGAGATGCGGGAGGGTTAATCGATGCATACCGAGTGAACGCAGTACCAGCCTGAGTCCATGTCACACGGGCGATGCTCTGGTCCAAATCCAGCCATCGCGCATAATCGGATATTGTGCCTGTAACGTTGAGAGTTGCTACCAGATACCCAGCGCCGATATATGAGCCTGTATATCCCATTGAACGGTTGAAGAAGGATGTTCACGGAAACAAACCATAGGCCCCCGGATCTGTGGCGAGCGTTTCGACGTCTGTGAAAGTTAGACCGATCTTCACTCCTGTATTCTAAACATACTGTCAATATTCCCCGTTGGGCTCGTAAAAATGCCCGAGCGATACTGCTGCATTGCAGTGGCCATTGTCATTTGCTCGTTAGGCTGCTTGTTCCCACCATTATATGTCTAAGCAACTTGTATGAGATCGAAAAGTTGGGATGAATGTCGCATACAGACAGGATCCTGGAACGGCCCTCCAGACCACAACGACTCAATATTCAACTGCAATGTCTCTTGCACGGATCCGCCCGGCGTCATAGCTATCCCCGAGAACGTATGTGAAAAAGAGGATTCATCCTAATTCCCTATAACATACCAGCAAGAAAACCATTTCCAACAGGAAGCCAATCCCTCGACCAAATCACTCCAGGCTTAGTATACCACAATCCATTGCCGCTCGACGGGAAGCCAGAAGGTGCACTGATGACAGCAGAAGCCAAGAACGCGTTGAACAGAATGCTTTTGCTCCACATTAGAAAAGAGCAGAGGAGGTCCACGACTGGCGAGGTCCAGCAGAAAATCGACGAGCTAGGAATAAAATCATCGTGCCATGCCACCTGCGGAAGTTCCTCGGGAATTAGAAGGCGCGAAGGCATAATTCACAGGCGGTTGACGCGTCAACTGAGAGGTATACGGTACGTCTGCGGGCTCATGTGCTTGGGCGCGGACCGGGGAGTTGCAACGGAACGGAGTATTCGGATTTGTGAAGCTGAGGGAGCTGAGCTTTTCACAAGTCGTGTAACCGCAAATGGGTATTTGGACGTCGCACAGTCGGAGACCGGTGAACGTTTGAACGTTGAACGTTGAACGTTGAACCCTGTTGAACCTCGACGAACGAGAACAAGTAGTGCTCGGGCATCGCCGACGATGATTGATCGGAAGTGCACGCCCGGTAACACCTTAGGCCTGAGCGTCAGTAGCCCTGACCTGGTACAACTAAGGAAGGGCTCACTTTCTGCGCGATAACATATAACATAGCAAATGCAAATCAATAGAACCATCCGAATAATACAACACCTATTATTTAATTCAACAAAGTCAGAGCGAAAGGCTAGCAAGTTTCTGGGTATCACAGCATCGAGGTTTGCGGCGGATACGTACAACAACGGAATTGCGAACGAACATAGACAGGATCCGAGTGCCAGTTGCGAAAGGTATAAAGGAGAAATGAAAACGAGAGAAAAGATATCCCATCCGAATCCACCACCACCACCTACGCCGCCAATCCGCTGGGGTAGCTAACGCTCTCACCAAGGTGCTCGTTCGCGGGGTTATAGGTAAACCCTCTGAATTGGTCTTGTACCGTTTCGGATAAAGCAGAGTCGGCGACAACAGAGTCCTGAGGAAGCTCGTTTGTGAAGTCTGGGTCGAAGTTTGCAACGTCCAGCACAGATTCCTACATTGAGTCGCAATCAGTTAGCAGACGATACCTTTCAAAAGGCAGGAAACATACGACGCTTGGCTTGAAAGGCGTAGGATACTTTTTCGCGAGAAGTCTGAAAACCAATGAACATCGTTTGTCTGGAGCGATGAACTAAAGTCGAACCTGTCCCAGTTGATATACTTTGCGAAGAAAGGGTGCTTCTTGATATCCTCGCTCCCATGAGCACCCAGACGTTTGGAAGGATCGCGCTGTAGCAGCCCCGTCATGACACTCCGGGCCTCTGAAGGCATATCAAGGGGGAAGTTTAGCGGGTCTGTCAGGATCCGCTGATACATTGTGTTGACGTTCTCATCGTAGAAGGGTGGGAGACCAGTCTGCATGGTCTCGTTGAGTATCCGGTCCAGCAACCACCTCATGGAAAGAGCCCTACCATCATCTCGTAAAGAAGGACACCGAGCGTCCACCAGTCCACAGTCTTCGTATATCCCTGGCTCTCGAGAAGCTCGGGTGCAATGTATTCCGGTGTGCCACAAAATGCTGATCGGGGCAAGTCAGCACCCGTTCGCAACCGAGCTACACTGACAAGAAACTTACTGTTGGTTTTTTCCGTTTCCGACATGTTTAATTTGCACAATCCTGATGAGAGACGATGCTGAGAACCGGACCTTTAACGAACAAAAAAACGTACCGAAATCGCAGAGCGCAATGTGTCCAGTATAGTCCAATAAAATATTCTCAGGTTTGAGGTCACTGGTAAGCAATGATCAGCCGGGGGTCAACAAAGCGGAGCAGAAGAACTCGCCGATACACGACGTTGAAGCTATGCAGATGCTCAAGGGCACAAAGAAGCTCTGCCGCATAGAAGCGACTCCGATCTTGGTCGAATTTGCCTTCGCGTTGAAGGTGATAGAAAAGCTCTCCGCCGTTAACGAACGACATCACAAGGTAGAGTTTGTCGGGGTTTTGGAAGGAAAACTTGAGGGGGACGATGAAGGGGTTGTTGACGAGTGCAAGCACGGTGCGCTCCGCCAAGATATGTGTGATTTCTCCGGGGCGCTGCGCAATGTGCGCCTTGCGGATAGTTTTCAAAGCGTATATCCGTTGCGTATCCTTCTTGCGGACCTGCATCACCTTGCCGAAACTGCCCTTGCCGATGACTTTGAGAAGATCAAACGCCTCTATGGTCAATGGTGTTTCGTCGCGTGTCGGGCGGAAATCGATCTTGAGGTGGAAGGAGCCTGCGCCATTCGTAGCGTTATACCATTGGTCCGAGGCATGCTGTAATGTGAATTAGTAGGTGCATAGTAGCATGGAGGAAAACCTTTACATGTCCCTCTAAGCTCGGCGTCAAATCCACCCGAGCCATGAGTATATCGTTACCCATATCATCCTGGCCCTGTACAGCGGCATCTGTTCTCAGATATGCAGAAACGGATACGTTAGATGTACGGGAAACATCGCTGTGTCAGGGAATGAGTGGAGTTCGACCCGGGGTTAACGAATGAAAGACGGACAAGTGAGCCCGATAGTTCCACACTGGACTCGACAGATCGCCGTCCATTGCATCGATGAGAATTTCGTTCTTGTCAAATTCCAGAACGACGTAGGGGAGATATCGTTTGCGCTGCATGCTTTCGCGGTTGTTGACCGGTTTTCTCGGCGCTGGGTTATTGAGGGACTTCTGAATAGCTTCCGGAACTGGCACATCGGGTGGGAGGGATAGACCACGTCCTGGAGCAATGGCTTCAGAAGTAGCCAGAGACGATAGGTGCTGTAGACTAACCGGAAAAGATTCGGATTGTGAGCATACCGCTCCTGAACTGATCGCCATTTGCCTTGGGGGTGGATGGGCGCGACGGAATTGGGGTAACCGATCTCGAGATGACACCATTTTCTTTCGTGTCCTTCGTCTCTGAGCAGGTAATGAATACAAGGGCTGCCTTAGTAAGGCTGGAACACACTTTTGGAAGCGCCGAGTTTGGAGGAGAACATTGTCAGTTTTCTATGGGTTGTGTTGGTACAGGGGGAAAGGCCAAGAAGTGCCGCCCGCGACGAGGTGTTGAGAGTGTAAGTGAAAGCGCCGGGATCGGCCTGAGCTTGTATGTTACCGCTTTTGTTGGCATCATTCGACCTCAATTTATCCTTCCAAGCAGCGAAGCAAGTTGGAGCCCTGTGAATAACAGATCGCAGAAGATACGATAGAGTAGTGATTAATATACAAATTGTGTCGCGTTATGGATACAGTTGCATCTCTTTTTGGCGCCCGAAACCGCCAAATCCTTCTCAACACCGAAGTCCCTGCCTGTTCGGTCGTGTGGTTCCTTCCATGCAATTTGTCAGTGGTGATTGCTTTCGAGAAGAGAAAGATTATGCGGGGATTCCTGTCAATGAACGTCAAGTCGTTGGCTCTCAGTGACAGTATCCGGAGACGTTGGGATCTTAGATGTGGGATGCAGTTTAATGGTCTATCTGCGCCAGGTAAAGGGGAGCTCGTTGGAGTCGACCGGATGCCATTCGGGATCCGGCGTATGAGGCAGCTCAGGCTGTTTCTCTTTTAGCGCGATGTGAGGAGGCTCTTCACGTGTGCGTGTCAATGGAGGGGGCAATCTCCCCTCCTCAAACGCCATATTTTCCGCATACTCGCTACACATAAACTTGAAGCGAGCCAAACTGGGATGACTGATGATGCCAGTGATATTCTACGAAGAGTCATTTAACACCGCCAAGGTCGAGGACATACGCTCTCACCTTGCGTCGGATGAAAGGGTCAAGGTTCCATAGTACCCCGTTGTAAGGCGCAACCCCATCAGCCAAGGTTGGTCGTGGAAGAATGCCACCGTCCCGAACACTGACCATCTGCTCTTCGAACTTGAACTCATGACCCCAAAGTCTACGACCGGCTTCATTCAATACAACATTCCGCGAGTTGCTTGCTCACTCACCGAAACCAGTCCTGGATCAACTGAGAAACCGGGACATCTTCCGGGGGCGTCCATCCTTCAGCCATATTATAGCGCACATCACAACATGTAATCCTTGGTTTTCGTAGCCAAAAAGTGCCCTTCAATGTACCAGGCTCCATAGGCGGCAGGCCTTCTTGTAAATTGGGTAAAAGTCCTCGACTCTAATAAACCAAGTCCGCCACAATCAATCTCTGGATCGCAAGGGAGTAGTTGGCACGGACGAACTTGCAGAAACCCTATCGTCATCATAACCAACGCATAGCTGCTAAATGTTATGGGTTTGGCGAGGAAATTATTTGAGGGATGTTTTAAATTAAACGAGGAACGGTTTAAACCAAGCGGCTTCGCCCATTGTTTGATGTATTGAATCATTGGACGGAGAACTGGGTTCAGTTCACAGTATCGCTTGATGAGCTCCGAGTTCATGACGCCAAGACGGTCGTTGACATTCAAATCCACAAAATGGTGAGTCTTTTTGTCCGCAAACTTGACTGACGAAGGGAATTGAGTGTACGCTCCAGGAGAAGCAACTAGCTAACCAATGGGTACATTGGCATCTGTAACTGTGTCGGCAATGTGAAATCCCGCTTTGCGAAGGACTTTGGCGATGTTTCTATTACATTGCACGTCATCGCAGATGAGTGAATGAATTGCGAGCATCGATGTATGTATTACCTGACGCTATGAATAGCTAGATATATGTAGTCAATCAAGCTGAACATTGCCAAGGAACGAATACACCTACGAGGCAAATCCCTAGGATTCCACTCATATCCCGGGGCGACCACTCCATAAGGATAGTTGGGGTCCTGCGAGATTGACCGTCATTTTTTTGGTATTTTGGAGGGAATCAACAGATAGACAACATACAAGTATGACCATATCAAGGTCGCTGTTCGCCTTGGAGATTCCATAGCGCGTGCTGCCAAAGAGTTCGACTGTATATTCCGGACCCCAAGCGGCTTGAATCGCCTCCTCGACGGCATCCAGCGTTTGCTTTCTTGTGGCTATCACAGCGGGCTGTTGGGTGTGAAGATAATTAGAAAGAGGGGAAAAACACAGAGGAAAACTACTTGCGTCCAATTCGATGGAGCTGGGATCCGGAGGTTTGTTCCTGGGAGGGTCGACTAGACTCTGATATCCTCTTGAGCCGGTTTTGTACGCGATCCCTGCTCTGGTTTTTCGCACGGGGCGAACTGAGTTTGTTGCCAGGGAAGGCATTGCGAGTGAGTGGGTGGATCCTGAGTTTTCTGGTAGTGTAAGCGGTTCTCGCAAATGTCCTGGGCGCCAGAACTTTGAACAAGTTGGACTGATGCCAAACACACACAAGGTAGATCGCTCACAGAGGTCGCGGGGGAGGGGGGACTGAGACCCCACTGCGGAATCTGTTAGCCTCGACGTCTCGTATCGCACATAGAGCAACACACGGCATCACTTTCATCTTGCTGCTCTTGAGGCAAAACAGGTTCTGGAGGTGTGATGGGCTGAGTTAATTCGAATGCACGTCAGCAATCGACTGGCAGACAGCTTCAGCAAAACACGAACAGGGGTGGCCTTTTTCTTTTTCAGCAGAACGGGAGATGTGTGCATATATCGCTTGAGAAACCCCTGGGTCGGACTCCATGCGGGGGACAATGAAGGCGGCGAATAGAGTAGCACTCTGACAATCAATGCGGGCTCGGTGGGATAGCTGATTTTGTTGTGGCCCATTATGGTGCCCAAGGTTAGATCCGTGACTTGGAATGAGGCGGGATCCTGCGATTTTGCCAACATATTTGTGATACACTCGGCATTCTGTGCCCGGTGTTGGTAAATTGCATGAGGTTCACAACTAAAGAGCTGCACAAACTCAAGATACGCCACGGTACACCCAGATATAAAGCCCACCATTCCAGTCAACTTGCTGTATCTAGACACGTTGCGATGTGCAATCCTAGCAGGCTTTGTCCGGTAGAGTGATGGTTTCTTCTTGTCATCGTTTACTTTCCTCGGTCCATTGAGTTTGAAAAGAGCCTGACGTGCGCGGCATTGAGAGGTATAAAATGGGCGGGCAGGTCGCATTGGTTCCCGGGATTTTCCCGCACGAAATCGGATCCCAGATAAGCTAGTACTGGTAGTGTTGAGTCCTCGGTGGGGCGCGGTCGTAAAACTGGCTCGAGGCCACCCGAAACCACTTCAAAGTTCAAGTTCGGGCGACGAAATTAAAACGAAACGCGAGCACGTGATAATGTTACGCTGTGATAGCGTGTCAATAAATCTTGCTTCCGAACCGTGACGCGATCGTCCTCGCCTGAAGCGATCCAAACCACAGGTAACCGCCCAAAAATGTTCTTACGGACTTCTGCTCTATCAGAATGCCTTGACTATCTGTTATCCTCTTGGAATGGGGCTCCTCCACACCAACCGTCCCTCCAGGCAAGTCTGATTTGCTGCTTCAAAATTTCAAGAACGGATCCTGGAGGTGGTGCGCTTGGGCAGGCGTGGTTAGTCACTTTTCAAAAGATACTTTAGGCAGATTGCCCTGTCTCTGAACGCTGGCCGCGTTTTCTACTCTCTTTTAATGCCAGGCGCGTACTAATGGTGGCTTGGTGCTGGCTGCGAATTGCACCGCAACTCCCCTGATCACCAAACTGGTGGTCCAGATGCTGTCCCACCGTCCCGTCTGCTTCCAGAGTGATCAACCGGCGCTCACCAGCCTTGGCTCTCATAATCAGACGATTCATCTCGCTCTCATCTGTGATAAACGACTCGGACGATACACCAATTTTGAGTGGGTTGAAGATCTTGCTGAACTTGTATATAGTCCTCATATCCGTCTCTCTATGTTACGCTAATTCGTGCTAAGCCTCTGGCCTCTGTGGTCAACTTCAATTCAACATGATCCAGAAACTGAACGTGCCGCCGTCGATTTTTTCCACCCCGTTTACGCGTTTACAGGACGAAACCGCTCTCTGAATGGTTCAGGTGCAGTGATGTCCTCTGACCATAATGTGATCAATGTCTGTCGTCGCGTTCGTGCTGAGCGCTGAGCGTCCATTCGAATCACTTTCGGTCGAGACCCGTCTAGCCGCAATTGACGCTGTTGCGCAATTTTCTCTCAGTTTTCTCCCAGATTAATATTGAGATTCATTGAGGCTTGGATGTATCTTCAAGAGCAGATTGAGAGCGTTGGCATCCTCGAATTAGTGCGGCCAAATATCGATATTTATATACGACCACTGCAAGGTATTTTTAGCTTCTCGTTTTCACCGTCACGCAAGTTGTCGATCCAACACTTTGTTCTGTGCCTTGCAGAGCCCAGGCTATCTTTGCTCTTCATTGGTTTCGATGTGGTAGTAACCAGTGGTACGCTGGCGGGCCAGATGGGGTGTTTTGAGTGTCTACACCAAGTGATTGATGTTGTCAAGGTAAGGGATCAAAGCACACGATGATGGACATCCTCTCTCTTCAAGCTTGTGCCTCTACCATCTCTTACCTTCCACTCCTTTGTTCATAGCGCGATGGCATTCTCCTCTGTGGGCCGGAAGAAAGTTGCCGTTCACCGTGTGTTCTGCTCGAAAGTTAACGAAACTTGAATTCTCAAAATTTCTCTAGTTTTCCTCCTCCTCATAAATATCGTCGTGCTCGCCCTCTCCACCAGGGTCAACCAATTCCAAGAGTTCTTTTGTTGGCCCTCGTTCATTGTGCACTTGACCGCGCGCTCATGTTCTCCCAGTCATCGCCGATCGCTTCCCCTTCATCCTCTCCATCATTACCTTCGCCGTCCTTGGATTGATGTTCGTATCTCTGGTCATGTCTCGAAAAACTATGTATCTAATGTCATGCAGGACACTCGTCGATTTTGTCACGAACAGCTCGTACACCGGTCGTCCCCAATTCGAGCTCGGTGTCTTCTCTGTGTTGGGTATTTTCTGGTTGGGTGCGCTTGATTGACTTCCCTTCAAATACAGTTGATTATAATACTTTCCCTCTCAGCTTTCAATGCTTTCTCAAGCTCCCGCTGGAATGGTGTCCCCTTCAACTGCGCCAGCGAAATCCCCAGTGGTGCGTGCCGCAGGACATTGATATACCTCGGCTCACATATGCCTTCAGACTTCCCCGACACACTCCAATGGTGTCAAGAGCTTGCCGCTCTCCGCATATTTGTCTGGGTCGAGTGGATCATCAGTGCGCCCTCTTTTCTTATCCAGCCTTAACAGTGCTTACACCCTTTCAGTCCTCTTGACCGCATTAGTCACTCTGCAATACACCCTCTCGCAGAGCAACAGCGGCAACAAGCACGTCTTTGACGGCCCCCTCTCCCGCTACGAGCCTTCTCGTGGCCAACACAACATCACCACCAACGTCAACAACTACCCATTCGGCAATAACGAGTACTACGAGAAGAACTCGTACTGAGTTGTCAATGTCATGATGGCGTGGACCTGAAGCTGGAATATAGTGTTGCGATTTACGATTCTGAAGGGATTGAAATCTGCTGGCTGGCTGGTCCCCTTGATGATGCAATTTTCTCTTCCCTTCTGGGGCAGTTCACGACTACTCCGTCTTTTGAAAAATTTTGAATGTATACCCGTTGTTTCTCCCTGCACAGACGGGGTGTTTGACGATTTGTGTGAGCGGTATGAGCGCGAAATTATGAAATTAGTGCGAGTCTGGTTGTGGGCAATTTTGAATCAGACGCTTCCGCCAAACAGACTCTGAAATTTCTCTCCGCCACCCGGTACTAAGTACTCACCGCGTCTACAAAATGGCTCAGCCCCGCGTCGCATTGTGGGCCGCAGAGGCTGACGACATGGACGACGACCTCCAAGACATGTCTCTGGGGAACTACGGCCAAAACGGGCACTACGACGACAGTTTGTATTTTTTTCGTGGCGATCATCGTCGAGGCTCTAACATGTATCTCGTCGTCTGTTCTCCCCGGCAGCATTCTTCCAGCAGCCGCAAATCGATGAGGCGACGCTCATGGCGATGCAGCAGCATATGGCGCAGCAGGCTGCTTTTGCGCAGATTCCGGACGTGGTTAAAGGCGTGCGTCGAGTTGCACGTCTTCGAGCACCCAGTACTCAACGATTGCTCTGCTTGCTTTAGTTCATCGTCCACTTTCACCAAGCCGTGCTGGAGAACAACTTGCCTGAGATCACGATAGCGTATGAGAGTGGATGGAACAAATATACGGAAAAGTTTTATTCAAGAACGGAGTGGCCTGAGGCGGAGATTATCGCGCCTCTGGTGAACGACGGTGCGTGTACACATCTACATATTTCTTCGTTCCGACCAACCAATGTTGCGAACTTATAGACTCCATCTTCCTGATTCTGTACCGCGAATTATACTACCGTCACGTATACTCACGGCTGCAGCCCAACATCGATGACCGTTTCCACTCCTACGAGAACAGCTGCGAGCTGTTCAACTATCTGCTCAGTGAGTTACCCCGTTGGAATATCACTTGAACCGTCATTTACCTCTCGCATAGACTCGGAGGGACCTGTAAAGCTTGAGCTCCCCGAGCAATGGTTATGGGACATCATCGATGAATTCATCTACCAGTTCCAGGTGTTCTGCACCTGGCGGTCAAAAGTAAAGTCCAAGACGGACGACGAGCTTCTTATGCTTGCTGAGGGTGGTCCAGTGAGTCGTATTCCCGAACCCTGGACGCAGTCGCCGAACGAAATATCAAGGTCTGGAGCTCATACAGCGTCCTTAACGTCCTCTACTCCCTCATCCAAAAATCCAAAATAAACGAGTATATCGCCGCACACCAAGCAGGGAAGACGCCGGAAGAAATCGCGTATGTCAGGTCTTGTACAATCAAATTCAACACTGATCCATCTAAACAGAGAGATCGTCGGCGAATACGGGGTGCGACCTCTATACCGCCATCTCGGTTACTTCAGTATCATCGGTCTCCTGCGGGTGCACGTCCTCCTTGGGGATTTCACGCTCGCACTCAAAGTCATGGAGAATGTCGAGCTGAACCAAAAAGTCAGCCAGAACGATATCCGTTCCTCCCTTTTTTTCTCATTTATGTGCAGTCACCCTACACACGTGTGACGGCCTGCACAGTCGCCACATACTACTATGTTGGCTTCTGCTACATCATGCTGCGGCGGTACCCGGATGCGATACGGACTTTCGTTTCAATATTGAACTGGATAATGCGGATGAGGCAGTATCATACGAGGAGTTACCAGTATGATCAGGTGTGTCTCGAGTTGTCCTGGATTTCTGTGTTGCAGTATTCACCTCTTCTTTAGATAAGTAAAACTGCGGATCGAATGTATGCGCTGTTTGCTATCTGCAATGCTCTTTCGCCGAGTAGGTTGGACGATAATATCGCCAATATATCGAAGGAGCGATATGGTGAACAATTTGCCAAGATGGCCAAGGGGCAGTGAGTTTTGCGGTCTTCCTATCTGCGCAGTGGGTAGGTAATTGATCACGCCTTCAGGGAGGATGCCATTCCTGCGTTCAAGGAACTTTTCCTGTACGCATGCCCGAAATTCATCAATGCCAACGCTCCGCCGTACGATGATCCCGTCGCGCTCAACACCCTTCTTCAATCCTCCCCTGACACGTCCTCGCCCGACTTTGATTCGTCCGCCCTCTCAGATCCCGCACAAAGGCATCTGAGCCTACTTCTGTCGGACGTCGTGGCGTATACGCCCGTCCCTACGCTTCGCAGCTTCCTGAAGTTGTACACAAGCCTAGGCGCGAAGAAGCTTGCCAACTTCTTGGACGCGGATGAGGAGGAGATGGTGCAGCAGTTGATGGTCATGAAACAAGCTAGTCGGAGCGTAACTCATGTTCCTGGCGGCAAGGGGTTGTTGGATGGGCAGACTGCGTCGACGAGTGATCTGAATTTTGTTATTGACGAGGTTGGTTAATTTTCGTTTCGTGTCAAATTTTTTCTGAGGTTGATCGCGATGTCTTGCAGAATATGGTACATATTGCGGAGTCTACTGTTGGACGGCGGTATGCCGGGTGGTTCATCAAGAACACGGAGCGCACGCAAAAGTTGTATGATGATTTGAAGAATCAGCCTATGCCTCCTCCATCTAAAAGTGCTGGGCATGGTGCCAATGGTGCTGGAGCGCCTGTAGCGCCAGTCCAGACGGACGTCAAGCCAGTCAGGACTGGGCAACCGAAGGTTGCGTGGGGAGGGGTGAAGGTCGGAGCATAGTAGTAGGAGCGTAGATATAATGCGACATTTATTTGCCATCGAGCTGAGGGAGTCAACGATTCCGTATCATTGATGTCGATCCCATCCTGTTTTCTTCTGCTTTGACCGCGTCCAAACCGCGTCGCAATTCAAACTTTTGACTGGCAAGTTCAGACTCAATTTCACCACGCGCCGCATATGTGGCAGGTAGTCGTCGCCCACGTAAGGCCGGGCCAATACTTAAGAGAAGAAGCATCGATCGACTGCGCGGACTGCGCACTTGGGCGCTGATATATGGAATCCGAATTGAATAAATCTTCCCTCCATCTTCTCAAGAGCTGCGTACTAGCTGCGTATAAGACAACCACGCGCCATGATACTGGATCCAAATTCTTCAAAGTCGGCCATGCACGCAGACTCGGAGCTCGAAGACATTCCGCCAGCGTATGAGAGGGGCAGTTTCCAGCTAGACAGAGACTTCATCGACAAAAATGCGGCTGTAGGAGGTTAGTGGCCGTTTGCGATTTGCGATTCACCGTTGTTGGCTGACTGACAAGTTCCAACTTATCAGAGGATGGACGCATTGATCTCGATTTCGATTCTAAGCTTGGGAGAGCTCTTGCGAATCTTGTTCCTGGTCCACCGCCATATATACCCACCGATACAGTTCCCAGACGACGAGAATGGCATATCAAAATGAATATCGTTATACAAGTCGTGGGCAGTCGAGGAGATGTCCAGCCATTTATCGCCCTGGGGAACGAGCTGCAGAAACACGGTCATCGCGTCCGCCTAGCCACACACGACACATTCGAAAGCTTTGTGAGGACGTCTGGTCTCGAGTTCTATCCTATTGGAGGCGACCCAGCTCAGTTGATGGCATACATGGTAAAAAACCCTGGCCTCATTCCTGGGATACGAAGCCTGCGATCGGGAGATATCGGGCGTAAACGTGCGATGGTTGCAGAGATGCTTGAGGGATGCTGGCGGAGCTGCATAGAACCGGACACGGTCTCGGGCGCCCCCTTCGTCGCGGAGGCGATTATCGCCAACCCACCGAGCTTTGCGCATATTCACTGTGCACAAGCGCTTGGTATTCCTGTTCATCTCATGTTCACTATGCCTTGGACGAGCACCCGAGCGTTTCCGCATCCGCTGGCCAATCTCAAATACACACGCACCGAACCAGGAATCGCAAACTATGTTTCATACGGAATCGTGGAATTTATGACATGGCAAGGGTGAGCTCACAACCAAATGTATCTGCTCGGGAACCGACACGAATAATATACATCCAGGCTAGGGGACGTCATCAACAAATTCCGCCTCACACTTGATTTGGAACCTGTGCCACTCACCGAGGGCCCTTATCTCGCGGAAACTCTCAAAGTTCCTTTCACGTATTGCTGGTCGCCGGCATTGGTACCGAAACCTATCGATTGGCCCGCTCACATAGGTAAATTGCATTCTTACACCTTAAAGTTCGACATCTCACCATGCCCTTCCAGATGTCTGCGGATTTTTCTTCCGCGAGCCTCCGGACTATGTGCCTACTCCGGAATTGGATGCTTTTCTTCGATCTGGACCTCCGCCTGTATACATCGGCTTTGGAAGCATCGTAATTGACGATCCGGAGCGCATGAGTACCCTCATTCTCCAAGCGGTACAGACAGCAGGAGTTCGAGCTATCATATCTCGGGGATGGAGCAAACTCGATGGTCCGCCTTCGGACAATGTTCTGTTCATTGGAGATTGCCCGCACGAGTGGTTGTTTCAGCGCGTTGCCGCTGTTGTACATCATGGAGGTGCGGGTACCACGGCATGTGGGTTGATGAACGGAAAACCCACGACGATTATACCCTTCTTTGCCGAGTGAGTAAACGTAGTCTTCTTCGACTGGCTCTTCCCCTAATAATCGTGCATCTAGCCAACCGTTTTGGGGCCGCATGGTCGCTACTGCCGGTGTTGGACCAAGACCTATCCCTCACAAAGAGCTCGATGTTAAGAAACTCGCGGACGCCATTGCATTCTGCCTAGCCCCTGCTCGACTCGCAGCGGCTCAAGTCATTGCAGAGAAGATGAAGTCCGAGTCCGGAGTTCAAGCTGCGGTTGCAGCTTTTCATGCCAACCTTCCTCTGGAACGCCTCAGGTGCTTCCTGCTGTCGGACCGTCCTGCCTGCTGGAAAATCAAGATACGCGGAAGGAAACTCCGGTTATCGAAGGTTGCCGCTGAAGTACTCGTCAACAATTCAGAATTCAAGCGCAAAGCCCTGGAAATGTGCGTGCTTTTCCCTTGTACGAAACGATGCCGTTAATTGACCGAATGTTGCAGCCACCGGACAAAGAAAATCCGCATTGAAAATCGCCGCTGGGATCCAGTGACTGGCAGCTCTTCCGCTGTTACCGCCACGCTCACCGATATACTTGATGCCACGGCGGGAATCGTTGTGAAACCGTACCAGGAGTATAAACGCGCAAACTCTAGTGCTCCTGCATCTCCTGTCGCTTCAACTTCTAAGCTTGATCCCGGCAAGACTTCAAAGCGAACCTCGACCATCTACGCTCCGACGATATCTTCACCGGAAACCGAGTCGCTCGCCTCTATAAAGGGCCTTCCGCCTTCTCCCCAAAGCTCCATCAGCGATGCCGACACTGTCACCATGGTTGCTGACACTGACGAAGGCGATTTTGAGGACGACGAGAGCGAGGTTTTGGATAAGGAGCACGGAGACGACACTGGTACCAACAAAGCTCGAGCGCCAGGTCGATTGAGAAAGAAGGCGCCGAGTAAAGATAAAGGGAAGGGAACAAGTCACAGACCGACACGCTTAAAAAAGATCCCCTCCGCCAAAACAGACGGCGAGAGTTCTGCGTCTGGCAGTGGGATGGCGACTGCTGGAGCAATGGCCGTTGCTTCCAGCAAGAGTATCGCCAGTGTCGTCACGACAACCATACGAGGGGCTTCAATTGATATTCCTATCGCCTTCGCAGAAGGCATGCGCAACATTCCCAAGCTGTACGGCGAGGAAGTGCGGGATTACGGCCCAGTCAAAGACTGGAAGAGCGGCATCGTTGTTGGAGGGAAGGCGCTCGTGTTAGGCTTCTCGGAGGGGTTGGCCGATATTGTCGTGCAGCCGTATAAAGGCGCGAAGGCAGAGGGAGCTACGGGATTCGTGAAAGGGTTTGCGAAAGGAACTGTGGGTTCGTTTGTGAAGACGACTTCTGCCACTGTCGCAGGGGCAGCCTATCCTGTCCAAGGCTTTTACAAGACATTCAAATCGCTTGGGCAGGGCAGTTCCGTCAAATATATCTCGAATGCCACACACGAAGAGGGAAAGTGGCTTTTGTCTATGGAACAAGGCTTACTTTCCTCTCGTGTCGTTGCCGCATACGACGAGTTCATGCAGGATAAGGGCAAGGGCAGATTCAGTATGCCTTGGAGTAACCCCCCGCCTCCACCGCCGAAAGATACAAATTATCTCGTAGGTCATCGGAGTCGAGACTCTGATGACAAAACCTAAGTAGACTTGTTGAAGACTCGTTGCTAATTCTATACCTGGTCTGAAATTGAAAACACAAATGAGAAGAAATGAAACACTACTTGAACTAACAACTCGCACGAGAGTTAGCATCGCAGCGACTGGCGGAAGGAGAGTGTGCTTTTCTCGTGTGCTACTGATTGTACTTCAAGTTGATTTCAATTATGACTCTCATTCGTTGAAGCTTGTTTTCATACTCATGGTCAGGTTACTCTCGCTCGCAAGTTTCGATAACGCGCAATATGTTAATACGAGACTCGGCTCACGTTCGGGCGCAATTCACACTAGTCGTTGATGCGCTATCATTTGTCGAGTTTAGAGCTTGCTTTACTGTAGTCTAATTCCGTACGGTATGAATACTACATTTTCTTCTCCTCCATCCTCTTGCTCCTCCCGACGTCGATGCCCGGGGTATCTTCGCAAAGCACGGGTTTCTGAGCCGCGCTGTGTCACTCCTGGCCAGTGCCTGCTGCAGCCGGGCTGTTGCTCCTATCACGGTTGATAGCTCATAAGTAGGTGAGTCGGCTCAGGGGTCTCCATCTCTTTGTCTCCTTCGTCGTCGACTTCCCGCCTGCTCATTTCTGTTATTATCGGAACTCCGTTCCCATCCTCCCTTACACTCGTCAATTTCTATCATGAGCGGTGATGGTCTCGGTCGTGAAATCGTCCCTAGTCCTTTGGCTCAGCAAACTCCTAACAACGGCGGGAATCCTGGCTCTGGCACTGGCCATGGTGCTTCCGTCGGCGCAGGATCTGGTGTTTCTGGCGTCACAGGTTCCGGCGTCGCAGGCGCTGACGGCAACGGTCCTGTCGGTACAGGGGCCGCCGCTACCACTGTGCAAGCCGAATGCGAACACATCGTTGACGAGTTCCGCCGTCAGCGTGTGCCTAAAGGTCGAGCCATCTCAGACATCTACAATAAGCTTGTCAGCGCTAACGTTGGTTCTGCGAACGACGTCGAGACGGCCTTCAATTCGTACCTCAAAGCAATTGAAGATAGCGTCCAGCAAGACGATAGAGCAGCTGATCGCGGACGCGCGCGCGGGGCCGACCTGGGACAAGACGGTGGGCCAGACGGCGTTACGGTTGGTGAGCAATCCGGAGGTCGCCCTGGCTCATCGCTCGAGTCCCAGTATCCCTGGGTTGTGTCTAGCTTCATACATTCAGCAGTTCAGCCTCTTTCGGCTAATCTTACCCAGACCCTTGCGACCCTCAAGCTCCTCTTGCAGGATGTCAAGGCCGCGAAACGTTCGATCATCACGTTTCCCGACTGCCCCGAGTTCCCAGACTCTGAGTGGGTCAACATGGTCAACGGTCGTGCAATCAATCTTGATGCTGTCCTCACCGGTTTGTTCTCTACCACAACCGACGACGAGCGCTCCGAAACGCTGGGAGGCTTGGAGATCCGTCTCGGTTCCGTCGCACCAACCAAAACCGTCAGCGACATGGGGATGTGGACCGTCGCCTTTGACCGCATGCGCATTGCTACCGTGTTCGTCTTCCCCCATCGTTCCAGCGAGCTCTCCGGCTACCGCGACTACATCATTGGCCTCTTCGCGGCCACGCAGTCCTTGTTTCACGGTCGTATCATCGAGTTCGATAAGGCCGTCAGGAAACGCGTCGCGCAGCGGAAAGATACTGAACTCACCGACTTCCACAAGTTCTTGGATATCAAGACCGCCCTCGTTGATTCCATCGGTGTCGGTGTCGTTCCTGCTCAGCGCGAATCCAACGCTGGACCAGCTCGTAAACCCAAAGCAGAAGTTTGCAACAATTGGAACAACTCACGCTGCACCGCCAACGCCGGCGCGTGCCGCCGTCTCCACGTTTGCAATGTCTGCAAGACCGCAGGCCACAAAGGCCCCGACTGTCCCGATCGAGCTCAGAATTGAGTTGACTGCACCATTGAGCCTAGCGCTGGTGGTTGCCTCGGTCTTCTCGTCTCTGGTTCGGTCCCGGTCCGTCGTTTTCCCTCTTCTTCACGTCTGGAGCATCTCCGGAGGCAACATTCACTCGTCATCGAGCCCGGAGCTGGTGCGAGTCGTTGTCGTCCCGAGGTTTTCCATGGCGCCCGAGACCCGCGAGCCTAGCATCACCCTTCCATCGAGCCTCGTGCTGGTGGCTGAGCTGGTGTGCAGGTGCCGCGTCGTCGTTGTGGTGCAGTGTCAAGGTGTGCGAGTTCTCCATTATACCCCCGCGGGATACGTCGGGGGCGTCGTGGGATGATAGATATTACTCCCACGTCCCGGCAACCTCAGAGGTCGCCGTGGACTTTGGACCGCCTCGTTCGCGAGCGGGCCATCGCTCTTGGTCTTGCCCTGGATCCCAACTCTACCACCACCTACTCCTCTGCTCTCAACTCTTACCTCACTTTTGTCAAACTCCACAACTTCCCTGTCGAACCCACCGAGGAAACTCTTAGCTTCTTCGTTGTCTTCATGTCCGCCCACATCAATCCCCGGTCCGTCAACACCTACCTCTCCGGCATCTGTAATCAACTAGAGCCTTTCTTCCCCGACGTTCGTGCCCGCCGTAACAGCCCACTCGTCTCGCGCACCCTGGCCGGTTGCATGAGACGGTTTGGTGTTCCTGTCACCCGCAAACGACCTATCACTGAGGATGATATTGTCATGGTCGTTGATCGACTTGGTGCGTCTAAAGCACACGATGACATCCTCTTTCTCAGCATGGTCACCAATGGGCGCGATGGGTTGCTGCGGCTTGGAGAGATGACTATGCCGGACAGGGTGGCCTTGAGGAATGCTCGTAAGCTCACCCTCAGACACACTGTCGTTGTCTACGACGACAGATACTCTTATTTCCTTCCCTATCACAAAGCTGATCGCTTTTACGAGGGAAACACCATCATTATCCAGCGCACGAATAGGCGGTCCGATCCGCACACTTTTTTCCGCGCCTATCTTGCTTCCCGCGACTCCCTCTTCCCCTTGAACCGCGAGCTCTGGCTGCGATCCAACGGCACCGTGCCCACCCGCAGCTGGTTCATTGCTAGAATCAAATCTTTCTTCCCTCAAGATGTCGCCGGTCAATCTTTGCGTGCCGGTGGAGCGACCTCCCTTGCCGAAGCGGGTGTCCCTCCCAACGTCATTCAGGCCATCGGTCGGTGGGCGTCCGACGCCTTCCAGATCTACATCCGCAAAAATCCGGTTCTCCTTCAAGCTATGCTGTTCGGCCGTCCTGTACACGAACCAGCGGCCGCGATACCCTCTTAGCTATGTATCTCATCTCTCTCATCACTCACTCCCTTCCATCCTTTTCTTTTCTTTCTTCTCTCTCTCCATGGTCTCTTTTTCCCCTCCCTTCCCCTCCCTTTTTTCATCTTCTTAGCCCTTAGCCATACGATACGCAATACATACCTTTCGTGGGGCTCACGGCTCTGGCCGGGAGTTGCCGACTCGCTACTTCTCTTTGCTCTTCGTGAGTAGGCGGGAATTAGTCGAGTTTAGAGCTTGCTTTACTGTAGTCTAATTCCGTACGGTATGAATACTACATTTTCTTCTCCTCCATCCTCTTGCTCCTCCCGACGTCGATGCCCGGGGTATCTTCGCAAAGCACGGGTTTCTGAGCCGCGCTGTGTCACTCCTGGCCAGTGCCTGCTGCAGCCGGGCTGTTGCTCCTATCACGGTTGATAGCTCATAAGTAGGTGAGTCGGCTCAGGGGTCTCCATCTCTTTGTCTCCTTCGTCGTCGACTTCCCGCCTGCTCATTTCTGTTACCCGCCCTCCCGCTTCCTTGTCTTTGTATCTCGTACAGCAGAAAGTTTGTATTGGTTGTAGCCATACGATACGCAATACATGAGCCGGGAGTTGCCGACTCGCTACTTCTCTTTGCTCTTCGTGAGTAGGCGGGAATTAGTTTCTATTGTATTCAATGCAGGACAATCACGGAATAAACTTGTCGGTATGATACTGAATGCGGGGTATGTTCTATGTAAGTAGAGCTCATCGTCAGAATGTTGGGCACAGCATCGCCAATATCCCCTTCAGCAGCCATCTACCAATTTATTTCTTGGGATTTTCTGTTTGAAGTCTAGACAACGAGTTTACATACTCCACTTAGTATGATACAGCGACCCAGCGTTGACGGACGTACCGTCTACCCATGTAGTGAGATTGGGATCTGGACAGACAGAAGTGTATCAGAACGTTAACGCGACCAAGCAGTATTAGGTTCTGGAAGCTCACTTGTATACGCCTGTGAAGCGAGAGATTTGCCAAATTCAGGTGAGAGAGAGTTGGAAGAAATCAGTAAAACCATATGTACCTCGAGATACCTACAAATGAAAGCGAGGTCAGCGGCCGAAAAACAGACAATCGATATACTCACGCTTCGATATAGGCCTGTTGAAAGTACATGTTCAGCTTTCATCTTCAACAACACGAAAAACAATCTTACCGCGGTAGGGTAATCCGGCGGGTCGCAGCCTATTTTGATCTGGTCTGGATATTGATATACTCGGACATAGTCTATGCTCAGCGTCGTCGGAAAAACAAGATGTTCTAGATCCACAAATCCGAAATTGGAACTCATTCCCAAATTGGCCAAGAGATACTGGAGTTACTTGAATGATGATTTTGCATGCGACGATCGAAGGGAAAACGAACCATGGGTTCCTGGGGCACAGGACGTGCAGAGATCTCAGATACAGGATCCTTGGCTAGCCCTTCGGACCGGATCGTCCACGCCAATTTATTATCTGACCACCACGAAATATACTGGTCGAACGATCAGACCAGATGAAAACGAGAAATATCATAGGTAAGGAGAGTGATGTCTGACTCACAGCGTTGTCGAATCCTATTGAAAGCTATTCAGATTCTTCGAAATATATATAATCAATAACACAAACCAGGTTTGTACTGCAAAAGATAAGATTGTCAGTAGCTTCGACTCCTCATCCTGTAAAATGCATTACCTCCATGGCATACACGGCGAAACAACCGTCGCCGCCCAACTCGTAACAGCCCTGGTTAGTCTTGGTGACCACTGAGATGCGTGTCAAGATTGAAGCGCCGCGAATGACAAGTAAGTAGGTGCATGCATACCTGAGGTTGCCTGTTGATAGGCACCACCGGTATACGAGTTCAGCGCAGATATCGAAGGATCAGGGATGATGAGATTGTCGGATGTATTGAACCAGACGTAGGCGGCGTTGAAAGGCTGAATGAATCCACTCTCAGTCCAACGACACGTTACGGCTGATAGAAAGCTCTTACCGCCCATTGACCTGACTGAGAAACGGCGCCCTGCCCATCTTCTATCTACGGAAGAGAGTCAAGAATGTTGGGAGTGAGTTTGTGCATTGATTGCGGACCTGGGCCTCTACGAAGGTGAGAGAATCAGAAATTATCGTAATAGAGTGAAACGAAGCTCGACCTCACCGAAAACATCAATCTCCGGTGCAGCTCGGCCGACGTAACTCCCATCCTCATGCATAGGGCCCGGATGTGACTACCAAGAATGAGACAGCCGCAGCAAAATAATAAGGTTGGTCACCAACCTCTCCGGGACATGTACACCGAGACAGTCTTTGTCCGTTCAGGTATGACAACTCTCCGTTGTATGGGAGGTTTTTGTCCCCACTAGTCGTTGCAATTTCGGGAAGTCCATTGACAGTCTGATTCGGCGCAGCGCCGACATCGCATGCATCGTAGGTGTAAGGCTGCGTCAGCGTTGTCAGTTTTGTCGCGGCGAGTGTAGCGGGTACGAGCGCACTTACCCACATGCCCTCAAGACTGGCCTGCAGGAAACTGATCAGCTGAAACGAACGGAGAACGAAATGGGGCAGGCCGTACACCGAATCCTGCGCGGCCTAGATTGCCCCTGAGGAGATCGGATGAGGAACGATGGAGAAGCCATTGAAGAATTGGGACGAACATAGTCCAAAAGGCTGGCCAAAGGCCGAGGACGTTGTTGGCTCCTGGCAGTCGGACTGACGCTAATGCAAGTCCACCCTTGCAATGGAATCAGGAGCTTGGCCTTCAGAGGGGAGCATGATACGCATACCGTGTAGCAGAATTTGTTCCTACGATTGCGAGCGAAGTGAGCGCGCGGCAGCATAGCTGTGATAAATCCACTTGCCATGTTGCCACCATTCCTGTACTGAATTTAGGAATGCGATGCTGCCAGTCAAGAAGAGTACTCACCTCCGGTGTAGTCCAAGCCGTGGTTTGGGATCGCATCCAAAGTAATCTGCATAGATCCGTTGCCCGTCTTTACAGCTCGAGGATCATACCTAAAAGTGCAGAGTTATGGAAGTTATTTTAATCCGAAGGCAACGATACAGTACCATTCCATGTTATTTGTCTGACAATCCAATTGAGCGAAAGTCCTCTGTGGAAAGAGGAGAAACCCCACTTACCGACCAATAGTGGAGATCGACTGCTTCCCAGTAAGGATCATCTCCAGGATAGAAAGTACGTCCGTCGACGTTGAACTCGTCCTGTGAAATGAATCAACAGAGCATGTCAGTAAGAAGGCCTCGAACGGGTGGATCAAGACCGCAAACCGAAAAGATCAATTTCATTGGTTTCCCTGTTGTGAGCGAGGTGATGGTGTACGCGTCTTGGGGTGTATCGAGGTCGATGAGGCCGAAATTGCCTATGGACGCTATCTGTCCTGTCCCGTTGACGGGTCGTGTGGTACTCAGGTTGATAGGTGCAATGAGCTTTCGATTGATGAATGAAGCCACAGGGTACCCGCCACTAAGTATGGTCAGCGGAACACCATCACTTGAAAAGACTGGCTCACAAAAGGGCTATCGTTCCGAACCCCAGGATCGCCAGACAACCGAGATTGGCCAGTCCACGGCCAGAGAATATTCCTGACGTTGCGCGGTCAATGACTTTGCCATTCCTGACCTCGGGGTTGTGTAGATAATCGTCTGGCTCAGGCTGATTCGGGGAGACTGTGGATCCCCAGGCAGATGGGTCAGGCGCGAGAGAGAACTGCACAAGCCAATGAGCAGGAGGAAACGAGATGAAACTGATGACAAGCCTTGTCCGTTATCCCGCTCGAAGGTGAACCGGGAATAGAGTCCTAGAAGCAGCTTAACACTGGCAGAGGTCGTACACCACAGAAGCCCGACCCATTTATCTGACTTGGCCAGCAGATTTGAAGATTCTCTCTGGCGAGAGTATCGCGACATGGTAAAGACGACTAATAGATGAAATGAGTGGTGGTAAGCACAGACAGGCTTGTTTGGCGACAGTTGGAGGTAGAAGAAAGGGTATAAGGTTATGTGCTGGAAGCTCAGGGAGCGATGAGTTAATTTTGAGCATCTCCGATGACCAAACGGCGAACAGTGGGAATGTGTTGGCAAGCTAAGTTTACCGACGGCTGGGCCAGACTTAGCCCTCGCCTGAGTTGCTCCAGTGGCTATTTTGAACGATGTTGACCGCAGCTCCGGCGCGTCGAGGGGTAGGTTTGGTTTTGTTTTTTGCAAACCCTCATGAAAGTCAGGAGTATTCGTTCTACGTACTTACACGCTGGTCGTAGGACATGGATAGGTACGGAGACGCGTCCGGGCTTTCGCTTGTGGCCGGTTGTGGATGGAGAAATGAGAGGAACCACTGTGATAGCAACAGTGATTGCCGCAGAACGGCGTTTCTCAGATTTATTAGGTTCCCACGGTTCAGTAACCTTGAACACGTACTGTCACTTGGCTTTCAGGCCGCTCTTTCCCAGCATTCTGTGACTAGTAGTCAAAAAACCTCGCCTCAATCTATTTACCGAAGCTTTTCCCCTCCACTTTCCGTCCAGCACAGAGCTGAGAGCCAACCATGGCATTGCCAACAACGTGGAACATTTTCTGGCGGCCTTCGCTTCCGCAGCAGCCCTTTCGGCATAGCCAATGTATTATGCTCTCTAGGGCCCCAGTCAGATTCAGCTGTGACAAGTCAAATCCACACCACCTCAGCGCAGTTGAAGGGAAACGTCGATTTCACCGGCGAGAGCTCAGAGAAATCGCTAGTATACTACCACCCCTTTGGGCACCTGGGAGGCGGCAGTTTGGGTTCAAAAACTAGTCGCGGACTCTGCAGCCATATTCGTTTGGACGTCTTGTCGTCGGCAATCTGGAAGTACTTGGCAATTAGGTGTATGTAAGGATTTACATAGTCCATGGAGAAACTTGGGAGAAACCCACTGCATCACCGCGCAGGTACTACTTGCACCGCCGACGAATCTGGTTGAACCTCTAGGCAGGAACGAAATTCATCTTCTAAGATTCTTCTTTCACGCGGCCAACTTGAATCAACTGCTTCTTTTCAGAACTTTGATTTTGACGGGACCTTGCTCGTGTTAACCTCCAAAACCGCATATGTATTCTGGAAAATGCAATGAATAAAAGCCTCTCACAGCATCTTGAGTACGATACGAATCGAATTGCCGTTGTCGATTCAGATAACGCAAGCTGGTGGTTCAAGCAGAAATCATGTACGCACTTGAAAAGGCTCGAACCTTCACCAGTTCTGCAAACTGAACACGTCGATGACGGGGTCCATATCGGGCGCCGCATGGCCCATGTAGCTCAAGTCGACCCACGCCTGGATCAACTTCTCCGCCGTACCTTACTACGTAACTATTTTCAGGGTGTCGCTATGCACCTCACCCGGGCAAGTCGAAGTACACTAGGATAGCTCTATCCGCCTCAGGCTTTCCGTCGCAAGTTGCACATGGGTTAAGTATTGAAGGATTCGAGCTTCACAATAATCACTGCTGTTCCTGCGATTTATGGTGAGTGAGCGTTTGGCTCCCGCTCCAACGCATTCGTCTGAATCAAACGTAGGCGAGTCTAAGTTTGTAACACCGAAATTCCGCATTGCAGGTGAATATTCTACATCAGTCTGCCGATTGGTCGGAAATGCGGTGGACCGGTCAGACGGTCACCACTAGTTTTCATCCGTACCATTTGATTCACCGCAACTTCAAATTTGGTCCTGGCAGTATCGATATCAAGTTCAGTAATCCGCGTTTCGACGCCGACAAGCAAAATTTCGATGCTCTATATCAGCGATCGCCGCCGAGGTAAAATTATCTAGGCCCAAGTATGGCCGTTTCGAAAATAGTGACCCGGATTTCAAGTTCTAAATTGCTTGGATTTTCTGATGGGAGGATCCTTGACTCTGCGGATCCTCGTACTTTCAAAGGTTGAATTTCTGGACCCACAAGTCGTCATCTCAACATTGAAAGGAATAAATTGGTGACGTGTGGCACTGCAGCGATCTTTGATTCGGACCGTCATGTCGACTTTGGTATTCAAGCTTGTGCCCGCTAACGATTTGGAGCAAGCGATCCAGATAGAAACGCAAGGTGTGCGCACCTTTGTCTATCTCTCTATTGTTTTTTATCCATGCTCGCGGAAACTTTGTCCTCCATCGCAGGCTTCCCCGAAGACGAGGCAGCTACTCTGGATGCTTTCCGGTGTGCTCATTCGTGTATATATACTCGTGTACCGCTCATATCCATAATCAAAACGACAAGACTTCGTCAAAGTGTAGCCGGCGACCTCTTCCTCGGCGCATACATCTCCGATCAACTCACTGGCTACGTCTGCTCAACACTCTCCCCGGATACCTCCTTAACGCATGAATCAATGTCAAAGCATGTGCCCAGCTCTTCTTCCGTCTGCATCCACTCCATCTGTGTATCCCCTGCCCATCAAGGGCAAGGGATCGGCTTAAAGCTCATGCGGGAATATATTTCGCGCCTCCAGAAGGCCTTCCAAGAAAAATCTGTCCCATACGAGCGCGTCCTCTTAATCACGCACGAAAATCTACGAGCGTTTTACGAAAAAGCCGGCTTTGAATGGGTCGGACCGAGTCATGTTGTACATGGTTCGAAGCCGTGGTATGAGATGCAGATCGTTCTGGGTTCGACCCGTCAACCTGAGTCTATTCCGGCAGGCGTCTTTGAGGCCCTTCAGCAATCCTCGAATCGTAATCCGACACCCAAACCCTTCTCATCATTTCCTGGTGGTATAACAGAAGTGACTTCCACCGGGTCAGATGCTATTGTCAATAAATTCGACCTTCTGTGTCCTCGCAGCGCGTGTGGCAGTATCATACTAAAGAAAGGCGTGGCGAAATTTGTAGAGGTGGAGAGCGTGCGGGTATGAACTCCGACTCATATGTCCAAGTCCAACGTTGACCGTTCGCGTTTAGTTGGAGCCAGCCGACCTTCCAAGCCACCCTCTCTTGCCGGCTCTCCCCCAACCACCAGCTCTCGCGCAATGGTGGCTAGTGACCCCATCGGCCATGGAGTTTGAGAATATAGGCTTCTCTCGTCCTGTCCAGTCGCTCGGTATGCGCTGCTTCCAAATTTGCCGCTTCAGCCTCCTCACTTGACCGACCCTCAGGCGAGAAAATGAAACTCCTGTCATGTGCAGAATGCGATCTAGGGCCTCTTGGATGGTGCAGAGGAGGCGGGACCGAATTTTGGCTTGCCTGCTCAAGAGTTGGGTATCGAAACTCATGAAAGCAAAGTTGGTTCTCGAAAACATAAATTGCAGTACATATAAGGATAGCGAGCTGGTAATACATTTTGGCGTGCTATATGCGAAGTTGCGAACTATATACAAGATGATCCAAAGTCCTGTACAGCCGGCAGCGACTGTACGAAGCGAAGTCTATGTCGTCCTACTTTGCCAGCAGGGACGAGCATGAGATGGGCGGTATCAACGGCACGATGCGAATCGGGCGCGGCGGTGGTCGAAGGAGAGACGAGATGATATCGAGCGGAGCGAGGGTATAGCTCAGGATGAACAGCGGCAACAACCCGAGCGAAGGCGGTCCAGAGTGTGTGTGTCGGTCAAAGGGAAGGAAATGATATCGAAGTCACAGCGAAAGTTTTGGTCGGAGGGGAGAGAGGAAGAAGGTTGTCTGTCCTCTGCAAAGATGAGTTAGTCGGCGAAGAGATGAAAGCAGGGCGAAACATACCAGATGCAAGTGTAGAGTGTGCATCCAGGCTCAGGCTTGGGCTCACGAGCCTCCTCGACGACGGGCTCAGGCTCGCGGGCTACCTCAATGCGAGGCAGTCTGAGGTTCAAAGCCTCCTACTCCAAGTTTAGTGCAAGGTTCGACCTCGGAAAAAAGGCAGATACTCACAGGTTCCCGGACAACTGCGGCTTCATTGGCACCGACTGGTGCAGCAGAGACGGTCATAGCGACTAAAACGGAAACAAGTAAGTCCCAGATGCTGCAATCGGAGGAGCTACAAGGACTAACAGCACGCGACCACGAAAGCAATAACGAGTTTGCACTGCATGACGATGAAGATGGCTGGGCAGGGGAGGAGGCTTTCGATCGTTTGTCGAGAACAAAAGAGACGGGCAGGCTGCTTTGGGACAGAACAATAAGACACCCGAGTCCTTATAAAACGACATGGCACAAACGCAGTCCCAGAAATGGCGAGCAACAAGCAACTCGCCCTTTTTGGCCATCGCTTTGTTCTCGCTAGTGGGATTTCGTAGCAACAATCTGGCATTGACGTTGTTCCGCATGTGGGTAATTGAGAAAATTCACAAGTCGTTCATGATGGGTTGCCTTTTTGAGGTGAGATTTCCGAATTAGGAAGGTATAGCAAGTCGGTGAAAAGCCTAGGAGGGGATGACGAGTCGTCTTCTGTCCAAGGTCACAAACGAATGGCCAGAAGGGGCATCGCCGCAAAAGTATATGTCGAACCAGTGGAAGTCAAGAGCGGCCGCGGGAGCAAAATTTCTCGATCACTCCAGGACATTCAAGACGACTTCTGGGCATTGAATTGGCATTGAATGCATCCAATACTTGTGAACAACGCGCAGAGAGAAGGACTCTTCTACATTTTGAACGGCACGCTTTTTTCAAGGCGACTGGGAAAGTGATGATTTATTATAGGCCGGCAACGGCGGCAAGTGAAGTCTAGACAGCATTCTTCGTTTGGGATCCATGATGAGCGCTGTTACCCAGGCGTGGTTGAGCAGCGTATACCTAGGGGCCGCTAGCCTGGGTTGAGCTCAAACAGGCTTAAGCGAACACTTGGGGAGCAGTTATCTGGCCGGCGGAGGTTGATGCCTTGAAAACGAAAAAAAAAAATCGGGAACGGAACGCTGAGGACGAAAGAGGACTTCGTAGATTGGGAAGAGAATGTAGGTTGACAGTGGCGAAAGTCCAAAACACGTATAGCGATATGGGTGGCGCCTGCGCACTCGTACCGAGGTGACAGTATCCATTGAAGTTGAAGACATGGCCCTGAGCAGAAGGAATCTGCTATACTTGTAAGTACGAACAGCCCAGCAAGGCTCGCCGACATGTTGACGGGCTTCGCCTGAGAGAATGTGGGCTGTTATCCGAGCCTTGAGACAGCAGATATATGGGTGGAGGTTGAAGCCTTGAAAACGAAAACATTCCTGGAACGAAACGCTGAGTACGAAAGAGGACTTGAAAAGATTGAGGGGAGAGTGTAGGTCGAGAGGGACGAGTATCCGCAACGCATACGGCGATACAGGTCGACAGAGGTGGACAATATGATACTATACTGCCTTGAGCAAACTCGGCTTGAAGGAGTCTGTTGTGCCCAGCCGTTGTGAGGCTTGAGATCAGAGCAGCGATTGCGCTCGCAGGTCGTATAGCCAATTCGTAATAATTCGGTGCACGAAGTCAAAGAGCTTTAGCAGACGGGTGAAGCGATCATGGTGGTCAAGATCAAGCCTTCAAAGTTGCTTGGTCGTATTTGGCGCAACCCTCCAACAACTTGGTCTCGTCTCCCACCTGTGAAAGCTATAGGGCTTGGGATGGCTCAGCTATCAAGACTTCTCCAATTGAACTCTGAAACCGTACTCGCTAGCACTGCTAGACTCCGCCCATAAGCAGATTCAAGACTGCAAGTACAGAACCCACTTTCGATGCATGACTCTAGAGTCTAGATCTTGTCCCAATCGGCCACGTTGTAAGTACTCAAAGCCCCTGGTCGACATACCCTGTCGAGTTCTCCAAGCTAATTGCGCACGCCTCATGCTCAATTCAAGTACCACTTATCGTCGAATCAGACGAATCTCGTCGTTTCCCTCCAGGTTATAGTCATCAGTTACTAGTTCGTCTGCGAATGGCAATTATTGGGGTCCCCTTCGACGCTCGGGCGTACAAGTTCTATAGAATAGGATCGTTAGCCTACCCTATCTGCTAGACGGGTCTAGCAATGTCCCTAGCCAGCCCTAGCCTAGCTGCATCCTCTTTCGGAGATCTACTTCCATGGAAGAATTCCTCGAAAAAAATAGGCTCCATTTCAATCCGCGGAATCAAACTTTTTTGCTCTCTTTTCCTATGAACAAAAAAATCTTGCTGAATACCGAGTCAACCCGTCTCAAACTTTCCGGACCTGAATCGACACGTAATCTGTACACTTTGACATGTCGCGAAGCGAAACGCGACGGAGACGAACCAAACCACGTGACACTTCGCGTACATTAAGCCAAACAAACACCTCATTTTTCCGTCTTCCTCACCCATCCACGAGCAGACGCCCAACCAGGACCGGTAGAGTGTCTGTATCGCGACCTATCGCGACCACTCGACTTGCATGCTAGCGATGCCTGCCTCACGTGCCTCCTCCCTCTCCCGAACGTCGTCAATGGCGAGCACGGCCACCAACACGTCCTCCGACGACCTCTACGCGACTTTTATCAACGAGTCCACCGACGCTATCACGCGACGCACCCGGAAACGCTTCACAAACGTGCAGCTCACCATGCTCGAAGATCTTTTTCACCGACACTCCCACCCGTCGCGGGAACAACGCGAATCAATCGCGCGTTCAGCCAACATGTTCGTCTCGTGTTTGTCGCCTTCGTGTCGCGTTTCACTCATTTCCTTGTGTTCTATCGCAGGGAGTTGAAGTCGGTGACCATTTGGTTTCAGAACAAGCGCCAGACTGAGCGGAGGACGACCCTCGCCAGTGGGCGCGTAATGCCCACAGTAATTATCAACAACGGCAATAACACCTATCCACGCCCCCCTTCCCCCATGCGCTCCCCTTCTATGGCCAGCAGCGCGTCATCAGCCTCGACTTCCACGTCGGCTTCTCGACGTCCCTCATTGGACTCCGTCGCGTCGAGATCCGAGCTTCGTGCCCCTGCTCCACGTACCCCCTCCCGTCGCCACAACGCGCACGCGCCTCTATGGGAAAACATGCCCTCCTCCCCCGTCGGCCCTCAGTTCAGTCCCCCTGCCCACGAGTACGTCGAATTCGGTCAGGAGCACCGCACCCGCACCCTCGAGTGGGCCTGCGCGCGCCGCCGGCTGAAGGATAAAGCTGAACGCAGTCTCGCGCGTCCTGGCCTCATTCGCGACGACGAGGACACGGATGTAGAGCCTGAAGAGGCGGTCACGCCACAGAGCACCTGGGGCGAAAGCGACGCTCGTTGGAATCATGTCAACACGGGCAGAGAGGCGGGTAAAAAAGAGGAGCAGCCGTCGAGGCCGATGGCGATGGCGACTCATGACGAACCGGACGACGATACGATGAAAGCGGCTCTTGCTTTGTGCGGGCTTATGCGCGGCGGATAAGGGAGATGCGGCGGGTGCAAGTGTCGGAGACTGCCAATCCAGTCTCCGACGCTTGCACCAACACGCTGCGTTGTGTACAGCAAAAAGCGGAACCTCTATCTCATAACATTAAGAGTTGTTTATACTTCAAATTTTCTTCTTTTTTTTAGCAGCAGGAGGTACTCAGCACACAAGGACGTAGCGCGAGACACGCTGCCGTGGCTGCACGGCAGCGTCTCTCGCGCGTGGTCCTTGTGTACGCGGTGCTTGAAATGACTGAGACAGTTGTTTCATTCATCTTCCGCCCTCGGGTTTTTCGACGCCCGCAATGGTAAGTGGGGCAGCCACGAAAGCGCTTCGAGGTGGCACCACCTAGAGGTGCTTCTCCATCTTCTCTTCTCATCTTTTCTTCTTCTATTCACCACCCTCCCATTTGACCGTTTTCGTGGATCCGCGGTATTGCGTGCGCCAGACGCGCAGTGATGAACAGATGTCCAGTGTAATCGGTGGTGTTTGCTGTATGTGTTACTTGCTCCATTCGCCGTCTGGGACCCACACAAGGGGTACTTGGTTGGTCTATGTATAAGTACGCTCGTGTATCCAACCTGTTCGACCTCTTTACAGCAGTAATAAACGTCTTCTACTTCTACTGCCGTGATATACATACCCCTGTGAAGCAAAAACAACACCGACAGAGTAAATGAGTCGAGTTGAGTGAGATTGTTCGCTTGCCAGGCATATGCAGCGATATTGCAACAGGCAGCCAATCGATTGTGCCTTGGAAAGCGCTCAGAATTATTTCAAGTCTTTTTTCCCGACCCATCATGAATCGCATCAGTGGCTGTGCGCAGATAAGATTACTTATCCAATTCACCTTGGTCTCTTCCCGCAGCGATCGCGATGTCGAAATCCATAGCTCTCCTCGCCTGCGACACGCTAATGCCCTCCGTAGTCGAGGAACACGGCGACTACGACGTCCTCTTCCCCACTTTGCTTCACTCCGCGGGGAAGCAACTCGGAATCGACGACATCGCGAGCAAGTGCAAATTGGATTATTACGACGTCGTGAAGAAGATGGAGTACCCCACCGACGAGCAGCTAGATGCTTATGATGGAATATTAATTACGGGGTCTAGTGAGTGAGCATTATTGTGTCGTGCAATGCAAAGAACGCGCGCTCATTGATCAATCTACGGATAGAGGCTTCTGCGTATGAGGATATCGAGTGGATAAACAAACTAGTCGAGTTCACGGCGCACGTCGTAACGGAAAAGCCCAAGTTAAAGATTGTAGGTAGGATATATCCAATCACTCCTTGAATTTACCTGTCACCGACAACAGTAAAACCAAAACAGGTATCTGCTTCGGGCACCAGATCGTCGCGCGAGCGCTAGGCGGTCGATGCGTCAAGAATGGCGGCAAGTGGGAGGTCGGACCTACAGCCGTTGCTCTGACCATCCTCGGGAAGGAGGTCTTCGGCGTCGACACATTGGTAATCAGGTCAATTTCTTCGAGCAGTAGTCTGTTCTGACGACTTCGACTTTTAAACCCCCCGCAGTACATCGAAGAAATGCACCAAGACCACGTCCCCGAAGTGCCCCCAACATTTCACCTTCTGGGATCGACGGTGGTTTCCATGAACCAGGGCATGGTCCGCTTCGATTCATCGCGCGAACCGCAGTCACCCGTCGCCCTCTCGGACATTCATATTTTCACTGTGCAAGGGCACCCAGAGTTCAATGAACCTATATTGACGAAGCTTGTTGCGGCTCGGAAAGCACAGGGCATCATAGACGCTGCGACTGCTGCCGATGCCACGGAACGCGCGTATTGGCAGAACGACGGCGTAGGGGTTGTGGGCAAAGCGATATTGGGTGTTTACGGAGTAATTTGAGGGCTTGTAGAGCAGATAGAGGGGTGGGATTGGGCGCGAGAGAAGGGAAAGAATAAGGATACAGATCAAGGTGTATGCACACGACCTGAGACATGCGCGGATGCTGCTAATGTACACTCCATCACCCACCGAAGAAACAGAGGCGACGAGAAAGAAGTCATGTTTTGAAGACGATAATGAGGATCAAAAGTAACAGTATCAGCGCGCCAATGATAACAGCGGAGCCTAGATACGGGGATGAGTGGAATTGCACATGCAAGGGAACGCAGAACACGCACCGTTGTTCTTTGCCCCCTTGGCGACTCTGTCGAGTCGCCGCCGTGCTCCACTGAGGAGGGTATCAGTGTGCCCGAGATCTGTGTCCAATTCGTCAAGCAACCCGGTGTGCACTTCTAGCTCGTCGTTTATCTGTAATGAGATATCCCGCTGTCGATTTATAGAATGCGACAGCATGTCCAGTTGGCTATCTTGTTCTGGACGGCAAGAGGCATAACCTGAGTGACAAGAAACACCCTACAAGGTAAAGGGCACGCACGGTCCATTAACAGCCTTTGCGTCTGCAGCATATCTTCGGGTGCCGCGTCCGGGTCGTCCGTGTATGGTGTATATACCGGCTCAGCAGGCGTAGCGGGAATTAGTTGAGCTTTTGTTGGCGGTCGCTCGGGTTCCAGACTGCGGCGTAGTTAGCCACTGCGACGCGCCTTATGCATGGAATTCACTAACGTCTCGACACCGTCGTCCTCGCCTGCACCCAGCATAGAGCGCATCCGCTCATGCTGATTCCTCAAGAGACTCACTGCATCCGACCGACCCTCTTTGGCCTCGAGCGCGAGTATACCCGACCGCAGTGCGTTTAGATTTTGAGTAATTTGGGTGAGATGCAGGTTGGAGGGTTGGGAGGGCGTGGCATCGGTGGTGTAGGATGGTAGCGTCTGTATACGCTGGCGTTCCAATAAAAGTGAGAGTGTTTGCGTGGATATTGAGGTTAGTTTCGCCAAAGACATGGTCGAAGTTGTTGAGCAAGTTTTGTTGCGAGTTGTTTGCTTCGGTAGTTTCGGCCCGATTGTTCCTTGTCGTTAACGTTCACTGGGTTGAGAGACAGGCTGGTTAGAGAGTAGCAGCGAAGGCTACTACATCGACGAAACCTAGGCCTCAATCTGGGATCAGGCAAACCCTGACTTGCACCACAGCGATTTTTTCGGGCAACTTGTCATCGAGCCACTGGGATTTCTGGTTGGTTGAAGTCGGAATTCGGTGACTTGCAATCGATTCAAGCTCTCGTACCCTGTGGCACCCCGCAATGACTCCTGCTATTGATCTTGAAATTGACCCGACATCTCTTCTTGACACTCTCCGCAAGGAAGGGTCGCCGGGGCGCTCTGAGAGTGGGAGGTGGATTGTTGATGATCTGAACAGCATCCTGTTGCAATCTCGTTTTCTAATGGGAACATTGGCTTGAAAATCTGGCATACCCACGTCATGCCGTGGGTAGAATCTTCGAGATCGGCCTGTGTATGTATATTGTGGGTCCAATGGAACGAGGTGTTCGAATCTTTGGTCGAAAATTGCAATTCTTTTCGATTATCTCAGAAGCTGGCATTCCAAGTTTTCAACCAGATCGTAAGCGTTGTCAAAATTTTTAGAAAATCCTTGACCAGACAACGAACCTGAATAAACAGGAACTTCAACAACAACCATGGCAATAACAACAATTACCAAATAGGGAGCTAATTGTGAGCGCGACCAGCCGTTGTTGTTCCAAGGCTTATTGTTTTGGGAATTGGCAGTGCTAGCGTTGACTCTTCTGAATATATAAAACAGCTTCTCTCGCGAATCTGCTCCAGGATTACCTAGACACATCGGTTCTTCCCAGCTCCTCTGACTCGCAGCGCCCGCAACTCTGATTGAAACGGCCGATTGGTGCCTTTTTTCCTTTCGTGTCCACGGGGATCTCGACATTTCTTTCCATGGCTAGTGCATTCTCAACGAGTCATTAGAATCGCAGACGGCGGTCATTGTCAACAGGTGCAATTCAATGCGTTACGGCTACACAAGGTATAAAAGCACGACGCCACACACAACATATACACGACCTCGATCGCGATTCGCGTTCCTCTCTGAATCCACACTTGTGAGTGTTTGATGACTGTATCATACATTGCTTTTGCTCATGGATTTCTAGTAACAGCATCGATTCTTGAACATGGCAAACTCTTTGAGTTATACAAGCGAATCTCACTCTGAGCTGCATCCGTACACGAACCCGGCGTACGTATCCCGGCAATTTTGGCCTCGACTCGAGCAGGGTACCATTTTTGAAAAGACGGGCGGCGCAGCGTCAGCATCGGGTGAGGCACAGCTCGATCCATGTCTTCCGCCATTTCCAGACTCGTACACGCCGGCAATCCTTCCACCAGACAATGTCCTCGACGAAAGTGCGATGAGGATGGACCATGACGACCCCCCAGCCCATTGCAATCATCCATCTTCTCTACCACCGGTTTCAGACGGCTTGTTTTCTGTCCCGGACCCAAGCGATGATGGCACTCAGCCGTCATTGCCTCGGTTTCGAGATCTCAGTGAGCTCGAAACAACTGTCCACGAGCCGGTAGTTGAGAACACTCCGCTTGCATACAAGGCCGTAGAGGAGTGTAATGAAAACTATCCACTCCCCGACGATTGTCAAACCAAATTTGAAGACTGCAGCGAGGCAAGGCCGGGAATCTCCAAGACCGTCATCGAAAACGATGATCTGGAGTGCCTTGCCCCTTCGTCTTGCGCGGAAAAAATCCCCGAAGTGATCTTGCCATTATCTGCCCCGCGAATGACCCTGCGATCACGGTCAGCGGCTTCAAAGGTTGAGGAAAATCTTGATGGCATTGGGGCGGTTCACAGCCGTTTCCAAGCTTGCGTTGGACAAGGGTCGAAGAGGAAGGCAACCCGCAAATCCAACGATGACGATGATGAATACTTCCCGCCTGGTCCCGGTCGCCGCAAACGCAGGAGAGCCAACACTCCCCCGCAGGGTCCTTCCGTTTGCCAGTCCGGTGACCTGCAAGTTGGAACCGGCGATGAACAGGACGACTCAAAACACAAAGTTGAATCTGCTCTGACCCGGAAAGCCAAGAAAAGCCGCCAATCGCTGGTCCCCTGCCTGAATGCCGTTCTCAGTGACGGCTCGCAGGGGTGCACTAAAAAGTTCAGCCGAAATGCGGACGCCATCCGTCACACAAACTTTTCCTGTAGTTATAGTGGTCGAACTGAGCCCCAGGTTCGGTGCCCCAAATGTCGAACGCTCTTAAGTCGCAAAGACGCTGTTGTGCGCCATACTAACTTCGACTCATGTCCAAGGGCCCGGAATTCAAAAAGGAGAAAAGGGAGGCCATAATATATTGGAATTGTGTCGGACTCTCGGTCTACTTAGATGTTGCTTCTGACAGTGTCTCTGTAATATTTCTCCTCCACCAAACGTATTGTCTTGCTTCGAAGCAGAACCACACCTTCCTTTTCGGGCTGTGGGCGTTGAATTTACGTAATTCACTTTCGACCAAGAACTGACACGGTCATAATTTGCAATAACCTCCTCCGGAAATTGAGGAGGAGAGGCTCGGAAGCTAAATGACCAGAATCTCACGTTTACAGCGTGTATACTGTAGAGGTTCCGCGTTCAAGGTTCTCAGTCTTTCCACGGAACTTGCCGGCCTCATCACGCGAAGTTTGATGGCAATGATCTTCCAATTTTCTTCCGTACCCACGCAATTGTGTGACTTGTACCGCCGCTGTGTTGTTGTATTGCAAGCGCCCACAGACGAATAGTGTCACAACAGTGTGGCGGTTATCAAACATCGAACCAATTGTGTCTTCGTGGCCAGCCGTGTTGTTGTTCTCTGCAATCCATCATCATCAAGTTATTGTCTTGAATATGACTGTGGGTATTCTTTCCTTTCTACTTTAAACGGTTGTCCTCTGCTTAGGGCTTTCCCCCCGCCCATTTACCGTGACCCACATTCGTTTCCCCAGATTTCAAACTCCCAGCACGAAGTTTGATCCCATTCACAACAACTCGAGCTACCTTCTGAATCCGATGTGCTGTAACGACACAACACTCCACACGAAGGGGCGTCAACTGGCTCTGTCCATAACATCCCCTCCCGGCGCCTGCATCACACTTCAACTCAAATTTTCCACTTGTTGTTAGTCTCTCATTTTTGTGGGTCCCATCGCCGGAATCAGCTTCAATTCACCATACTTCCAGCCGCTCATTGCAACGCCACCAAGCAAACCCTCGGTTCAGCACCTACGCCTGTGCAAGTGTTAGTGCATCCTTTACACCTGTGCTTTAAGTTCTAATAGTGTATTCACCCCTAAAAAGGCAGAAAACGCCTGGCTCCGGCCCATGTGTAACATTGGAGGATTGCACCCCGGTTCCGAGCAGCCACCGCTCGACATTGATAGATCTGGCTCGCAACTATAACCTCGCGATAGATGAGATCTATTTCCTTCAAACGGTCGGTCAATCACCTGGAGAACGTCAATTTTTGCCGCCGCACCAAACGGCCTACTCGGAGCCTCTATCATCGCCCGTGACAATTTCTCGCTCGGTCTCTCCATCGAATTCGATATCGGCTCCGATGTCAGATGCAGATTGGGAGGATGATACGTTGGGCCTGATGCCAGCGGAGCCGGAGATCAAGGAGGAAGAGATTGATCAACTCATGGAAAGCATGGACAGCTCGTCTTCGAGCTCATGCTCAAACATCATGCATCCTCCGCCCTCTGATGTGGCTCTGAGACAAAGCGAGAAAGAAACTGCGCAGGCTAGCACCTTTCAGCAACGCCAGGAGCCAACTATAGGTAATATCCCAAATCTTTTCTCTGACCATCAAGAGACTAACAATGACTGCATCAGAACCCGCTTCTGGACGAAATCGCGTAGAGACTCCCGGCGCCTCGCGAATTACAATTGCCACTGTCATCTCTGACGCCGCCCCACAAGGATGCGAACCGGAGAAAGAAGAACTCAGCTACGCACCGTATTCCCGCAGACGGCGGGTCAGATGCCCCAACACCACCCAAGGCTGCGACCTGACTTTTACTCGGCGAGCCGATGCGCTGCGCCACGTCGAAGGCGGGCACTGTAAATACGGCACTCTAACCCGAGCCGATTGCATAAAGCTGCTTAGTAAATTGCAATGCCCTGTTTGTGGGAACGTTTTGAGTCGGGCTGATGCGCTGAGGCGACATCGAGATAATGGGTGTGTGGGATATTGGATTCAGGGTTCGTGAGTGTAGGGAGTGGAGATAATTTGGATACTGGTTTCTACACTCTCTAGTATACCTTCATGTAAATTATGTGGTTTCAACGTTCGACTTTCTTTTCGCAATTTTGCCGAGATCAATTATTTCAACCACCTTCCTATTCGGGCTGTGGGCGTTGAGTTTACGTAAGCTGCTTTCCTGAGCCTGAGTTTGAAGAAAGCGAAGCCTCGATATGCGGCAAGGCTTAGAAGAACCAAATAAGCGTGTATCGCCTTGACCCGTTCGACAAACTCCATTGCACTAAGTACACTGAACCTGGGTTGCTGAGCTGACTAGTTTGTGGCGTCGTGCAGGCTGCCAGGATGCTGAGCCTCGCAGCGCCTGCATAATTCTAGCAATCACGAAGATATGTCTTCTCAAGTTCTGGCTCAGAACCACCAGTAGCGAGAGTGCTCTTGTGTGTCGTGCAAACAAGGACAGGGCAGGACGGGATGATGGTACAGACTAGGCAGATGACAAGGCGGCCAACACGAAAGTGTTAAGGCTTGCAGGTTTTTAGGATTGTAAGATATTGCGCAACAGGATATACACATTTGTTTGAGAAGGAATTGGGGTTTGGGGGAGGCGCGGGGCAGGGAGGGGTAGATTAGGTTGTCGCTGGTGAGTGGATGGTAGACCAGGGCAAGTAAGGACGACATAGATGTGAGACTTCTGCGTATGACGCGGGGCAGTAAGGACGGTAAAAGTGGGGCTTGAGACGAACGAGTAAGAAAAGCATCGGCGCGACGGCGAGTCTATCGGGCGCCAATATTAATTTCGGCAATTGTGTCTTTGCCGTCAGTCCGACGTCCGCCTTTTAGCGCCTACAAGAAAGTACTCTTGCCAAGGATAAGATAGCAAAGGTTCTGCATAGACAGATTATAAGTAATTGAACGATGGAGGACGCTGAGCGAAGACGCTGGAACTGCGACCGCGAGAGAGCTTGGGGGTATAGCACCAGAAACTAGAAATCCAAGCAAGGCGGTGGCAACTCTGTATACAGCTTTTTTCAATTCCAGAACGAACGTCCCATCGTGTTTATATCGGGACACAAGCGCCTAGTCCTGAGAAGCCACAGAAAATCTGACAAGTGCAGAAATTATTCGGCTGAGGAAATGTCGAGCGGATTCATCAAAGGCCAGCTAGACGGTGGATCTGCTGCACCTACGGTGATATACATATGCCAAAGATATCAAGAACTGTTAGCAGACAGTGTCGTATTGAACAATGAACCGCCGAAGCAGAAGAATGTAGGGCACTGTAAGTTCGAATTCTGAGGACGGTGGCAATAATTTAAATAGAGTGTATGGAGTGGAACAGAGGATAGCTGTAAATCCAAGGAACACGATGCATAAGAATCGAGGGTTATATCGAGACACAGACGCCTAGGATTCAGGAACTTGATGAGAAAGAGCGCCTTGAATGACCCCAGAACTTGAAGCTACGCTGAAGCGACCTCCAAGTATCGTTGAATACTGGTCAGCCAGACGCAGTAAATTTTCTGTAGTAAATATCGGAGACCATTGTTGTCCACAGTCCATAGCGTCAACACTAAGTGGGTATGACGGGTGGATGAGAGCAGTGCATGAGTCAGCCGCGGCGGAGTTGCGGCGGTGCACAGGTTCTGCGTTATTCCTTGAGCTTCCAAACACGGCAATCCACCTCTCTTGGTCTTGACCACCATGGACATCGACCACAACACAAACTATGATTCAGACGACGACATGCCCGCCCTCCAGTCCGTTTCAAACTCGAGCGATTCCGAAGGCGACGATGATGACTACTCTCCACCTCAAAGGCAGACTAATCGCCGTAGCCGTGCGTCCCAGCCTGTCGTAGATGACGATGACGACAACGCCTGGACAGACGTCGAGGACGAGGACGACGAGATGCCCGCGCTGGAGCCCATCAATGCCCCAGAGACAGCAGCCAATTCTGGCAGGAGACGACGTCGAACAGGCGACGACACTGAACAAGATAGAGACCGCGATCGTCGCCACCCTTCTCAGCGCGTGAATGGCCCCCCGAATATTCCTACTCCAAACGCGAATGCTCATAATAATACGAACACTGGCAACACCAATAATAATGGTGGCAATAATCCGAACATGCCGTTCCCTGGCGCGCCTCCTCAACTCGCCCAACTATTCACCTTCCTCGCTCGTATTGGCGCTGCAGGCCCCAACGGCGGTGTATTCGGCGCTGGCGACCTGCCCCCTAATATGGGTCACTTCGTGTTTGGCGGCGGCCCGCCCCCTCCACCACCCAAGGACTCGCCAGAGAATGCAGCACGCATCATCGCTGGGCTCGAACGCGTTCCCGAGGGCTTGGTGCGGCGACTGGAGCGCGTCAGCAAGCTCGGGAAATCAACCAACGAATCAGAAGAATTAGGCGCCGTTGGAGGCGACAGCGGTTGCGCCATCTGCTGGGATAGACTTCTTGATGGAGACGGCGCCGAGTTCGCTTCATCATCATTCACCACCGCCGCTCCTGCCACGACAGCGACAAGCTCACCTTCAGACTCAGACTCTGCTCCTGAAGGCATCACCGCCCTCCCCTGCGCACACGTCTTCCACGCCGCCTGCCTTCTCCCGTGGTTCTCCCGCCCCGGCCAAACCACATGCCCCACCTGCCGCTTCGACGTCGATCCCAAAGGCGTCATCTGGTACGGCGGACGTAAACAGGACAGAGGCGAGCGAGGGGGGGTGTTTGGCGCTGGTGCGGACTGGGCGGCGTTTGCGCGGGGGCGGTTCCCGTTCCCTGTCAATCCCGGGGGAGGAGGAGGAGCGCAGAATGGTGCGGATGGGGAACCGTTGCCAATGCCGGAGGGCTTCTTTGGGCCGAGGGATGGTGATATCTTCAACCTTCTGGAGGAGGAAGATATGCTGGCGGATGAGATTGAGGCGTTTGCTACGTGGGGTGATGGGCCGGGATTGGGTGAGTCGTTTGCATCCCTTTTCGATTCGGATTCGCTCGTTGTTTCCTCTCTTTTCCTTGTCAATGGACATATGCTGAACCCTGATGTTTCAGCCTTCCACCCTGGACCTCCTCCTAACAACGGGGATGATGACGATGGCGACGATCTTCCGCCACCTTTGGAACCAATCCCCGGTCGCGCACCAGGGCCAGGGGCAGCTCAACAACGACAACAAACTCAGAACGCCGACGACGACGACGACCTTCCGCCTCTCGAACCCATCTCGGTACGAGCAAACTCCGAAAACAACAATGCTCCGCCTCCTCCCCCTGTCAACTCTACAACAACAACTAATCCAAATCCTCACACGAATCCCAATTCGACTGCACAACCCGCACCACCTCCACCTCCAACCACAACCACAAACACCTTCACATTCGGACTCGACATCGTCTTCAGCACCCTCGGGCCGATTCCGCCGCCGGCGGATTTGGGCGGCGTGACGGGTGGGTTGCCGCCGAATCCTGCTGTGACGACGCCGAATCCTGCATCGATGCAGCAGCCCGCCAACGCTCAGTCGCAAGCAGTCCCCAACGCACCCAACGCACACCCTCCACCGCAAGGCCCTCCGCAGTTCACGTTTGGGCCGCTGCGGGGGGGCGTTGGGTTGGGTGCGGGTGCGGGCGGGGTTGGGGTTGGGGTTGGGGGGTTGCCTGGGTTTGCGCAGTTGTTTCGTGGGTTTGGAGCTGCCGGGGCTGCTCCTGCACCGACTGGCAGGGCCCCGGCTACTGCGCCTGCGGCTGCAGGAGGAATAGGCGGAGGAGGAGTAGGAGGAGGATCAGGAGAAGCAGGTGGAGGAGGGACGACGACGTTCCATGGGATACAGATGCCGCTTACGGTGCCGCCGTTTGTGTTCGGTGAGCAGCAGCCGCCACCGCCACAGGCTCCGGGGACGAATGCGGCTGGGGCTGGGGCAGGGGCGGGAGAGCAGCAACAACAGCAGGGACAGCAGCCAGGACAAGCACAGCAACAGCAACGCGCGCAGGCTGCGGCGGTGCTTCGTGCGCTTGGGCTTGGCGGGATTCTGCCGGCTGGGTTTGATGGCGCTGCAGCGGGCGACGAGGCAGGAAATGGGGCAGCAGGAGATCAGGGGGGTGGGGGACAACAGATGTTTGGATTGAATTTGGATGATTTCAGGGTGGAGATTGGGACGGGGGTGCCGCCGTGGATGAGACCGCCTGGTCAGAATGCGGAGACGGGAGCTGGAGCTGCGAATGCCAATGGCAATAATGGGAATGGGACGCGGCCGATGATTTTTGAGTTTCCTTTTGGACGGGGGGTTCCTGCTGCTGCTCCAGCGGGCGCGCAGAATGTTAACGGAAACGCAAACGACAACAACAACAACACTGCGATGCCGCCGCCACCGCCGCCGCCTGTGATTCACGTTCAACATATCGCGGGGGGTCCCATTCAGATGCCACCTCCACCCTTCCGCGCGTTTCCGCGATCTGGGATGCCGCCGCCTCCGCAAGACGGCCAGCCTCCCCCGCCACCGCCACCACAGCAGGAATGGGCGCCGCCTCCTGCGCCGGGGCCGACGCTGCGCGACCGCGTGGAAAGGAGGGAGCGCGAGGCGGGGTTGCGGTGCTGGGATAAGAGTTGTGAGGTGGGGCCGTCGGATGAGGATCCGTTTGTTGAGGTTGAGGTGGGGGAGGGGATGGGGAGGGTTGTTGGGATTCGTGCGGCTTTGGCTGAAGGGGAGGAGGGGGAACGCGGTTCTGCGTGCTCGCATACGTTCCATGTGCCGTGTTTGGTGTCGGCGCAGCGTGCGAGGTTGGGATGGCGGGAGCCGGTTATTGTGGAGGGGGAGGAGAAGGAGGTTGAGGTTGTGTGTAGTGTTTGTAGGGCGGATGGGACGGTGGGGCAGGCTGAGTGGCTTGCGAGGTAGAGAAAGGTTCAGAGAAAAATGGGGTTTTCTTTGTTTTGGTGAGGCTTTTTCTTTTCTTTGTGTTTTTTTCGAGGACAAGATATTTATTGTCGTTGTGTGCTAGCAGATCATTCTTCCCTCCATTTCCATCTCATTACAAAAACAAACGAGTTCCATGCACGCACGCCTTTTCAAAGCAAAAGCAAGCAAGTAGTTGTACGTATTGAAGTAATCTGTCTCCTTTTCCATCCCAAGTCTTAGTTACGACGTCCCTCTCTCTCTCTGCACACTCTCATCTCAGTATCTTTTGTTTCCATACTAGCACGCATCCTGATTCCTGGCCGCACAATCCTACCACATACCTACATAGAATAGCAAAGCAATTGAATTGAATGACAAGCTGTACATTCCACTATCTCGAGCTCGTTGTGTGATTCTCGGCAAATTCAGCACTGTATTAGTGCAAGTAAGATGGATCTTGGTCAGTTCCTCGTCTGGAGCAGACTCCGATTCTAGTCCAATGAGATATGAATTTCTCGACTATAACAGCCGCTCTGCGCTCACCGGCTAGTAAATAGTAGGTTACGCGATAACACCGTACCGGATGTAGCCGGCGGATGTCCCTGAACCCGTGCTCTCATCATCGAAGTCTCATGGACTAGCATTTAACTGCTTTGGCGACATGACCATTGGTCCATCGCTCGGCGATTGTAGTTCCCCCCCAACCCAAGCTCTCTGTAAACTTTCCCGATGTCTAAAGGAACCGTTATAGTCACTGGCGCTGGTACTTCGTTTCTATCTCATATCCAGGTAGCCTTGAAGTTGGTGAACTCGAATCCGTTCATTTTATAGCCCAAAATCTTGGCAAAACCATCGCTCTGCGGCTTGCAGAAGACGGGTTTGATGTTGCAGTGAACGATTTGCCAGGCAATGCCGATGCTCTGAACGGAGTGGTCGCAGAGATCAAGGCGAAGGGGCGGTCGAGCTCAGCGCATCTTGCGGACGTAACGAATGAGGACCAGGTCAAGGCAATGGTCACCGAAGTTGCGCAAGTTTATGGTGGACTTAGTGTGGTATGTTCGCCGCTGGGTGGATCTTCAGTATACAATATTCAAATATTGAACTCGCTCCGCTTTAGATGGTCGCGAATGCTGGTGTCGCAAAGTATAATATGATCGTGGATAGTCGGTGTTCCATTTACCGTCCCTTGGGTAAAGTTCATCTTTGAAACAGCGTCCGCCAGCGAATGGGACAAAATCATGACGGTCAACTGTCGCGGAACTTTTCTGTGCTACAAACACGCTGCGGTCCAGATGGTCGAGCAAGGACAAGGAGGAAGGATTATCGGCGCTGCCTCTATGGTGGCCAAACGAGGTCCGGTATCTCACTTTTACATTATTTTGGTATCTAACAGCACCTGTAGGCGCTGCTGGCCTCAGTGCTTACTCGGCCTCGAAATATGCCATTCGTGGGTTAACGCAGGCTGCAGGTACAGCATGTCTCTGACGTTCTCTGACGTTCTGCTAACCATAGATTATCAGCTCTGGAGTACGGACAGCATGGTATCACGGTCAATGCCTATGCACCTGGCCCGCTCGAATCAGAAATGTGTAGGCGTTCTAGCAAAAACAAACCAACACATGCTAATGACTTGTACAGGGAATAACATTGACGCCGATAATGCTAGTCTGACTGGTGCAGATCCTGGGACTTTGACTTCACGCGTCGCTCACCTGTTCACTTATTGACAATGAATTCATCCTAATGACTTTCCACAGGTGAAGGCCACTACCGTTCTGGGAAGATTAGGGTAACTGGTTTGCTAGTTTCTAATATTGATTCTAAAGCGCCTTTGTACCAGAACCTTCGCTGATATCGCTTCACTTGTGTCTTTCATTGCATCCAGGGAGTCGTCGTTCATTACTGGTGCGGATAATTGGAGTATTTTGTTATTGTTGATCTGAGCTGATTTCACTCGTATCATAACAATCAGGTCAAACTGTGAGTTTCGTGGCTCGATACATGCGATTCTCTTTCTAACGTCTAGTTTGTAGCTCAATGTGAATGGTGGCATCGTTTTTGACTGAATGAGGACATGTGTTCAGAATGGATTAAGCCAATGCTATCTTGTCTATGAGTTTGTGATGATCTCTCGCGTTATCTCGCAGTTGACATGATAAATCGTTTGCAACGGTCAAATATTAAGAGTGGCTATTCTATGCAGAACTGATAATTACAACGGTAAGTGAACACAAATACATCTAGTCCGAAGAGAATTTGTTATCCCGCTTTCTAGGTATCACTTTCGGGAATTCGGTCCTCGGTGGGTGATCTCCGCATTTCCTCCTTCAAGGTCGAACCTGCGTTCCCGTCGGCATGTGCTTCCTCTTCCTCCTTCATTCCTTCCATATTTCGATCGCTTGGGCGCTCATGCACCGTTACACCCTCTGGCATACCGCTCATCTTCCGTTTCGCTTTCTTCTGACGCGGTAGTGGCTCGGGCTGTGTAGGCATCAGGAATGACACGCTTCCGGAGGATGATGTTCTCTGAGGCAGCTCTGGGCGAGAGTTCGATGAAGTACCATCTCTGGCTCTTCGAGTCAGCGAAAATGCCATTTGTGATCTAGGATGGATGGACTCACTGTGTCGACATAACAATTACAGGGGAGTGGATGGGTATATGGCTTTGGGGGTGGGTATAACTGAGCTGTGGGGGCGGTGTGTGGCCCGTCTGATATTTATATGTGCGAGTCCGAGGGACTCGGTGACAAGGCAGTGTTTCCTCTCTTGTCCGTGAACTCAGTTCGACTGTTGTGGCGTGCATCACGGGTTTTCCGTTGGTTCTGTCATCATCCGGGCGTGTGTTGCAGCAATGCCATCTCTCATCTCGTTTTACGATGCGCGCCGGGGATGTGACCAATGACGCTCGGAGCTAAAAGCTGGAACTGAGAGCTTGGGCGTCTGATCTTTGGCGTGTTTGTGGTTGTACATGTACAAGAAATTGAAGAACAGTAAGCAATGCAGCCCCGATATGCCCGAACCTTTTCGTTCACAATCCCAGAATTCTTAATTCAATATTTCATTTGCTCCTCCGTGCTCTCTTCCCCGATTCTTGGGAACTCTCCGGTGGGACAGACCTCCCCCGTTTCTGACCGATCAATGGCTTCAGGTTGTTCGACAAACTCAGCTTGAATGCTTCAATGCCTTCATCGACATCGAAACCTCCATCTGGCGACGAAAAGCATTCGACAGACTTTCCATTCGGCGCATGGACAGATATCGTTATGCCAGCGTCCTCGCTATCGGAAAGTTAGTGAGTATACTTACGCTCCGCCAATAGAACGACAGACGAAGACATAATGGCACCAACAGGCCCCCGGTCACTGACATATAGGTCTGTAACATTGAAAACCCGAATTTTGGCCTGATTTACTCTATTTTTCAGCACTGATGGCGCTCTGGCGGCTTCAAAAACCACGATTTCTTTCTGAAAATGCGCGCAAACGCTTAGTTTAGAGGAGCTGCATCGCCCTATCTAGTCAAAACCTCTGTCAGATGGCTGGTTCGCCAAATAGACCTCTCAAATTGGACGTTGTTTTACTCTATGGATGTTACAGACCTATATGTCAGTGACCGGGGGCCTGCACCAACGCTGTCGAACGATTGCCAAATTGGGGAATCGTTGAACGCGAGGTAAGTTCAACCGCGAGAGGTCACGAATGGTTCAACAGCTCTAGCTCGTATTTATACGGCAGGCGTCATTCTAGCAGATTCTAACCGCCCCTTGGCAACACACGCGGACTTGGCCGCGACTAACATCGGAAGTACACATATTCCTGTAGGCAGTGCTGCGGACGGCAGTGTGAAGAGTCAAATGACACGAGCGATACCCGTAATAACTCTTGGGATTCTTGGTGGAATCTGAATTGGAGATCTGTATAGAGCGTCAACAGTTTGCACCATAGTCACAACTTGGACTTGACTTGAACTGAGCACCCGAATTTTCTCACGGTTGAAAACATGCAAACTGGGACCCATAAAGCTTGCATTGGGCGAAATATAAAATCTGAAGAATACCGATATGTACACGGAAGGGAGCATTAAAAGCGAGAAAGAAAATATTCTGAACGTGCATTCGGCAACCGCGCGCAATTAAACGAGAGGACAAGCCTACCGAATGCCAGTGCAGGCGTACTGACCCTACAGCCCACAACAAGGGAGCACGAGGGTAGACACAATGTCGCGCCCGTCTATGGGAACGAAACACCCAGCCTGACCCCGCTGAGTGACCTCAAGCCCCCTGAAAACCGGGGTACCGAGTAGCAACCGAGGTACATGATTTTTGGCCAGTGGTGTATCCCACGATCATCAGCTTGAATTTAGGATCAACCAAGATAAAACACACCCAGCAAAAACATCAAGCTTGGTGAGTTTGTAGAGGATTGACGAGGTGTAAAGGACATCGGAGTTCGGACGCAGTTCCACTCTGGGCGACTCGGAGGTGGCTCCCAATTCATACTCTGCGCGGCAATTTCCGGACCAAGCACAGGTCTTAGAGTTCTCCTGTGCCTATTTTGAGGGATTTTCAAAGGAGCAACCGAGACTTTTGAATGAGAACAGACCGAAAAACCACAAGTCGACTTGAAAAGTGAAATCTGGAATCAATCGGTCGCGCCAAACTTTATCGGAAGCTTTGAGGATGTGCCAATCTATAGATTAAGAACGGCTTGAGCGAGATTCCTGGCCACTGAACTCTGGCTTTGTCGAGGAGATGGAATTCGGAGGAAGCACGTCGAAATCACCTGACCGTAAAATTTCGGCCCGGGCCGCCGACGGCGAACAACACCTTCGATGCACACTTCAACCACTTTCAAAAACTTCACTCGCAAGTTCGGCATGGCTCCCAGACCACTCACCTCTCGCCCTCTAGATCTAGTCTACTTTGGCTTCTTTGTGGTGCGCCTGTCTCCCATATCCAGTCTACCAAAGCTTGAATAAAAATTTTGAAACAGTCGCACATTTTCGCGTCCTTATGCATCGATTTCCAGGCCCTCTATCCTCCCGCCCTCGTTCCTTCCTTTCTGCGAGACTTTGCCAATTGGTACCTGCAAATGTCCAATGACCCCTTCTTGAACGTCATGTTTGGCCGGGACAACGATCCTCTCATCTGGTTCAAGAGCTTCCTCTTTCTTGAAGTGTATGTGCGTCGATCGCTGTCGCGTCGGAAACCTCACAACAGCCTACCAGGTTCTTCCAGTTCCCCACATTCTTCATTGCTGCTCGTGGACTCTTGAATGGTTCGCTGTGCTCTTCACCCTCTCCGTCAAGTTGTAATCTCGTTTTCCAGATTCCAAAAAAAATTACGTTCTTATGCTGGTGTACGGCGCGTCTACAACAACAACGGTCTGGCCATGCCTTTGGACTCTTCTCGCAATTCCCGGACCCTCACCGGCCGCTCTTGCAAGCGGAATAGCTACACTGACATTTGAACAGCGCGCCATGTTACTCTCTAGTTACGTGCCGTTTTGCCTTCTGCCACTGCTCATGACTGTGGATATGGCCCTGCGCCTCCATAGCATCGTCGGCAAGGCACTTGCAGCTAGCAATGCCGACAAAACAAAATAGACAGCGCCTCGAATACCTAAAAGAAAACATTTAGATCTAATACTGATGTTGCTGCGAGTACATATCGGCTGTATGATACAAGCAAAGGACTTTACAATCTGATCGGTGGAGGTAATATGGGCACTGAGTTGAACTGCATTATGGTTGTTGAGGTAAAGAGACCGAAGGACGGTATGTGATTTATTCCCGGATCCTGGCAGCTCGAGATATTACCTTCATGCTGAAAACGACGCAAAATAGCCCGTGAGACTGCGGACATCCTCCAACGAAACCACCATCCCAACATAACCATCCGGCCGTACGCAAACAACCGCCCCAGCATTGGGATCAATACCATACTCTGCATACGCGTCTCCAATCGGAATTCCCCTCACATCTTCCTCGTCCGAAAGCACCCTACAAAAACAGCATCACAATCAGAAACAAGTCAACGCAAGCCAAGCAGTTGGAATCACTTAGACCAATGCGGCCTGAACACCGACGGCAGATTCATGAAACAGAAGTCCCTCGGCGTCGACGCCGCCGACAAAACGGAAATGACCTCCACCTTCCCCTCCACCTTATGAATAACTCCCCCCACACGCGCCGCAAGGACCTCAAGTGCCGCCGGCCTCATCACCATATCGCCCATAAACACAAACAGCTTGAACATCGTGTTCGAAGGGAGCAGATCATGCAAATCCACCACCCTCCCATCCGCGACCCTCACAAGCCTCTGCGGCGGCATCCGCTGCCCAACAACCACATTCCTCGCGGCACACTCCTTCTGCTGAGGCGGATACCTGACAATCTCGGACTCCTGATACCGAATTCCGATCCCGCTCGTGAAGCCGCCGAACGTCTGGAACGCCTTGAGGAATTCCTCGTGCGAGACACCGTCTTGGTAGAGCTCTGTGCGGGGTTTGCCGGAGAACAGCCCGGAGAATTTGACGTCAAAGTTGATGAGATCTTGTGCGTATTTGCGGCGCTCGAATTCGTACTGTGCTATGGATGAGGGACGCCGTGTGAGGAGATAGAAGATCTCGTACCGTTTTGAGAAGCGAGAGGCCGGCCCAGCCGCGTAGGACGTACACCAGTTTCCAGGCTGTCCCATGGCAAATCAGTTGGGGAGATAGAGAGCCAGCATACTCACCAAGATTGTGAGAATCATTCATACTGGCGTTCATCCCTTGGCCTACCAAAATTGTCAACATCTACAAGCATTGTTCACCAATAACGCCCGACCTGCTTTTGGGGAATGCGTATGTACCCCATCGCCAGCTATAAAAACGCGCTCGTCTACAGAAAATCGCGAAGCCACACGTTGACCAACTGAAGTTCATGTCGCATGTCAGACTTGCTCTTTCTTTTTTTGAGGGCGAAATACAGATCCAAACTCACTGATATAAACCGTCCACCAATCAAACTCCTTCGGAGGCTTGAAAACAAACGGACGCAGGGACTTGCTCGCGTGCTATCCAATCCGCCAACCAAAAAACATATCATCAGCACAACACATTCCACGAATGGAATGAAACGGAAGCTCCAAACCTCTAACAATTGATACGGCCCCAACCTTTTCTTATCAATCCGCCCACTAACAGCATCCACGGCGTCCTTCCCTTCGAGCTGGATGTACAACCGGACCTTGTCGCCCTCCCTCGGGATGATCATGCAGGACCCGTTCTCGGAATGTATGGCGGTTTTGTGCCGAATGTCGGGGAAGTCGGTTTGTGGGACCATGTCGACTGGCAAAAGAAGCGATTTCAGCCGCGATATTCTAGATTGAAGGCGGATTTGGTTGGAATGAGGAGACGAAAACGAACCTACGCCCCAGACATAATCCGTTTGTGAGCCTTCCATGGGGATATCGAATCGTTTTCGGACCCAAGAATGCGCGCCTGTTATCATAGTCAAAGTTACTTACTCTGGACCTGATCAAAGTGACTCAAATGCCCACCGTCCGTCCCAACAACAAACTTCGCCCTAACAATCTCCGTAGTCGGCCCATCCTCAAGCGGTTCCAGATGCTTCAACACAACCTATACACTCACTCACTCGTCAGTCACTCAATCGACATTCAATTCCACGTATCATCACTTCTGCCTGTTATTGTTTTTTTCGACAAACCACTCACCCTGATAGCATACGCCTCCGGATCCGCCATCTTAGCAGGATCCGTATCCAGATCCAACTGCGTCGGCGCCATAGGCCGAGACACCTCCACCCCCATCTCACGCATGGAGTCCAAGAAGATGGCTTCGATGGCGCCTTGGTGGAGAGTCACCTGTTGGTTCATTCGTCAGCATTCAGCATTCAGCATTCAGTATGAATAATGATTGTACGAAATCGCGGCGATATGCTCACCTCGAAAGGATAGCGCGCGGTGGGCGCCGTGACGTCCGGGACGCGGTCTGTCAACTACGACGGCGACGAGTTAGTTACTTAGTTGGATGGAGGGATACAGTATATAACTTGCAGAGAGACGCTCGTTGAACGTACTTACCTCGATACCATTCACGCCGGGGTTGTAGAACGCCTTGGAAAGATATTCTAGTCAGACGGCAGGTGATCTGCAAGAACACTTGAAAAAGCTATTTACCGCAACATGCATCTGATTGCCTTCCCGCAAAAGGCGGTCTGCCAGACCATAGCTCTGATTGGGTTACCGTACACGATTAGCATAACTAGCACCCCAAAGCACACCGATGTGAGCTTGATTTGGTATTACCCACCTGAAAGACTTCGATCGTACGCGGCTAATGATCATTAGCTGTTCGTCAATCTCGGCGCGGTTGCATTATCACGACAACGAAGACACTGACCTGTATGCCGTCGGCCTGGCCCGCTGCGACTTTATTTGGTCTAATGACATAGAGAAGATTCACCCATTCATTGATTTATTCAATCGAAGACTGCAGACTGACCTCTTATCAATAATCCGTACATTCACCCCCGCTTTCGCCAGCGCGTTCGCGCACATCAGACCTGATAACGAAAACACAAAGCATCAGCCCCTATTCTGCATCTGAACACTAGCATACCTGCTGGTCCAGCGCCTATGACCAACACATCCACCTCAGTTTCGCGTACCAGGCTAGTCGGCATCGTCAGTGCAGAAGAAACAGAAGCAAGAACGGGGATTTTCTCCGTGTTCTCGGGCAGGACGACTGCATCGTACTTATACTAGCGCGTACTGTGGGTGCGTGTGTGCGCGGCATTTCCAAATGAGGAAGGTTGGTGGGCTCACGGGACGCCCCAGCTCTGCTGAGAAAGAAGAGGGAAGAAATGAAGACGCGTTACGCGTTATGACGACGCGCGAGTGATTCGGATACAGATTTGATTGCATTGGGTTTCATCATACAGGGTAATCTACTTGGTGGTAAAGTAATCAGTCGTGACGGAAGGGTAGGGATGGGGGTTACGCGCGAGCACTGGGAGGGGGAGAGCAGTATTCATACAAAGAAGAAGAGAACGAGCTGAGAACAGTGTGAGTCGATAAAGACGCGGAAAGGAGGAAGTATTATACTCACCAACGGCAGCAAAAGAATTCCAAAGTTTCAAAGCAACGACAAAACCATAGTTTCAAACTTGATCGTGGAACACAGACATGGAGTACGATATTTCCTTTTGACCGGGCGCAGAAGTGAGGATGTCATGAATCTGAAATTTTGTTTGACGATTTCTTGCGATGAAAAAGGTGAAAGAGGAAGTACCTCGAGGGGCGGATTGAGACCCATTTTCGCTGCTCGTTCCCAGCGCTGGAGGCGTGTCACCCCGACGCAGGGTCCATATTCGTAAGACCTGAATGGCGATAAATTAGGCAAAGAAACGGGTCAAGACAAAAGAGACAGACAGGTCAAACAAACGAAGCGCATTGTGGAACTTGTCCTGATTTTCGCCATGAACTGCAACATGGTTGAATACTCTGGCAGGCACAGCGGGCAAAGAGAGACTTACTTGGTTTGACGACCTTTCCTCGTTTAGAATCGGCATCGGAAAACAGATTCGACCACCGGTTGTCCTTCTGATTCAGCTGGTCGAGAGGCGCGCGAGCAGGGACCTCCGCTCGAGGACGAACAGCTTTGATGAGCGTAGTTTTCGATTCCACTGTCCCAGGCTTTTTCTCTGGAGGCTCCTCGCGGTCGGAGTCAACAAACTCAATCTCGTCCTCGTCGTCGGACGAGAGCTCAACATCGTCCACCACGATTTCATCGCGGTCTACGTCGATTGTGCGACGCGAAATGGAAGGACCGCGTTGAGGGACTTTCTGAGTGCCGGACGCAGTGCGTTTGGAGGCGGAGAAAGAGAGAGTCGACTGCTTGAGCGAAGCATTGTTCTTTGGTGTTTTGGGCATGATTGAAGCAATTTGAAGGTGAACGGATAAAAAGGAGTAATGAGGTTTAAGGTAAAGAGGAATGGCAGATGCCGAGACCTTTTCGTTCCTCGGCCGGCCGGCGGCTGCTAATAAGGCCGCCGCGAATAAGCTTGCTCTTCACCTCCACTCTCGTCGTCGCGCACAACAAGACTTAGCTCGTCTTCGCCATGGGCGTCACCAAGCCCTTTCCTGCGAGCGTCCCGCTCTCTAGTCGAGCTTATATCGACAGAATGGATGCCGGCCTCACCTCCGTAGCAGGTACGTATTGCTCATTCCAATCCGTGTCATTCCCGCTATTCTTAACGATATCCAGGCGCCCAGGAAATAATCTCTATGATCTCGTCGCGCCGAATAGTAACGAAGCTCATCCTGGGTCATAACGAGCTATCCGACAACGGCTGCATCGTCTTGTTCAAGTTTCTTGGTTCTGCCATTGGCCGCAAGTATCAAATAACAGAAATCAGTTTGAACTCCAATTCCATTGGGAACCGAGGTCTCTTGGCGATATCAGACTACTTACAGGGAAACACCGTATTGAAGGAACTCTTCTTGCAAGATGTAAGTTGTTGTGCTACCGTTCGTATTCCTACATTCTCTTTACTTATTTCGCTCCACAGAACAATTTCAGCGAAGACCCAGAAGTCTTCATCACATTCATCCGTGCCCTTAACGCGTCCCACCTGGAAGTCCTCTCTCTCACCACCAACCGAAATCTCTCCGACCCCTTCGCGGAGACATTCCTTCCCATACTCGAAACCCCACACCTCCGCGAACTCCACCTCTCAGCGATAGGACTGACACCCCAATCTGGCTCCCCCCTCGTCGCGTACATATCCTCCCCCCGCTGCCGCCTGCAGACGCTCAAATGCAACGGCAACTCTCTTGGCTTCCGCGCCGTCAAATCCATCATCCGCGCCATCGAGCGACACAACTTCTCGCTGCTGACGGTGGAATTACACGCCAACCATCTAGTCGGGCCCGTGAGCAGCGATAATACCTCGGAGGAAGACGGAGATGAGGAGACGGGTGGGCCAGCGAGCCCGGACGCGTGGAAGGCCAGCGAGACACAGATCAGACGCGTCTTATTCCGGAATTCTCATCTCAAGCGCGAGACGGAGAAGGAGGCCATCCGGTTATTCCGATACGCTCGTCCCCTCCTTCTCTGCAGCTCCAAACACGCAAACGCGCCCGCCCCCAGTACGAGCACTCGATGCACCGATTGTTCTTGCTCCGAAATACCCTCACCCAATGCCCCAGAACCCGAGCCCGACACCCCCGCATCTAATCGTCCACCCGTAGAAGGCATCTTCCCCTTCCACGCCCTCCCCACCGAGCTCCAACTCTACACCCTCTCCTTCCTCGCCCCATCCCTCTCCCCCGCCCAACGCAGCCGAATATACAACTTCGCCTCCTCACCCTCCACACTCCCGCGTCTCGGCCTCTGTCTCCCCTCCTTCTCCAGTAACTCCCGCAACACCTGCGTCCTCGACCCCGCAAGCATGCCGTTTGGTCTTAATGCTAATACGATGTCCCCCGGCGGTGGATGTGCCGGCGGGAAATGCGCGGGTTCGAAGAATAGCGTTTTGTGTCATAAGGAGAAGCAGCGGGGGGAGTGGTTGGCCGTTGTGGGGTGTTCGGCGTATGATCCGTATAGAGAGGGCGAAGGTGAAGGGGTGGGGGAGGCTGGAATACTCCCTGAAACGGGCGGTGCGGTCTAGAGTCACCATTAATCAGGATAATTATGTTTTTGTATGCATGTCGGTGTATAGTAGTGTACTTGAATGTATTAAAGCCGGATGGACATCGTAACTTCCCAACCACCCTAGGGCGTTGAGCAGAGTCTCGATCTGCCCTACCTTTCCGTTCCCCTCAACACCATTGAGTTATTCATTCGCCATAATCGAGTTCGATCAATGTATAATATAGAGGTATCGATAGCGGTGTATATAGGCAAGGTCCATGCTGTCTGTAGGTATGTCCAACTACTTACAACCAATCATCCATCCACACAAAATCCAAGAAACATACCTAGAGCAACGCGAAAGCAGCAGCTACAAGACCAAGCACTGTGCCCGAAGCCCAAACAACAGTCCTCGACGCGCCGCTGCTGCCCGACGGTGCAGGAGCCGAGCCCGAGGGTGATCCAGTAGCGGGAGAACCGCCACCGCTAGCACCACCAGCAGTCTTGGACGCACCAGCGCTGCCGGAAGATCCGCCGCTGGGGGAGTTGCCGTTGTTAGCGCCACCAGGGTTGGAACCGGTGACGGAGTTCAATGCGGCGATGGGGGCCCACTTGGCGTTTGAGTTCGCGGTTTTGTCGGAAGCACTGTAGGGGAGGAATGTAAGGGCTCCGTTCGAGGCGAGTTGGACGAGCGAGGTCGTGGAACCGAAGTAGGATGCGCCGGCATCGACGGTCGAGGGTCCAGCGACAGTTTGCGTCGTGTTGGTCTGCGGCTGATGTGAGCGAGAAAGTAATGGGTAGAAGAATCAAGAGATGGCACCTCAACGTTGACAATGTAAGTGTGCGAGCCATCATCAGGGATGAAGGCGATCTGTTGCTGGACCTAGAAAATTCTTGTGATATATTTCCACCAGAGGGGCTAAATAAACTTACGCCGGAGTCGAGGAAGAAAGAGGTGGCTTTACCGGGGCTGTCCGGGAAGTCGGAAGCGAAGTCCTGAGCACCCGCCTGCCAGAATGCGACTACAAGGAATGGCAGTGGTGAGCAGGTGTAGCTCATGAAGGGAGGATGGTGTCGACGAGGAAGGAAGGCTGCCAAGACTTACAATGAATTACGAAGATGGGGGCATTGCCTGGTTTGACACCGGGAACGCCAAAGAAGAAGATGTGGTTTTGCGCAATGCCCATGACGGGGTCGTAGTTGTCGGTGTTGATTTCGGCTTTGCCGCCATCCACCCATGAAACGGCCCCGGACTGGGCAGCAGCAAGCTCTTTCATGTCGAGAGACCACAGTTCGCCTTTCGAGAGGGCATCTACATCGACGACGAATGAGCAACCCTGTGACTATTTGGAGTGGGAAATGGTATGAAAGCAAAATTATCCACCGCAGTCAGCAGGTGGAAAATTCATGGCGGGTGGGATGGGCGATGCCAAGCTCCCCCTCCAGACGTTTACACTTGGCAAAGCCAGAGGTCGTACTCTTCACACAAAACATGATTCCACTCACAAAAGACATTGGTATCGTGATCGAGGATGGCCTCGAATGATGTTGGGTCGAAGCCGCCGGTGGTGACTGACTGAGTGGACCAGCTTTTCTGCCCTGCGTTGTAGATGTAGATGTCACCGGCTTTGGACGAGTCTGCGCCGAGAACGTAAACGGCGTTGAAGAACTGAGACAGGTAGCATTTGGTGTTTTTGCCGTCAAATGGTCTTTGCAAAAGGGCAAGCAAACTTGAATACTAGCTTGAGGAAAGGGTGACGGATGGGCTTACGGTCTCCCTGAGGCAGTTATATCGGTGGGTTTGCCTGGTAGGGACTATGTGAGACGAAGGGAGACCTCGATTGCCCGTGGAGCCATACCTGAGGCCCATTGGTCGGAGCCGCCAGCGTTATAATCCTTGCCATTGAAGCCAAAGGCTAAGAGATTCCAGTTGGCGTCGAAGGCGATACATGAGCTGCTAGCAAGAGCGGTAGGTGCGGTGAATAGAGCTAAAAGAGTGACGAGGAAGAGGCTAGGCATGTTGGGCACCGTAAAACGGAGGGTGTGGTGGGAGAGAAGAATGGGTCTGCTAAATTTGGCGGCACAGCTCTGATTGGCGCGATCACGTTGCGACCAGCGGTCTCATCACCCCGCCGAAACCGGCCGACTCACCCGCGAAATACCGCGCTTGGACATCGCCAAGGTCGCCGTTCACCTCCTTGACCTTCTCTTCAGTGTTTACAAGCTATCTACTGCTCCAAATCCAGTTGAGCCAGAAGATTTGGTGCAAGGTTGTGGAGACATAAAGCTGCAGGCGGAACAGTACAGAACAGTACAGTACCAAGTCCACAAAGAGTCAAGCTTAGGCTTGAAGCTAATCAAGCACGTACCAACGACGGACCTGCATGAAAAGTTCAGAATCATCCAAGATCTCGCGTGGGTTGCGCGAGAGTCGATGGAACTGACGGTCTTTGGGCCCTTCCCTCGCATTGACCCATGAAGCTCCCCATGCGAACCTTCCACTGGCATCTTGCCTGCAAAACAAATCATGTCCGCCTCTAGGCCTTCGACGTGCTCTAGCAAAGCCACCAGTCGACAAACTGTCTGGTAGACGTTTAATTCTCGTCTGAGTAGATTCTCTTTTGCTTTGAGATCTCCCAACTTCGAGTTATTTAATATGTCTCCGTTGCAAGGCAGTCACAGCTAGCCCGCAACGCAAAAGCTGACGACCAAACTCGATTCACAACATCCCGAGTTCAATGTATGACTGAATTTTATGTCATTTTAGTTACACACCCAAACTACCTGCCTTCCACAGACGTATGTAATTCCTCGTCAAGTTATCTCGCGCTAGCGAAGCCACCGGTCGACAAACTCTCTGGGAGCGCACCCAAACAGTCGTTCGCCTCTGTCTTGTCCGACGTCAAAGTGATGGTAACATTTCCGCCGAGCCTGAACACATCGAAGAAATCAAAGTGGCACCGCGACGCCGTGGGGACACCGTTAACAGTCACATTCGCGACGTATGCTTTGGTGCCAGCAGGGATGACTTTCTGGACGGACTTTCCATCGAAACCGACGGTGGTGACGGTCGTTGAAGTGCCGAGGTAGGAATTGTGAATGGTGTACTTGGGTGTGAAGGGGGAGAGGACGAGGTATTGCGTCGTTGAAGGGACTATACAAGATGTCAGTGGATGGAGATGGAAAAGAGAGGAAAGAAGCGAACCAGGATAGAGACCCAAAAGATGGAAAGAGAGAAGAGACGCCATGGCAGCTTGATCGTCATTTCCTGGTAGTCCAGCGGCAGCTGCGGGGAATCAGAGGACTGACCGTGAACACAAATGACTACTCACTTATGTCGAAGTTCTCGAAAACGACACGGCGAACGCGGTCCACACTCTGGGCAGGACGATTGGCGTAGTGGTAACCGACCGGGGTCTAGCGATGCAATTAGACCACAATGAACAAACGCGGTTTGGACAAGACGCTAACTTGGAAAGAAGGCTCGTTCCCAGCTTGGTAGAAGCCAGCAGAGAAGAAGTGGTCAAGACGTTTGATGAACGTGTCCTGTGTGCAGTGAAGAGTCAGGGTGAGCTTGCGGCTAGCAGGATATCACTTGCATTCCCTCCCATGAGTTCAATGAGGTGAGCCGTGTCGTGGGGAGCGAACCTATCAATTACAGTTGAATCAGCATAACATTCCGAAATGCAGAAACGGCGTACCAGCTGTATTCCCAAGACGATGATTCGTAGAACTGAAATAAATGGTTGAGTAGTGTCTCAGGACTAGCAGACCATTATCTCCTTACTCCGTTGGTGTTGTCGCCCTGCAGCGAACATTCAGTGGTTTTTGTATCGACAGGCGAGCAATGCTTGGGGTCGGTGAAGTTGAATTTGCCGTTTGAATATCGCTTCTGAGAAAAGCCTGCACGCTCAGGTTAGGAGGCAGAAATGACAGCAATGGTCTACTCGTACCGTGGAAGTCATCGGAGACAACACTTGGATCCCTGTCGGAGTATTAAACCTCAATACACAGGCGGAGCTCATAGAATTACCAAACATTGCGATAGTTCTGTGATAATCAATGAGGTGAGAAAATGAGGCCACAAGTCGCGGCGTACCAAGGAACGGTTGGTGAAGAGCTCAACATCATCGGTCTTACCCAGTAGCTGCGCAATCTGGCGAATGGCAAAGTCTTCGAAAGCGTACTACGGCAGAAATGAGGGGACGAGGCACGACATTAGACCCAATACACGCACCTCGAGAGTCCGGCTTCCTTCACGAGTTTGTCTCCCAGTGCTCGACACATCCAAAACGGCGAAGGGCACATAACCAAATTGACTAGAACCAAGATGAATCAATCTCGGTCGAGGAAATAAATTTGCGAGCCTACTTGTAAACATTCGACTGCCGACCCTGGATATTCCACTCCGGGGGATTGACTTCGGCATCCGTCCAGGCAGCGGAGTAGAGCTCTTGAAGATCAATCCCCAAAGCCGCAGCTTCGTTGTGATAGTGAGTTGCAAAGTGACCAACAATAACGTCAGCACTGGATCCTCCTTGTGTCCAACCGGGCAGATTGTTGGCACGGCACTCAGGCATCCAACCGTTCTTGCGCCAGCCATCAATATAGCTGTCGACAATCTGAGCGAATTCGACCGGCGAATGTAAGGACATGAGAGGATAGAATGTGCGGAACTGTGATCAAGCATTGTCAGCGAAACTGGCCGGCAGAGAAAGAGATGACGCACAGTATCCCAGCTGCAGTACAAGGAATCGAAATAGAAGGAAGAAGTGTCTGCAAACAGTCCTTGCGTTTCACCTGTGGCATTATTCTGCAGGAACAATTAGTTAATATCACAACCGGGATCAACAGTGGCGAGCGAACCGGAGTGAGGGCGGCGCGATAGAGCGAGCTGTACAACATCTCCGTCACATTCTCCGGGGTGTTGGGAACATCGATCTCAATCTTCGAAAGTTTCTCATTCCAAAGCGCTTTCGCCGCCTCGTGAATATCCTCAAACGATGAACTGCCCACTTCAGACTCGGCATTCGCACAGGCCTGATCGGTGGATACGAAAGAAACGCCGACACGAAGGTTCACCTGCGCCGGAGTATTGTCGAACGAAAATAGTGCGCCACTTTGATACACTCCTCCGATGAGGTTGAGAGTCAGATTCAAATGCGTTTGGCCGAGACCCTTGGCATCGAGTCCAAAGCTACAAATTTCAGTAAGGCGAAAGGCTGACGAACAACGCGAACGCACTTGTCGGCAGTCCAAACGCCATACTCGCTCAGCTTTTGTTTCCCGCCATCAAGCAAATCGTAGCAGGCAAATGCTTGGTAGCTGAATCTCCCAGGCCCAAAGCTGTTCGGCGTCGATTAGATGGCTGCCCTTCGGTCATGGAACTGGAACGGGAACGGGAACGGACCTGGAGCCCCATCTTCCTCCGATGGTGATCCGCCCTTTTTCGGCGTCAATGTCCATCGAACCCCCAGCAAAGGAATTTGGAAGGTCATTCGCTAGATCGAGGACGAAATATGGCTTGGAGCCCTGGGGGAATGTGAAGCGCTCTAAACCGGCACGTCGTGTGGCTGTAGCCTCCATTTTAATGTTGTTGTTCAATGTCTGAGCGAAGTATCCCGGGGAGGCAACTGTATGGAGGGGATGAAATCAGCTAATGAGGCGGATTTTAACAGACATACGGTCAGTGTTAAGCTTGCGAAGCCGTTGACGCCTTGCGAGGCTGGTGGTGCAGGTATCGAATCCATTGGGGCATAGCAAGGGCATGATCTCGAAGTTTCCGTAGGTACCGAGGGAGGATCCGGTCCCGCTGTCGTGCAAGGGACTCAGACCGCGGATGAATTGGGTGGGGTCGGTGACATATCCTGCAGGCGCGTAGCCCGTAAGGTCGGTCGAGAATTTGACCTGGGAAGGCGTTGGGAGAAGGCAATTCGTGGATCGCAGAAACGTACCATGCCAAATGGAATGGAGGCCCCAGGACTGTAAATGGCCTACTTAGATATCTTCTTGACTTGAAAGTTTGACATGCATACCAGACATCGCCAAAGTTGTCTGAACACAGAGAAGTCAGTCAGAATGTCTAAACGATGAAATTTGTGCGTACCAGTTCCGATGAAGGGGCTATTCGAAGGGTTAACGGTGCTCTTCACATGGGTGATAATACTCACTTAACAAACGCGGTATAGTCCAGGGTTGTCGCGTTGGCGGCATTCTTGATCGCAGCACTGATGTCTGCCTGCACAGACGGAGCGGGCTGAGCGCTCACAGAGAGCAGGAGTCCTGCTGCGGACAGGAGGAAAAGGTGGGCCATAGTGCGTCGGAGGCACTCCGTACTTTTACGCACCATTAAATACCAATCAGACACTGTGCTTCGCCGGTGAATTGGAAGCTATCGGAAGCATATGGCCGCACGCGGTTACGCAGAACGGACCAACGGTTTCGAGAGCGCGTCACCATAGATGAGGGGATCGCCGCGTCTCAGCGCGTCTTGTGATACCGCGTCCCATCTGCGAACATTGTTACACGCGTCGAAGAACACGATTTTTGATGTCGGCATGGGAAAGTGTCGTGCGCCTCGCAAGCTCTTTTCAATTATCGGTTCATCTCCAGGGATATATATTCAAAAGGGAGGGTCGCATCGTTTTCTGCGAGTCCTTCCGCCTTTCTGGAACATGATAACTCGAGCCGATTGGGGCGAAAGCGGCGATTGCGAGCACAGTCGGCGCACGAAACGTTGCGCAGGCTTCCAGGCAGGCTTCTAACGATACAGAGCCGACGACCAAAGGCAGTTCCGAGCTCCAAAAACCACCAAAGTCGGATTGATGCAGCGAACACATGGTCGGGAGAGACATGAGAGAAAGATGGAGGCAGAAGAATGACGATAAGCAGGGCTATCCGTCGGTCCCGATTTTGTCAACTTGGGAGGTTCGGTGGCTAGAAAAAGAACAGAAAGAGCTATTTGGAGGCGGGGTTCGAAGGTCATGGCGCTGATCAAAGTTTAGCCGCTGGGTTGCATCCTATTCTCATCCCACCACAATCGCACGTCCGTCACTTCACGGACGCCCGCCTCGTTCTGCCCCAACAGTGCTCCGATTGCCCGTGCCCTCCCCAAACCCTGCCCGAGAGAAGGTCAAGAGGTCAAAAATACTTGCTTGAACTCAACTCCTATCGCTTCCACCGCAAAAATAGCGAGACTGGCTTCTGAGGCGAACTATTGATAGCCAGAATCTTCCTGGCTGGTTGTGCGCTCTTGGTAGCGGAATACGAGGAATCCAGCAGCGTTGAACGAGATCCAAATCTCTCGAAAGTCGGAACTCGAAAAAATCCAAGTCAATGATCTTGGCATGGTGTTCATCTCTCTGCTTGCGATAACTGCGATCCTCGTGAAGGGCTTCTGAGCACTATTTCGGTGACACTGGCGGCCCCACCGCTAGCAGTGCCTCCGCTATAGCCCAAATTCGAAACAAACTTCTCAATATTCCGAAATGCGCGTCGTTCAACTTACACATCACAAGAGCGCGCTGGGTCGCCCCGCACTTCGTTTTCGGAGTCAAAGTCAACTTTGCAGAGGTATGGTGAATGTTACTTATCTCGAGCCGACTCGAGCGAATGGTTCAACTGTAAGTCGTGGCCTGATCCAAAACCCGGTGATTCGCGCCAGACGCACCTTATTTTTTTCAAAGAGCGAAATGCACGGCGCTGGGTTTTCTCAAATCGTTGGCTCGATTGACAAACCAATATTACTTAAACTCCTACAACCATATCACTTCCAATGTCCATCACACTTCACGTTCTCCTCCAAACGGCAACATTAATTCCTCTTGCGTCCCGCGAATCTAGTTGTGCCCATATCCAAAATCATACGCATCCCGGCCGCCTCCCTGCGCTCGCTGTCCTTGTCCTGCTCCCGTATACATCCCACCAACCCTCCGCGTCCCCGCCTGCGGCACCGCCCGCCGACCCAACGTAGCCTGCAACTGCTCCGGGCGAGCAGCCGCAGCCGAACGCCGACTCACCGTCGGCTGCCTCGCAACCCCCAACGGCGCCCTTGGCCTCGCCCTCGGCGTCTCATGCGACTGCGCATTCCCAGCCCACCCGTCCTCCGTATACAGAGCGCGATACATCTCATCCGGACTCACCGCACGAACGCGCGCTGCGCGTGCGGCGGCTTGCTGTCTAGTCGGCGAGGCAGGGTGTCTATAACCGCCAGTGGATCCCGAGCCGGAGCGCGTGCGGCCATGGCCGTGGGTGGCTTTGCGCTGGCCGTGTGTGGGCGGCCGGGCGGGGCTGCCTCGCGAGGGGCTGGAGGGCCCTGCTTCGAGGGCTTCGACCATGCTTCCCGTGGAGAAGACGTTGTACGGGTCAGGGTTTGTGTTTGGGTGTGGAGGAGGTCGGCGGCTGGGAGAGGCGTCGCCGAGTTGGGTGTCTGCCACCGGCTGCACGTTCGGGTGGTTGAAGTATTGAGGGACGTAGGTCGCCGTTCCGAGGCGGTTTCGGTGTTGGCCTTGGGTTGGGGTGTTCCAACCATCTTGAGAATAGTTTCTGCCAACGACTTGTGTGTGAGAACGGGCTGGGGGAAGACGGGATTGAGCAGGGCTGGAGGCTCACCCGTTGTGCGACGACATGTTGGTCTAGTGTAAGAAAGCTCAAGTTCGATGCCACCGGTGTTCTTTGGGCTAATGCGACTGAGTAGTTGCAATTGATTTCAAGGCCAAAACTGAGTGGCAGTTGTTGGAGAGATATCCGATTCGCCGCGTACACCAAATCGCTCTCGGCTTTTATATGTCGGCGCTTTGGATTGAGGATTGCCATTTGCGGAAAAACGAAACGGCCATTGTCCAAACACGTATACGTACATCTGGGTCAAAGCTCGGGCTATTTATAATTATTGGTTTGGAACCACTGCTCTTGTCTCTTCGTATAGATCGAATTTCGCGGAGCGTAACAAACTCGTGATACTTATATCTATAATCCGAAGTAGTTTGTTTCAGCTACCCCTAAAACTTCCATGCGATGTTGAGCTGTTGAATCTACAAAGCAATTTTTCTTTGGTTCAACTTCAACTTACAGCTAGAGCCTGAGGGTTGCTTCGACTGAAGAGGATCAGTAAAATTGGTCGATAAAAATATTGCAAGCACTACCCAGAAACATTTTTTCTCCTCCCCCCCTATACGCCCCAACCTCCCAAATTCAAAAACACGGCGGAACGACCTTTGCAGCTCAACATCATCAATTCCGGCGTTAAGAACCCAAATCCGGCCAATATTTGCTTACATCATCCTCCTCCTCCTTCTCTGTTTCCCACATCCATCTTCAGGCTGCAATGGTGCGTCCCGCTCCCTCTCCCTTCCACCAATCTCTGTCAACATGTAATATCCAACGCGAAGGCCTCCCTCCACTTCTGCTCCGAATGCAACAACCTCCTCTACCCCAAAGCCGACCAACAACGCCGCATCATGGTGTACGCCTGCCGCATCTGCACCTACGACGAGCTCGTCGAGAATAAGTGCGTGTATCGGAACGATTTGTTGACGGTCACGAAGTGCGCTTTCTTCCTTCCTGCCTTGTTTGTTTTCTTGTTTTTTTGATTTCTTGCTTTCTTGTTTTCTTGTTTGCTTCTTGCTTGTTTGCGATGTGGATTGGGGCTTGCGTCGGGTGGATGGATGGCTTGCTGACGGCCTTTGCGTATGTAGGGAGCAGGTCGGTGTGACGACTGACCTGGGATCGGATCCCACATTGGTGAGTCCTTTCCTTCCTTCATTCACCAATTCAATCCGAGACTCTCCCAACTAACACCGAATCTACCTTCAACTCAAGGCACACTCCAACATCCCATGTCCCCAGTGCGGACACGAGGAGTACGTTCCCCCATTCCCATCCATTCCTCCCCTCCCCTCCCCTTCCGCCTGAAATTACTAATTAATATTGATTTACGCATTGTAGTGCGGTGTTCTACCAAGACCAGTCAAAAAGGAAGGAGACGCGGATGATTCTGTTCTATGTCTGCGCCAAGTGCAACCATAGTTTTACGGATCCATCGTTACCTGCGGAGGGGACAAGGGGGGAGTTGGATATGGCTTCGTAGTGTTTGTGATTGTCTGTGGGTGCGTACATACCGCTTTTTTGACGAACGAGCATAATTTCTCCGACGACTTGCTAGACTTGCAAGACCTCTACATATGTACCCTTATGAACGATCGACGCTATGGATCGCCGACCGCCATGGAATTCGGAGTCAACAAAATCGGATTGTATCTAGACCTAGACCTAAATCTCGACCCGAGACAGCGCTTCGAGCGGGGGCAAAATATACAATTGGTGTATAGTGTATAAATACAGGCAATGCTGTAGTGGAGACGATTAGGACCGTTATGATAGAATAAATCCACTGGAAGCTAGAGAACCGCGTGAAGAGGGTCATGAAGCCTTTTGTTGTTGAGCGAGCATTCGTCTGGCAGCAGATTGTGAACTTGGTGGAACGAGGTCGAGAGAGAGAGAGAGAGGAAAAAACATACTGCCGTGCAGCCAATATCATCTGAGCCTTGCGCTCCTTTAGACTCGCCTCTCGTTTCTCCGCGCTGTCTTCCCATGGGGCCTTCCCGGTTGTCAAGTCTTCTGGACCCAGCGTACTTGGCTCGTCGGCAGCGACGCGGTCTTTGAGGTTGTATCGGTCTATGAGGGTTTGTTTCGGCGCTTTGACCGCGGTGGATGTGGCGCCGCCTCTTGCTTGGGCAGGTCGTGCGGCTTGCTCGGCGTTGGCGTCTCTGGGGTACAGCGTAAAGTAAGCAGGCGGTGGCTTCGAGGATGTCAGCCGATTCGTCGGAAGTAATCTGATACATATAGCCAACGCACCGACTCAAGGAAGCCGCGTTCCAGAATTTTGTTCGACGAAAGCTCGACGCTTCCCGTACGAAGCAGGTCGTAGCGGATGTTGTCACTGAGGATTTGAGTTTGAATTGAGTCGACGGAAAGCCGAGCCTGAGTTCACGCACGGAGGTATGTCAGGAAACATATTCGATATCGTGTCAATCTACGCACAGAGTCAAGTAGGAGTAGGCCATAGAAATGAGACAGACAATACCATGTCTTGCGTAACATTCTTCGGTCTGAAGCCGAGGGTATCTGCAGCGCTGCGCTGGGAGGGTGAGTCGCTACCTGTGATGAAGTTGTGTGAGATGGAGTGAGTGTGGGTTGGACGGTTGGGACGTCCTTGTGGTTATCCATCGAAAGATAAAGACGATGACTGCAAAGGCGACGACGACGTTGATCACTTCTCCCATCGTTGTAAGTAATAGAAGGACAAGGTTGGGACAAGGTGTAAGTTAGCGGTGGCGCAAACAAACACAAGCTATTGATTTCTACAGACGCCATGAAACTATAATCTCAGCTCTATGTGGATGTTCAAATATTCCCTTCTCCTCCTCAATCCATACTCTTCCTTCCCCTCGCTTCAAAATGGCCTCCGCATCCCGCACAAACTCTCTATAAAAATGGTTAAAGTGTGAAGTAACACCAAAATCAACTGAAGAGAACTGAAGACACTGACTGTTTCTGCTCGTCGCCGAGAACCGCCACGCGACTGCTACTAAGCCCCCGCTCGATCACCCCTGCTTGCGTGTTCGGGACGATATACGGGAGGACCGTTTCCTCCGGCGGTGTAAACGCCTGGGTATACGCCGGTGTTTTGTACAGCTGGCGCCACAGTCCAGAACGCGTATGCGGCGCGTCTCCTTCGTCGCGTTCGACGCGCATACGGAACTGTTCTAGCCAAGGGGCCTTGTCCCTGATGCGCTCTGAGCTTTCACGTATAAAATCGTTAAAATTGCCTGCTCACCTTCCCTCTTGTACCCAGACTATCGCAAGCACACCTCCGGGCTTCAATATCCTCGCAAATTCCGCCGCCGCAGATTCATGGTCCAAACACCAATGCAACGCCTAGCTGCTTGTCAGCAGCATGATTATGTCCCGCCCCTCGTGCCTATTATACACACCTGTGCAATCACAACAAGGTCCGCCAAACCGCTCTCAACACCCGTATCCGCAAACGTCCCCGCAGTCAGCACCACACGATCATCCGTCGTGTACTTTGCGAACGTCTCGCGCATCCCCTCGCTCGGATCGATCGCCCTGTAACTCTGGATATTATTCTTCCACTCTTCGTGAGCGAGCAAGGCGCGCGTAAACAGGCCTGTGCCGCAGCCAATTCTATTTCGCTCGCTCAGCCCAGCCAACAAATGCAGTTGACACAAGTTCGGGAGGCACGTACTCGACGATGTTGAGCGGATCCGACGACTTGACGGCTTTGCGGAGGTGCGATAGCACTTGCGGCTGGTATTCGCCCCGAGCTCTTCAAGTTCTCAGTATGGCATACTTCGATTCCAACAAGGCTGATAAAATTCTCCAGCTCACTTGTTATACAGCTCATTCGTCCCCTTCCCGAAACCGAGTTCCGCTGTTGGGTGCACGGCCGCCATGGTTTGATCTGCAACACAGAATTTCGTGGTCTAGGTCTTTAAGGTTGTAGCACTTCGTCCCACGTCCCGGGTCTGTACCGTTACGCGCCTGACCTATGACATACCCAAGCTATTTCAATGTCGATAATCTCATCTTATCTCTGGCCGACATCCGGCAAATTTCTATATTTGTCCCCGACTATCGACCAACCACTCTCAGCCTGCTCTGAGCTCTCATGGCCATGGAGGCCGAATTCACCAAGCCTCCTCTCGAGGTGTACAAACCACCGCTCGATGATAGCCTCTATACTGTGAGTTGGTTACACTACACTGATCCGCGTTCTAATGTTAGTCTTCCATTTTTGTTTCGAAGATGGACGACGAGGACCTCGACTTCATCAAAGCGCAAAGCGGTATCACGGATCCAGAGACGCTGAAGAAACATATAATGGCCGTGCAGAGTAAAGCATATGACGTGAGGCCCCATCCACAAAGGAATTAAAGCGTTTCTCGAATAAAATTCACCGGTTATTCTATTAGCTCTACGGCCATATGTGCATTCGACGATTCTCGTTTACAAGGTATGCATCCACGTCTCCCCGACAAACAGCTTTGTTTGTTTTCGGTATTCAGCTCCGTCTAGGCCCAAGATTTCGACGTTCCCTATGTATGAACATGTCCTTGATCTGGGGAGGAAAGGCGGATTAATTCTCGATCTTGGGTGTTGCTGTACGTCCGTCCTATTTAATTACTCTCATCCAATCCATTCAATCCTCGTGAACCAATCAACCAACTTTGAATTTGCTTTGAACTCTAGTCGGAACTGACATCAGAAAGTGCGCCAGCGATGGAGTGCCTGTGCAGAATTTGATAGCAAGCGATCTCCGTCCAGGTATTCAGTTAGACCAATATCCCCATGTTGTTCCTCATTCCTACTACTCCCAGTATTTTGGGATCTCGGCCATGAACTCTTCAATACCACCCCCGAAACCTTCCCCGTTATCTTCCTCGCAGGCGACGCCCTCGACCCCAATTTCCTCCAACCCTCCGCCCCGCTCTCATTCTCCTCACTTCCCCCCTCCCCGCCTCCACAACTCTCCTCCTCCCTAACGTCCCTCACCCCCCTCGTCGGCCACATCTCCGCAATCCACATCTCCTCCCTCTTCCACCTCTTCTTCGAACCCCAACAGCTCCAACTCGCGCGCGCCCTCGCCGGCCTTCTCTCCCCCGCCCCGGGGTCCGTCATCCTCGGCGCGCACGGCGGGAAAATCACCAAGGGGTTCAACGAGAAGGGGTATTGCAGCGGCGGCCATCATATGTTCTGTCATTCGCCTGAGTCGTGGCGGGAGATGTGGGAGGGGATCTTTGCGCCTGGGACGATTGAGGTGAGGGCTGAGTTGAAGAGGAGAAGGGATGGGGCGCAGGTGGGGGAGACTGGGAGCTTGGTTTGGTCTGTTATGAGGCTTCGATTCACCAAGTAGAATTTAGTAAATGATTTGTTCTTCTGCTTACCTTTCAAAGAGCAATTAAGAGTGATTTATGAGAGCACAAATAACGATTCATTCCAGATATTACGAGAACAAACCGAGGATCCTCGCCTTCGCACTTGCCCCTTCCAGCGGCAGTGACTGGACATTTCTCCCCGCTCTCCAACCCTCCACGAGACTCTTCGCCTCCACCGCAGCGATACCAGAATTCCCCGTCCCCACCGTAATGTGCAGCCTCTTTCTCAGCTCCTCGGGCATCTTCGAGACAAACTCCGCCCCCGCCTGCTGGTTGTCACCCTCACCTTCCTGCTCCTTATCCAACTTGACATCCTCCACCGTCACCGCCATCACCCTGCTATTCCACACAACATGCCCCAATGTACATTCAAACACCGCGGCGCTCTTCGCATCGCCGCGCGCATCGAGCGTCATACACCTGTCCCACAGATCCTGCGCGCCCGCCTCTTGCAATGCCTTGCTGTGGACGATGGTAATGTGCGGTCGAGTTGCGATTCGTTTTTCTTTCCGCAGGTGCTCGTATAGAGCAGCAGCGCTTTTTTCTTGAGGCACCACCCCGGAGAGCAGGGCTTCCAGGTCAACGTCAGGAAGGAAACCAAAGTATCTCGGGGGCTTGGCCTTTTTCTTGTTCTTCTCCTCCTGCTGCACATCTTGCTTTTTCTTATCCTGCGCTTTACCTTTCCCCTTCCCTTTCGCGTTGCTCCCCGCATCCGCACCCACAGCTGGGACCGCATACTCCATCGCCTTATCCACACCCTCCTTAATCTTCTCCTCACTAGGCTCCTCCAAACCCAACACACCCACAACACCCTCAACCGCCCTCCTCACCGCCTCCTCCAAGCCCTCCTCCTCACTCACCTCCATATCCACCACGTCGTCGACTTCAGAAGGGGCTAAAGGGTCGGTCTTGTTGATGAACATCCAGATCACCTGCTCGTGTTCGCGGGAGGCGGCGGGGCGGAGGGATTGGTGGTTTTCGCCGCGAGAGGAGATGCGGGTGTTGCAGATGCGGTGGACGTCGGCGGGGGCGAGTCCGTCGAGAGACCAGTTTAGGGCGAGGAGGCGGACGGGTGGGGTTCGGCCGGCGACGGCTGTGCGCAGGGCGGCGCGGTGTTGGGTAAGGTGGTTGTTTCTGCGAAAGAGAGTATTCTTTCTCAGCACGGACCCAAGGGCAAAGACGCAGTGAATGAACGAACTTGTCGGCGATAACAACGTCGTGATTTTTCAATAAATCCGTAACGTTTTTGATAAATATGGGGGCGGGCTTTTTCGACTTTACATCATCACTTTGTGTGTGGCCGAAGCCGAATATGTGGGCAAGCGCAACTGCCACGGCAGTTTTTCCTGGGAACGTGATAAATCGCGGACCCTGCAGAGATCAAGATAGAAGGGAGCGCACCACAACCCGGAATTGCCACAGGGACGATGATTGTCTTGCCAAAAGGAACCGTAGGGTCGTTCAATTTTGGTGGAGGCGGCATATCCCCCTTCTTAGCCGCCACCAGTAACTCCTGCCCCTCAGGAGTAGCAAGATATGCAAGAAACCTATCCCTCGTCGCAATAATCCCCTTATTCTTCCCATACTCCTCGAAAGCCGTCGGATCCCTCGCAATCTCACCAATCACCCACCGAACATACACTTTCGTCTCCGCACGGCGCATCTTGCCCTTATGCACGCTCTTCTCCGACATCCCGGGCCCTTTGCCCGTGCGGCCCTGTTCCGCCAAGCGGAGGAGGGTCTTGGTGACTTCGCGCCAGTCGCGGTACATCATGTAGGGCTCGTCGAATTTGACTTTGAAGAAGAATGTGGAGCCGGGGGTGTAGGGTGCTTTGCCGGGAGTGCTGGCGACGTGGGTGCGGACGACGAAGCCCTCGACGGGTTCGTCGTTCCAGGAGCCGGTGGTGCCGCATTCGTCGGTGAAGGCGCGGACCTCGGCGATGCTGTTCAGCTCTATTGATGCGGTTTGGATGAATCCCCACTCGGCGGCGAATACGTCGACGTCTGCTTGTGGGAGGGTGTGGAAGGCTTTGGTGGATTCGTTCAGCCCGTGGAGGTGGAGACCGGTTTTTTCTGGGGGGTATCCGAGGACGTGTTCTTCGAACGAGTCGTCGCATAGCTACTCTGAGGGTTAGTATATAGATCGTGATTCACAGATATGAACTGTACCTCCGCAATGGCAGTCCAGTTGTTCTCCCATAGCCGTGCCGCGAAATCTGCCTCTGTCTTTCCCTTCTTCACGAAGTATTTACGGAGCCATGCTTCACCGGCTTGTGCGTGGCTGGGATTCGCACCGGGTGTAGGTCCGATAGAATGTTTTGACGTTACCAAGATTTTGGTGGGAGTGAGCGCCGCGATGAAGATGATGCAACCATTAGATTTGAGAGAAAGGGTATAGGGTGGAGCGGTGTGTGCTTCCAGAGCATCCCACTGTCAAACTTGAGACAGAAGCTACTACGGTTGAAAAGAAAAACGCACGGTTGTCCAAGGGACCTCGCCTATGTTGAAAAACTTGTCGTAACCGCGCGCGACGATGCGGTACTCCTGTGTGCCATTGGGTTTGGGGAGCTCGACGGTGAAGATTCCACGGGCAAGAGTTGGGAACGGCGAGGGGACGTCGTAATATTTGAACTCGTCCATCTTCCAACTACGCACCTTGATTTCTGGATCTGCGGGGGCGTCATAGACAGAAGACTTGATCAGTTTAGGCTTTGCGGCCGAGACTGAATGAAGCTTTGCGATGAGAGCAGAGTCTTCGGGGACAACAGGGCGCGCGGCCATGATAGACTTCTTTGAAAGTAATAGGGTTCAACTTGGGTGGGGGTTATATGGGCCGCCGAAGATAATGACTCGAAATCGATGCAGCACAAGTCAGATTAGGACCAGTTGACTCTGATCGGTCGCGGCTACACGGCGAACGTAGTGGTGGGCGGCTATTGGTTTGAATACGTGCAAGACGGCGAAAGCAGAGCGAGTTAGCTGGTTGAGGTAAGGAACACATCGTTTTGTTTTTGGTTGTGTGGCGCAATCTAATCTTATCTTTCACGCGTTTGCCTTTCGACTCGACGTGACTGGAGTGGGTACATAGGAACGTTGCGATTGAGTTGACGTCGGAAAAGGTAGCGACGGACTGTTCAGGTGCTACAGCTGAAGCCGAGTCGAACACGATACAACGAAGGAAAGGGAAAAAAAAGTTAACGTGCGTTTGGCTTCCGCGCGCAGATGGTGGATGAGACCAAATGCGCGCGTACTGAGCCCAGAGCCCACGGCAAGGGAGCACGAGGATGGAGCAGGAACTCGCACCCTTCTCTGGGAAAGGAAACGACGTACCTTGGGACTTACCTGAAAGGCGCGTCGCGGCCCCAACTTGAAGACCAAGAACCCTGCTCGCGCAACCTGACGACACAAGGTTCAACTTCGAGCACCCCAGGATCCGAAGCACAGTCGAGCGCTGAGTCAAACTCCAAAGCCCGTGATACCGATGCAGGGTCAACTCGAAAAATGCTGAAGGTCCCGAGTGAAGTCGAGTTTTGAGAACAAGGGTCCCGAGATCCCCAACAACGAAGCTCAAGACGCCGCAAGGTTCAACCCCAAGCCAAGAAGGATCCGAGGCACGGCCGAGCGATGAGTGATTACCTCCAAAGCCCGTGATACCGAGCAGGTTCGACTTCAAGCACATTGGAGGTCCCGAGCATAGTCGAGCCGTCGATGCAGAGGTCGTCGGGTCGCCCAAATCCTCGCCCGCAAAGTTCAAGACGCCCGCAAGGTTCGACTTAAAAGCGCAGAAGGATCCGAAGCGCGGTCGAGCAATGCTCCAAAGCTCATGACACGGCAGGTTCGACTTCAAACGCCCGAAGGTCCCGAGCGGGGTCGAGCCTTGAGGCAAAGATTCGGACTCTTGGTGCGGCACTTCTACCGACGAAGATCAAGACGCCTGCAAGGGTCAACTCCGAGCGGAGGAAGGATCCGAAGCGCGGTCGAGCAATGCTCCAAAGCTCATGACACGGCAGGTTCGACTTCAAACACTGAAGGTCCCGAGCAGAGTCGTTCCCTGAAGGTGGAAGTCCCGCGTTCTCGAGGTCGCGGCGCGTCTTGCGTTTCCGGATGGCGTGGAATCGTGAGGCGTCTAGGGTCGATCTTCGAAACGTCTTGAATCCAAGCAGCGTAGAAATCCAAGCTTGAAGGGTCGGAGTGGCGTTGGTGATATCTCTGTAAGACGTGTCAGTGACATTGTGCGACTTGAGAGTATGCCACCACAGACCTTAGAACGCGTTGCAGCGGCGAAACAGAACTGCGGCGGGGCCAGAAACAACGAGGTGAGTGCCACGAGAAGGAACCAACCCAAGACATGGTGGTGGTTGAGAGACAAGAGCGAATAGTGAATTCAAGTCGGTGGTTCGCACTTTTATACTGCCTCTCGGCTATTTCCGACGCTTTGACGAACGCTTTGGCAAGAGTTAGCCGAACGCTTTGGTTGGGATCGAAGCTTCATTGTCTGTGAATGAGCCAATGGGATGCACTCGAACTCAACCAGCAATTGTGATTCGTTTTCGACGTCGATTCTTCGTGAGTCTAAAGACTGAAGCGGCGGAAAACTTGGACAGTGGACTCGGACACATCATCATGCACATTGAAAGATGTTCATCGGTTTTAAGTCGATTCCTCAAACATTCGCACAGGATGTTCGGTGTACAGTGAGCCAAACGCGCAGCACCATTCAGCGCAGGAAGGGAAGTGAAGGGAAAGGGAAAGAAGCAAATGGTCACGAGGTCGCGTTTGCCGCCGGGGCCGAACACCTAGCTCGTCATGGAGTGCTTCCAACACCGTGACTCAAAACCGCCTCCTTCCAACCATGAGCGAGCCTGCTTTGACCGACTTCAAAGTCATAATATTCGATTGCTACGGGACCCTTGCTGTATCTATCTCCTCAAGCTTCTTTGAATCGAATCTCAAATGCATTCCAGGACTGGGAAACAGGGATATTCAATGCTCTCCAGCCTCTACTTGCCCGTTTCCCTTCTTCAGCTCAATGGTCCGGCAAGGAAGCCCTGCTGGGGTTCACCGAAATCGAGAAAGATCTGCAGCGAAAAGATCCAGGGATGCTGTATTGCGATCTGCTCTCCAACGCGCATGCTGTCCTTGCAGAGGGATTGCGCGACAATGACGTCCCAGCGGCGTCCCTAAAGTCCCTCGATAACCACACAGATTTTGGGCAGTCGATAAAGGACTGGCCGATCTTCCCAGATACCTGTGATGCGTTGCGCGTTTTGCAGAAACACTACAAACTCGTCATTCTCTCCAACGTGGACCACAATTCTTTTGCATCCACGCACGCAAAGCTTTCGCAGGATACCTCTAAACCCTCACTCTACGCTCGTCCGCTCCTGGATGCGAACGCTCAATGGCTTCCGCAAAACACACCAGACTCTCGCTCGCCGTTCTCACTCATTCTGACCGCACAAGATACCGGCGCGTACAAGCCTGATCCTCGCGGAATGCTTTTCGCCTTGGACATCATTCAAAAGCAGTTCGGTATCGGGAAGGAGCAGGTTTTGGTCGTCGCGCAGAGTCTGTATCATGACGTCGAGCCATCCAGTAAGCTTGATGTTCAGAGCGTGTGGATCAATCGACAGGGCGCTTGCATGGGCTTAGAGACTCTGGGTGAAAGTCCCAAGTGGCTCAAGAGTTTCGAGACGTTGGGAGAGATGGCAGAAGCTGTGACAGCGGAAAAGCCGGAGGCGTAACTGTTGCGCCTGAGGCCTGAACGACGGCCCTGTACTCTCTGGAACAGTCAACCTGCACTCTGTACTCACGTCCGTTTGAATATACCTGAAGCGAAGTCGCACTACTCATGACCACCAAGTGGGATTAAGTACATTGACCAACTGGTCGTATGATATGCGGGAGAAACCCCCCCAGGAATACAACAGGACGAGCCAACTGGCTCTGAAAAATACAGTTCGATAAATAACCAGTCAGCCAATTGGCCATAAATCAAAACCAAAATCTTTAACTGGCTTAACCTTAGTCGTCCTTACTTCCTCCCGCCTTCCGATGCGCAGGCAGCTTGGCGTCCTTCGCCTTCTTCTTATCTATAGCTTCACCGATATAAGAAGGGAATCTGGAACAGGAGGTAGCATATCAGAATCCGGAGAGGGAGATACGCATCCGCAAATGTCACAACGTACCGCGGCACACCGTCCCTCGTAAGCTCCTGGAACCGATATGTGATAATGCTCCCAATCTTGGGCGGATTCCTGCGCTGTTTGTCCGAGAGCCCCGTTCCGACGTTAAAGGTCTTTGCGCAAGATGATCAGAAAAACAAGATGACATCTGAACCGACCGAAGAGGAGCCTTACCTTGCCCGAGGCCATCTTGCATTTCAAGGCGCCCGTCAAGCCGGCATGCTTCCCCTTGCCATCTGTATACCCCGTCACCTCGGCCTCAGCGTCGTAGAATGTCTAGTGTAATCGCGTTCATAAATAATCAAGCCGGGCTCGGGCAGTAAGAAGGGAGACGAACCTTGATTTTGAGGAGCGTTGATGAACGACGGCCTTCATATTTTCTGAAAGAGAGGGTAAGCCAAACTTTTCGTGCAATAAAAATCTCGACGTACGATCCAGCCTTGCGCAACATCAAACCTTCACCGCCAAGCTCTTCAATCTCTTTGAGATTGTCGAGGACATGTTTGCGGTTCTTTGCCTTTTCATGCTCGACGAGGACGACTTCGTCACACTCGTACTTTCCTCCAGGCCCGAAAAGCTTCTGCAGGAACTTAACCCGGTCTTCAAAAGCAGTTTTCTCCGAGGGAACGTCGAATATCTGCAAGACAAAATGTCAGTCAAATGAACGATGTGCAGTGCGAAAACATATGTATACCTGGAAGGTGATGTTCTTCCAATGGGGCGAATTCATAGTCTTGACGATGGAGACCGTGTCCTGGAAGTTTCCACGTCCGCCGAACAACTCGCCATCGAGTGTACAATCTTTAGGGAGCTCTGATCAAAGGGGCATTCAACACATCGAACTCCAGATGCCGTTGACGACACTGACTATCCAAAAACCACTGCGGCGGGGTGAACGGATTTCCGAGGCGGCTGACCATTCCTTTCCCGTCATAGAATGTTCTAAGCGCGGGTTACAACAAATCAACGCAGAAGTGATTGTTGCCGTACCGTACACCATCCAACTTCTCCGAGATCCACCACCCAGTGGGGTCAGGCCCTGTATCGATATCCCACTTGTTAGCCAAAAGCAATTCAGGCACACTCTTCCCCCCTCCTCCGTTATCGTCGTCGTCATCATCATCATCACCCGCCTTCTTTTTCTTCGACTTGGATTTCGGTTTGGATGCGGGCTTGGGCACAGGACCATTGGGATTCTGCCACATCAGACGCGCAGTTTCGTACGCGTCTCCTAGGAGCTGGCGGAGGTGCTTGCAAGTTCGAGCATTGGTAGGGGCGCCTGCCTGTGTTTCCGCAACAACAACAAAAAGGGTGAAGTCAGTTTGAAGCTCAGCCGGACTGGATGGCGGGATTCAGACCGCACCTGATTGCGCCATGCCTGCAGCGATTATGTTAGTTAAATAATAAGAAACAGTGGACGGGAGAGGAAGTACGTACAGGACACTGGCAATAATAATGGTCCCATGTACGCTTGACCTTGTATTCGGAATTGCTCGACATCGACTTGACCATGCGTTCCTCTCCATCGGCAAGAAGCACCTTAGGTTTCTTGCCAGAAATTTCTGCCAGTGGGTCGGACGAAGACGACGACGGTCCAGCTGCAGGAGAAGCTTTCTTGTCGTCCTCATCGTCATCCTCTGCATCACTTTCTTCCTTCTTCGCCTTGCTCTTGGCTTGGCGGACTTTTTCTGGGGTTTCGCATCCTCATCCTCATCATCCTCCTCTGCGTCGCTTTCCACCTTTGGTGCTTTCTTCCCCTTTCCTTTTGATACGGGCGCTCTCCCGGCGGCGTCTTTCTTGGGATTCGGCAGGAGGTCGTCAGCGGAGTCCTCCGCCGTTACATCGTCGTCGGAGTCAGGTTTGATCTTGGCTTTCTTGGCTGGGGGCTTTTTCGTGCTTGTCGAAGCAGGCTTCTGCAAGAGGTCGATATTAGTTACCTTGTCTTCCGAGAGTGAAAGTGAAAGTACCTTGCGCTTTTTGCTGGTCGCTTCTTCCTCACTGTCAGCCTCGTCATCCGACCCCTAGCGAGCAATGAGCTCAGGTTGAAAGTACGCGTGAAATGTATACCTTGGTCTTTTTCTTCGTCGCCGGCTTCTTTGGCAACGCTTTCGCCTTGGCTTTCTTCTTCGGTTTTTCCTCTTCACTATCACTACCTTCCACAGCGTTGATTTCATCAGAAAAATCTTCCCCGTCATCCGACTCATCCTGAGTGTGCGATCAGGACCACTCATACGGTGCTGGAAGACTGCTAGCGTATGTTACCTTCTTCGATGTGCGTTTGGATGATTGCGCGACCTTTGCCTTTCCTTTGGTGAGAGACATTGGCTTTCTCTTGCGGGGAGCGTCTGAATCCGGTTCCTCATCGCTGTCTGCCGCCTTCTTCTTCCCCTTTCCTTTCGGAACTGGTTTCTTCTTGCGGGGAGCGTCGGAGTCTGGTTCTTCATCGCTGTCTACCGCCGTCTTCTTCCCCTTTCCTTTCGATACCGGTTTTTTCTTGCGGGGAGCATCCGATTCGGACTCGTCGTCGCTGTCTGGCGCTTTCTTCTTTCCCTTGCCCTTGGAAATCGGTTTAGTAGACTTTGAGACGGGCTTTCGCTTCTTCTGCGGCGGTTCGTCGTCCTCGTCTTCACTGGCCTGGTTGAATTCGCTCTCTTCAATATCTTCCTCCTCCTCTTCGTCTTCGTCTTCATCATCATCGTCGTTCCGTTTACGTTTGCCCTTCGACGAACTTGACTTGCTGCTCGGATTGTTTAAATCAATTCGGGCAGTTTCGTAACCGTCGCCGAGGACTGTCTTGAGATGCTTGCAGGTCCGTGCATTCACAGGTACGCCTGTCTAGATTACGAGGTCACATTAGTTGTTCAGCCGGCAGCTCACTAGTATACGCACTTGATTGCGCCATGCCTATGAGTTGATGAGACTTGCGGTAGGGAGTGGAATGTAATGAAAGCGCTCGTACAGGGCAGTGGCAATAATACAGGTCGTTAGAGCGTTTGATTTTGTACGTGTATCCATGACTAGTTGAACGAGGAACACAGTTCAGGTCTTGACTCTGAGGGTTGTACAAAACGGACGATACCTGTTGGATGGTTTGACTTCGCGGGTCTCTCCGTCGCGGAGCAAGACTTTGGGTTTGTGCCCGTCGATTTCGGCCAGTCTATCGGCTGCCATGAGGTGTGGTGGACGGCAGGTCGAACGTCGCCGACAACGCGCGTTGTTAGCCTGCAGGTTCGCGGGATGATTCAGAACGCCGCGGCCATCACATTCAGCGCTGATCGGCTCAAGCACTTCCGGCTCTCTCGACCGTGACGTACACCAAGAATCCCTACACACAAATCGCATCGTCACTCCATGAGAACTGCAAAGCAATTGTAGGATGATTAGACGTATAGCGGCCGAAGCTATTCCTCTCACTATTCGTCATCTAAGCAGCGGTATCGTTTTCCAACGAGTAGGTACGCTATGTTTCAACTCGAAATCGAATTCTTGTATAAGATCATAGTATATTCATATCTTGCCGTTTCCTGAGGCTTGTTGCGAAGAGTCGACATGCCGCAAAGCTTGCGAATACTCTGAGTCGAGACCTGTTGTGATTCTGACAATGTGAAGTCCAACAGAGTCCAACGGCAACTTTTGAGTGAATAATACACTATATTGCAGCGCCGCGTCGGCCCGCTTGTCATCCTGATTTCGAGAACGGCGGCATGTCACCGCGTGTGGACTCAATGTGGACCTGAACAGTGTTCTACTCGTGTTCTGAACAGTGAAACAGCAGCGGAGCCAAGAGGGGTCAAAGCAATATTCAAGCAATATCAGAAAGGAGTTTGGCCGTTTGGCCCTGAATAGCTCGCTATTTTATCTAATAGCAATTCGGGTATGGCTCCGACCGTCCAGGTATGGACTCGGAGTGCAACGACTGCGCGTCGGACCACATCGTAACATCGTGGACTTCGAGGAAGGAGTCATGGGGAACGCATAATAAGCGTTCTGTGATTGGCTGAGGACGCGTTCATGTCAGCCGAGCCGGCTACTTCCCGTCTACTATTTTATGGCTCACTCTATAAACCGCGTCATGCAGATATCTCGAGTTGTGGTTGCTCTAGGCCATGCGCTTCACCAATCCCTTTCACCCCGCCCCCAGCGCCTCAAGGGTTTGCAGTTGGCAAGACCGTCCCTCAGCCGAAAGCTTCGTTCGTCGAAATAATCAAGATCCTTGAATTTTTCTTGACTGGAACTTGTGTTCTCTAGATATCTCAATCAATTAGTCTGCCTTTGGCTCGGCCCGTTTCTGGAGGTTGGATTCTCGCGACCGTTGGAAAAGGATGGTACGGAACGCCCCTGGCTACGCGTCAATTTTCGTTGAACGCGACTCAGATTTATGGCAACTCCCACAATCTCGATTAACTGCGGACACCACCGACGCTCTTGAGGCCTTTTACTACCCCCGATGCCCGCCAGAAGTCCGCCCGAAGACGTATCGCGGAGAGGCCTCCGACTCCGCTGTCGAAACTGAATCCGTTCCGTCAGCCACGTTAGAGGGGGAAGATTCAAAAGAGTCGAAGGCGAAAGATACGTCCCCGCCGGAGAAACCGAAACGATTCTGGCAGCGGAAACCCAAGCCGAAATATGATTCGTCGCTATTCAAAGCCGTTCACCGTACCTTCTTTTACCGGATATGGTTCGGTGGGATACTCAAACTCGGGGGAGGTGCGGAACTTTTCCGCTGCAGATTATCTACAGTTCTGATCTCGTACCAGACACTCTGAAAACAACGACCCCTCTGCTCACGAAGGTCATACTGACATGGCTGACCGAATCGTACATCGTATACCACGCCTCTGACGCTGCGAAGGCTTCGGGACAACTCCCGAAGCCGCAAGGAATTGGTTATGGGATAGGTCTTGCCGTGTACGTGTCAGTCCCCCTTCATTGACTTTTTGCTCACATTTTTCAAGTGCTTTGTTCGCTATGCAGGGTACTTCACTATCCTCCTTTATTTTTTGTTTGCTGACGCGTCTTCAGAGGTATCCAGTTTGATGACCAACCACTCGCAACAAGGTGCGCGAGCTCCGGGTATTGTTGCCCGTACAATCTCTGAATATTTTGCTCTCAGCAATGGAAACCGTCGGACTTTCAGTGCGCACAGGCATCATTGGCAGTGTATTCCGCAAGTCAATGCGTTTATCTGCCCGTGCTCGTCTTGAGCATACTGTGGGTCAGACAACCACGATCATCTCCACAGATTCGGTGCGACTAGACAGATTCTGCATGTTCGGCCACAAGTACGTCTATCTAACTGTCCATTTCGTTCCGTTTAACTCATTCAACGCGCCAGCATTTGGACTTCTCCCATCCAGGTATAGTTTAATTCACCATCCCAGTTCTGTACCAAGATTGACTTCAACCTGGAAGATCATCATCGGTGTAGGCCTCCTAATCAACAATGTGCGCTTCTTCTTTACCTCGCACCCGTTCTACAATTCATTTGTACTTAGCTTGGCTATTCAGCACTTGTTGGTCTCGGCGTCCTCATCCTCGGCTTCCCGCTACAAGTAGTTCTCGTGAGGATCATGTTCAACCAGCGCAAGAAAGGCGTCAAGATTACCGATACCCGTGTACGGCTATCGAACGAGGTGGATATCTTTTGCTTTCTTGAAAATCTTCTCTAAATCTAACCTGTTTTGCAGGTGCTGCAAGGAATTCGTTTGATCAAATATTATGCTTGGAGAGTTTCTACACACATCAAATCGGGACTTTGCGAGAGCGCGAAATCGCTACTGTGCGCAAGACTGCGTATGATATTTTGTTTTACTTCGCGGAGGCTTTCCTGACGTCCACGAGAATAGTATTGCTCGTGCAGCCCTCATTGCGTTGGTGACTCTAATACCCGTCCTCGCGTCGATTCTATCCTTTGTACGTGTTTCACATCTCTTTGCCAAAGCCAAACTCACTCAAGGCGTGCAGATTACCTACGCCCTCAGCGGACACGATCTGAACATCGCTATCATCTTCAGTTCTTTGCAGTTCTTCAACGTCGGGCATCATATATTTGTTGTGTTGCCTTGTCTAACGCTAGCCTCAATCTAGATCATCCGCGCACCGCTGATCTTCATTCCCTTCGTGCTCTCGGCACTATCCGACGCCATCGTAGCCTTTGGTCGTATCGGCAAGTTCTTGACCGCGGAAGAACTCCCCGACCCATATTTGATCGATTTCGACCGGAAGAACGCGGTCGATGTCGATGCCAGCTTCACATGGGAAACGGCAGGGAAGGTCGAAGAGAAGTTTGTTAAAGGCGGCAAGGGTGGTCCAGGTGGCGGGCCAAAGAAGGAGAATGCCAAGAAGAAGAAAAATAAGGGCGAGGTTCTCCCCACCAATGCCAACGAGAAGGATGTTCCGTCTGGCGCGGTCACACCGAAAGAGGAGGAACGGCCCTTTGAGCTTCCTCATTTGAGGTTCAGCGTGCCGAAAGGCGCGTTTGTGGCGATTGTTGGGAAGGTTGGGTCTGGTAAAGTGCGATCTGGCCCCTATATTTCTTTTCTTGCGTAATGACCTTGGTTACAGAGCTCAATCCTTCAAGCTCTGATCGGTGAGATGCGTCGGACGTCGGGCAAGGTGAGTTCAATCTCGTGTTTGCATGCATTCTTCGTCTCTGAAAGGTCCCAATCAAGGTAGATTTTGGGGGCACGATGTCCTACGTACCTCAGACTGCATGGATTCGAAATGCGTCTTTGCGCGAGAATGTCGTTTTCGGGCAGGAGGACAATGAGGACAAGTGCGCTGACCTTTTTCTTTCGACTTGTATGCGGAATTGAACGCGCTCTAGATTCCGCAAAATCATCCAGGCGTGCAATCTGGAGCACGATCTTGAGGTGCTGCCTCATGGAGAGGAAACCGAGGTAGATGCTGTTTTCATTCAGACCGCAGTCATGCTCATCCGCATTCAGATTGGCGAAAAGGGAATCAATCTTTCAGGTGCGAATTGTGTTTTGCTTTTACTTGTCCTTGTCGTTAACGACTTGGCTCAGGTGGACAAAAGGCAAGTGCAGCTTATCCCTGTATACCGCACAAACATAAACCTATCCACTCAGGCCCGCGTGTCGCTCGCCCGTGCTGCCTACTCCTCGAGTGATATCGTACTTTTGGATGATCCCCTCAGCGCGGTGGACTCGTTCGTTGGCAAAGCGATTTTGGATGACTGTATCCTCCACGGACCTTTGGCGGACCGCACGCGGATCCTTGTCACCCATGCCCTCCATGGTGAGCGCTGCACTTCGTAGAGAATTGCATCAGACTAACCAATATCTTGCTCCAGTACTGGACAAGGCTGACTACATATATGTAAATAAATTTACTTGACTGCGAAGTCAGCTAATTGGCTATAGGTCATGGATAACGGACACATCAAGGAACAAGGCACATACGAGGTATTTTCTACTACCAATATACTGCATACTGTCTCTCAAACAGTGATCAGGCACTCATGAAAACCGGTGTCGTGTTCTCTAAACTCATGGAAGAATACGGAAACCTCGGCCAAGAAGACGAGGCCCGCAAAGAAAAAAGCGAAAAAGCTGCCAAAGCTTTGAATGAGGAAGATCAGGCCGAGCAGAAGGGGCAGGCGGCTTTGATGCAGACGGAGGAACGAGTCACTGGTGCAGTCAGCTTCGAGACTTATTCGAAATACCTCAAAAGCGCGGGCGGCATCATCTGGGGCCCTATCATCCTCCTTCTCTTGACGCTTTCACAAGGAGCCCAAGGTTTGTTTACCAACATGGTCTCGAGCCAGTATGCTGAGCGCGACATGTTGCAGTCGGCAACAATCTATTCCTTGGGTTTTGGACTTCAAGCAGTATCCACGGCTTCCGGCAGGGTGATTATATGGCTGTCTATTCGGGCTTGGGTATCGCCCAGGCGTTCTTTTCCTTTTTAACCAGTTTCGCATTTGCGTGGGTGTTTCCCCTGCAACGCTGACGTCATCATGCTTACATCCTTTTGCGTAGCCTTGCGAGTCTGGCGGCCAGTTTGAATCTGTTCAAGACCGCCCTAGCTCATGTACTGCGTTCGCCGTCGTCGTTCTTCGATACCACACCCATGGGTATGTGCCAGCTATCCGAAAAAAATTCATCCATTCATTCATCCACGGTGTACAGGACGAATTTTGTCGAGGCTGGTGAAGGACCAAGACACATTGGACAATCAGTTGTCGATGACCCTCATGCAACTTCTTTCCACCTTCTCCAACGTCATTGGGACTGTCGCTTTGGTTTTCTATACGTTCCCATACTTGGGAATTATCTTCGCTCCGATGGCGGTTCTCTACTATCTGGTGTCGATATACTACCGACGCTCGTCTGTGGAGACGAAACGGCTGGATTCTCTCATGCGCTCAGCTCTATACGCTTCCTATACCGGCAAGTCCTTTCCTACGACGACGAGACACCTTGTGCTTACGTAATACACAGAAACGCTTACGGGTCTCTCGACCATAAGAGCATACCGAGAACAGGTTCAGTCCCCTCCTGATGCACACTGCTACATGACACTAACATTGCAGTAGGATGATGCTATCAAGTCCGCTGAAACCGGTCTGGATCTTGAAAACAGAGCATACTTTATGACCATTACGCTACAACTATGGCTGGGATTACGCCTCGATTTGTTCGGAAACATACTCATCTTTGGTATCGCTTTGTTTGCTGCAGGATTGTAAGATCTGTTTCTTTCTTCACTTCAGGCGTACCGTCCTGACTTTGCGTGTACAGCCGCAACACCGTGGATCCTTCGAAGGTCGGAGTGGTCCTATCTTACACCCTAAGCAGTGAGTCAGATTCATTTCGCTCACTTCGATGTCTGTGCTGACGACGCTGTAGTAACACAGGTATTCTGTAAGTCCGTACCGCCTCGAGATCGTTCGGATCCTCAGACTGAATCAACTAGCGCAAATGGTTGCTCTGTTCGCTCAGAACGAACAGAACATGAACTCAGTCGAACGAATCATCACATACGCCGAACTACCACCGGAAGGCGCACCGACAACTCCCAATGACCCGCCAAGTTCATGGCCGGAACACGGTGAAATTGCATTCAAAGACGTAGAGATGTCCTATCGCGAAGGCTTGCCGTTGGTATTGAAGGGCGTTACGTTCAATGTCAAGCCCGGCGAGAAGGTTGGTGGCGGGTTAATCCAATCCCCAAAACTGTGTTGTTGACTTGACCGGCTTGCAGGTTGGGATTGTTGGAAGGACAGGCGCCGGTGAGTGCTGTTCATCACGCAAGCTAGCAATCCTTCTGACACATTCCATTCCTAGGCAAGAGCTCCCTTTTGCAAGCTCTATTTAGGATGGTCGAACTTCAAAGCGGCTCAATCACCATCGACAACCACAACATCAGAGAAGTCGGCCTCGATGTCCTGCGAGGCGGCCTTGCTCTCGTCCCGCAGGACAGCGTTCTCTTCTTAGGCACATTGCGGGAGAATTTGTGCGTGTCTTTCGTGATGTATCCTTGGCTTTGCCTTGATATAGTACTTGACAGGGATCCGCAAAATACGAGGACGGATGTTGAGCTGATATCCGTACTGCAACGAGCGTGGCTTCTTCCGCGCGAAGGCGAGCCTGCGGATTCAGTTGCTGAATCCAAATTCAGCTTAGACTCGACGATTGGTGATGAAGGTGAGTTGCTGTTATCTGACACGGCATACATGTTAGCCTAATCGTGTGTTGTGCAGGGTCGAATTATAGTGCTGGGGAGAAGCAGTTGCTAGCTTTGTGTCGAGCTCTCGTCAAGAACAGTTCTATAATTGTCCTGGTACGAGCTTTCGATGGCTACTTGCACAGTTTGAATGACGCGGGTGCTGCAGGACGAGGCGACTTCGAGCGTCGATGTAGAAACCGATGCCAAGCTGCAGCGAACCATCCGAACGGAGTTCGCTTCAGCTACCGTCGTGTCTATTGCCCACCGGCTCAACACTATCGGTGCGTCTCAATCGACAATAATATCTATAATATCATACTCACACCATGCTCCAGCCTACTACGACCGTATCCTCGTCATGGACCAAGGACAAGTCGCGGAATTCGACACGGTACTCAACCTTTATGACAAACGAGACTCTATCTTCCGGTCTCTTTGCGACGAAGCTAATCTTCAACGGACGGATATTCTGAGGATACGAGCGGAGAATGCGGTGAAGGCTGATGAATCATGACACGGATACTAATAGATCACGATAATATACACGCTATAGTAGTTATTGGTGGAGGAGGAAGGGGGGAGAGGGCGCTTTGGTTAATAGCAAATTCGGGCATACGTGTAGAGGGTTTCTTGATTGGTGTCGCCGATTCAGAGTTGATCAGAGCGAGTGGGAAACACTTGAGCGATATGTGCCTCGTCCCAATCGTCTACAACAACGGAACCTAAGAACGATTTCAACGTTTGCAAGATCATCGCTCAGATGCTGCAAGGCAGTCACGGCCGCGGACATATCTCACAGAACTGGTTCCATTGTTCCAAAGCTTGAAGTTGAAGCTAGTGATGAGGGCGGGGAGAGATTGTAATGAGATTGTGATACCCGCCGAGTACCCGCCGAGACCAAGAACAAGTCGATCTACCAGCGACACGTCGGACAGGGCATACTGTAGTGCATTCACTCGGAGGCACGGGTTTGACGTGATACGGTTTGCTGCGGGTCAAAGCCTCTGAGATTAAGATTCTTCCACGTTGGCCGGTCCCTATGGATTCTGAACCAATGCTAACTCGGAAGGCTTGCTTTTACCCTGAGTCTTCGCATTTGCTCTGAGTCTGAAGTCGGACTGCATAGCCTGATTCGTCGGGGACGGTAACAGATGGTTTCCGGCCTCGACTCGGAGCGGGAGGTAGTGTGCCAGGACGATGTAAACTGCCCATCATACAGTTCGAGCAAGCAGCGTAGCCATGAAGTGAGACAGGTCAGATGGTAGAGCTGCCAGTGGTGTCACTTCATTTCAGTGCCTGCCCTCCCACGAAAATTGCCAGCCCCGAGCATTTCAGAGATACCAGGCAATAGACGCGTGTATCAGCAGAGGAGAGCACAGTTCTTTGCGGGTAAATCAAATCTAAAGCGGCCAACAATGAACGGGTGAAAAAAGGAAGCAAGAAGCCAAAAATTTCCTAATTAGGGAGCGCATAACAAGACGCAAATAGAGCGGGGTTGAGTCTGTTCATCCACGAGGATTCCTGTCCTTTTCCTTCTGCTCCTGGTTCTGCTCACTCTTTTCTCTCACCCAGGATCTATCTCTCCCCCTCCGTCCTTGTCTGTCGTTTCTGCTGCAAGATGTCCTCCTCTATCAGCCACAGTGTCCCCAAACCCTCCTCGGTAGTGGCCGCCCCGACTCCCTTCGTACGGCCCCCGGTAGACGCATCCGCGTTCGTCTTCCACATAGACATCTTTATCCTAGCTCTCGCGGCCACCGTTTTGCTCGTGGTTCTCCCCCGCGCTTTTGCTCGGCTCTGGCAGTTTGCGGAATGGTCCACCGGCCATTTCTTCCACCATGTTGCTCACCCACCTCCGCTGCCGAAGGTAGTCGTTCTTTCGCGCGGCGCAAGCACCAGAAAGGGCCAGTCCGACATCTCGCATATGGATCCTTCGCCTGCGAGATATGCCCGCCGCGTCGAAGCCAACGGAGCACCCGTCCACGTCTCTTATCCCCCTCATGTCGCCAAATGCATGCCTCTTTTACGTCCCCTCGCTGCTCCCTTGAGCATCAGGATTTCTCCCGGATTCACGCTTGGCCAAGCTTTTGTGCTTTTGGCCTATCTTTCTGTACTCATCTATCCATTTTCCGTCGCAACCGCCGGCCCTTTCGTCGATCTCGACCGTGCCGCCTGGATTGCCATCTCTCAAGTGCCCCTTGTTGTTCTATTCGCATCCAAGAACAATTTGTTGGGTATGATGCTTGGGATGGGATATGAGAGTGTGAGTACCCGATGCAATTTTCATGGGTGATGACACACCCGGGGAAGAAAAATGTTCTTAATGAGAGGGTTTTGAAATTGTGTTCTATTTTCTTGCTGTGGGTGCCTGGGTCAGAAAATAGAACACGGTTTTAATAACACTGGGGGCTAAATTAACGCACATGAACTGCGTGTTGGTTTTCGCCCCCGTGTAACTCCTCTCGCTCGAACGTTTTCCTTCTCCGGGTTGTGTAGTTCATCATGCATGAAAATTGCACATTTTTCCGTTCATCGCTATGTACTGACGAATTGCAGCTCAACTTTTTCCATCGTTTCGCCGCGACGCTTTTTATTGTCTGCTGCAACGTCCACAGCGTGGGCTACATCTTCACCTGGGCTCAGGAAGGCGACTTCACATCCAGAATCAAAGTTTATGGGAACCAATACGGATTACTCGCCATGGTCGCCGTCAATCTCATGTTCTTCTTCTCGACGTCCTTCTTCCGCTCCAGGTTCTACCGCATCTTCGTCACCAGCCACGTCCTCGGCTTCGCTATTATCATCCCCGCGATGTGGTTCCACAAATCCGCGTCTCATGGATACATCTACGTCGCCCTCGGATTCTACGCCCTCGACCACATCCTGCGCCTTGTCAAGACGCGCATGTATAACGCCACCATTCGACCTCTGCCGGACATGGGCACCACGCGTATCGAGGTGCCGTACCTGAACGGCGGATGGCGCGCAGGCCAACACGTCCGTCTTCGCGTCCTCACTGGCGCTCTCGGCCTTACGGGTTGGGCGGAAAGCCATCCATTCACCATCGCGAGCGTCAGCGGCAGTTCAGAAGGGTTGGTGCTCATGGTCAAGAAGAGTGGCGACTGGACCACCAAGCTCTTCGACTTTGCCAAATCCGGCGGGCTCACCGAAGCCGGTGTTGGGCGCAACGTCAAGGTCGTCCTGGAAGGTCCCTACGGCGGCCCAGGCCACGCGATGTTCCACAGCTACTCCGCGGCCGTCTTCATCGTCGGCGGCTCCGGCATCTCCTTCGCCATGTCCGCGATCCAAGACTTGATCGAGAAAGACCTGCGTGGGCAATCACGCGTCAAGATCATCGAGCTCATCTGGACGGTGCAGGACCCCGCCGCGCTCCTACCCTTGTACCCGCTCTTCAACACCATGATCGCACAGTCGGCGTTCACGCGCATGCGCATCTCGGTGTTCTACACCCGCGCGCCGATTGGCAAGTTCCCGTTTGCGGACTCGGCGTTTCCGAGTTCGAGCTTGTCGTTGTCGCCGGGGCGGCCGCGGCTTGCGATGATGCTGGAGAATAGTATCAGTCGGACGGTGAAGCTTGGGGCAGGGAATAAGGACGAGGAGCGGATTACTGGGATGCTGGTGGGTGTTTGTGGGCCTGTGAGTTTGGCGGATGGTGTTGCGCAGGCAATTTCGGAGCTTGAGCCTCTTCGCCGGGATCAGGTTGGTGGTGTAGAAGTGCACGAAGAGTACGTGGTCTACAACCATCCTTGTATCATCAACGCTGACTTGTTCTAGGGTCTTTGGGTTCTAACGATGAAAACACAACAATCTTCTTGGAAGTATAAAGTATAGTAAGCAGGTTACTTATTAGTACAGTATTCGCGTGCCGGATCCGCGCTGGAATTTGCCCTCTTGCATATGTAGCGAGCATGCATATGGATTTCTGACTCGAGCTAGAACTCACACATGTAGACAACATATTGTAGCCTTCACTTGTACGATTTTTAACGCAATCGATAAACGCTTTGTTTTTTGTAAACTCGCAGCGGTGTCACGGTATTGGTCGTCGTTCAGGAATCAGGACGAGAGTCAAGGTTGAAAATGAATGGCACGTGAAGGTTGAATATTGAATCTCAGTTGGATCTCTTTGTTTACATCGTTGGACTCCGCCTCCGCGTATACAGACATGCTAAGGATAATCTAGGACCACCTCGACGGGCCGCCCCGCTGAAGCGCTCAAGCCTCAAGCCTCGTTGAGCGAATATAGTAGTGATCGTAACTAGCGCTGTCGCCGCGCCTCCGGTGTTTTTTTCCCGCGTTCTTCCCGCCATAAACTCAAGCTGTTATGGACTTGCCACGAGCCAAATGAGCTCAGAATACTCCAGGCTACCCTCCAACACCGGGCGCTTTCGGCATCGCAAATGGTATTCACGCAAAATTGTATCGCCTCTCACTGTGGCCGTGGTTCTGGGCGGAATATGCAGTATCCTCGTCCTAGTTTTCTTTGGGTTTGGTCGGCGAAGGCAAGGTTGGTTGGTTGTTGCATTATTTAACTCGGATGAGAACTCTGGTCGATAAGAAATGTATGCAGATGAACCTCCTTCACGTCCTCCAGATACTGGGGCTACTGCGCCGCCGCCCAAATCCGCACCGGCGCCGACTGGTCCTAGGACGCCGATAGAGCAGCTTTTTGACCGACAGTCGACGACGTTCGAGCAGGCGGTGTCGCGCTATGTGCTCAAAACAGGTCGACAGCCGCCAAGGAACTACGACAAGTGGTATAACTACGCGAAAGAGCGGCAATGCCTCATCGACGAGTATGACCAGATCCACCGCGACTTTGAGCCCTTTTACCAGTTGGCGAAGAAGGATCCGAAGTTCTTTGGCAAAATGGTGAGGCGGGGCATTGAGTTGGTGCGTGTGGTTATGCTTTTCCTGTCGCAGCACCTAAAGAAAGAGGGTGCAGGCGATCAAGGATAACATTGGTATACGGACATTCGATGTGACGAACAAGATAGTGAAGAGTACGGACGGGCATTCGAGCAGCTATGACGGGGGCTGGATGTTTTTGCTGCAGAATGTAGGTCCTTGGTCTTGAATTATCTGAGCTCTACTAACAGATGAGGCAGACCAGCGCATCCCTGCCCGACATGAACCTTGTCTTCAATCACAGAGACGAGCCGCGCGTCGCCTTCGATGCGCGTGTCCCGAACACTGCCGGAGGAGCGCTCACCGTCGACGACGTCGCACCCTTCCGGAATCAGCCCGCCCCAACGTCCAAATTCTACACCGACGAGAAGCACTGCCTCGTGCCAAACGCGCCGAATGGGTTCCTCACGTACGCTAACGACGCGAATTCCTGTAAGGCGTCGTCATCCCGTACTTGGTCTCTTCTCCGCTGACAGACGCGCGCAGTCTTGCTTTACAGTGCTAGCGCCGACTTCACTACGGACCTATACCCCGTCCTGAGTCAGACAAAAATATACCCGTGTTTTGCGGACATCCTTTTTCCCAGCGAGGTGCGTGTTCCCTACAGTATTCTTTTCAAGTCTGACGGCTGCCCGCAGTTTCATTACGAGCGTGCAGGTAACTCACCAAAATACGCATACCCAGACAACGTCCTCTGGGAGGACAAAAAGTCTCTTCTATGTACGTCTCTCCGCTCCAACCCACCCGTAAATCTGATCCCCCACACAGACTGGCGCGGACAGTCCACAGGCGGGTGGATCAGCGGCGACAACTACCACTCCTTCCCGCGCTTCAAGCTCCTCGACATCGCGCGGAACCACTCCTCCCTCCTAGACGTAGCCATCACCGCCTTCTACGAGCACTTCTGCCAGGCGGACCACGGCTGCACCGACGCCGCGCACATCAAAGCCGAGTACGCCATCACCCCGCACAACGAGCCGCGCGAGGACGTGTACAAGTACAAGTACGTCTTTGACGTCGACGGCAACTCCTTCTCCGGGCGCTACCTCGGCCTGCTCAAGTCCGGGTCGCTCGTGTTCAAGAGCACCGTGTGGGCGGAGTATTTCGATGCGTGGCTGCAGCCGTATGTGCACTATGTGCCGGTGCGTCCGGATTTGAGCGATTTGGTGGAGAGGGTGGAGTGGGCGAGGGAGAATGATAGAGAGGCGGGGAGGATACAGAGGGCGGGGAAGGAGTTTGTGGAGAGGGTGGTTACGGACGCGCAGAATGACTGCTACTTTTTGTTGGTGCTGTTGGAGTGGGCGAGGCTGCAGAGCGGAAGGATCTGATCTAGTCTGGCAATTCATGTGTGTGTAGTCGCCGCCTGTATTGTACAGTTTTGAATCGCGCGTCGTCTAGACATCTTGCCAAATTTTATGCGAGTCTTGAATCTTGAAGGATTCCAACTCTGAGTGGATCCTTGAGAATGAAGCGTCTTGACTCGCCAATCTTGAAGGCGGCGTTTTTCCCCTGCGATTTCTCGTCTGTATGTAGAGCTTTTTTCCCGGTCGTCGGTCGGCATGAGTAGCGGTGAAAGATTAAATGAACGGCACGTGAAGGTTGAATCTCTTTGTTCTCCCGCTTACTGGTAGACCTCACTCACGGTTCCATCCAAATCTATTCGACTCTCTCTTTTCAACTCTTACCATGACGGACACAGAGAATCCACGCGGTATATCCCTCTTTGGCCGCAATTTGCCGGATTGTGTCCAGACCGTAAGAGATTTGAATTACCTACATCTCCGTGCTTTTCATTGAAATTGAAATTGTAGGGCCCCTATTCCCTGGACGATGAACTGGCTGACATCGCGCACAAACTTGGAATCGTTGGCAGTGTCGTGCAAGCTTATGAAAAAGAACTCGAATCGGTTGAAGCATCTTGCGACGCTGCAGAAGCTGACGTCGAAACTGCACGTCGCCGTATTGTCTACTTTGATCAGCTGAAGAAGGAGAAGGATGCAAAAGACTTCAAGGCAGCCCAACCATATTTGGCGGCTGCAGAATCTGCTCTGGAAACTGCACATCGCCGTGTTCTCAACTTGGAACAGTTGAAGAAGGATGCAAAGAAGAAGATGTCGGATGCTAGGCTGCAAGCTGCCGTTCTTCGTCTTGAGAAGAGAGAAGCGAAAAAAGCGAAGGCTGGGATTTCTGACTCGGAGGAAGACTCGGAGAAAGATGAGCTGCGGCGAGAGCAGTGGATGAAAGGTCAATTTCCTTCCCTCCAATCAAGCCAAGCTCATAATCGTTCAGAAGGAATGCTAGTACCTGATACTGAGCTGTGCGTCAAACTTGACTGAGACTTTTTGAAGAAGATGAACAGTCCGTGAAGAAATTGAGCAGTTTTGACGAATCTTGTGGGGTGGGTCTTGAGGTCTTCATCACCAAATTGCTAAGTATGGTTCTGGGATTTCGTGGCGGGTTCGAAGCTGTATAAAGCGTCTGCATCTGAGTCCTGTATCGTTGCGAGAGGAGGAATCAAAGGGTCACTGCTTGCCACACTCAGACCGTTGACGTGACCGCATTCGATTTGGGCTCGTGTTGCTCACTCGGTGTTCTAACAGTGTCTGATCCGCTAGTGCATCCAAAGACTGAGCAACTTAGCCTTCGAATATCGGAAACCCCCCGCGAGGGCACTGGGATCAACTCTCGAGAAAAAGGCTTGGGCAATGAGTATTAAAAGATCATGGGAGAAGCACAGCGAAAGGCTGGGGGTGCGACACTAAGTACTTTCCTAACCGAGGCTGCGAGACTGTCGATCACTGTGAAGAGAGTATTATTCGAGAGCAGCTTGGACTCTAAACGTCAATCTTAGGTTAAATCTGTTTGGAAACACACCACTCACTCGTCTATGGACTTCCCACATCCTCTGTCTCTCTCCAAAAGATGGGGCTAGCGGGAGCAGTAGATCGTAGACAACTGTCCTCCCGCATTGGGCTAGAGTCCGTAATACTAAAATCCAATCACGACGGCCCGGCGTAGAGTCAGTTTCGGCGCAAGATCGAGCGAACACGCACGAATTGGAGGTTGAGTCGAGATTTACCAATTGCATGAAAGGGTGCTTGCGGGCCTGAGATTTTGCGACCTTGACAATTTTCAAAAGAAAGAACAAAAAATTGGGTTTGTGGATTTTGTTCTTGCGGTCTTGAGGTCTTCAGTACTTCAGTACCTGATCTTGAGGGGTCTTGATTCTTGAGGGTTTAATGTGGTCTTGCGAGAAGAGTCGAACCCAAGCTTCGCGATGCGTTCGTGTCTTTTGTTGGACGTAGCCACCATCCACTTGAGTCACCCAAGCGTTAAGAACAATGGCCCCGGATGCTCCAACAGTATGACAGCCGTCCCGCGCGAGCAGTTGGTGGTCGACTCAGAGGTCCCAGTTCTCAATGCCGATTGTTTCGTTCGATACCTCGAGGCTCTAGTCTCCCAGAGGCAGAGTAGACCAATTCCCTTGAACCTTCGCATTACTCAGGATATTCCTTGATCTGACGATCCGTAGCGCGCGAAGGTTGGCTCACTCTCTGAATTTCGTCTGCCTTCAGGGAGACTCCACGAGGCTCCGAGCATCGCCGGCGATGCCAAGGATATTAATCCATAAGAACCAACCCATATGCGAACGTCTTGCCGCGTTCGAAACTTGCTTAGTGGGTACACATCTGAGGCCAAAATATCGGTGCGAGAGGCGGAATGGATTTTGGAGGAAACAACTCTACCAGCGACAAGATGGTGGCCGACGGCCAAGAGAGATCAGATGTCAAAAGTTTTGTTTGTTTTCCACGACTTGCCACCACCCCGAAGCGTGCCGCCCTCGAGGCTGCACAGACTCGACTGTACAGTCGATGAGTCTCACCTCAATTTCCTCCGTTACAAGATACTATGTTCCCCGTACACGACACAGGGCGCCTACCTTGGGTTTCTTCGATCTTTTCTCACCCATGGTCACTGGTCTGGCTCTACGCGTTGTAATTGACGCCGCCACGTTCCAAAACGTGAAGCTCAGCCCAGCTCTCATCGGACTATATGAGGGCATCGTTCTGCTGTACTACGTCAAAAACCGAACGCGATTTTCCTGGTCGGTCTATGTGGCGTACACCATTCGAGTTCTCGTCGACTTTTTTGTCACGGAGAACGTGTTTAGGCTCGTGGTTGTGCTGCTGTGGACGACAATGGGCATGGTGTTGGCGGATGTAGCTCCGGCGGCATGGACAGAGACGGGTGCCAAACGGCAATGGAGACGTTTCCGACACGATCTCTCTCGTTCGTTACGAGTCTTGCTCACCCAGGGTCCAACGGCCATGGCCTCCGAATCTGCCGCTGCCTCGTCATCTACACCTCTCCGAACTCGCCCTCCAAAGCGGCCTGTTCCCGGAACCTTTCCAGGTGCAGAGTGGTCCGAGACGGACACGCGCGCTGGGACAGCAACAGAGGACGACGATGCCATTTATGATCCAGCAATATATGATGATGGATGGGAAGAGGACGAAGTATCCGAAATGGACTCCGTATCTCCTACACCCACCCAACCTCCACACATCACCATCTTCCCCATCCGATCTCCCCAACCTTCGGAGCCCTCCGAACACGACGATCCTGACGATTCCAAGACGTTTTCCCTCACGACACCTCCGCAGTCTCCGCTGAGCTATGTCAGTTAGTGGTTTTGCCTAACTTCAGTACTCCACCATCTCACCAATCGCGCTCCAGCATTCGGAGAACTCCGACCATAATGGGTCCAAGTTCTCTCTTACAACCCCTCCCCACTCGCCGCGCCCCACATAGCGCTTCATGTGGTGGACGAAGATTGCAGGGACTCTGCCTCCTTGCGCATGCGATACCTATCCTCCCCGAGATTGCATGTAGCCCTCATCCGGAGGGCCCGCTCATTTCCTATCATGCGACACCTTTGCACGATGTAACAGGACCAGGAGATATCTGGCTCGGCGATCTTCATATCACCATCCAACCAACACGCATACTTATTGTCTATCGGAACTCACGCTGTATTCGTCGCCCCTCGCTTTCGCATTGCTCAGTGGAATTTTCTTTTATGATTACCTTATCTTTACATACTTACGATTGTGGAAATAGCTTTCGTCTTAACGATGTATAGCAGATGTTTTGCGGATTATATGAAGATTATATTGCTTCGTCTCGAACGCAGTAGCCACCCCTCCCGCACACGGCGTCCGCGAAAATGCCATCAGCGCCATATCCCGTCGCCAAATCGCGACCTCGTGACCATTTGTTTCTTTCCGTCTTCCTTCGCTTCCGGTCTCTGACTGGCGCAGAACGCGCCCTTGGCTCACTGTATTTTGAGGCTCACCCGGACTGTCGAGAAACGAGGATCCGAAGAACATTCCCCGAGTCAGGGATTACTGCTTCAGTGCTTCTGACTAGTACGAGTTTCCACCAAAACTCCTCATGAAAATTCGACGACCCAAACCGAATCATACTCTATTCAATTGTTTGACTTCGACTGAATCCCATTGGCTCATTCACGGACAATACGAGGCCTCGATCTCAAAGCGTTCGGCTAACTTTTGCCAAAGCGCTCGTCAAGGCGTCGGAAATTGCCGAGGGGCAGTATAAAAGCGTTAGCCACCGACTTGGATTCATTATTCGCTCTTGGCTCTCGACCACCACCATGCCTCGAGTTGATTTTCTCTTCTGGCGCTCACCTCGTTGTTTCTGGCCCCCCTGCCGCAGTTCCCTTTCGGGGCTGCAATGCGTTTCAAGGTATATACATCGTGGTGGAACAGAGATATCACCAACGCCACTCCGCCCCTTCAAGCCCTCTTTGACACTTGTCATGCTTGGGATCTGCGCTGGCTTGGATTCAAGTCACTTCGAAGTTCGACCCTAGATGCCTCACGGTTCCACGCCATCCGAAAACGCAAGACGCGCCGCGGCCTCGGGAACGCGGGACCTCCACCTTCAGGGAACGACTCTGCTCGGGACCTTCAGCGTTTGAAGTCGAACCTGCCGTGTCATGAGCTTTGGAGCATTGCTCGACCGCGCTTCGGATCCTTCCTCCGCTCGGAGTTGACCCTTGCAGGCGTCTTGATCTTCGTCGGTAGAAGTGCCGCACCAAGAGTCCGGATCTTTGCCTCAAGGCTCGACCCTGCTCCGGACCTTTGGGCGTTTGAAGTCGAACCTGCCGTGTCATGAGCTTTGGAGCATTGCTCGACCGCGCTTCGGATCCTTCTGCGCTTGTGAGTCGAACCTTGTGGGCGTCTTGAGCTTTGTGGGTGGAGGTCTAGGCGACCTGACGACCTCTGCATCGACGGTTCGACTCTGCTCGGGACCTCCAATGTGCTTGAAGTCGAACCTGCTCGGTATCACGGGCCTTGGAGGTAATCACTCATGGCTCGGCCGTGCCTCGGATCCTTCTTGGCTTGGAGTTGAACCTTGCGGAGTCTTGAGCTTCGTTGTTCGCGGTCTCGGGATCCTTGTTCTCGAAACTCGACTTCACTCGGGACCTTCAGCGCTTTTCGAGTTGACCCTGCATCGGTATCACGAGCTTTGGAGTTTGTCTCATCGCTCGACTGTGCTTCGGATCCTGGGGTGCTCGAGGTTGAACCTTGTGTCGTCAGGTTTGGGGAGCAGGGTTCTTGGTCTTGGGGCCGCGACGCGCCTTTCAGGTAAGTTCCGAGGTATGTCGTTTCCTTTCCCAGAGAAGGGTGCGAGTTCCTGCTCCATCCTCGTGCTCCCTTGCCGTGGGCTCTGGGCTCAGTACGCGCGCATTTGGTCTCATCCACCATCTGCGCGCGGAAGCCAAACGCACGTTAATTTTTCCCCCTCCGTCAATTTTTTTTTTTTCGATTTTTTGTTGTTTCTTGTCCTTGACCATCGTGGTTGTACTCAGATTGCTGTCGAGTTTGCGATTGGATATATGCAATTCCCTGTTTCACTTCTTCTGAATTTCTCTGGCTATCTGAACGCTCGTTCCTAGATGATTCGTTACCTATTGGCGCTCTAGATTGAATTTGTTGCGGCCATCCAGTCCATAGCGAAATGATTGCGGTCCTTCGAGCCTCCTCTTTCATTGAAGACTGCAACCACAGACCTCTTACAAGAGAACTTCATGCCGTTATGATTCAGGTTTGCGAACACAGGAGGACAGGAGTAGATTTGCAGAGACTCTCTCCGACTCGACTTTTGACGGTAGTATTTGACGGCATGATTGATATTGAACGTGCTTGCTGCAGAGATCCAGCGTAGCGAAGTGTGATTAGTCGAGTAGAGTGAAACAAAGGTCTGTGCTCGTTTGTCAATTGCGTTCACGGGAGCAGAAGCATAGGCCAACCTATGAATTCTACAACTCCTTATGCATGGTCCCACCCAATCCCAGCCACTGCCATACGGTTCTCTCGCTGCCCTCCTGCCCCCAAAGATAGTATATGGCACGACGCTGCATTACCGCAAGATGTTGGGGGAAGTACATGATGATCCCAGAGGCGACGAGAATGAACAAAGCAGCGAATATGGTGACTAGAATCGTTATAAATGATAGTTTTGGGTGTGCAAAATCCTGGACACACGAAGTAAAATCTTCTCCCAAGGCTCGAGCATTGACAAGGCGAAGGTGGACTCAAACCACAGCCTGCGGCGCCATAAGAACTCGGCCAACGGTGAGTCTGGTCTGGCGGTCGATGCGTGGTCCGGCTTCGCTGGAGGTAGATAGGTGGGAGGGGCGAGCGCGACGACCATGATTTCGTTGAGTGCAAGGAGCGACCGTGGTAAGCCTGCTTTGTAGTCGTGGGGTACGTTACGTTTGGCCTGTCAGATCACGTGCTGATTGATCTGCGTGCCCCGGGGCACGCAATCATCAAGTCTGCGATCGGCCCTCCGGCCACCCTCTCCTCTGTGACATTGACGATCGGTCTTGTATTTACTACCAATCAAACATTCTTCTTGGGGACCCACAAAGTACTACAACATCTGCTTTTGAGACAGGAATGAATTTCGTGCGGGTGGGAACTTGGAAGATGAGAAGCTGCTAAGTACAGCCACTGATTTGGAAGCCTTCTTTGGCAGCTGCCAATACCGTAAGTACGCGTCGCGTCAAGACGCGTCTGAACGCGATTTTGGTCATTGTGCCGCTCCATCACCTCGAGGCGGTAGTTATTTGTCTATTGTTTGCGTGTTTCAGGTCCTGACTCAGGGGGATTTTTTCTTCCTTCTCTTTCTACTACATTCTACACCTGTCGCCTCGCTGCTGGAATGTCGTTTGAGTCTATGCTGCCGATTCCGCCCGAGGGATTGACTGTTCCCACTCTCATCTCCGCCAAGGGAGCGCAACTGAGGTTCTGGATCATACAAGCAAACGAAGCCTCGGAGAAGAAGGTTCTCAAACTATCCGGGACTGTAGATCAGCAACGCACAAAACTTGCCGAATACTACGGCTTCGATTTGTCCGTGATACCACGCCCCGATGCGGCGACTGTGCCGACACTGGATGAATCTATCAGGGACAGACAATGGGCAGATTTTGTAAAATTAGGCGTTGAATGGAAGGGGACAGTTGCTGCCGGCGGAGTTTTCAAGTTATTAACCACTTCGGGTGAGCAATTGGTGTTTTGTGATTCATCATTACTTACGGTTTATACTCTATGAATAGAGCCGAAGGCTGCTGAAGATGTCTCTGTTTTGTTAGCGTCCGAGGCTCCTACACCTACAACAACCGAAACTCGTGAACCTGTAAGTTTCTGATTGAAATACAAAGGTGGTATTTCTTACATTCCGCTCGTCCCTTTCTTTCATAGACTTCTACTTCTCAATTAATTCCTCTACCTTCCCCCGTACCCAATCATTCCGCTGCTTCCTCGGTCGTCGAACGAGTCTCATCTATCACTGTCCCTGCCAACAATCTGTCTATCGACTCTGCCGGTGTTATCTCGACAAATACAAGCCGTGATATGCTTCACAACTCGAACCCGGCACCACCCGAGGCTGCATTGCTGGACGACCTGTCCAAGGAAATCGAGGGTTTGGCTAGATGCGAGGGGCTTCGGGATATCATACAGCAGGTTGAGTCTGGGGAGGTATCGCGTATTCGCGCTCGCTACGGTCCTTCCGAGGGGCGGCGCGGAACTGCTGATCCGTCCTGGCCCAAATACAAGAATATTGTCTCCAAACGCGAACGGCTGTATCGCATCCTTTCGGAGGACTTTGCCGGAGATAAACAGAGGTTTTTTGCATTCTTCACTGTCCCACAGATACCAAAGAAACGGAAGCGCGCCAAGGAAGAAGCCGACTCGCCCGAGGACCACTTTCGATCATTTCGCAAAATTGTTGAAGCTGCACCCTGGTGCGAAGCAGATTTAGCGGTTGAACGTGGGAAGGAGCAGTATCATGGCTCTAACGGTGAATTCTCTGATATGCAGTGGGCTGCAAAATGGGGTACTCGGAATAGTTGGGAGATTTGGCGTGAGGTTGGAAACGAACGTTATGAAAAGAGCAAGAATTCTAATTCTACTTAATGATTTGTTCAATAACATCCATTCAAGAATAATTAGTAGTTTCTATCATACTCGTGCATGTACTCATGATTATCATTCGGTGAATAAAAGTAGCGGAACATCGTAACCGCTTCAACTTGTGACCAACCGCCCCACGCTGCAACCATATCTGCCGACCATCGTTTAATTTTGATTCGGTATTGGCAACCACCGCGACGGAACGAATGAGTGCCATATAGGGCCCACGATGAGTAGCCGAGGCCTTGGAGATCCCGAGAAAGCGCGCGGCTCAAAGTACTTGCTGTCTAAATTTTTTTGATCAGCGCTGTACAAAGTCGAGAAGAATATCAATCACCAAAGGCTGATTCTGCATCACTGCACCTTGCGCTGTAACATGGAGGAAGAGAGGGCCAGACTTCTTGATTTCCGTTCCATACAGTGATGCAAGGAGAATGAATGCGCGGACCGGGCAAATTTTTGGATCATCGTCGTTTGCGTGCAGTCTCCATGAGTGTAGTAGTCCAGTTTGATTTTGTTTCCGAGTATTAAGACTGATGTCCACAAATTTTCCTAGAGTAAGTATCAGAACAATTCAACTATTAGATACTAGACCAATACTTACTCTCCCCCGGAATTTTATCAATATTCTCGAAGCGCAGCTTGATGACTTCATCTATTCGTAGCAGCATTAACCATGCCAGCAGATATGCAACCTTGAACTGTGTTGAACCCGAGAACAAACAAGTAACTTGTGATTGTAACTTACATATCGTACGATTCCCAGACGCCTTTGAGCTGGGGTAAGATTCGAATTTATACAGTGTGCATAGAGCCGATGGATATCTTCCAATGCGAGGGCTCTCGCAGATGAGGATACCTCCCCTGATTTTGCTTTGGTCTTCTCCAAACCAACCATAAATTGGGAAACTTGCCGCGAACGAGTCGGAAGTCCGCGCCTATCATAGAGACAATTATTGTGTGAGTTAGAGAAGATACGAAGACATAAAAGTACAAACCATGTGTTGGACACGGAATCAAGCCGCCATTCGGTCAGACTTTCATTTGGGCGAAGGTTTTTATACCACATCGTGAGAGCCGCGCGTGTGGAGACAGCTGTAGAATACTATTGATGTTAGCTGAATACGGCTCGATTTCATTTGTAGATTGAACACACCTTTCGGCCTTCAAAACCTTGTTCAACTGGGCCACATTTCTGGGTGATGAATGTTGTAATATCATGCGGAGTTTTATCGTCGACGCGTTTCGCGTCCCACTTCTTGTTGCGTCGTAAATGGAAGGTTATATAGTGCTTGATTATTCTATTAAACATCGTTGAAAAATTAAACAGTGCTAAAATCAATGAATCTTACCGCAGGTGTCCGTCCCGTGTTCCATCGGTGATACTGGCCTTAGTCATTTTGGCAGCATATCTAGCCGCCTCGTCATCGAGCAGATCCTCTGGGAACTCGTCCAAGTGCTGGGACACAAGGTCTTGGACGTGCAATAGCAACGAGTCCGCATCCTCAAGGTCGAGAAGGCAAAGTTCGTCTTCAACCTTTGCGTCGAATTATTCCAATAAGATCATCAAATAAATTCAGTAGGGGAGATGTACCTGTTCGTCTGAAGGTATTGTCTTCTCCTGGGATGTTGGTGGGTTGCTCTTTGCCGACATCACAGTTGCTGGGCAAGATAGGTGAGACTTCAAAAACAGGAGAAGAAAAATGTCTCAAGAGAAAACTGGCCCAGTACACGCGTCCGCAACGCGCCAAAACCTCGTACGAGGGTCGGAAGGGGATTATAATTCAGAGGGTTTACATTGCATTATAACAAGCAAATGGACTTAACTGCTCACTCGCAAGCGAATTTTCGCGTCCGGCGCTACGCGCCGGAGCACATTCTGAGTCTCTTCAGAGCGTAAGTTTAGCCGGGCACATCGAGATAAACCGGCGCCTGTAAAAACCATATGAGAGCAAACACTTTGAGTGACTACAGACACTCACAGTAACACATCTCGCGTGGGTTAGTCACTGATGCTGCCAATTCCACAGCCAGTATAATTGAACGAGAGGAAGGTGCGTTGGGTTGGGCGTGCCGAGCTGATACCGCAATCCCGAGGCTCAAGCACGGCAGGTGACGGACGGCAAGAAGAAGCAGCACAAAATAAACACCACGTAGAAATACGCGTGCCGATCGAGTGCGGCTTCGACAGCCACCCTCCCTCCGATTGAAGGTCGATCCGAGATAATTTCGCTCGGATCTTCGCGCCAGCGTCGCGTCAATCAGGGTGCCCTTGGATGACAGAATCATGTTTAGCTTGGATGCAACACTTTGAGGATTTCAACTTGAACAAAGCTTACGAACAAAATTTTGTACGCTACGCGCCGGCAGTCACTCGAGCCAAGTCGATTTTGTCCGCAGTTTCCGGGGAAAAGGTGGCCGTTACAACGAGTCAATAACAGTGCTCACAATCAGACTTATCATTTCGGCGTTACGTGCCAGTAGTTCATAGAATTGTTGTTGCCGGCGTTTCGATTGTAGCAATATCTGGCTCCGAGGTGGCGCGCCTACATCCCGCTGTAAGATCTAGAGAGATAATGTAAAAAGCAACGGAAATTCAAAAAATCTCAACTCAAACAAATTATCTCGCGCCGCCATCCCGAACCATTTTCGCGTCCGGCGCTATGCGCCGGGATATAACCTAATACTCTCCAGAGTCTTTGAGATAGCCGTGCGCTTCAAGCTAAACCGGCGCCTGTAAAACAGTCCAAAGTGCATTGACAGAAATGCAATCAGATAAAATCGGAAAGTGATACGAGCGGGTACGCGCCTTCGGGAACTTTTACGTTATGCAGTTCTGAGCAAACGGCGGGGTTGAGGCGGGGTTGCGGTGTTGTCGTACATGGCGGGGATGTCATCGAGGCCATCGGAGGCGGTATTAGAAGTCGTCGAAGTCTTCTCCTAAGAATACCGTTGCGACCGGCCGTGGATGGCAAAGTCCAGTTGTCCGCGGGCCCTACAAGGCTGCTGAATCTAATCTATGCAAGATATCTAGCGTGCCCCATGGCAAGCACTCACTTAAATATTCATGGGGCACCCTGTAGCTGGCTGATCCCTTGAGTTTTTGCGTGCCCCATAGACAGCTAAGGCTTGTTTTCGTTCATGGGGTACGCAGGCAAGGCGGTCCGACGGCCCTACCTCGAGCGAACCCGTCCGTAGTGGCAGTTTGAGGTAAGAGAATGTCGCCTTGCATCAGACTCCAAAAACTTGTATATAGCAGCATTGTAGCTCATAGATTGTTGTATAGTCACAAAGAGGGAACTCGTAGCTTGCCGCCAGTACAAGAATCGTCCCCAGAGGTCGAGAAAAACGAGAGAAATCGGTCGTTGTATGTTGGCAGCAAGATCATTTCCGTCACACGTGTCTGGGGGCTTCGGCCGAAAGTGGTGCGATGACAGCACATCTATTTGTCAACGTATCTCAGGTCTATCTAAGGGTTGCTTTGTAGTCGTGGGGTACGTTACGTTTGGCCTGTCAGATCACGTGCTGATTGATCTGCGTGCCCCGGGGCACGCAATCATCAAGTCTGCGATCGGCCCTCCGGCCACCCTCTCCTCTGTGACATTGACGATCGGTCTTGTATTTACTACCAATCAAACATTCTTCTTGGGGACCCACAAAGTACTACAACATCTGCTTTTGAGACAGGAATGAATTTCGTGCGGGTGGGAACTTGGAAGATGAGAAGCTGCTAAGTACAGCCACTGATTTGGAAGCCTTCTTTGGCAGCTGCCAATACCGTAAGTACGCGTCGCGTCAAGACGCGTCTGAACGCGATTTTGGTCATTGTGCCGCTCCATCACCTCGAGGCGGTAGTTATTTGTCTATTGTTTGCGTGTTTCAGGTCCTGACTCAGGGGGATTTTTTCTTCCTTCTCTTTCTACTACATTCTACACCTGTCGCCTCGCTGCTGGAATGTCGTTTGAGTCTATGCTGCCGATTCCGCCCGAGGGATTGACTGTTCCCACTCTCATCTCCGCCAAGGGAGCGCAACTGAGGTTCTGGATCATACAAGCAAACGAAGCCTCGGAGAAGAAGGTTCTCAAACTATCCGGGACTGTAGATCAGCAACGCACAAAACTTGCCGAATACTACGGCTTCGATTTGTCCGTGATACCACGCCCCGATGCGGCGACTGTGCCGACACTGGATGAATCTATCAGGGACAGACAATGGGCAGATTTTGTAAAATTAGGCGTTGAATGGAAGGGGACAGTTGCTGCCGGCGGAGTTTTCAAGTTATTAACCACTTCGGGTGAGCAATTGGTGTTTTGTGATTCATCATTACTTACGGTTTATACTCTATGAATAGAGCCGAAGGCTGCTGAAGATGTCTCTGTTTTGTTAGCGTCCGAGGCTCCTACACCTACAACAACCGAAACTCGTGAACCTGTAAGTTTCTGATTGAAATACAAAGGTGGTATTTCTTACATTCCGCTCGTCCCTTTCTTTCATAGACTTCTACTTCTCAATTAATTCCTCTACCTTCCCCCGTACCCAATCATTCCGCTGCTTCCTCGGTCGTCGAACGAGTCTCATCTATCACTGTCCCTGCCAACAATCTGTCTATCGACTCTGCCGGTGTTATCTCGACAAATACAAGCCGTGATATGCTTCACAACTCGAACCCGGCACCACCCGAGGCTGCATTGCTGGACGACCTGTCCAAGGAAATCGAGGGTTTGGCTAGATGCGAGGGGCTTCGGGATATCATACAGCAGGTTGAGTCTGGGGAGGTATCGCGTATTCGCGCTCGCTACGGTCCTTCCGAGGGGCGGCGCGGAACTGCTGATCCGTCCTGGCCCAAATACAAGAATATTGTCTCCAAACGCGAACGGCTGTATCGCATCCTTTCGGAGGACTTTGCCGGAGATAAACAGAGGTTTTTTGCATTCTTCACTGTCCCACAGATACCAAAGAAACGGAAGCGCGCCAAGGAAGAAGCCGACTCGCCCGAGGACCACTTTCGATCATTTCGCAAAATTGTTGAAGCTGCACCCTGGTGCGAAGCAGATTTAGCGGTTGAACGTGGGAAGGAGCAGTATCATGGCTCTAACGGTGAATTCTCTGATATGCAGTGGGCTGCAAAATGGGGTACTCGGAATAGTTGGGAGATTTGGCGTGAGGTTGGAAACGAACGTTATGAAAAGAGCAAGAATTCTAATTCTACTTAATGATTTGTTCAATAACATCCATTCAAGAATAATTAGTAGTTTCTATCATACTCGTGCATGTACTCATGATTATCATTCGGTGAATAAAAGTAGCGGAACATCGTAACCGCTTCAACTTGTGACCAACCGCCCCACGCTGCAACCATATCTGCCGACCATCGTTTAATTTTGATTCGGTATTGGCAACCACCGCGACGGAACGAATGAGTGCCATATAGGGCCCACGATGAGTAGCCGAGGCCTTGGAGATCCCGAGAAAGCGCGCGGCTCAAAGTACTTGCTGTCTAAATTTTTTTGATCAGCGCTGTACAAAGTCGAGAAGAATATCAATCACCAAAGGCTGATTCTGCATCACTGCACCTTGCGCTGTAACATGGAGGAAGAGAGGGCCAGACTTCTTGATTTCCGTTCCATACAGTGATGCAAGGAGAATGAATGCGCGGACCGGGCAAATTTTTGGATCATCGTCGTTTGCGTGCAGTCTCCATGAGTGTAGTAGTCCAGTTTGATTTTGTTTCCGAGTATTAAGACTGATGTCCACAAATTTTCCTAGAGTAAGTATCAGAACAATTCAACTATTAGATACTAGACCAATACTTACTCTCCCCCGGAATTTTATCAATATTCTCGAAGCGCAGCTTGATGACTTCATCTATTCGTAGCAGCATTAACCATGCCAGCAGATATGCAACCTTGAACTGTGTTGAACCCGAGAACAAACAAGTAACTTGTGATTGTAACTTACATATCGTACGATTCCCAGACGCCTTTGAGCTGGGGTAAGATTCGAATTTATACAGTGTGCATAGAGCCGATGGATATCTTCCAATGCGAGGGCTCTCGCAGATGAGGATACCTCCCCTGATTTTGCTTTGGTCTTCTCCAAACCAACCATAAATTGGGAAACTTGCCGCGAACGAGTCGGAAGTCCGCGCCTATCATAGAGACAATTATTGTGTGAGTTAGAGAAGATACGAAGACATAAAAGTACAAACCATGTGTTGGACACGGAATCAAGCCGCCATTCGGTCAGACTTTCATTTGGGCGAAGGTTTTTATACCACATCGTGAGAGCCGCGCGTGTGGAGACAGCTGTAGAATACTATTGATGTTAGCTGAATACGGCTCGATTTCATTTGTAGATTGAACACACCTTTCGGCCTTCAAAACCTTGTTCAACTGGGCCACATTTCTGGGTGATGAATGTTGTAATATCATGCGGAGTTTTATCGTCGACGCGTTTCGCGTCCCACTTCTTGTTGCGTCGTAAATGGAAGGTTATATAGTGCTTGATTATTCTATTAAACATCGTTGAAAAATTAAACAGTGCTAAAATCAATGAATCTTACCGCAGGTGTCCGTCCCGTGTTCCATCGGTGATACTGGCCTTAGTCATTTTGGCAGCATATCTAGCCGCCTCGTCATCGAGCAGATCCTCTGGGAACTCGTCCAAGTGCTGGGACACAAGGTCTTGGACGTGCAATAGCAACGAGTCCGCATCCTCAAGGTCGAGAAGGCAAAGTTCGTCTTCAACCTTTGCGTCGAATTATTCCAATAAGATCATCAAATAAATTCAGTAGGGGAGATGTACCTGTTCGTCTGAAGGTATTGTCTTCTCCTGGGATGTTGGTGGGTTGCTCTTTGCCGACATCACAGTTGCTGGGCAAGATAGGTGAGACTTCAAAAACAGGAGAAGAAAAATGTCTCAAGAGAAAACTGGCCCAGTACACGCGTCCGCAACGCGCCAAAACCTCGTACGAGGGTCGGAAGGGGATTATAATTCAGAGGGTTTACATTGCATTATAACAAGCAAATGGACTTAACTGCTCACTCGCAAGCGAATTTTCGCGTCCGGCGCTACGCGCCGGAGCACATTCTGAGTCTCTTCAGAGCGTAAGTTTAGCCGGGCACATCGAGATAAACCGGCGCCTGTAAAAACCATATGAGAGCAAACACTTTGAGTGACTACAGACACTCACAGTAACACATCTCGCGTGGGTTAGTCACTGATGCTGCCAATTCCACAGCCAGTATAATTGAACGAGAGGAAGGTGCGTTGGGTTGGGCGTGCCGAGCTGATACCGCAATCCCGAGGCTCAAGCACGGCAGGTGACGGACGGCAAGAAGAAGCAGCACAAAATAAACACCACGTAGAAATACGCGTGCCGATCGAGTGCGGCTTCGACAGCCACCCTCCCTCCGATTGAAGGTCGATCCGAGATAATTTCGCTCGGATCTTCGCGCCAGCGTCGCGTCAATCAGGGTGCCCTTGGATGACAGAATCATGTTTAGCTTGGATGCAACACTTTGAGGATTTCAACTTGAACAAAGCTTACGAACAAAATTTTGTACGCTACGCGCCGGCAGTCACTCGAGCCAAGTCGATTTTGTCCGCAGTTTCCGGGGAAAAGGTGGCCGTTACAACGAGTCAATAACAGTGCTCACAATCAGACTTATCATTTCGGCGTTACGTGCCAGTAGTTCATAGAATTGTTGTTGCCGGCGTTTCGATTGTAGCAATATCTGGCTCCGAGGTGGCGCGCCTACATCCCGCTGTAAGATCTAGAGAGATAATGTAAAAAGCAACGGAAATTCAAAAAATCTCAACTCAAACAAATTATCTCGCGCCGCCATCCCGAACCATTTTCGCGTCCGGCGCTATGCGCCGGGATATAACCTAATACTCTCCAGAGTCTTTGAGATAGCCGTGCGCTTCAAGCTAAACCGGCGCCTGTAAAACAGTCCAAAGTGCAATTGACAGAAATGCAATCAGATAAAATCGGAAAGTGATACGAGCGGGTACGCGCCTTCGGGAACTTTTACGTTATGCAGTTCTGAGCAAACGGCGGGGTTGAGGCGGGGTTGCGGTGTTGTCGTACATGGCGGGGATGTCATCGAGGCCATCGGAGGCGGTATTAGAAGTCGTCGAAGTCTTCTCCTAAGAATACCGTTGCGACCGGCCGTGGATGGCAAAGTCCAGTTGTCCGCGGGCCCTACAAGGCTGCTGAATCTAATCTATGCAAGATATCTAGCGTGCCCCATGGCAAGCACTCACTTAAATATTCATGGGGCACCCTGTAGCTGGCTGATCCCTTGAGTTTTTGCGTGCCCCATAGACAGCTAAGGCTTGTTTTCGTTCATGGGGTACGCAGGCAAGGCGGTCCGACGGCCCTACCTCGAGCGAACCCGTCCGTAGTGGCAGTTTGAGGTAAGAGAATGTCGCCTTGCATCAGACTCCAAAAACTTGTATATAGCAGCATTGTAGCTCATAGATTGTTGTATAGTCACAAAGAGGGAACTCGTAGCTTGCCGCCAGTACAAGAATCGTCCCCAGAGGTCGAGAAAAACGAGAGAAATCGGTCGTTGTATGTTGGCAGCAAGATCATTTCCGTCACACGTGTCTGGGGGCTTCGGCCGAAAGTGGTGCGATGACAGCACATCTATTTGTCAACGTATCTCAGGTCTATCTAAGGGTTGCTTAGCCAATAGCATCTGGCGGGTAATTCGGCCGAAACGGAGCCGATCAACCCGCAATCGACGTGCCGACCGACATTGCCCGGTATTTCTTCCATCGCTTTCGTTTTGCCACCGTCGCCGTTGGTGAAGGGCCCACATAATCGGCCAAGGTCTTTACCTCTGACCTTCTACTGGCCTGTTGAGCTGCGATGCAAATTTCTCGAGGTCAAGGTGAGTATCTACCGATATATTTTTATGTAAAGTTTCTGGACTTACTTCTCGAAGCGGTTCTGAGGACCGCGTCGCAGTCTAGGTCCTTGGTTCTCGCCTCACGCGTCCGACCACTCCCCATTCAACGCCCTCTACGGCGCACCTTAGCTTCAACCGAAATTGTGAATTTTGCATGCCATTTCGGCGGCGAATCGACTCTAAAGGCTCTCTTATCTGTAGAAGGATGTACCACCACCTCCGTCCCCGAGACCTTCCAAGTTCAAGCGGGCAGTAACAATCGCAAACCGCACATTCTGGCTGTCGCTGCTCGCAGGTATCGGGTCGTTCTACTACGTCACCAAGGCATGGCGTTTGCTTTCGAAAACATTGTGCAAAGTCGATTGATCGAGCCACACAGAAAGACCGCACGCCGGGTGTGCAACTACCTCACGATCCACAAAAGAAAACTATCGTAGTTCTGGGAAGCGGATGGGGAGCGACGAGTTTTTTGAATACTTTGGATACAACTGACTACAATGTGGTGGGTGCTTTTCCAATCTTTTTCGCGTCCGTTCGCTCAGCCTGGCCCGTAGATTGTGATCAGCCCGAAAAACTTTTTCCTGTTTACCCCGCTACTGCCTAGCGTCGCTGTTGGCACGTTGAGTCCACGCTCCATCATCCAATCCACTCGGTATGTAACGCGACACAAAACGCGTGCGGTGGAAGTCATTGAGGCGGAGGCCCAACACGTCGATGTACGCACACTGTCTCTACACTGAACGACGTCGCTCAAGGTCTGCAGGTCGTCAACAAAACCGTCAGCTTCATAGGTGTGTATGACGTCATCAATTTTTTCTTCTTCTGAATCTCGGGGGGTCAGATAATTCCGCCATTCAGGGAGAATTATCTGCGACCACCATCCCTTACGACTACCTCGTATATGCTGTCGGCGCCGAAGTGCAGACATTTGGAATTCCCGGTGTCACGGAGCATGCATGCTTCATGAAGGAACTGCACGACGCGGAGAAGGTATGGATTGCATTATAGTCTTTTCATCAGCCTTACCGTTCCTTGTAGATGCAGCGTCTTTTCCTTGACTGTCAGTGCTCTACGAGTCGAACCGCTCACGTTCTCAATGATCTATCCAGGCCTCGAATCGGCGGCGTTCCATGGACAATCTGAGGAAGAGATCAAACGACTACTTCATATCGTTGTCGTCGGTGGTGGTCCTACTGGTGTTGAACTGAGCGGAGAGCTGCACGACTTCCTTGAGGTACTTGTGAACCTAAATTCTCGTTGACTCTTCATTCACAGCCAGCCTTGCAGGAAGATCTGAAATCATGGTATCCTGAACTGGCAGACAAAATCAAGATCACTCTCGTAGAAGCTCTGCCGTCTGTCCTGCCCATGTTCAGCAGGCGCCTCATCGAGTACACCGTGTCGACGTTCAAGGAGAGTAAGATTGATATCCTGACACAGACTATGGTCAAGGAGGTATGTTTCTGGCTCCTTCAAAAGCTCAATTTGCGATTTGGGGGAAACTGAATCACTTTGGTAGGTCAAGGATAAGAGCGTGAAGTTGGCCCTGCCGGACAAGACAGTGATTGACATGCCTTGTGGAATGGTCATATGGGCGGCTGTGAGCATCTCACTTCTCGCTGAGGATCCAATCATGGCTAAATCGTACCATCTCAGGGCAACAGAGGCCGGGCCATTACACAGGACTTGATGGCCCAACTTCCCGGCGCGCAAACCAACAAGCGGGGTATCACCATCGACGGTACGCGCTTCCCTGCCATTGCATCCAGTCCTTCGCTGACTGCTCTTTCTTCTTCATCTAGAATACATGGAAATGAAAGGCACCAACGGCACCATCTTCGCCGTCGGTGACTGTACCTCGTCCTCGCACGCCCCAACCGCCCAGGTCGCCTCGCAGCAGGGTGCCTACCTCGCGCGCGCGTTCGCTCAGAGGGTCAAGCGGGATGATCTCGAGGCGAAGGTGACGGAACTTGAGCGCTCTGTGGCGATGATTTTGCACGACGACGAACGCAAGAAGACGCAGGACGAGCTTGAGGGCGCTAAGCGTCAGCTTGCCAAGTTCAAGATTCGGCCGTTCACTTATTCGCATCAGGGGACTCTTGCGTATGTTTTTTTCTCACTCAAGATTAAATCAGGTTCGATGTTGACGGGGGTTCGGCGCAGGTACATTGGCTCGGACAAGGCGATCGCGGATTTACCGTTCTTGAACGGCAGTGTACGTCTTTACTTTCTTCCCACTACAATGTTTTCTGTTGCCTCATACCACATCGCATATATAGTTCGCATCGGGCGGTTTCCTCACTTTCTACTTCTGGCGTAGCGCCTACCTCAGCACACTCTTCTCGCTGCGGAATCGCACTCTCGTTGCCACTGACTGGGTTCGGACGAAGATTTTCGGACGGTAATGCCTCTCTCTATCCCTGCTTCCCGGTGTCATCTTCTGACCTGTTTTCCTTACAGTGATGTCGCCCGGGAGTGAAGTCTGTATGTATGTATGCGCGCGACCGAACAGAACATGGACCGTAGAATCTTGAATAATGTGAAGATACGAACGATCTGGGCAGCGGATTGATTATTCGAACGAAACAAATAGACAATACCATATTTTTCGTATACCACGTAGCTGGAGGCTAGATAGGGCTCGCGATTGTATATCCTAATGACATAGATTCTCTGGCTATCTTGTGCGGTTTTGGAGCGAGTCGTTTGTACCCGTTGGCGTTCAGCTCCCGTTCCATCTAGTAGTACGGATCTGAAACCGGGATAGTTTTGGTGTCGCGGTGTCGCGGATTTGCGCCAGCTCATAAGTTCAAGCTCGTGCAGTCTAGTCTACCGCATCCACCGCACGCATTTCCCGATGTCCTGTATCGTACGGACTGTATCGCAATTGTAACAAAACTTGCGCTATCGATGTACTAATGTGCAACAACTGTGAACCGAATCATATCGCAATTTCGTCGCCATCGACACTAGAGTTTTGAACTACGGCACTGAATGAGTGTGTTGTTCGTATGGGGCTACTCTGGGGAAATCGCATTCGACAATGGTATCATCGTGCTTGCATTGACAACTCTTCAATTACTTTGTACGATGGGGTTGCTCGTACCATTTAGCCTAACCAGCATTTAGCGATACATGGTCAGTTGCCGTTCGTAACCTGGTGACAGTCGTAAACGTTAGACTCATTGGGCCTCTGGTCAGTGTCGGCGCTGCGAGCTCTTTGAGCTGCGCGAGTCGGCTGAGACGGGGCTTGTCCCAAGGGCGAGTCCAACTCGTGTGGAATTTGCATGTGAGCAGTTCCAGCGTCACAGGACTGCAATTCCGCCGTGCATGCACCATGTCCGCAATACTCCGATACTCCTCGTCGGATATATGGCCGCTGGCACGCAAATGAATGGCTTTCAGGCGCGGTAGAGCGAGGTCCGGATTGAGAACGGAGAATACGCCCGTAACAATTTCGCCCTCATTGGATGGGCATGTCAGCTCCAGTTCAGTTACAGAATCTGGGACGGCGCGTAAACATTCGAGGAGTGTGTCTTGTCTTGTATCGAAAATGGGCGACAAGGCGAAGGATCGGAGTGAACAGGACCGAAGGAAAAAGTTTTTGAATATCGTGACGGTTGGCGGCCCGAGTGTGGTGGAGACCCGTAGGTGAAGGAGATGGGGAAGGGTGAGATGCTCTAATATTGAAGTTTCGAAATCGCATGTCAAACTTGTAAGAGAATTCAGAGTGAGAAGATCGATGGTAGACGGTGGGGACGTCTCGCCAGAGGTTGTGATTATAAGATCCACGAGATGAGTGCAATTTGCAAGAATCGAAAGACCCTCACGCAAGGCTATGCGATATAAATTAAGGGTTGTGAGCTGCGCCCAGGGGACATCCGCCTTAACGTTTGGCAAGGTCAAAAGGTGGACGCTGCGCAACGAGGGGGCGGGAGGTAGAGTGACGGTAGCGGATATATCATTCCTGCCTAATCCTGAGGACAGATCATCTAGAGTGAAGCTGCGAAGGTTCGGCAGAGAGTAGGCGCGCGGATCGAATTGAGCAACGGATGTGAGTGGGAGCGAGAATTTGACATCCCGCCAACGACAGGCAACCGACATGCTCGCCTGAACCAAAGCTCCTGCTCGCAGTTCATCCGAGCAGTTAAGATTTAGATCCAAGGGGAGATCTCCGGAGCGAGAGAACCATAATGACACAAGTTCGACGGATTTCTGTCCATCAACGAACCATAGAGAGGTCCAGAGACCCGGCGTTTGAAGCGCTACTTGGCGCCACTGGCGGCAGATCTGCGTTAAGAGAAGAGGAGCATCTTCGGGGGACGATTCTGCATAGCTAGCGGAGGGAAGACAGCGCAAAAAGATCTCTGAAATGATTTCTGGAGGCAACGACAGCACTGGATAAATGATGGCGTCGGAAACAGTCTGGAGAGCTCGACGCTGGAGAGCCAATGAGGAGATAATGGCGTCTAGTTCCGACAAGCGTTTGCGGAGGTCAACGTGGGACAGAGCCTGGGTTGCCCAGGATTCGTCGAAGCCACAATTTGAGCAGACGGACATGATGGTTCTTGTCAAAGCACTGTATTAATGCCGCCTCTTGCAATTGATGGCCGGAGTTATGTACTTTCCCACCACTTTATTCTATTTAGATGCCATGAATGGTCCTATCGCGCCCTCAGAGTCATTCGACCTGTGGTTCAGACTCGCGACCAACATGTGTATCCTCGCAAAACCGACAAAGCTTTACAATGTACCTGCTAGATATCTTGTTGTTTTTCGTACGACATACGGTGTCTTTCCTTCAACCCTCGAGTCAATCTCTGAATGAGAAATTTTACCTGGAATGCACTCTCCAAACCGTCGACCATCCAAGGATGAGCGACAACCGCCGCCAAAGATGCTCTCGAAGCTCCCTCAGTCGCAAGCATCAGTTGAAGCAGGCTCCTACACTCTTAAATGATGCCGGGGTGAGCATTAACAGCCGTAATACCAGTCTCAACGAAAACGCACGTATACTGAGATGAGAAGGGTATTTAGCGACAGCGCCTCGCCTAATCTTGTCATGGATAACGCTTAAATTAGGACCGTCGAACGGGACTTTGCCGCAGACCAGGGTGTAAAGAATGATCCCAAGACCCCATACGTCCACTTCGGGGCCGACGTAAGATTTCTCAGTGAGCATCTCCGGAGCAGGAAAGTGGGAGGACCCGCAAGCCGCGTCAAGACGCCCCAGCGGGTTAAAGACGGTACAAAAGCGAAAATTCGTGAGTCGTAAGTCACCGGTAGTCGAAGAAATCGACGTGTTCTCCATTTTCAGGTCTCGATGGACGATCCAGTTTGCATGCAAGAACTGCAGCGCGCTTGCGAGTTGTCGTACATAGCTCTGTGCGACGGGTTCGGAAAGTCGACCATGGGAAATGACGTAGTCCAGGAGAGAGCGCGATTGTGGATCTTCACCGTCATTGACGCCGAGGATGTGGGGATGAGGCTTCAACAGTTGTAACCGCTAGAAAAACAGAACGCGATTGACGCTGAATTCCTCTCGTCGACGGGAGAGAGCCGCCTCACTCGGAGCCCCTCGAGATGCTCAGTTTCAAGTTTACGAGTTTGTGCGTCGACGGAAACGGAAACGGCGGAGTCCATAGCAATTGTGCGCCAGAAGGAGTGGGCAAGAGCGCTCAAGCCTCAGAAGCATTTTCGGCGGTGGGAGCATCAGCAGTACGGTCCGGTCCGGCCGCCACGGTGACGGTGAAGTTCGTGCGCGTTCGCAACTCGTGCTGTCCTAGGGAGTTCAGAGTCTGTGGATTCTGTCAATCAAACCAGATTTATTACGGAGGTCGAATTGCTCGAGAGTGAACACAAATATCGAGACGCCGATTCGACTACCACTTGGTCTGCAACACCCCGGCAGCGTTCAGCAAGGGAAGGTAACTACGGAACAGTTTATTGCAGAAACAGCCACGATTGCATTTGATAGCAACCGTCTGAAGACGGGGAAACTGCGCTGGAGTACTCAGAAAAGCATCGAGTGCCCCCCACTCGAAGTCGCTTCCATACTGCTTTGAATGTAGAGAGATGAAGATTTGCTTCAGCCTAGGTGCATTCAGCTGCTTGATGAGCTGAAGCATCAGATTGGGATCAAAATCCAGTAGACTAGAATGGTCCGAAACGGTGAGCGTCGTGAGATTTGGGTGTAGCGCAAGGTCAAAGACGCTAAACGTGTAGGCTGCAAGAAGGGTGCACTTGAGAGTTCGTCAAAGATAAGAAGGGCTTACACATACCCCAATAAGTTTCGGGCGTCCAGGTCAACTCGAGAACGAGACTAGTCAGGGCACCGCCAGCTTGCTGCAACGATCTGCGCACGATCTGCGCTTCATGAGACTTCACAAGTCCCAGCTTGAGAGTGCCGACATTAGGAAGATGCTTAGACTTGTATAGCCACGACAGAATCGGGGCTGTTGTGGACATGCCAAGGTCCAGATCGAAAAGTCCTTGGGGAGGTGATGCGTCAATGGGGGCATCCTCTACCCCGAAATATCGCGTATCGATAATCTTTACAACCTCTAGAGCAGGGAATAGGCAGAGAGTCCTAACAAGAGGCACAGGCAGCGTTTCACTGGCGCCGCAAAGTAGTTTGAATCGTTTGATGCGAGGGAAAGCAGCGAAGAAGCCCCTCAGAAAATAGTCCTCCATATTCGATTCCGTCAGAAGAACGTTGAGAATCACGTCAAGAGACCGGACGTAGGTGAGGCAATGTAGGTCCGGCGCGACCTCATTGAAATAATGGTCATTAGGATCGCTAGAGGCCCTATAAGCCTCAATATTCTGGACGCATGAGATGAAGGTGCATTTCGGGGAGCGCAGAAGGTCGCGAAACGCGATCAACTTGCGTGCAGAGAGTCGACAAGTTCTGAAAAGGTGAATTCTGCTGCGAGGAACTAGGGAACGAGAGGCAAGAGCACAAGCGCGCAGAGAGCGATAGTCTCCGTCGAGGTTATCGACGACCTCTTCCAGCAGTTCCTGAGGTAATTTTGACACCTGCATCGCAGGTGTATGTCGTGGTTCGGAACAAGAAGCTGTTGAACCAAATCTGCCATGTTCAAATCTTTCAATCCCGTCTATGCCTTGCTCCTCGCTCTCCTCGCTGCCTTTCTACACAACTCTACACAATCTGACAACAGCATATCCCACCAGCTCAGCGGAACAGGCCCCTCGAAGTTCACAGGGAATATTTTACTTCTTACTGCTCACCCGGACGACGAATGCATGTTCTTTGCTCCAACAATCCTAGCTCTGGCCGCATTGCAGCGACCTTCAGCCTCTAGCAGAGACCCAACTTCGACCTCTTCCTTGTATTCTTTGTGCCTATCTGTCGGTAACGCCGATGGCTTAGGCGCAATTCGAAAATACGAGCTGGAAAGTAGTCTTGATATTCTTGGCGTTGACACGGACAAACGGGCCATACTCGACCAGCCGTACGTGTCAATTGGTGCTGGCCGTTCATTCTTGTCTTACGGTGCATTGCAGGGAGCTGCAAGACAACTTTACCGCGTCTTGGGACGCCCATACCATCGCCACGGTCCTCAGACCGTATGTGCTCAAAAACCGTATTAACACGGTGAAACCAATGCCCTATACACGCGGTTTTGAGGCTTACCAAAAGGCTTAGATCCTGACCTTCGACCGCGAAGGAATTTCAGGACACCCAAACCACAAGTCTCTCCCTGTGGGCGTTAAACACCTCATGTCCTCTCTCCGGGAAGTCCGACTCTTCACGCTCATAACGACACCAACACCCTTGAAATATGCGAGCATATTAGCCCCCACCCTGGCCAAATTCGACCTCTATGCCGGTGGCCTACTACATTGGCTAGAGGCTCAGCTTACCAGCCTACTGGTCTTGCTGAATGTATCAATTTCACCGCCTACGCCGCCTCCTAGTCTTGAGGTGATGCCGGTATTCGTCTCGGGGACGAAAGACTACTGGACCGCACTGCAGGCCATGCGTGCGCATCCGAGCCAGCTGGTATGGTTCCGATGGCTCTATGTCTCATTTTCGCGGTATATGTGGGTTAATGAATGGAACGAGGTGAAAGTCGCGTAGTGTATGCTTCCGTCCTGTTGTACAAGTGTAATTTATAATTATGGGCGCGCGTACGACTTGGTCGTTGTTGTTTGGGGTGTAACCAGAGAATGAACCCATCCGCGAAGCCATTTGACTACGCCTCCCTCTGGCGGCGAGGGGACGAAGGAGCGTACTTGCCCAACGACGGGGGTCAAGAAATAGCTCGCGAGTGCCCTGCGTCAATGTGAATTCGGGGTTCAAAATTCAAGGGAATACATCACGCACCATAATGCTCCTTGCGCCAAAGGACTGAGAACCTGGTCCCGCGTCGTTATCCACACCACATTCAACCACTGTATGTCCAGTCTATCGACAGGTCCCGTCACAATGTCCGTATCCGTCTCCTTCTCCTTTCCTTTCCCTTTGGAATCGGGGCGTTGAAGCGAAAAATGCGGTCGAATGCTTTTCAAAAAGCCATATTCGAAGCGGAGGTCGGGGACGGTGTGTACAGCTGCGCGTCGAGGCTCCTCTCGCTGTGGTTCTATGTGCTTCGGGTCGTGAGCGACGAAAGGTGGATGTGTGGTGGACATGGTGGAGGTTAAGAGCGAAAGTTGGCAAACAATTTTAACTAATGCCGATCAAAAATTGGCTCTAATTAGCCAAAGCTGGAGCATTCGATTCATCCTCCTCCTCTTCCAGAATACAACCTTTAACCTGTCTAGATCTACAAAAATATCATACAAAGAAATCTATACCACCGTCTCCGCGTACCGAGCCCTGACACGTTCCGCCACGACGCTCTTTGGGCACACTCGTCCCGTCCAAAGCTCGAATTGCACATATCCCTGTTCAAGAAGGACATCCAATCCCTGAACAGATGTCCAGTTATCCCCCGCCTCCTTCGCGAGCGCGAGGAGAGGCGTGACCGCGGGCTTATACGCCATATCAATCACAACTGCCGGTCCATCCCTATAGAGGAACAGATTGCGCGACAGCGTCAAAGCACCAGACGCTTCAGTCGTGCTAGTCGCGTCCGCAGGGACCGTCGAAACGATCACATTGGGAGGCACGATTCCGCTCGGCCACTCATTGATGCTGTCGAGTATCTCGACGTGTGCGTGAGGGAAAGCATCAGCAAGTACCTGGGCACTCCGACGCGTGCGATTGAAGAGATACACCTGCTTCACGCCGAGCGACTGGAGCGCATAGATGGCAGCACGGGCAGTACCGCCTGCACCGATAACCAGCGCCGAATGCACGGACTCTGAGTGCACATGCAAGGTGATCGACTTGCGAATTCCGAGCCAGTCAGTGTTGTCGCCGTACAAGATACGATCTGTTCCATTAGTCCGGGTAGGGATGATGGTGTTGACTGCCCCGATGGCCTCAGCGGCCGGAGACAGTTTGTCGAGCAGCGGGATGACATCTAATTTGAATGGAATTGTAACGGAGGCTCCGCCGAAGTCTGGCGCCGTTATAGTGGCCTTCACGTCTTGTCCAACCTCAGTGGTTTGCTCAAGTTCATAGAAATGCGGCAGTCCGAGAACTTCAAAGCCCGTGTTGTGCAGCGTCGGCGACATCGAATGAGATATGGGATTACCAAACAAGACGTAGCGTTGACGGGGGAGCTCGCCGATGAGATGTAACACCTTCTGGATCTCTGCAAAGGAGAGTTGCCCAGGCGCCGCCTTCGTTGGCAGAAGCGGATGCGAAACAGGGCTGAATGTCGGGTTCAGGATACGGGACATCTGACCCTGTGAGCCCATGTTGATAGCGAGAATGGGTTTGGCGTTAGGCTTGCTATTTGCTTCCATAACAAACTCAGCGAGAGCGAAATTGTCTCGCATTGAATTCGCCTTGCCGACTATCTTGATGATATCCCCCGCGGCGTCCGCAGCAGCGTACTTCTCTTTCACGACAGGTCCATCCCACTTCATGTTCCCAGACCAGTCGTGCCAGGAAGCGATGATCTTGGAATGTCCTTTTCGCGACACGAGCTCTCGGATCATGGGTTCCGGCAGCGAAAGCTCGACGTCCAGATATTCAATCCCTAGCGCCAGAGCAAGCTTCAGAAGCTCGAAACCCTCTTTCTCTGCGCTGTCTGGGAAAGCGCCGCCCTGCGAGACAGTTCGGATGGTGAAGATGAGCGGCAAAGATGTCGAGCGCCGGAGAGCGGCAATCTGGTCTTGAACATAAGATATGGAAGGGATGGAGCCGCCGAACGATGTCATATCGCTGAGCAGATCGACACGCAGTTCTAATGCGTCGACGCCCTGGGTAAGCTCGTCGATTCGGTGAAGGGCATGAGTGATGTCGGGGTACGTGAGGGCAAGGAAATACGAACGCTTGCCGGGGACAAGATTCGATGCCAGATTGGGTTGCTGCCCAGTAATATGCTTGAAGAAACGGATCACCTCGTGTCGCGTCCCCTTCTTGTTAGACATGGAAGCATCGATGCTAACATGGTTGACGAATTCGTGACTAGCACACTCCTTGAACCAAGGAGCTCGTCGTTCATACACAACAGGAATAGGTTCACCGTATGCAGGTCTGCTTGCCTCCGCGCCGAGGTACGCAAGTATCTCGTCCAACGGTCGCATGATATGCACCACAGGGCCTTTGTTTCGATGATAGTCTTTCAGCAGCTGGCGGGCTTCAGCTGTCTCGACGATGCCACCACCAAGACTGATGACATGTTTTTGGCCGTATGCTGTCAGGAGCTCCTGGAGAAGGGCGGTTTCGGCAACGCGGAATGCTGGCCACCCGTTTTGATGGACGAACTCGCGGACGCCTATCTGGTGCTTCTCCTCGAAGAGCGCGTCGGCGTCAATGCACGGCCAGTCTAGATTGCTGGCAACGAGATGTCCAGTGAACGTTTTCCCAGAGCCGCGCATCCCAATGAGAATAATCGAGGCCGAAGCGTCCTGAGACACGGTGTTGCTCGCCGATGCGGAGTTGATTCCATGAAGATCGGTTCCTTTTACATTGATCCCAATCTATTCAGAATGTTAGCGAACCTATGTTCCTACAACGAAAACACAAACCTTGTTCTCCAAATCGTCCCACCAATTCGGCCATGTCTTTTCGACACATCTCTTTTCTTCAAGGATGGTTCCATCGATCACCGTGCCTAAAACACTAAATGCCATCGCAACACGGTGGTCATCGTAGCAGTGAACGCTGACACCTTTAGTGAGCTCCGAGATGGGTCTGCCGATGACTTCGAGGCCATCATCCAGTTCAATCGTTTGGACACCGAATTTGGCTGCAGGAGAATAAGAATCATATCTTGTCATCAGACAAATTACTTACCAAGCTCGTCCATCATAGCTCGAATCCTGTTGCACTCTTTAACCCTCTGGTTGGCAATACCAAGAATTCGAGTCTTCCCATTAGCGACAGCGGCCACAACACTGGCAGTCAAAAATGCGTCCGTCATAACCTCCATATCAATCTCCTCGATCGCCTTCAGCTGCCCTTGAGGCGGACCCGTCACTGTTGTCTCCGTCTCCGTCTGAACCACTGTACAACCCATTGTCTCCAACACCTCCTTCGCAAATCGCGCATCGCCTTGCAGCGAGCTCGACCCAATGTTCTGGATGGTACAGGTAGTCCCCGTGATGGCAGCGATAGCAAGCGGATAAGTAGCGCTGCTCGCGTCCGACTCGATGCTGTACTCTTCCGGGTTGACATACACGCCAACAGGGATATCATAGATGTCCAACGGCTTGCCCGCTTCGTCGACGCGACGCGCAACGCTGACGCCGAACGTACGCATCATGGCGATAGTCATGTCGATGTATGGCTGGGAGATAACTTGCCCACCAGTAAGCTCGAGTGTAATGGGCTCCCTTGCGTATGGTGCGCAAAGCAGGACTGAGGACACATATTGACTCGATACGCTCGCCGCGAGACGTATGTGACCACCCTTCAGGCCTTGAGGAGCAATTGAGAGCGGCAGACAGCCCGTGGACTCCAGGAAATCGATGTTGTTTCCATTGGCCCGGAGCGCATCGACCAAGGGTCCAATGGGGCGTTGTTTCATGCGAGCGTTTCCAGTTATGATCGTGGTCTCATCGCTGGCACCCGAACCCTGAACGAGGGTGCAAACGGTTGTGAGGAAGCGCGCAGCTGTACCGGCATTCCCCAGATAAATCTCCTTCCCTTTCGGAGGGACGGAGAGCGCGCCGCCTCCGCCTTGCACAACGAGAGTATCCCCACCATCTTCCCAAGAGAAACTCGCGCCCTTGTGACGCACTTCAGCACGGAGCCAATGCAGAAGAATGTTGAGAATAAGATACCTTGAGCTCGACGAGAGCCGCCATCATGACTGCTGTATCATCTGAATGCAGCAGGTTCTTGAGCCTGCAGGTTCCTTTGGCAAGGGCAGCGAGAACGAGCGCGCGGTTTGAGATGCTTTTAGAGCCAGGCGTAGACATCTTGACGGGGTGGTGCGTTGGGACCCCCGCGACAACCTTCGCCGCGTCCGACAATGTCTTCGCAATAATTGCGTCGTGAACAACCGTAGCCTTCGGCTCATACGTAGCTCCAATTTTGGAGAGAAGGACAACCTTCTTAGCGTCTCCGCTGTTCTTTTTGTCAATGCGCATAATGTCGAGAAGCCGGTCCACGGTAAGCAGCTTCGCAGTAGGCAGGTTCGCAATCCTCGGATCCGTAAGAGAAATAGGGAGATTATAGGCTTTCAAGCAACGCGTAAGACGCCCAACAGCAACTTGCGAAAGAATCCCCATCTGACGCGAGATTTCAGCTTCGAGAATCATGCCTACACTAACGCATTCGCCATGAAGAATAGTCGGGGTCAAAACCGCCTCAATCGCGTGCCCAATAGTATGACCAAAATTGACCAAATTCCGGAGACCAGTTTCGAGCTCATCGATGGTGACGATGTGGGCTTTGACGGAGATGGAGCCTACGATGACGGAGAGGAGAAGCTCTTGCGCTGCAGAGCGTGTTGCTTTGGTACGACCGGAGTTGTTTGTGGACGGAGATTGGATGGCGGCAAATATCTCGGCAGCGCGCGACTCCAGTGCAGCGAACTCGTCCTCATTCCAGATCGCGGCAGTCTTGAGTGTTTTCAGTCAACCAACAATGAACCGAAAAATGAAATGTATCCCAGACAGACCTTGACGACTTCAGCCATTCCATTGGAAAATTCTCGGGACGGGAGCGTCTCGAGGAAAGCGGCATCAATAAAGATGTACTTTGGCTGCCAGAACGCGCCGATGAGATTCTTTCCGTGCGGGGTGTCAATGGCGGTCTTTCCCCCGACGCTGGAGTCCACCATCGCCAGAAGCGTAGTGGGTATTTGCACAAAGCGCACACCCCGCATGCTAGCATGAAAAATTTGGTGTAAATATAATACTACTCATGATCTGGAAGGTGATAGTTGTACGCACAATGTGGCGGCGACGAATCCCACTAGGTCTCCGACAACACCACCGCCGAGAGCCAATATAACGGTATCCCGAGTGCATCGATTGAGCAGCAGAAAGTCCTCGATGCTAGCCTTGCCCTCTCGACTCTTCGAAGTCTCCCCCGGCGCAATAACGAGGCTCAAGAATCGCGATTTCGGGGTCCCTCCAACAGACTGGCTTGCGGAAAGCGCAGCATTGAACTCGGCTTCGAATGTTGCAAGATGGTGTCTTGCGATGTTGGAATCGGTGATGAGAACATAGGTGGACGAAGCAAGGGTTGAAATGACAGTGCTGGCGATGTAAGGAACCAAGTGAAAGCCACAGTGTATGGAATCACGCCCCAGTATCGATACTTTGAGGACGTCTGTGTCCGCCATGAAGGTATTGAAAGAAAGCAGCAAGGTCAAGGGTTTTGAGGTGGGTCAAGTCAAAAATTTGGACGCGGATCAGTATCACGGTTGCCGATTGCCGATTTAGTATGTATGCACCGAGTAGGGAACGTTGGCCAGACGCCGCCAGAGCGTCGACGCGTTCGTCGGAAAAGTAGTGGATGGAAGGGTAGCCATCCATTCCGTGTTGTACAGCTAAAGTATACAAGCATCTATAGACTATCTATAGTTACTACTACTGTAGTCACTTCGGCTTTTCGTTCTGTAGTTGTCTAATCCCGCGCCTCGTCTATTGCGAAGCTACAACCTGTTCAATGCGGCCGTCATTCCATTTGATAGTTACACTGCCATCCTAAAAACACTGTCAAGACCCAGGTGAATTTAGATGCGGGATCTCCTCACTTGATTGCCAAAGTATGCTGCCTTTGCCATATGACAGAACACTCCGACTTCAACGACGCCGGTGAGCATCTTGATTTGCGCCATGATCGTGAACGGATCCTTCATTTTCTCCTGATCAAACGGCGCGTCGATGATGAAGTTGCCATTGTCGGAAACGACGGGCCCGGCTGTGGATGTTCAGTAAACAATCTCAAGAGAGAGAGAGAGGGGAAACCTGACCCTTCTTCACAGCCATCCGTAACGATGCTTCCGGAGAGCCAATTATGTGATGGAGGTTTTGCAGCACTTTCGCGTATGCAAAAGGTACAACCTCAATGGGAACTCCTTGCTTGAACTAGAACGCGACGTTGAAGAAATGGTGGGAATGATGATCTGCAATGAGACGCACGGTGGTGCCCAAGTGCTCGACATTTTTCCGGTAATCCGCGACTAGGATAAATCTGTGGGACATGAGCCGGGCATCTTCGGCAGGCCGGAGAAAAACATACGTGTTGGCGGCTTCCGCGAGGACTTTCTCGCGAAGATGGCATGCACCTCCACCCTTGATGCAGTTGAGCTCACGGTCTACCCTTGGGGGTGGGCCATAAGCTACTGAGGAAATTGTAAAAACAAATATACTCACTCGTCTGCGCCGTCCAGAGTAACGTCAATGGTGGGAAATTGGTCCACGTCCCCGAGGTTCAGACCAGATTCAACAATGAGCTGCTTAGACTGGAAGCCTTGCGCAATTATCAGAGCGCGACCCCTTAAAGTGCCCGGCGCAGCGTACCAGTCGGTATGAAGACACGCTCTTCGTTGGCTTCCGCACCTAGTTGCACGATACGTTCAACGACGTACGGTACCGTGGATCCTGAATGGTGTGAGCTTCGTCATATTGGAAGAATTCGCAAGTACCAGATCCAATGCCGATTACCTTGAATTTCGCCGTTAGCTTTGACTAGTGCAGTATGATGTTCCCCACCCTGTGCTCCGGCTTGACATGCTGGTCCACAGCGGTCCAAGCTGCCAGTTGCTTAGATCTTTCCAACACAGTCAAATTCTGATCTTTAATTGGGGAAACGAGTTTAGTCGCTGACGATGCTGGTAAGCCTTTGCACGCGTGTTCGACGACAATACGCACTTTGAATGTCACGAGTCTGGACTATTGGGCGAATGAGGGGGGCGGTAGGGCTATTCATCGCATCCGAGTCGAAGTGGGACCAAGGTGGTGGAAGAGGTGAAAGCGATAATTTTGCGGGGCAACGTTATTATCTATCGGATCGTACCAGTCCGGGAGACGTACGACAGCGGCGATTTGGGGAGGGGCATGGCAAGAGTGGATGGATTCAAAGGAATACGAACGCTGAAAGCAAGGGATCTCAACAAAATCATACACGCCGGCCATCGGCGGGCAATCACAACTTGGCAAGAACCACCATGTCCGTCTGCTCAAAGTGTGGCTTCGACGAATATTGCGCAACTCAGACTCTGTCCCACATTGACCTCCGCAGACGCTTGTCGGAGCTAGATGCCATTATCTCCTCATTAACTTCACAGCGTCGAGCTCTTCAGGCTGTTTCTGATGCCATAATTTACCCAGTGCTGTCTCTTCCTCCAGAAATTACTGCAGAGATTTTTCTGCATTGTCTTCCTTCTGGGACCTGTGTAGAACCGTCCTTGTCAGCTGCTCCGCTCCTCTTAACGCAGATCTGCCGCCAATGGCGACAGATAGCGCTCGATACACCGGGGCTTTGGAGCTCCTTGCAGATCACCAATGAAGAGAATCAAGAGATATCCATCGAACTTGTGTCATTGTGGTTATCACGTTCTGGAACCCTCCCTTTGGATATAAATTTTCACTGGTGGGATGAATCGCGAGTTGGCTCTGCCATCGTGGCGGGTATCTCCTTTGCTTCTCGCTGGCGGGACATCGAATTGGCCCTTCCCCTCACATCTTTTGCACATCTGGATCTGCGTATGGTCTCTATGCCGAACCTTCGTACTTTGGTTGTGAGACAGCTGTACTCGCTACAAAATGATGCTGTCTCTCGTACCCTCGAGTTGATACCGGCTCCCTCCCTGCGCGATCTGAAACTATTCACCTTCCCCGATGTCAAGGTCAATGCTCCCTGGGTGCAACTCACTTCTCTCACGTTGGCTCGGGTGGATATCCGGGATGGTCTTTTGGTCCTTGGTGGCTGCACCAATTTGCTACACTTTGAAGTGTCTACCACTGGTAACATCACTGGGGTCGCCGACACTCTCATTCTCCATTCTCTCGTAACGTTGGCTTGCCACTTTGGCCGATCAGGCTCCGACTCTATTTTAGAGCACCTTACGCTGCCCCACCTTCTCCGTCTGCGCGTCGCAGCATTTTCTGACACATCCCATGTCACGATTTTCAAAGACTTCATCCATCGTTCCACCTGCTCCCTCCAATCCTTGGCCCTAGTTGCCAAGGAACAGATGAGTCCCGAGACCCTCCTTGAATTTCTACGTTGCGCTCCAGCCTCCGTTTCTGAACTGGAGCTCTTGGGAAGGGATGAATACAGCAAGTTTCCCGTGGGGACATTCTCCACTCTCAATCCCGACCTGGTTTTGCCGCACCTTCAGGCCATCCATCTGCGTGGCGGAGGCAGTACCGTTGATGGAGAGTACCAGAGTCTCGTTGGCATGGTGCGCGCCCGGCGAGACAGAGATCCTGTGATGCTAGAGAGGCTCGCCTGCGAATTCTGTTTGGGACGTTCGGAAGTTCGCCTAACCTCGCCCAGTGTACTCCAACTTGCGCAGCTAAAAGCACTCGCAGCACCATCACTATTAAGACCCCAAATGAGTCTTACGGTTGCGATTATGACGCCGTCGACCAAGGAGACAGAAATCGTCTACGAGATACAACCTGATACAACTAGCAAATGAGCCTAGATAATCGGTGACAAATCAAGTAAAAGGCTAGTTTTGGTGAAGGGAAAAGCTTATGACTTAGCCTCTTTGCGCGTTCTAGCTCTACGTACCATCGGGAAGTACACTGCATACCATCGGGAAGTACACTGCAGTCATGAAAAAAAAAAGCGGAAAAGATAATCATATTTTCGAAACACTTGCTTGTCCGGAGTTTGCCGAAACTCAACGACGACCACCTGCGAACAAATTTTCTGCGATGGTCATGTTCCATGCAATTTCTCGAGCTCAAGAGGTCTTCCGTACCGTGGCATATGGTTCCGCCCTTACTCTCGGAAGCGGGTGTCCGGCGATTTCCCAAGAGAGAAAATTCTAAATAGAGCACGCGCCTTCGCATCCTTGGAGCCGTACTCCCTCCAAGTCCCCTCCACTCTGTGCTAGTTCTCTGCAAAGCTAGACTCCATAATGACTAGCAATAATCAGCGCACCTTCAACATCGTCTGCATCCCTGGCGATGGCATTGGTATCGACATTACTGATGCAGCAACTCGCGTCCTGACAACACTGGCCGAGACTTTCAGCACCTTCAAGTTCAAATTTGAATCTCTGGATTGGAGTTCAAAGAATTACAAGCAGCGCGGATACTATGCTCCGGAAGGTGGCGTTGAAGGTTTGAAGAAATATGATGCGATTTATTTTGGTGCGGTTGGATGGCCTGGTGGGTTTTTTCCGTCTTCCCGATATTATGTTGCAGTCGATCTATACTTCTTTGCGCAATAATGAAAGTCTGACAGCTTTACAGATGTCCCAGACCACATTTCGCTCTGGCAAGTATGTAGATTGGTAATAATTCTCCAATTCCACTTGACACCTCATAAAGATGATCCTCCCCATCCGCACGACTCTCAATCAATACGCCAATGTTCGGCCAACGCGCATTATTCCCGGCACCACCTCCCCGCTCTCCGCCTGTGCCGCAGACCCATCTCTCCTCGATTGGGTCATCGTGCGCGAGAACAGCGAAGGCGAATACTCCGGACACGGCGGCACTACCCCCTCCTCCGCCCACGCAGCCCACACCGTCGCCACCGAAGTCAGCATCTTCACTCGCGTCGGCATCGAACGCATAATGCGTTTCGCCTTCGAGACCGCTCTGCACCGCCCGCGCAAGTTCCTCACGATGGTCACCAAGAGCAACGCGCAGCGGCACGGGATGGTTTTGTGGGACGCTATTTTCTACGAGGTGGCGCGCGAGTACGAGGGACGCGTTAAATACGATAAGATGCTCGTTGACGCCATGACGGTGCGCATGGTGAACCGGCCGGAGAGTCTCGATACGATTGTCGCGACGAATTTGCACGCCGACATTCTTAGCGATCTCGCGGCGGCGCTTTCGGGTAGTATCGGTATTGCACCGAGCAGCAATCTCGATCCTACACGCGCGTTCCCGAGTATGTTTGAACCGATCCACGGTAGCGCACCGGATATCGCTGGACAGGGCATCGCGAACCCGATTGGTGCGTTCTGGAGCGCGGCGGAAATGGTGAGATGGCTTGCAGGCGCGGATGGGGCCAGTAATAATGAAGGATTAGTGGAGGGATTGGGCGTCGGGAATATGGTGGCGGCGGCGGATTGCTTGATGCAGGCAATTTCGAATGTGACCGAGAAGGGTGTGAAGACTAGAGATCTGGGAGGGAAGAGTGGCACTACTGAGGTGACAGATGCGGTTTGTGAAGAGATTCCTAGGGTGTACGATGCGAAAAGAGGCTAGATCGAATTCCTGGTTTGTATCAGAATAGCAACAAGAATTTGTACTCGTTGAATCTTGGGACGTGGATTTCGGTAGCTAAACAGGTTACGATACGGCAACAACTCGAGAGTTAGGGTCGCAAGTAATGAAAATCCTGCTTGTTATGAGTCTAGTAGTCTACGGTATGCAGCGTTGAGAATACGAGGAGGCCATCCGGGACGACCCCAAATCACACAGCTTCTTCAGGTCCGCCTACTTTGCGTGCATCTTCCAAGGCCTTGACATATCCCGGAGTGACACGTCTCTCAGGCTTTGAAGCCCATTCCACCACCATATCCCAGTCGCGACAGACGTGCTCAACGTTCGCGGCATTGTTCACCAGATAGTCGCCTTCCCAATGCCCGTACCGCAGAGGTGTGGGAGTCATGTCCGCCGCGCACTGTATCGCCTGCCTGAGCATGTCGAAGCAATGGGAAAGGTGTCCCACTGTGGTGCTTCGTTTGATAGCAGGACTGTTGTAATGGTCCGGATACAGCGACATGCGTGCCAGATTCTGGTACAAATTTCAGAAACGGGGGGATAGAAGCGAGAGAGAGCTAGTACAGACCAAGCAATGAAGATCATGAAACACGGAAAACTATTCAACACAACGTCGATTTAGCAGATGTGTCAGGCAATAGGATGTCGAGACTCACTTCAACCGAGTATTGCATCTCCCCATTAACGTTCAGAGGTTGAGTCCAATTCGGGAGCTGCTTCGCCTCATTCTCGGTGAGGATCGTGGGGCTGATGGCTAGTGAATGAATTAGAGGTACCCAGGGGGGACGCAGTGCGACTAACAAGCATAAAGCTCGTGCCAGGCCTTATCAACTTGCAAGCCATAGCCTTGATACTTCGTAGGGGATGCCGACAGTGGGTGCTTGAATAGTTGACGAGAGTAACCGAAAGCTTTTTCAGGAGCAACTGGTGGCGCTCAGCATCTTGTTGACCATAGTCTAGGTATCATACACCCACATTCCGGGACCGCGCTCACAGAGTGTGGCGGCGATCGAATAGAGCGCCGGGACAAGAGCACTAGTGAGACCGCGACGAATAGAACATTGAGGCTAAGTGAAATCCGAGTGATCCAAGTTCGAGCTGCTGAGGGCTTTGCTTGTTGCTCTGGCAGAAACGGTACAGACTGTTCAGAGTCGAGTTCGTCCTTGGGGAGGAGGTGGTATGAATCCAACGGCATGGGAGCGAACGGAACACTCTACGAACGGGGTGCAAAAAGAGACAGAGCAAGTCGAGGAGTAGCAGCACAAATAAATTCTAGTAACATGTTTTGTAGATCTTCGTGATGCTGATTATTTCCCCTATTCATACATCCGGTACATCCGGTGCGTTCCGGTAGAATAACGTTAGCAATCGAAATTTTCACAGATCTGCAGCGACTCACCAGCGAGTCACAAATGTAGCGAGCTTCAAGGAAGACGGAAGATATATATTTTGCTGTCTGACCGAAGATCTTGAATTGAAAGCCAATCGTCAACGGGACGAAAGTAGACGAAACGGTGTCTTGGTACAGAATCCCATCATCATGCGGGGTACATACCCCGCATGGATATGCCGCTTGTTGGCATCCTCTCCCACTGAACGGCTCATTAGAGGCCTTTTTTGCCGTTTGGCGTTGAGAAAGAGACTGACCAAGCAAGAAAAAATTGCAAAGATCGCCAGGATCATCCTCCGTTTTTACCACGGCAAGGCTCCTTGAAGGAACTGTGGTCGGAATTGTCGGAAAATTCAAGGAACTGTGGTCTGCGCCGTCCAATATTTGCAAGGATCGCCAGGATAGTGCCAGGATCATCTTCCGTTTCCACATGGCAAGCGAAACTTCAGGGTTCTTGTTACGCGATTGTCAAAAATTTTCAAGGAATTGAATTCGGAACCGTCGGTAATTTCAAAGAGTTGTGGTCTGTGCCGTCCGACCGCGTGGCGGAACGCACAGTGGATTCCGGAGTATAGATACCACTTCGACGAAAGTGGGTAGGTAGGCAAACCTACCCGCCAAACCTTTTCGAGGCTACACACTCGCCATGCGCTTCGGGATTCAACTCACTTTTCTCCCCCTCTTCCTTGCAGTTGTCCAGGCAATTTACCTTGTGACTATGATTCCCTCCATTTGATTCGGTGAGGGCGCTTATCATCCACACTGTAGCCTGCGCCTGCCCGTCGTGTCGCTGAAGCAGAGGACGACGTGCGCGCCGCCTTCTTTCGTCCTGCATGCTCCTGTGCTGACCTCCTGTCGAACAGTTGGGCTTTGCCCTTAGTCCAGTGGAACAGTGCCAGCGATCCGTGGCTGAGGATGGTAGCGTAAGCATTTCTTTGCAGTTCCTGGCTGTTGTAACCTCTCGCTGATGTTGCTTGCCGCTGTAGGTCGTTTCTCGAGGATGCGGGGCCCGCCGTTCCCCTGAGATCGAAGACGATGTAAGCGCTGCTTTCATGGGCCTTGCATGCTACTCTACTGATTTCCTGTCTCAAACAGTTGAGCTTTGCCCTGAGTCCGGTGGAACAGTGTCAGCGATCCGTTGCTGAGGATGGCACCGTACGCACTTGTTCTTTCGGTGCCAGGTGTTTTTGGCTCTTACTGATGCCGCTGTAGGTCGTTTCTCGAGGATGCGGGGCTCGCCGTGCCGCTGAAGCCGAAGACGATGTACGCGCCGATTTTATGTTCCTTGCATGCTGCCGTACTGACCTCTCGCCACGCACATAGCTGAGTTTTGCGCTGAGTCCAGTTGAGCAATGTCAACGATCCGTCGGTGAAGATGGCACTGTGCGTACTCACGGTCTCTCGCGGTCAAAGTTTTCATTGACGTTCAATGCCACTGAAGGTCGTTTCCCGTGGTTGCGGAGCGTGAAACCAAAACTCGATTTCGGGATCGGTGGAATGTTTCGAGTGAATTATGCACCAACATAGTCTCTAGTTAACACTATAAGCCTATCGAGCGCATTAGCACAAGTCACCATTTCGATTCATAAGATCGACTGCACCATTTCTCAAGAGCAAGCCCCGCCCTTCGAAGATGAGGGTCCAAATAACGACGTCTGGCGTCGGGTGTGCCCGTTGGCCCTATGGGCACCTCTTGAAGGGTCCATGGGGAAAATCTACTAACTTTTCTTGAGGGTGTTGGCAGTATAGTACCATATGTCCCTCGCATTACGCTCTAGACCCAAGTCAAACAGCCAATCTTTCCCAACAATGATCCTCCTCAACAGTCCTCGACCCGGACTCCTCCAAGAGATCAGCAAGATGACTCTATTTCCACTCGGACTCGATGCCCAATGCATCCTCGCCCCCGTACATTTTGGCAAAAACCAAGTTCTTGATCGAAGGAAGCGCTGTGCGGTAGGAGTCGTCGGCCAAGGTGCCTTCAATGCAAAGATGTTCTAGCTGGCAACCAGCGTTCGATATGAACGACGTGAGCGAGACGATGGGGTCGGGCAGTAAGACGTCCGTATCAACTATCAGGCGAGAAAGTTTTGGGAGGATCAAGTAGCCAAGGCAGTCGTTGATTTTCTTGTCTTCGTGGCGTAACGTGAGTGATTCGAGCGAGGGCAATGTGACTGGTTGCTCCCGCACATCGTCTTCATCGTCAAGCATATTGGATAGACTCAGTTCACAGTGAACGAGATTCGTCGCCATGCGCAAGAAATGGAAGCAGCCTTGAAATAGGATGTCATGAAGACGCATTGAAGTCAACTGCGTCCAAGGGAGAACTATTCTGCGAGCAGCGCAAACATCGAGATCCACTGAGCGAAGTAGAGGGGCATCGCTGAAATCCAGGCAACCCTCCCAAATACCCGCAACGACGGTCAGCTTGCGGAGAAGTGGCATGGAACCTTCGAGGGTCAGACCATTGACCATGTCAATGGAAAGAGAGACATATTCCCAGCGAGCGCAGTAAGGAAGGACCGCAGCAATGAGCTCATCCCCTCCGACTTTATAGCGTGTAAGCTGATCGTCAACCCCAACCGAGATCGGGCAATGGCCGGATCTACTGAGCCAGATGTTTTGAAGATCGGAGGGGACGCAAGCAGGTACTGCGAGATATACTGCGCGCCACAGCAGGGGAGTTTTAAGAGCAATATCTCGCCACCTTGAACAAATATGTGTCAGAGGAATAGGCGACGATGGACCAACGAGTGGTGGCTGGTAGGGGTAGGGTGGGAGGCAATGGACGAGAATCTCGGCGACTATTTCATTGGGAAGCGTTAAGACGGGGTATTTGACTGCGTCGAGTCGCGTCTTCACCGTCGAGTGCTCGGCTTTGAGGGTGGCGACAGTGTGCTCTAGATCACATATATGACTCTCGAGCTTGAGCAGACGCGCCCGATCCGCTGCAACGCTCGGCATGGCGGGAGTTGAGATATGGACGAGGTTGGGAAGAACGCGTTCAATGATACGCTGGTTCAAGTAGGCTCGTCTCACCCTCTCTTGTATGGGGGACGTGAAATCTGAAGATAGTCGTTCAGATCACTCAATACAAGAGAAGTTGGGTTTCGACAAGACAGGTTTTGTGATCGACCAAATTAGGCAGGTTGGCCTCTTACCGTGTTCGATGCGCCTCTCAGGAATCGTCAAATGCATACCTCACTGCAGTCTCTGCATCGTCTGGGCCAGTGCAGCCCCTCACGTCGAATTCGGCGTGCACAACATTGTTCAGCCTGTGCTTCCGTCTTGGATCAAATCTTCTCCGCTACAACCTGTCTTCAGCGAAGCCTCCACGGATATATCGAGATGCAAGACTTCGCCAGGAGAGCCCCAGCGTAATGTCGAACAAGGGGCGGAAACAACTCCACCACCGTCGAAGATCTCGCTCGCGATCTGCAGCTGCTTTCCAAGAACGACGTTGACTTTCCAAGACACATGTTCCACCGCTGGCGATGACCCCATTCTCTTGGAAGACGCCGGGCGTCTATCTACCCATTCGACTCCAACAACTGCTGGTTCAGAACTCGCGCAAGACGTGACGAATGGCGCGTCGAATACTGGAAACGGCGCTCAATTCGGCGATTCTCCACAGCCAGGTTTCAGCGAAATCATACTTTCTGTGTTGCTCGTTTTATTCGCTTGGAGACTTCTGCGGCGGGCTGCTCGACGGAGCCGTGCTGAGCGTGGCGTATGCGATGATCTACAACTTTCACTCTCGCTGGCTGAAGTGGCAAGCGGAGAAGCATCCCTAATCTTCCCCGATGTAAACCGAAAAGCGGTGCGAGGCGCCAGCGCCTCTTCGTCCTGCAATATTCAACCTCAAGATTCGCTGCTCTCCGACACACTGGACACATCTGGAGACTATGTATCGGCACAGAGCTATACCTCGTCGCAGTCTCTTGACGCTCTTCAAGCGGAAACTCTTCCTTCAAGCATCAATCTTTCGTTCTCCCCTCCTGGCAATGCGGTTGTCGACACCTCCACTTCCGCCGCCTTCGTCAGCTTCTCCACCACGGCCACTGTCACTAGCTCAAGTCCCCCCAGGGCAACGGGCGACGACCAGATTGTCTTCGCGTCGCCGGAAATTACTTCGACGTCCACGCCGCTCCTTCGATCTCCGGTGCTGCCGTGCACGGTCCGGGTTGCTCGCCAGTTATTACAGCGGGGTCTCGAGACGTTCGCGACGGAGGCGGAGCTGAGGGTGTTGTACAAGTGGGCAAGGCTTGTCACTCCGGTTCATCTGGTATCTCCCACTGATAAAGCGGAGGAGGAGTATCGGACTGAGATGGATGCGCCTATGGTGAGTTTCTTTGCGTGTTTATTAATTCGGCGTAGAGTGACGAGTCGCTGGTCAAGGATGCAAAGGAAGTCGAAGTCGAAGCCGACCCCTTCAACCTGGACGAGGACGACTTTCAGAGGAGGCAGAAGATGCGTATGTGGCGCGGCAGGCGTTGGGGTTAAGGCGAAGTGGATTCGATACTTGGCCGAACGTGGTTGGTTTTCATACTTGAGATCTGAATGATTTGGATTTTCAGTCAATGACGCGTGATTTAGAATCATTGCGATTCAATACGACGCCTATACACAAACATCTGTTTCTTGCTATTGATACAAAGTTATAGCTCTATCTGAGTCCATCAGGGTATACAACTTGGGTCCGTCAAATCACAGCAGCAACGCGAAGAGAAGAATTGGTACCATGCCCCACGGCAGAGCCCACCATCTTGGCGTCATGAGCGACGTCGCAGCGCCGGTAGGCAAACCAGGCAGCCCAGGATCGCTTCCTCCCGTCCCACTAGGAGGCGCACCGCTCGTCTTGGCTGGCTCAGAGCCGATATACTGCTTCCCAAGATCCGTAATATCGCCCTTCGTGGTCATCATAGCGTCCAAGGTATTCACTCCTTGCAAATCGCGCATGATACCGAACCACGAATACCGCTCGACCCAGTCCGTGGAATCCATGAATCCCTGGGTCTGTTCCAGCAGTTGTGCAACCTGGGGCGCAGTACATTGTGGACCGTTATTGAAGTTCTGGCACGCCCATTCGGTGACCCAGATGGGGCGCTGGAAGGTATCGTGGAAGTCGTTGAGGTAGTTTATGAATTTGGTTGCGTTGACGTCGTACCAGTCTGGAGTATGAGGGTTTGAGTCATCTAGAGCAACATACGCGGTGCGTGCGACGTACGGAGGGCGATAAAATCCACTGTACATCCTCCGTTGCATGCGGTGAGAAAATCTTGGATCCAGGTTTTGCCTGACGGTGCGCTGGAGGGTGCTGGACTGCCGAGACGTATGCCCTGAGCACGAAGGGGCTCGAGATAAGTCTTCCACATGTCTGCGCCTTGTTGCGGTGTGAGGTTCGATTGTCCTTTCTCTTGCGGCCTATCGTCAAACGGCTCATCAGCTCTTGAAATCGCGTTGAGCCGATATATTCCACATACTCATTCATAGCAAGAATGGCGGCTGGTTTGGTCTTCGATATAGTCGCGTTTATTCCGTCGGAAGCGTCGGTCCACTGGGAGATGTCTTTTTCTCCCCAGAGCATCGGGACAAATTCGAGATCCGTATTGTCGATCGAGAAAAGACTCCAGGTGTAATACCAGGAGACCTTTCCCGTTGTAGTGAACTGCTTCATGTCGGTTTCGCCGTCGCCTCCACCGGCGATTCCAGCTTTGGAGGAACTGGTTACAGAAACCGTTCTGGATGAAGGGCGAGCCGAGACGGCAGTAAAGGAGAGAAATAATAAGAGAGAAAGCGTCGTTAGAGTCATGATGAGAGGCATGAGGGTTTGGGAAAAGGTCCCATGGGAGGTGGCGTATTTAAGGCCCACCGCGCCAAGGGAGAGCGGGGCCACACTTTTTTTCAGCGCCGATGACGTCGTTGGAATTTTTGATACGCGTCGAGAGCATCCATGGGCACTTTTCACGAGGAAACAGCAGGAAATGAATAAGAAAAAGCCTAGACTTTAGTGATTGGCTTCGAGCTCGAGTGGAAGTGGGGTGAAAGGATGATGTACAAGGGAAAGAGAAGGTTGAGGTGAAAGGTTGAAATCGGGATCTCCCGGGGCGTTCCCACGGTTGAACCTCTTTCAACCATTTATCTGGAGTCAGAATTTCCGGGTCTTCTTCACTGATCTTGGAGAAACGAAGCCTAGGGCTAGCACTACAGTACTACAGCATTAGTCGGTAAATTTCTACGATCTGCCAAGTTCAAAAGCGCGGGCATAACGAATTAGCTTGTCTTCAGATCGACCTTAGACTCAAATTGTCAACCGTGATGAGCTTGTATTACAGGAGCAACTAGAACTTAGCCACTACGGTAGGGTTAACCTGAAGTGAGCAGATCTCTCACTGGGATAGAACAAGAGGCCGTCAAACCTTCCAGAGTTTTGGAGTGAGAGTCTGAGGCTACCTCTCGGGCCCTTCAAATTCCAAACCAAGTGTCCGATTTCAACTGTTTTTGACATATGGACCGCTCAGGGGCCGATTCGTATGAGGTGGCTGGTATATCGAGTACACTCTCTCGTTATTTCACTCACCATAAGTTTAATTCGGCCGCCGGAAGGCGTTGAATTTGCCTTTCGGCGGCGTTTTGAAAGACAAGGCTATTTCCTTAGATTCCATCGCAAGTGCCGAAGATCCCTCACTAACGTCAAGGGTCCCGGAAACAGCCCGGAGCGCTCATTATTTTTGCAGTTTTTCGCCTCGAATTTCCAAGTGGCGTCCACAGGACAAAAATATGGCGCTTAGTATTCTGGGATTGTCTCCGGAATCCGATGAACCAGGCTTCAGAGCAATAATTCCGAGAAACTCGCTGACAGTGACAGTTGACCCCACCTGTAGATAGTCCTTGTAGTTGAATCGGTACAACGCCGCATGTCTTTTCCTGTTAATGAATGTGTGGGTGAGTGAGGTGAGGTGGTGGCCGTGAGAAAGCTACGAACCGATTGATCCCGGCAGATTGCGGTCACCGCTTATGTTTCTCTGCGTCTCAAGTTTCTTCAACATGGACGACCATGTCTTCGAAAGGCTCTTCTTTGCTTCGTCGTTGGATTCGCCGTACAAATACAGCCTCAATCGCCGTCTGGACTCACGGACAAGAGTGTGCATCATGAGTGTCCGGGCCTAGCGCAACAATTGCCTCAAAGACAAATCATTCGTCTTTGTACTGCAATTCTCTCCTGGTGTCGCTGATTGGCTACAGCGTTGTCTATTGTCCTCTTCTCCATAGTAATTCCTGCAGAGCCCACTAAGCGCGCTTCCTGGACTCGTAAAGGAGTTAATTGTGTCGGGAGCTCTGCACATACAGCTCTTCGTCTCGACGCTGCCTTGTCACAGCTTTCTGGCGGGCTGGAGACCACGACAGACAAGGGACGAACACCTTGACAATGGTGTTGACTCGCGATATCTTATGCAGCTTGCTTTGAGACATCAACCGCTGGGTTTAAAAGGCTGCAGCTCTTCGAGAAGTCTTCATCATTTGACCGCCGCCACCAACTCTCTTCCCTCATGACTCCATTCCTTCCTCTAGTGCAGCAAATTCTACTGGGCCTGAACTCGCAGTCCGACTGCATGAGCAATATCTCTGCTAATGCCACAGCAGTAACCTCCGCCACCGCAGCCGCTGCGTCGACGACGGCGCTTGATATACCCACGGATTTCATGTCGCTTTTTACGCTGCTTCTCTCCTTCTCTGCACTACGCGATTGGCTCAGGCTTGTCATGGTCGGTGGCTTCATTGAAATGTGTAGGCGATTCGTCTTCGGCGGATACACCAAGCTCGTCAATTCGTTCTACATCACTGCGTCGTTTGAAGAACAAGACGCCAGCTACAGTGGGTCCCGCATCGTGCATCGTGGGTCCCCTCTCTCACCCATTTTTAGCCTGGATGATGGTTTGGCTCTCAAACCAGCCGTCTTGGGGTATTTCTAATCCCAGCTTGCTCGTTATCTTCCACTGATTGTCAATTAACCTCCTCAGGTAAAGCTCGTGACGTGCAAGTCTGTACAAACAGCATAATCAATAACACAGCGATAATGCTAGATGGCACAGACGAAGGGACTGCGAGATTCAGGTCGTCCCGCAAGTTGGCGTATCTTCCATCGTTGCTGACTACCTACAATCTCTGGTATAAACGCCGGTGGATGACCATCACCCGAGTGCAGCAACAAACGGGCTGGTATGGGTCAAAAGAACAGACCCTGTACGTCAGGTGGGTATCGTTTGCTCTTGTCTACGAGTAAATTAATGAACTCGGGCGATATAGTATCATGACACGCGACCATTCCATTCTGGTCTCCCTTTTGCAAGAAGCACGCAAAGATTATCTTGCGGCTCAGGAACACAAGATGTGTGTGTACGTTTCGGACACGTATGTATACAGATTCAATTCATCCATGAATCTTCCAAGTTAATTGATCCATTAACCCAGATCTAACAACTGGCGCCAGGTTGCATACCGAGATAAGCGGTCGATGAATTCCATCATACTGGATCCAGGAGTGAAAGAGGTGTTGGTCGAAGACGCCAATGATTTCTTGCAGAGCAAACAGTGGTACGCTGAGCGCGGGATACCTCACCGACGAGGGTACCTTCTTTATGGGGCACCCGGATCCGGAAAGACATCCTTCATTCACTCCGTCGCCGGTGAGCTTGGGCTGGACGTGTACATCATCACCCTCTCGCGTCTCGGATTGGACGACTCGGCCCTAGGTGAACTCGTCAACGCGCTTCCAGAGCGTTGCGTGGCTCTCATGGAGGACATCGATGCGGCCTTTACCACCGGCATCACGCGTGACACTATAGCTGCGGTCGAGTCGCAAGATATGGACGCCGGCAAGTCGGTGCCGGGAGCTCCTCCTGCACCCACAACGAGCAGGTAAGATCCTCATCCTCGGTTTGATCTTTTCACGTCATTAACAATGTAGGCAGACTGAGTTTGAGTGGGCTTCTGAATGCGCTGGATGGCGTAGGTGCGCAGGAAGGACGTATTCTATTCGCGACGACAAACGCATATGCGGCGCTTGACAGCGCACTTATTCGTCCAGGCCGCCTGGATCTTCACATCGAGTTTAAGCTTGCGAGCAAGTTCCAAGCCCAGCAGCTTTTCACTCGGTTTTATCTGCCGTCGCAGACTCTGGCTTCAACGAAAGAGGACGAGCAAGATAACGACGGTGACGAAGATGGCTCAGTGGACTCGGGATATGATTCGGCAGGATGTGACGGTGACGAGAAGATGCCGCCTTCGCCGGTCGAGTCGACAGTCTCGAGTACGGAAAGTGCTTTCGATAGGACTGCAAGCGAGAAGCCTACGTACAGAGGAACCTCACACCAAACTCGCGTACCGCAGCTCAAGCGGACGCAGATCGCCAAGCTGGCTGTCCGTTTTGCGGAGGCTATTCCCGAAAGGGAGATTTCGATGGCGAGTTTGCAGGTGTGTTCAATGCACATTGTCGTAGCTCTTCGCCTAATCTAATCACTGCCTCGATGAATCAGGGATATCTGATGACTTATAAGACGCGGCCGTACGAGGCTGTCGCGAATGTCAGTGCGTGGTTGCAGAAGGAGCGCGACGAGAAGGTTACAAGGGATGGCAAAGAGAAGAAGGGGGTAGTGGATATGGCAGCCACGGCCCAACCGCAAGAGGTGGTGGACAGCGGGGCTTCGGAAGTCCTGTCGGCGAAACCATTGACATTAGACAAGAACGAAACCTCATGAAGAAAGTGGCGAGTTGATGAGACGAGGGATATTATGATTCTGTATCGAATAGTGTATGGACATGAGCGTATGTATTGTCAGACGACTTCATTCCGCTCAGGTTTTGCGCGGCCTGAGGCTTGAGGCCAGAGCCTGAAGTAGGTCTTGTAGCGGCCATGACGATTCAAAGCGCTGGAATTTTCAGGAATTGCTGCCTGAGGATTTGGCCTGTTTAAGATGCTTGCTCATGAGGAGTCTCGGGAGTCTCGTTCTTGACGATATTTTTTCTCATGTAAAAAGAGATCTTGAGGGTTTTGATCTTGCGGCTGCGGCTTGCGGTCTTGAGGTCTTCAGTAGCTTCAATACCTGTTCTGAGGGGTCTTATATCTTGAGAATTTAAATTGGTCTTGCGGGAGGTCTTGCGGGAATCGAACTGGTGCTCAGCGCTCACGATCGGCTGGTGTCTTGTTTAGCCGCTAGCCACTTGAGTCACTCGGGCATTGCATCCGGTGAATCGGCGGAGGCTGAATGCCCTACGAGCTTGCTTAAAATGAGGGCGAGACGATGAGAGCAAAGTAAGAGTGGGAGCAATATTCCCTATACGTCCCGGAGCACCCTCGCGGTTCTAGGTAAGTGTCTTCCATAACAGACAGCCACCGGCAAAAGAGATTGAATGGAAATGCGCAGGGGGTTCAGTCAAGTTCACCAACCTCGCGGGCATAGCCCAAAGCACGCTCATAATCCAACCCAATGTCGTCGGAGCAGTGTCTGATCCAAGACTCAGACTGGTCGCGAACGAGGACTGTGTTTAGCAGTATTATCCGGGAAGTGCTTCTAAGAGCTTGGTACCGGGGAAATTAGCAGTAAGCGAGCTGAACTTGAACGACATTCATTGCGCTTTCGAGCAGCTCGATACGGCGACGGTCGAGGGATTCCAGAGATCTGAGAAGTAGGTTCGAATGGGGAGCGAGCCTCAGCCGATGCCGATGCAAAAGGCCCGGAGTGAAATGGATTTGGGGTTGTCCCAGATCTACCGGAGGCCGTGTAGAGCGTCCCCAGATCGCGATGCCTGGTCAGTCGTCGGAACAGACGACGAGACTGAGCGAGTGACGAACGAAGCTTTTGACACAGCAGCTTGGGTATAGCAACAGTCTGCTCATATATTCCTCTGGCAAAAAGATGCTGTTATACCAACGATACAGGGATGCTCGAGGTTGGGGACAGAGGGTTGGGGAAGTAGAATTTGCCGCGGCCAACTTTCTCAACAATCGTCTTTCCCACGCCTCGCATGTCTCCTTCAACCTCCAAAGTCGCAAGCATCCTCAGCGAAAGCACGCGTCTATCCTCTTCTCACCACCGTTTATGTTCCCAGAGCATGAATGTTAGTTGTCGATTCATTTGCCGTAGATGATCTCTCGAACGTCTTCGCAGAAGGAGCCTCAGGCGGCAGGCTGTAGATGTCGGTCGAAATGGAGCTCGAGCAACACCTGAAGAAACTCTTCGGAGGGGCTGGATTGACGCCATGCAGAGAAGAGCCAGATATCGTACGATTCGAATAATCTTCATTGCAAAGTACGTCCGCATTACCCGAAGAAGAGGTCGCTGACTACAAAATGTCGTAGTTTAGGCTTGAGTTTAGCGGAAATCAAGCCAGCTTGTCGATGCCTTCTGGGAACTATGGATTTTGTGGAGCTGTATAAAGACTTCTCGCCAGCGTAACCACCGCATCCCCCACAATTCAGGAGCATGTACTTCAATACTGTTTTCCTGGCGCTCTTCGTGTCGACGGCTTTGGCGGGCTCAGCATCTCGCTCACAAGTAATGTATTTGTCGTTCTTCTTTGAGGTGCCATTGACACCTTCGTCAGACCGTGCAGCCACAAGAACTCGGCCGCCTCGTACGGTGTCTTTATTTGATCTATATGCAAAGTGTCTCATCACCCGAATCACAGGTCGCTGAATCTAAGGGGGTCTCTATCGTCACATTGAGCGACAACCAAACGATGTTCACCTTCGCTGCCGATGGCGCTTCCACTCTCGAGGTCTTTCTTCCGGTGCGAGGGAGTCGGAAGGACCAGTACTACATCGTCAGTTGTCTATGGCTCCCATTCAAGGCTCCTCATGAGGCTCACCGTAATGAGATTTCAGTGGGACAGAATTAAAGCCAGCTCCAAAACCTGGGCGTTTCAAAATCGCGATACGAAACAATACCTCACCATCAACAAGAAAAACGTGAGATTGATGCTCTTGCCATGGCGCTTTACAACTCAATATTTGCCTCATATTTAACAGGATCGCCTTATCACCTCTGCTGATGAGGCGATGCTATTTTCTGTGGTAGACGGCGCAGATGCAGATGGCGGATTTTTCGTAAGTAAATCCTAATTCTCACAGACCACAGCTGAGGTTAGTATCCCGGTGCTATCATAGATTGAAGAACTCACCACGCATAAAGTCGCCCAATCGATTTTCCCCGGGGCCATGTTCGAGTTTTCTGAGGTGAGCTAGCTCGTCTGTGAATTCCGAGTGTCGTGGCTGATTGTCTAATGTTATCAGGTCGTCTTCAATACGAAAACAGGGGGTCCGGAGCAACGCTGGTTCTATAGGGTTGAGTAAAAGTAACGCAATGGCGCCTGCGTAGGAGTTGTGTCCTCTTGTGCATGCAGGCTCGAGAATACATTCCTTCATAAAAATACGTCGGCAGCCCAGCGCCATCTACTCCAGCAACACTCGTCCTGCTTTTCTGCCGTACACTGCTTTCTGCAACACGCCAGTGCACAAAACTCCACGCAATGCACACACTTCGCATCTAACAGGTATCTAACCACCAACTTGTTATTGCATATGACCTTCGAATCGTCCACCCCGTCGGCAGGTTCGAGTCCTTGTACGCCTCAACGTACCTGTGGGTACAATGTGCCGTCAGGTCATCTTTCCAATGGATCGGAAGGAACGAACGGCGGCAAGAAGTCTGTCTTGACGATGATAAGTATTCCCATGTAAAAAGGTCTTGAGGATTTGGATCTTGCGGTCTTGATGTCTTCAGTACTACGGTACCTGATCTTGAGGGGTCTTGATTCTTGAGGATTTAATTTGGTCTTGCGGGAATGGAACCATTGCTCTCGATCGATTGGTGTTTTGTTTGGCGCATTAACCACTTAAGCCATTTAAGCGTTGCATTTAACAAATCGACCAAGGCTAACTGCCCCACGAGCTTGCTTGAAATGACAGGTGGGAAGATGCGCGCAGAACTACAGTGTTCGTATTTATCATTGAACGTCCTACGACTCAGTAGGCGCCCTCGCGGATTGTCAAACCACTTCGATCCGCTTAACGGTTTCTTGTAGGAGGGCCACGCTTTCGTTGATTCAGTCCTGGCAGTGTCAAGAAAAAGGTATTCACTCGGTTCACGGGCTTGACATAGATACGCCGCCCTCGCAACGAAGTTGGTTGAGCGTGAGGGTTACAGAAATAAGAAATCGCCGCAAGGGAGGCTCAGAAATAGATGTTCTAACTTTGTGATGTCCTATTACGAGGCCCCCGCATTTGCTATGCAATTTTTATACCCATCTGCAAAAGGAAAAAGAGCGAAAATGATTGCCAATGGGAGGAGTGGGGAGAAAGGCGGGTAAGTAGGATCGTACATGTTCAGGTTTGGAGTGTAGAGGTAGGTAGTTTTTCGGCTAGCGAATGCAGTCTCTCGGGAGGTCTGAAAAAACTATACAGCGGTGACAGACTTTTTAGGCTGTAAGCGAGGGTACTCTGGGCTGGGACGTTTGACTGAAGAAACCAATTTGAATGGAGCTTTCATCTTCGATTTAGAACGCTGAGTTGAATCCATGGTCGTCGTTACTGTTTCTGCCGTCAGAGGTATCGGTCGGGCGGCATGAGTTGCGACTTGCGAGCAACGAATACAGTTGTCGGGCTCTCTCGGGGTCGAAGGTGCCCCGCTCCCCAAGAGCGAGTGATTTTTGGAGACCGACGGGCCCTATAAGAGACTGCAAAGGCAGACAGCCAAACTCCATCGACAAGCAACCAATGTTCAGCATCAAACCCCTTCTCTTCTTCACCACAGCTGCCCTATTCTCTTCCGCCGCTGCCCAAGGATGGGAAGTTATGGTTTATGAGACGAGCGCGGGCGGCACCAGCTCGTGCACTGGCGGCGGCACCACCATCTCCGGGTCGGATGCTGGCCCTTGCCATGTCGTTGGCTTGGGCAGCAACGCAGCGAGCTTCAATATTCTTGTGCACCAGGACCCTCCGGGGTCTCAATGGGTTTGTGAGTCACAATTTTATTGGCGCAGATTCGCGACGCTGAAAGAGGGAATGATAGTCAACCTGTTCACTGACAAGTTCGTTCCTTGAGCCACCGACCAGATTGAATCTAACGAGTTTACCTTGAATTCCTTTAGTTCGTGCCAGACCAGCACTGGTGAAATCATCGGACCTGGATCTTGCTTCTCCGGCTCTGTTGGTAAGTCTGTCGTCGATTTCACTGGTAAGAATCGGGTCCTCATCGTTGTCGGATTTCAGGATCGTTCAAGGCTCAAACTTTTCCCAATTGAAATGTCTTCGCGTATAACGTATGGACATATGATAGTAGACAGGATGTAGCCCATGGTTGTGAATTGTTAACGCTATTATTGAGTCTGAGCTTCCTGTAAGTTTTCAGCTAAAGGGATACAATTATCGGAGATGAATAGGTAGTCTTGATTGCACCACGAGAAGAAAAAGAGACCAAATTCCTTAAGAATTCCATCGTCCTCGGCGAAGTCTCCGTCCCTTGAAACCAATACACGCGGAACCAAAGAATGCGGCAAACACCAGATACACCAACAGGTAGCTGACGACTTCGACGGCTTGCTGAATGTGCGCTAGAGAGCTGCCTGGGTCCGATGGTGAGTTCATGAGCGCTGGGAGGATATTGTAGCAATTAGTCGATGGACAGAGAGCAATGGCATCAACGGACCTATGAATCCACAGATAACAAGCACAACAACGGAGGGGGCGACGAAGTAGAGAGTGAGGGGCCGCAGGATTCTGGATACATCTTGGGTGAAGAAAAATCGCTCTCGAGTTCCCAGGTCGGCACTGTCTTCCAGAAACGACAGCCAATAAGCGCTGAAGGGGAATTCAACATTAGAAAGCAATTGAATGGCAGAGCACGCACACAGTAGCCCAAAGCACACCCAAGATCCATTCTAACGTTGTTGGAGCAGTATGTTGGTCGAGATAGGTCGACACTGCCTTGTATATACCGAGCGATACAACAAGAAAGGTGTTGAGCAGTCTCCAAGGAGTGACTTTGACCTTGGACGCAGTCCGACTGGCAGGTCTGGGTTGAACTTGGTTGATGAGTCTCTCAAGCTCGTCGATGCGACCGGAGAGAGAGTCAAGAGTCACAACATCTCCATCGTTTGCTGAATGTGTACACGACGCTGAGTGGCCTTCCTCCAGGGTAGAGGCAGAGGCGAAGGAGCTCGAGCTGGGACGTCGCCGCAGATCTACCAGGGTGAGACGGTCTGTAGCTTTGCTGTGGCTGGACATGGTTGTTGCAATGGACGACGGACTCGGTGCGTTGTAGAGTTCTGGAGGCCATCTAGAATGATTCACATTCTTTTGATGTTCAGGGCAGAAACAGAGGACAAGGGCAAATGAAAGACAAAGAACAAGACGAAGAGTTGGAAGACAAAGCAGGAACACTGTTCCGCCGCGGCCAATCGCAGTTGACAAAGCGTGAGAATTTCGCATGTTCACACCTTTCCACCGTCTTCTCAACATGTACCTAGCTCGGATGAGTGCTTGGCGAGGCACTGAGAGTTGAGTGCACAACTCCTGATGCTAAGATAGGTAGGCAGGTGCTTTCCTCGTTACCTCTACCAGCCTCAGTGCGGTCGTGTCGACTTGAGACGAAGCTACTAACGGCGAATTTGGTTCAAACTTGCTTATACATGTACAGGCTTGACTCGGAGTTCGTGTGCTTATAACCTGAGAGGTCGTTACCTTGAATATCATGGTCTAGGTTAATTAAAAGAAGGCTCGACACTAGGCTGGATGGTCATATACTGCTTCAAATGGGTTTCAGAGACAGGATAATGGCTACACGGGCTGAAAGCTCGGCATTTCGGGCGTTTGGTCTCACTTTTAGGCCGTCTTCCAGCTTCGGTTACGTTAGATGTGCGGTCAGTCGGCCTTCTTCAAGGCAAAATTTTCGGCGCGCTTGAATTTCTGACAACCGAGCGCATTATAAAAAGCTGATAGACTCGTGACCAGCCTGCTACGCGACACCGACAATATGTGGCAAGCACGTCGGGCGTAGCAGACTGGTCCTTCTCGGGACACGCCAAAGGGCTGTCGCGGAGTTTAAAATTTTATAGTGGGTCCCATCATTCTGGTCCTTTCCAACCCAATCCCTCGCATTTTAACCACAAAAAATGCCTCACTACAATTTAGTATGATACTAGTATATATCTATGTATTCATGAGACCAGCTATGCGGCAACGGACGCAGAAATTGGCGACTGAGAAATGGGCGAGTCACACTGCGTCACATTTCTGTCAACAGTCGGCAATGTTCGGCACCACTCAAATAATTCGAACTCCGCGGCAGCCCTTTGGCCTGTCCCGAGAAGTACCAGCCTGTCTACGACAACGACCTTCCCCAATGTAAAATTCGTTGTATACCGTAGACAGGCTGGTAACGAGCCTAAAAAGCTGACGGTCTCGCAGTACTGGCAAGGCCTATGTTCAACAATAAGATCTTCCTCGCATTTTCTACGGTGGCTGGCTTGCTTTCTTCTGCAGCAGGTCAGTCAGATGCCTGGGAAGTGGAGTTCTACGTGCGCAGTGCTGGTGACACGGGTCATTGCACTGGCGGCGGGTCAACCATCTCTGGTTCCGACTTCATTTGCCATACAATAGGTCTTGGTAGCAATGTTGCGAGTTTCCAAGTGCTTCGTGTCACTGAACCATTCGGATTCAACGTCGCCTGTGGGTTTGCATGACCCCGTGCTTTGCATTATGATGTTGACTCGCATTTACTAGTTCACGTCTTTTCAGACAAGTTCGCTTCCTTAAACTTGAGGGGTACTACTTACTAGTACTTACTGACAATAATTTTAGCTCATGTCAGAATGACCTTGGCGCGGCGGCTCTGGGACCAGGAGCCTGCTTTTCGGATTCTGTTGGTATGTGCGGTGAAATCTAGCCACTGGTTCAGTACTTGAACATCCAATCGCAGGATCGTTTCAACCTTTTTTAATTCGCACTGGCTAAGCTATTTAAGATCAAGTCGAGCCTGAGTCTGTGATCAATTCACGAAGAAATCAATTCATCTTTCAAGAAGGAATCGTCGATCAATTTGCTCCAAAATTGCTATTGAACTATGTACTTGCAAAAAATGTAACTACATGAGGACAACAACCACTCCAGTCACCCAATCGTTGCATAAAATGAATCTAATGGCTATCGCTGTCTCACAGCGGCGAGCGATAAATGGTCGTCTGAGATCCAACTTTGAATTGGCCAAATCGTCGACAGTGCCGTCAGCTGCGACGACATAATGCATGATGGCAGCGCAACTTCAAGTTGAACAGGCCGGCCAGAAGCACAGAACCAGTGTGCTGTAGTGTTCGTAGCACTATGGGCGCATCTTATCTGGTGGCAAAAAAAATGGGGTAGGCGGGAACTAACTGACAGACCCGAAAATGAGGGTCCGAGGGAGTGTGTCGCCACCATGAAGTGTCCGGCGATCCCTTCAGTGGACGACTAGTAGATGAATGATTGTAAAGTCTCGGTATACAAGGAAAAGCGAAAGTTTTCATCAACGTCTCCATGGTAGTCGACGAGCCCTTCGGGGGGCTTCACATCCACATCCACAGCAGTGAAAGCACGCGGTAAGAAAAAATCCGGCGACAAGCACATATAGCACCATGGCGCCGACACCTTTTATGACTATCTGAATTTGTTCGATAGCACTTCCTGGATTTGCCGGGAAGATCATGAGGGCTGATGCATGTAGCGATTAGGATTCAGGAGTGGTGGCAGAAATTAGCGCATAGGATGACTCACCGATGAATCCCCAGATGATGAGCCCGCCAACACAAGCCGCGATCAAGCAGAGCAGGAATGTTACCAGAGCTCCTGACACATCTGAAGCAAAGAAAAATTGTCCCCGCGGTCCCAAGTCTGCGTTTTCCAGGAAAGAGACCCAATAAGCACTGTTAAGAGGTATTGAATATGCAGTAAGGAATCAGGGTTGTGATACATGATACATACATCAAAGCCCAAAGTACGCCGAGAATCCAATCTATCGTTGTCGGAGCAGTGTCTTGCCCTCGATAGGTCGAGATCGATTTGTATATACCGAGCCCAAGAACAAGAAATGTGTTTAGCAGTCTCCAGGGTGTGACTTTGACCCGAGGGCCAATTTCAAATCCGAGACGAGCTTCATTCAAGCCGTTCTCGAGCTCCTCGATACGCCGGGATAGCGATTCTAGAGTTATAGTTTCCGAACCATTTGTTGTGTTGGTTTTGCTGGGTGACGCGTGGCCTTCTTCCATTGCCGCCGCTGACGCGAATGGGTCCGGATTTGTATCGTTTTCAGACCCTCTCACATCCAACAGAGGCAGCGAGATACCCTCTTCGCTTTGAGTAGACATGGTTGAGAAAGGGAGGGAAACGTGTTGATAAATTGCTCAACAAGACGGCTGTCCAAGCCGCCGAGGACAAGTACCGGCATCACGCCGGGTCTTCCAAGATGCGATAACTCGAAGACAGCAAAGTGAAAGCCGAGACTCGGAACACAGAAGCATGAAGCAGGCGATAACACAAGTGGTGACAGGCCAGGTAACTGAAGGATGCCGCCGCGGCAACGAAGTTGGACGCATTGTTCTCACGCGCTTACTGGAGTGAAAACTAGTGAAAACCACACACGCGTGAACCTACGAACTCCACCAGAAGAAATATGCATTCGCTCTAAGTTTCAGGCTAAAATGTGCATACCATCCTGAGCATTTCCAGGCTTCGAAGATCGAAAGAAACTAGGCGTACTATCTGATATCCCGGCGTGCGTCGCGGCCACTGTTCATTGGCGTTCTTCGACCTCCACTGGTTGCAGCACTAGAACGATGGTGCTAGGCATGTAGACAAAAATAAGTCGCAAGCGTTAAAAATAAGCCGTGGTCGTGAAAACTCCGAAAGCCCAGTCGGATCGCCGCTCTGATCCAAGCTAAATCTGCGACTGCTCCATAACGAGTACTCAAGAGGTTGCCGTGGCCGCAAAGTGTACTCGATTGATTGGCTGGTCTCCCCGAGTCCCGCAGCTGCAATTGAAATGTGATGTCCGTCAATGCTGTTTCAACACTTTCGTCCGTACTTACATGCAAAGATGCTCACCCCGAACGAAGCGCCAGTAAAAATAACTGGGAACAAGCCCGTCGTCGGTAGCTGACTTGTCCTGCTCTCTGTCGGCCTCATTCGGGCTTTTTGCCACCCGAATATTCCTTGTGAAGGCGTAGATTCTGAAAACCGAGCGAATGATAAAAAGGTGCAGCGAGAGTGTGTGCTTCAAACTAAGCAACACCATGTTCAGCGCCAAAGCTCTCCTCTTCATCGCCACAGCCGCCACTCTGCTCTCTTCTGTGGCAGGCCAGTTCTGGGAAGTCATGGTTTACGAACCCACCGCGGGTGGAACCAACCAGTGCACTGGCGGCGGCACGACCATTTCCGGGTCGGACACCGCTGACTGCCATGTTGTGGGTTTAGGCAGCGACGAAGTGGGGTTCAAGGTGATCCAGGACCAGGGACCGCCCTTTGCTGAATTTGCTTGTGAGTGTATATTGCCTACGTCGGGTAAGTATTGAACTGACAAGACAACGATTGTCAGTCGACCTGTACTCCGATACGTTCGTCGATCGTATTGCTTTGGGGTATCGAATAACTTACCTCGCATGATTTAGTAACTGCCAAGAAAGCCTCGGGGTGATACTGGGACCAAACACTTGTTTCTCTGGGGACGTTGGTAGGTCGCCCGGAAAAGTCCTGATGATTGACATTGATAGAGAATTACAGGATCGTTCGAGCCAGTCACAGTTCCCACTCGAAAGGCTTGAAGTCGAAGCGGTGGTTTGTACACGCTGCCGTGTTGACCCAGTAGAGACCTGTACATAGGAACACGCGAAAAGGAGTACGATGTTCAAGAGCCCATTCAGAATTTACTTGAGCTCAATTTGATCTCTTGAAGACCGAACCAAAAACTTTCGTAGCATCAACTCCTACCATTCACGTATTTATACCGATGATTGTGTTGAGCAACCGAGATGTGAACAATAGTGGCGAGTGGCAGATATTCCCGTACAACAGTTCGTCCTGCATGATCATTGGTCTGAGTAGTGTATATTTGAGTCGGGATGAGGCATTGCATCGACGCAGAACCGAAAAAAAGATCTGGAGCACTCATAGCACCATAGTACACAAGCATAGTCGAAGGGCAGCCTCGGCAGCCGAGTTATGCCGCCGTGTCCATGAGTGCACCAGACAAGTTCGCGTTGGGCAGTGTCACAGCTGTGACACCTGTGAAGGCAACGTTGATGTCGTTCTCCAAAGCCTTTTCACCTGCTCTGCGGGAAATACGGATACTATGCTCGCAGACCGGCGCACCATCCGCAGGGACCCGGTGAATACTCTTGGAGGTCCCAACTGCACTATGTTTCCCTGATATACGCGCTGGACAGCCAATTCATTCTATCCAAATACACTACAATCAAGCAACATAACCCCGACCTGCCGGTGCTCATAAGGGAGGCTAGTGGGACGCCCGCGCGCGTGTTTGCGCGATTTGGTGCGTTCCTTGCTCGTAAATCATGAATTTGGCTGACAGTCGGCGATTCCGGTAGAGATGGGAGAAGAGAGGCATGTCGAGCTAGATAATCTCTCGGCCAAGGACGTAGAATCGAAGGTTGCATCACTTCTCGGGTCATAGCAGTCGTTCCCGCCCTGGACTCTATATCGCTTTCAAATGTACAGGAACACAAATAATTCCATCGCTTTCATCTAGACATCATGTTTGCAACTTTGACCTTGTTCGTCCTTCCGCAGGCTATCAGTCAGGTCCGTCATATACTCTAACATTTTGTTACTGCTTGGCCTCACGAACCTCATACTATCCCTGCTTCAGGTTCTATCTCGTTGGCCTTCCGCTTGATCTCCTCCAGAATCCCTTCGCCGTGCCTTCCTGCCCGTTCACGTCCTACCTGCAAGTTGTGCGCATGCCTCACTTTCTTGAGCTTTACCGCACCATACAACAACGTCAAACCTCCGCAGATAACAGCCGCTACGACCGTCACTATTATCGTGATTTTCGACGTTGCCACAAATTCTCCATGTTGCGCGCTGTAAACATTGACTAGTGTCGAAATGATGCCAGCGATGGAGTTAAGCGTCCCGGGACTGCACGATTGTCGGTTGGGCGTAGTATGGAAGCGTTTTACTCACAGAAAGATACGGTTATTCAGCCAGATATAGTTCCGGCTCCATCGCCACCAAAGCCACAACATACCCAGCACGCCTATCCCAGAACACACGAATGCTATGACGAATCTGTGCGCGCCTTTATTCGTTTCCAGTGGTGAACCCTGGCGTGAAATACGACGTACAGAGGTACCCGCTGAATCGCATCAACAAATGCCTTCTCATTCTCGGTACTCCCGGCATTCTGCAGATTCGTGAACGTTCCCGGGAGGAGTACGAAGCCCGCGAGGAGGATCCAAGTGAAGAACGCTGCGAGCATGTTGTACACTCGCGGGATGCCGTCGAGGGCGAGGAGCATGTTCATGTAGCGCGTGTTTTGGCTGTCGGCGCGTTGGAGGTTCTTTCGGGGGTTCAGTGGCGCATGATTGTAGTCTCTGTGCGTGCTGCTAGCGCTGAAAGCTGTTCGGTCCGTGTCGTGGCTCGCCTTGGCGGTAGCGGGCGGGGGACGGATATGGTTTTTCGTGAGCATGTCAATGGGTTTGAGAAGAGGACGAGTCAATTATGGATGGGAGTGGGGCATGGGTTGATTCTGAGAACATGCCATGTAGCTGAGGCTCACTTATACTGGCGTTCTCTTGGTGCTCAGTCTCTCTCTCTCACCCCAAGCCGAGTCGCCACAAACGCTCCACTTCTTATTTTTGCAAGGCTGTGAGTACATGTGAGCGCTTTCTCTGAACATACAAGCCTGCGAGGACGACTAGAGTAACCAATGATGTCATGTTTTCAGGCAGAATTGTCTCCTTATTTTTGCCAATCTAATAATATCGAGCCCGGTGGTACCCCGAAGCTCAGGTCGAAACATTTTTACGGGTGCTGGAACAAGCTTAAATGGTATTTTGTAAACTGCAATTGAACACGCCGCAAACAGGACTTGGAGGTGGGAAACAGCAATGCCAGGATTCGGATATTCAGACGCGAACGGCACCTTGCCTGGGCTCTTGAGAAAATAAACGTGAGTGAAAACTGCGGGTCTTGGAACTTCACAGAAATGTGCTTCAGGACAGTTGGGCCCAATATTCTGAGGTAACGACGAATAATCACAGAAGAGCTGCTCAGACCTTTTGTTCTTACCCACCATTTCCCCTTGGATTTGGTGAGTTTCGAAGGCGACAAGAGTTTTGCCCTCGTAGTGAAAATCAGTGCAAAGATTGAATATTCGAAAGCCTTGACAATGATGCTCGAACAGACTGCCCACACCGTGTGCGATACTAGTGAGTGCCCTTCCTCCAGCGCCAGTCAATGTCAATGACTGACTGGCGGGGCAGACAAGGGTGACCTTAATGGTCCCGTCAACCATGGTGTGGGCTCCAATGTCAGCGTATGTGGCAGTTGTGGAAAGGACAACGTCAAAGATTCCACCACATGCGCTTACTGCGGTAAATCCATGTAACGACCGGCAGGAGGGCGGGAACGTGCGATGCGAGACTGAACGCGAGAGAATTCGATTTGTATTATTTTTGTACTGTATGAAAGTGAAAGAACATGATTTGCGGATCTCGAGACAGCAGTGCCGTATTTGCCGAGCATTCCCTGCTGAAGCAGAGGTTCAAGGAAAACCTAAAAGGCCCCAGTCGCACAGCGATGGAAGTTTCTTCTTGAAGTACTCCTTGGACGACGCTCCCCGCAACTGTACTGCCACCGAGCGTAGCTTCGGAAAGTGAGTTCCGTTAGCCAAGAATTTGTCAATCGCAGCCCAGTTTATGAGGTCCAACTGTTCGACCGCGCATGCGGGGCATTCAATGACGAGTGTCTCGAGTTTCGATGGCACAGAGATGCGGAGTAGGAACTCTAGGTATTTGGCGTAGGTCTCGGGATTTTGGTGAGTAACGTGTATGTCGGCAAGTGTGAGGGTTTGAAGGTTGGTGAGCTTGGAAAGGTCGATGACATGGAGTAGGCTGGCTGGCATAAGAATGAGCATGTATGTACAAGGAAAACGGATGTTAGATACTCACTGTACCGGGTAGGCCGACCCGAAAGGGTGACTTCACGGTCGAGTTTGAGGTGTCGGAGGGTGGGACCCATGAGATTCATACACTCGGCGACGAACTGAGAATGATCTGCAGGACCGGGAGATACTCTCAGCGTGTCTATCTTCTCGAGCCACTTGAAGGTTCGTAGCCAAGAGAACAAATGGACTGTGTTTTCCCTTCCGGTCTCTATATCGTGCAGGTGGCGCGGCGGAAGGAGCTCGTGAGGTGAATATGGCGGCCCTTGACCGTGAAGGCCACAGAACACCAATGGGGTGGCAATCTGAGGTCGAACTAGGAGCCGGCGAAGGGAAGGGAGTGAGTGAATCATGCCTAGGGTGGAGTTGGATTTGCCGCTGAGGTGGAACCCAATCGAAAAGTGGGTAACATTTGGGAATCCGCACATAAGGCCGTCGTATGGTTTGGACGCACTAAACAATCCATCCAGCCTCAGCTCCTTGATGTTGGGGCAGCGCCGGTTGAGATCTTTGCCCATTGCGTCGTAATGAAGGTCATTGCGGCAGGTACGAGTGCGGAATATGAGCATCGAGCGGATGTGTGGGCCAAATGTGCAGTATTCGGAGCGAAGCAGGGACGCAAAAATGGCCAGCCGGGACACGTCCGAGTCCTCGTCTTCGTTAGTAGACTCATTGGTGTCAATTCCGTCGCGTTCGTTCATCAAGATCTCGATGGGGGAGACGTTAGGGCCCAGAGAACTGAGAGTGACGTTGCAGAAAAGATGGTGTCGTGTGCGAGGAGTCCACAATCTGCACACCAAAGAGCATGCGGAGAGCGAGGATTTGTATCTCTCCGAACCCGCCACTGCGTCGATTACCATGTCTAGGACTTCTTGTGGCATCCTTAACAAAGGTTTTAGTGAGAGAGTTTGAGGAGTGTGAGGCGAAGTTAGCAGGTTGAAAGAGTGTGACGAGGGGGAGGCTTATTTATATTGTGAACAGAACAAGCAGAAGCAGAGAACAAAAAGAACAAGGGACGTAAAGGGATCATGATGGTCGAGTATATTGGCTTCTGAAGTCATCCATATAGGCAGTCGACGGTGCTGGAAAGTGCTGGTATCGGTGGGGTTCTTTTCCTAGCCAAAGGAAGAGAGCCAGGAAGAGGCAATGTGTCGGAGCCGTAACGCTGCGTCAAAGCGAGCGTTAGCGAGAGTCACGCCCTTGATTGCTCCTTGGCGCTTGCCTAGGTTCGGATCAAGCCGCCTTCTCAACTCACATGACATTCACGTGCGGACACACGGATTGAAGGCTTGTTCCGAACCTAGCGCTTGCCTGCATCCTAGTATTGGCGCGCTCCTTTCGACCGCCCTTGTTCCAATCTCAATCTGAACCTCCTCTACCGACAAGAGCGGCTACGCGGACGACCGAGGACGACTTTAACTCGGAGCTGACCTGGTGAAATAATTCTAAATCCATTGCCCTCGACTCTATCACTCGCAACTCGGATTGCTTCGTCAGCGGCGTTGGAGCCTAAAGTATAGCTCAACCAATTAATGGCGCATCTCAACAAGGTGCCGAACTCAATCCTTTGCTTGAGTCAGCGATGAACAAGACGAGTCACGACTGGTTCGATCATCTCGATACTCGTTTTGCCGGAAGTTTGTAGCTAATCATTGTCCGTAGATTCTTTTGAATGCGATTTCATCGTCTCAGAACTCAGCTAACGCAGCCGCCTAACGGTGTATGCGTTGACGCGAACCCAAATACGAGCCCATATTCGCTTCATGTACTCTGGGTCAACGCGTCAATTTCGCCTGACGCCATTGCTTGTGGCCACCAAGTACAGGACCAATCTGTTGTGGATCCTGGCGGTCGGTTGGTAAAAAGCCCCTCATCTGCCCTCCTGCGACGAAGCGAATGGAATACATTTTCCTCGAGACAGCCTCCGACAGGACACCGTTTTCGCCGGTGAATCGAGAGGATTGCCGCAATCAAATGTAGCAAGCTACTTGACATCTTGGGCTCTTGCATCCGCGACCGCTCGGCCGAGACAAACTTAATTGGCCCCACTGGTTAACCGAACTCTACCCTTCGAGGCGGTATAAATTAGCTCGAGCGAGTCTAACGCGAGGCAGTTGTGTGAACTTGCGCAACACCCACCGTCCTTCCCTTTGAACCACAATGCGATTTACACCGACACTCATTTTCCCCTTCCTCGCCGCCATCCTCGTTTCTTCTCCTCTCGTCTCCGCCCACGCTCGTCCCGGCGGACCCTCCAGATCTTCGTCTGCACGTAGCCTCGCTGGTCTACAGTATCAGCCCAGACCCCGGCTCATTGATATCTGCCTCAACATTCCCGATCTCATAGTCGATCTTCTTGGTCCTGAAGGATTGCTCAATATTGGTGGCATTGGTACAACCCTGAACGGTCTTCTTGGCCTCGGAGTCAACGCGTGTTTGTGTCTACACGTCAGCTCTGTCATCTTGCCCCGCTTCAGTCTTTGAAGATTTTTACGTTCTTGTAGGATCTCGACCTCTACCTCAAAGCCAATGTCAATGTAACTTTGAGCTCGGAGCAATTGGCTGACATCAACACCTTGGTACTTGTCTGCATTCTTCTCGCTTTCCACCTTTCTGACTTGTGAATGTTAGATCAATTCCCGTGGAAACCCAAACAATCAATGCGAAACCCTTCCACCTCACGCAACTCGTATTTGCAGCACCGCCAATCCCTGCGGAATTCAATGTGACAAATATTATACCCTCGAGTATGGGAACTGCAAGTGCCTCCCACCTTATGCCCTCTGCAACGGCGTTTGTGGTCCTCCAGTGAGTTACGACGTTCTCTCCTATTCCCTTGGTCATTCACTCTACGACTTTTCTTTGTCTCAATCATGCTCATCGATTTTCTTTTCAGGTCGCAGGTTGCGGTGCATCTCAATACGCCCGTTCTTTGAAATCGCGCAGGGCTGAAATCTCAACTTACGAACGCGCTAAATTGCATTGCGGGAAGTCTGAGGTTTGTGGTGTCTATGGAAACCCCAACGGCTGGGAATGCCTCGATGTAACGAGCTCTCCCGATAGCTGTGAGTCTTACCTGTTTGCATTCATTCAATCTCACTCTCACGCCGTTTGTCTACTTCTAGGCGGTGGATGTCTCTACCCTCATCCCTTTTCGTCAGTCTCGCCTGCCTCGCGCGGTGTGGATTGTCGTGCTATTTCGGACGGCATGCAATGTCAGAACAGCAAATGCGTCGGTTCTGCCGGCCCAGACGCGCGTCGCGACCTTGTCAGCGGTCTGCCCGGCAGCAGCCTTCTCTCCAACTCTGATTCGGCCTCATCCCCTTCAAATTCCCCATCCGAAGTCCTCTCCCCCGCTCTTGCCGACCCCATAGTTGCTATCATCAACAACACGCACGGCTTAACTGGTGTACTTCCGCGGCTGCCTTCTACGGGTTGCGTGAAGCCGTTGGCTGTCTCGAACGCTCTGAACAGTGTTTACACGGTGCTGGGATCGAATTCTACTTCACTTGTCTCTATCACGAAGACTGCGCTAGAAAGAGTCATTGCACTTCAGAAGACGGTGGAGGGATGTGGTCATGCCGGACCTCATGGTGGCGCTAACGGTAGCAGTGGAGGGTCCTCCACTAGCGACAGCGACCCGGGTGCTGCTGGAGATGGCAGTGTTGGGAGCAGCAGCAGCAGCAGTGGATCAAGCTCAGTGGAAGTCTTGCTGCGAGATCTTCTAGGTGGGCTCTTGCGCGCCCTCGGCGATCTGCTCAAAAATTGTCCCGGTGATGTCCCCCCTATGGCACCCGGCAAGCTCTCCGCGAGTTGTCTCCACGTGGACCCTGCTCAATTGCTCTTGCCTGGGGTCTTCATTCACACCGACATCGTTTGTGGACAGTTGGGAGCGCTGGTGTACGATGCTCTCCAGTCCCTGATTGACCAGTTGGGTTTGGGTCATTCAGGATTGAAGACTTGTCCTAACGCCTCTGGCTCGATCTCTGCTCCTCCACGCACTGAATCTGGGCATACTCATGGCAACGGAGGTTCTCCCTCCTCAGGATCAGGCGCTAGTGGTGCCGGCTCTGCTTCGAATGGTGGCAACAGTCTTGATTTAGGTGAAGAACACGATTCCTCGTTAGCGTTTCGCTCCGTTGGCTCTTCCCCGGGGACTACCAACAGGGCCGTGTTTCGCACACGAAGTGGACAGTTTGTCCATAATGATCGCCGTTCCCCTGCATCTCCGACCACTTCCACTGTGCCTGTCATGGTTCCCTCGAACTACAACAACATAATCACTCCCGTGAATGCTTTCCTCATCCTTTGTCTCAAAATCAATCTCGAGGGCGGAAACATGCCCTACGCGAAAGATACCGTCAAGGAGCTTAACGCGGGTGGCTTGAATCCGATGCTCCTTGCCCTTGTGGGCCATCATCTTCTTCAGCCCGATTGCTCTGGGACATTAGGTGGTGCTGTGGCTGACAGTCTTGGCGGGAAGACGCCGCTGAGCCTAGACGCACTGAAGAAGCTGGTAGACAATACTCTCAGTCTGACACAGAAAGCCCGCCAGAGCTCGGATTGTGGATGCAGCGGAACTGCCGACAAGCTGACGAACCTTCTTAAGCAGCTACCGAGCGTTTATAGCAATATGCTGGACGCCATTGAGACATGTGGATGCGGTGGCGCGCCTCTTTTCAGCAGCATTTCCATTCCTTTGTCGCAAAACCCAGTCGCTATCAAGGCGTTCCAGCGCCTCAACGAGTGATCATCCTGCACCTTGGTCTTCGCATCCCTCGGGGTTTATCCATAATTAGAACTCATCATAATGGACTGTGTTGTTACTCTTCGCCTTTTTTTACTGCACTCGTTGATACTTACCGTATGCTATTTGCTTGGACACTCCCTTTCTTCTTCTGAGGTACCCGTACCGCGTTCGCTGTCGCTGTTGTCGTACTTGTACCGTCAACCAAAACGGTGCATGGAGACGAGAACCAGAAGAGATCCTACTACAACGAAAGCGACAAATCCCGAATTCGGCCTCACTCCGTCCATTGTGAGATGAGCGGGTTGTCGTCTTCTTGTATCAGGTTCGTACATGTTCGGACCTTTTTTCGCCAGGTCAGGTATGTCAAAATAATTCGCACCATCTTTGGTTTCATACTCGGAAACCGCCAACAACGGAGTGGGAGAAACATCATTGAAGGTCATCTTCGATCGTTACAGATCTACATGCCAGCAGTCTTCGATTCCGACAAACTATTCCTGGTCGCGGCGCTGTAGGTTGAGCATTCACTGCGTCGGGGTATCGGGCTGCTGTCGTCTTGCAACGAAGAGAACCTGGGATGGAGGTATGCTCTGGTCGGGTGGACAGACCCCACCCGCGAGGATTCCAACACGCATCATGGACATCAACTACGTCTGTTCAGCGTTATCGAATCGCCATATAGCAGATAGACGCACGTTGTGAGCGGCATTCGAATGTCTATACACGCCGCCGAAGAAAGCTGCTGTCATGTCTTTCCCTGTATTTCTCGTCAAGCACGCCGCTCCACCTGGATGCTGGTCCAGGAATGTTGAAACGTCGTGAATAAAACCCGACACCTACAAAAGTCCATGGGGAGTCGCCTTCGAGATAGCACTACACATACCAGGATCAGAGGGCGCAATTTTGATTCTTCCTGGACTGAACGAGATTGGATTCTTCGGAGAAGAATGGATATGCAAGAGACATACAGTTGTCCCAAGTCACGATTGGCAGTTGCTCGACTTCTCGCGGCCAGATGATGGAATCCTGAACCTTTTTGAGATGCCTGAGCTGCATGGTCAATGCACCCTTGGCAATTTCGTTGCTCGGAAATACGCGGAGATTGCTGGCCAAGCCCAGCAGCTTACAAACAGCGATGAACCTGTTAATCGCATCTTTAGAGTTATGGAAATGTGATATGTTTCGCTAACCATTTCGTAGGATCGTATTGGTACCACAGATACGCGTTCCGATAATCCATGGGAAATTGATGGTGAAAATTGTGATAGCCCTCGCCCATCGTCAAAATGGCTACGAAACATGTTCAAGTTCAGAACTGAATGAAGATCGGGAGTAACTAACCCGACAGCAAATGATCGCGAGGGCTCAATCTATCATCATAGGGTGTTGACCCTAGGTAATGCGCCAGCGAGTTGATAGCGAAAGTGCACTATAGAGCCCGATTGAGAGAGGAAACGGTACACTTAGACTAGCTTACATGATGGGCTATTGTTAGCCTCAGCGCCCCAGAAAAGCAAAATCCGCCCTGGTTCCGGTATTGAATATCATTGACGAATCGCAATTTGAGCGCGTACCCAAAGATCGTTCCATAAAGCGGGAATGAGCGCAGGTAGAGCGTATCCGAAAACAGCCGCCAGAGGGAAATAATTATAGTGCGTCCATTGAACCAAGGGGTCCGTGCCTAGGTCAGACGAGTCCACGGGCCCGGATCGCAGTTTAGTCTTGAAAATGATCCACCCGAGATGGGTCCAAAAGAGCCCGCGCTACAGAATATCGTTGACTCGTAATCTCAGGCCCCATAACTTGCCCAATACATACCGACGAGTCGTAGGGATCTTTTTCGGTGTCCGTCCTGAATACGCTTCGTAATTAGGGAGAATCAGAAACACAAAGCTCACCATCTGTGATGCGAGCGGTGAGCGCGCGCCCAGAAGTAGCATGAACCTTGCACGGAGCTGATACCACCAAGCATAAGAAATATTTGGAGGGGAAGGCACGCATTGTAAGAACGATGCGACCACAACCGGTGATACCCTGAACGAGGGTAAATTTTCTTAATGCTATGAGCGATAAGGAGAGTTTTCACCCGCTGTGATACCTGCGATAAACTGATCAGTTTCAGGGACACTGCATGAATCGAATCTTACCTAGCATCGAGAACAAATAATATCCGCAGGCGAAAACAGTTGTTTTGGTGACCAATGGGACGAATGCAAGACCATAGACAGCAATAAGTGGTGTCAAAACAAGAATAGCGACGTTGAACCACCGGATTCCTGTGACTTGCGGAAACTTGTGAGCGCCAGGAGCCATCGGAGTAGTTGGGGTGAGGGTCATAGTTGAATGTTTTGTCAAAGCCGCAATGCAATTAAATACAAAACAGAGAGCGTTACGTTGGACCGATTCGCAGCGGATCTCTGACTTCTGGGACGCTCATCTGCTTAAATGGATTTCGGAGCTGCACCACGATCCCGCCTTGTGCAGTGAGAGAAGCGGCGACGAACCCCAAAACGGAGTTCAATCGGCCCGTCCAGATTAGTTGCTCCGAACCTGAGACGCGCGCATACGCAGAATGAGCTTAAAAAAGTGAATTATTGCTTCGTGTTGGATTTTCCGTCGAAATTCCATCAGACTCGTTGCAAGAATGAGAATTATCGATTGCGATTATTCCTGGAAAAACGATGCCGGAAGGAAGCCACGCGTTTCGCTTGAACGATTAAATTGGCGGCTAGCCTCGTGTGGGAGGGGGCGGGACGAAGTTGATCAGGTCGTATGACGGTCGGTGGGGATTTGGAGAAACACAGAGGCCAGGAAGAAGTTCTCAAAAAGGCAACACGTTCCGGCCCTTACCTTTCGTCTGCACCAACTACAACGAAGCGGTACCTCAAGGCGTCAAGTCGACACTGGCACTCGAGTCAAGCCAACCCATATCAGAGTTTGAAACGAAGGTAGCAGTGCCATTTCGCCCTTGAAAATTCGAGGGCAAGGTCAGCGAAAAACCACCAGAAGCAAATGACCCATCGTTACCGAACTTATCCCTCGACTCTCACAGTGCTCTCTGCATGTCATTTTAGAAGCCCTTGTCTGAGTTTCTCAGGTCTGTAATCTGACGAATTCAGAGAAGCTGGTGCCTATGACCTCGTTCTTAAAGGGTGCGAACTGTTGAAATGTCCAATTCGCAAGAAACCCCCCCTTCACTCGCGTCCAACATGAGAATCCCCATTTTGGTCTGTGCACTGGCATATGCCGTATTCACCTACGGAAAAGACTCCACTTGGTACAGAGACAACGTTGCGTCCTCTTTACCCCCGCAGTCAGTGGTACGAAGCTTTTCGCGTCCGGGATATGAATGATTGACTTAAAACTATCTAGTTTGTCGATCCTCGCACCTTCGCAGTCCTGGGTGCAAACGGCACTTTCCGCCAGTCTTCCTTTGACTCGGGGTTCAACCCTACTGGTACCGAGCCTCCGTTTTTCCAAATCTTTGATCCAGCTTTCCTCGACGTTCTCGGTAAGGCACCAAGCATTACCGAGATTGCGTCGAACAGCACGTTTGCGTTTGCCCATGAAGCCCCAATCTATGTTCCCGCGTTAGACTCTGTCTTTTTCGCGAGCAACGACGGAGGAGCGCTTGGTATGAGCGACATCGATCATAACAACAAGGTTGGCAAAATCGATCTCAAGGACGTCCCTGCAAATCTGAATGGGACTCCCATTAATATCCCTGTAACCGAAGTACGTTGACGCTGTGTTTCCGCGACTTCCGGTCTCATGCAGTACCTATTGCAGCTCGATCTCCCTGAAGTATGTACACGCTGACGCTCTGTTTTCCTTGTGTTTAAGTCTCATAACCTTTTTATTTTTGAAAGACAATTCAAATGACAAACGGGGGCACGGGCCCGTTCCACGGAAATCTACTCCTAATCAATTCTGGTCGAGGTCCTCTGCCGCCTTCTATTGCTGTGGTTAACCCCAATCCGCCCCACAATGCAACGGTGCTTTTGGACAATTTCTTTGGGAGACAATTTAATTCGTTGAATGATATCAAAATCCACCCGAGCGGGAAGATTTTCTTCACTGACACTATGTGCGTAGTTTCACGGGTAATCCAGCGGATTTTTTCTCATGCTCGCATTCTTCCCTTCAGTTATGGCTTCCTAAATCACTTCCGACCGGAACCTCTGATGCCCAACCAGGTCCGCTGTAAAGAAAATCCCGCAGACCGCTGTTTTCTACCTTTTTTTGAGTAGGTATACCGCCTGGACCCGGAAACGGGAGCAGTGCGTGTGGTTGCGGCAGAGTTTGACAAGTGTAATGGAATCGCGTTCACAGGAGACGGAAAAACCGCATACATGTTAGTTTCCGCTTCTGGATTGCCTTCAAAATCGCTGACTGCCGCTCGTCCTGGCAGAGCCGACACAGGTGCAACGAGCGGCTTCCTCGGTAATAATCAGACAGAGCCCGCCACGATGTCAGTGCGCCATCTGGACCATATATCCAGGCCAAGCTAATACATACCACTTTCAGATATGCCTTTGACGTTGATTCAAAGACGCAAGCGTTTACGAACCGTCGTGTTTTCGCGTATTCCGATGCCGGTATGTTGCACCTCATTCTTGGAGGCTCGGAGAAAATGTCCGTTCATTTCCGTATGTACGCAGGTGTACCGGATGGAGTACAAGTCGATACCAAGGGGAACGTCTACGCTGGGTGTGGGGACGGCGTGCATGTATGTCTTCTCAAGATAATCAGAATTGAAACTGATCGGGTTCGCTGGGTTCTGAAACATAGGTTTGGAACAACGAAGGCACACTTATCGGAAAATTCTTCCTTGGCACGACATCGGCAAACATGGTGCGCCTACATGTACAGCTGCCTGCCATTATTTTCAGCCGTTGATTCTTTCGCAGGCCTTCGCAGGCAAAGGTCGGCTAGTCATCATGGCCGAAACAAAAATTTTCCTTGCCGAAATTGCAACCAGTCCGAGCCTCTTCACGTCGTGAGCGAAGTCGGAGCACTACAGCGACTAGTTCGTATCGCAAGTCTTGTAAATCTTTTGTAAAATCATTCCAGTCATTATTTTGGCTATGTACATGAATTTTGTGAAGAAGGAAAAGCAAATAAAAAGGACGAATGTTTTACGTAGCTTCGGAACGAGGGGTGAGTACATATTGTATGATAGCAATCGTCCATACCACAACAACCCTCTACTGTCCCTTGGCTTTGGCGGCCATCTGCATACGAAGATTCGTTAATTAAGCGTCGCGAAAGACGTGTCATCAAGGACCCACCAAGTTAAGCGCAGATCCCGCCTTGTACCAGGCAATCTGGCCCTCATTGAACGAGTGGGCAAGAGATATCTCCTACGCATGGCAATCAGCAATTCGAGACTAAACCCAAACAGAATAAATCGACCCACATCCTTGCTTCCATCAGCATGTTTGACCACAAGGGTCAAGTTCTTGCCAGGCGCAAAGCTCTCGAGGCCCTCAATATCGACACGGTCGCTCGGCTGAATCTTATCGTAGTCCGCAGGGTCTGCAAACGTGAGCGCGAGCATGCCCTGCTTCTTCAAGTTCGTCTCGTGAATACGCGCAAATGAGCGGACAATGATAGCGAGCCCGCCGAGGAAGCGCGGCTCAAGGGCTGCGTGCTCGCGGGAAGAACCCTCTCCGTAGTTGGAGTCTCCGATTACGACCCACTTGATTCCCTTCTCTCGGTAGTCCGCCGCGACTTTGGGAACTCCGCCCCACTCGCCCGTCAGCTGGTTCTTCACCTTGTTGGCTTCGCCGTTCTCCGCATTGATTGCTCCAATCAGGCAATTCTCTGGATAGAAGAGTGGATTAGCACGAAAAAAACCCCACAGAAAGGAGAGGAGCACGAACGAGAGATGTTCTCCAAATGTCCGCGGTACTTGAGCCATGGACCACCGGCGCTGATATGGTCAGTTGCTGGTTAGGTTTCGTGAGCAACGGCCGCTCAGTCAAAACAAGTCGGCAAATGGTACTCACTGCACTTGCCCTTGACCTTGATAAGGATGGGCAGATCCTTGGGCTCACCGTCCCATGGCTTGAAGGGCTGCAGCAGCTGTAACCGGTCACTCTTAGGGTCGACCGCAACCTGGACGCTCGCGCGGTCCTCAGGAGGCGGCTGGAAGGTGTTCTCGCCAGGGTCGTAGCCGCGCGGGGGTAGCTCGTTGCCAGTGGGCTCAGAGAACTTGAATTCTTTGCCGTCAGAGCCGGTGAGAGAGTCGGTGAGGGGGTTGAAAGAGAGAGTGCCTGCAAATGCCATGGCGGTGACGACATCCGGGGAGGCGACGAAGGCGTGTGTTGCGGGGTTGGCGTCGTTACGACCAGTGAAGTTGCGGTTGTACGAAGTAATGACTGGATTCGCAAGTCAGTAAACATATCGCATCGAGGAAACCTGGCGAAGTCAAACGTACTGGAGTTGGCCTCGCCCTTGGCAACATCCTTACGATCCCATTGACCAATGCAAGGACCACAAGCGTTCGCGAGAACAAGACCGCCGACCTTCTCGAAAACGCCGATCTGTCCGTCGCGATCAATAGTAGCGCGGACCTGCTCTGAGCCGGGAGTGATGGTGAACTTGCTCTTGACGTCGAGACCGTGATCAGAGGCCTCCTTCGCGATCGAAGCAGAGCGGGACATGTCCTCGTATGAAGAGTTGGTGCACGAGCCGATAAGAGCGACCTTGAGCTCCTCTGGCCATCCGTTCTTCTTGGCCTCGGCAGCAAATTGAGAGATGGGAGTGGCAAGATCGGGGGTGAAGGGACCGTTGATATGGGGCTCAAGCTCCGAGAGGTTCTGCACAAATGGCCAATTCAGTATATCCTCAGAATGAATGTGAATTGCAAACGCACGATCTCGACGACCTGGTCGTATTCGGCGTTCTCGTCAGCCTTGAGATTGTGGGCGAACTGCTTGGCGTAGTTGGCGATGTCCGGGCGCTTCGTTGCGTTCAAGTAGTCGACCATGCGGTTGTTGAAGGGGAACATAGACGTCGTGGCTCCGATTTCGGCACCCATGTTGCAAATAGTGGCCATACCCGTGCAAGACAGAGACTCAACACCAGGTCCCTTGTACTCGACGATAGCGCCAGTGCCGCCCTTGACCGTGAGGATTCCAGCAACCTTCAGGATAACATCTAGGAAATGTGAGTTGGGCCAACAAGCGACGATCCAAACGGACAAACGCACCTTTGGGAGTTGTCCATCCGCCGATTTTGCCTGTCAGGTTAACACCGATGACTTTGGGGCATTTGAGTTCCCAAGGAATGTCCGCCATAACGTCGACCGCATCGGCACCACCAACACCGCAAGCGATCATTCCCAAACCACCAGCATTGGGAGTGTGCGAGTCAGTACCGATCATAAGTCCACCAGGGAAAGCGTAGTTTTCGAGGATGATTTGGTGAATGATACCAGAGCCAGGTTTCCAGAAGCCGAGTCCGTACTTTTGAGGGGTGTTCATTATTCCGTTTTTCAATTTAAAAATAGACGCAAACCTTAGCGGTAGCGGTAGCAAGGAAGTCATAAACCTCCTTGTTGATGTCGATGGCGCGGGCCAAATCCTTAACACCACCAATCTGGGCCTCGATAAGGTGATCACAGTGGACGGTAGTTGGGACCGCCGCTGTGGGCATGCCCGCCGACATGAATTGTAGCAATGCCATCTATGTGACGTCAATGAGTACGCCGTTCTGACCTCGCCGTTATCGCAACGCACCTGGGCCGTAGCATCCTGGCAAGCGACACGCTGAGGGAGAGAATAGTCAGAAAGAGCTGACAGTTAGGATACAGATGTAATGGAAGGTCAAGTAAGGGTTAAGAATTGCGTTCTGGTCAACAGGGCGACACAGTTCGCAAGAAATAACTTTATTGCGTCTAACCGCCGCCCATTTGAAGAAATGAGATAGAGACGTACGTCTGGACGAAGCTTCAAGTAACTGACGCCGCGTTCGATATCCTGCCCGTGTGCGTCGTCGAGATGGCCGTAAAGAATCTTCTCGGACAGGGTCAAAGGGCGACGCAGCCTACGCGCCCATCGTAAGCCTTCAAAGTACTCATAGAATAGAGAAGTAAATGCAAACCTATCGCGAACAATAACAAGATTGTCCTCAATGCGCTGGTAATTTATGTATGCGCCCTTTTCGAGTAGGGACATAGGGACTTTGGTGTCGCCTATTCTCGGGGCTGCCGTGGCCATACCTGCGGCCATACGCTGCAGGGCGCGCATCGCGCCTGCGGTGCGGTTAGAAAGGTTGAGCATCGCGCGCAATGGCGGAGGAAGAGAAAAACTTGACGAAACGGCCGGGTCACGCTGGCATTTTATCCCGTGAAATCCTCCCGGTCCAGTCCGCCAGCCAATCACATTCCTTTCTTTACCTTCTCCCCATATCCCTCTCCCAAAATTCCATCTAAATTCTCATTCATTCTACTGTACTCCGGCCAACTATGAAGCCAAATTCCAGGGCGAAAGCTCAGCAACAGTTTGGTGTAATAAACCCAAGCTCTTCAAGCAATGTACAGCTCGGCGGCGCGATGACGACAAGCAATTTCCCCTTCGCGATATTGGCGGTCTGCAGGCCACAAAATACCATATGGTTGCGGGTATAGATTGTGCTCGAAGGCGACATCTCCGCCATTTCCGGTGGTCTGCAGGTCGATGGCCTATCGTTATCCCGATGGCCGACGTTACACATCAATCACCGAAGGTCTGCAGGTCGGTCTGCAGGCTGCTTGTTTTCTCCCCCAGAAAGCTCGTAACGAGAAAAATGCATTCAAATCGTATGTATCCTGGTGCTTACCGCCTGCCCTCGGAGCCAGAAAACGACAAATTCGTCCCCAGCCTCCGTATGAGAGACGGACACTGGCTCCCACAGCAACCGAGATAAGGAACAGCGACCTCCGCGGTTACGGCTTATGACTCGGCGGTGGTCTGCAGGTCGCCAAAGGTCATTTCGATTTGCCGGTAGACTGTGCTTGTACGTTGAAACGTTGGCATACAGTGGTCTGCAGGTCACTGTTTAGTGTCATGCCAAGCGCGCGAGTCTGCCAGTCAGCCACCGATAGCTCCTCCTCATCAAGTGGTACTTGTCTGAAAGCACGCTAATGAGCAGTGTGGAAATTCTCAAAAGCTGAAGGCGACAAAAGGTCGTCGCCCCGCCGCTAGATCTACTATTCCATCCTCAGTGTGCCTGGATTGTATCACGACGCACCCCACAACTCACCCTTCTTTGACTATGCGCCTCTTCACAAACGATTGAATGGCCTCGCACTGAAAAAAGCTGCATTTCTTCAAGGACCTCTGTAATCTCTCCACCCTTTGGCATCGGAAGAGGCGCACCAAGTCTACGCGTTCAAACAATCTCAAGCGCAAGTCTAGTCTACCTTCTGCCATACATCCTTGTTGGCTTCCAAAAAGTCGCGTATCTCACTCTTCCCAACCACATTGGCTCGCTCGAACTGCCTTTCCTCTGCCCCTCCCGCGACATATCCATCGATTGCGACCATCTTCTGCGCATATCCTTCCGGCAAATCCCTGTCCAGCATCTCTTCTTGCTTCAGCTCCTCCTCATTCAATCTCCTATATGTAATCTTCCGTCCAAAAACTCCCGTCAGCATATCCGCAATCTGCAAAATAGTCGATCTCGGTGCCTCCCCGCTTCACATTTCAGTCTCACTCGCCTGGTCGTACGACACCAACTCCGGGTTCACAGTGATAGGACTGTCGTCAAGCATTCACAAGAACCCCAAGCTCGAACGGTCCAACAAAAGCTCGATCCATCCAACTCGAAATCCATGATGGGGGGTCAACGGAAGGTTACCGATCGCGTCAATGATGCACTTCTCCCGGCATTTCAAGGTATACGAAGATTAACAACAAACTTTCAAGACCTTGAAACCGAAGCTATATATAATCAATCTGCATGGCAATCGTTCTGCCGAGGCTGCCTGCTCAATACTGTCTGTCCGATTTCGGCGCCCACTCTCTACTGGCAAATTCCGGATTCATACTTGATGCCCAGCGCTTTGGTTTCCGAATCGGGGACTTGAAGTGCAAGTGACGGAAGCCCCCCCATTGACTGTGACGATGGACCAACAATGCGCCCACCCAATGTCCTGATTTGGCAAAAGATGGCTCAGGTTCTCCGACACAAGTATAAATATTGTCCGACTCTCTAGTTTGGTTCCAAACACTCATCTTGAGCCTCTCACTCATTCCCCGGTACTGGTACCGAAAGCTCCCCTCCTTGAACCTTCGTCTGCATCTCTCTATCCTCCTCTCAAATTCCACCCTCCTTTCGATCCTTAGCTAGCCAAATGCACTCTCCCACTTTCTCTGAACTTCCGCACGCCCTTCGCGTACGTCGTCTTTCTCTCCCGGGTGGCATCGTTCCACTAATGTCTCTCCTACCCATAGCAGGTGGCAAAGGCAGCCTTTCGCACTTCAGACTCCCCTGAAAAACTCCTTACCTCACTCTCCCGCATTCACAACCACGTCCAGAGAATCTCACCTCCCCAGCGCGGGAAGCTCCTTGCGGCCCTCTATCCACTCATCCACGCACACCTGGACTCCTCTTTGATTCCGAACACCGAAGCCACCGCCGAATCCTCCTTTCGCCAACGCACACTCTGTGCCATCGCCGCAATTCAACTCTTGGATGCCATGTGCGAGGAAGACCCGACAAATTTGACCGGGCTCGATGTGGTCGACCTGTGGCCTCGTTTGTGGGCATGGATTGAGTTCATGCACAACCACGACTACTTCCCTCAGCCACCCAAACACTCTTCGCTGGCCGAGATTAAAGTCGACCGCTTCACCACGATGAGCTCGTACATCGCCATCTTCGAAGGTCCGAAGGACACCCCCGATGTTTGTTCGTTCGTTCTCTGCGTGTGGAAGAACTTCATCGAGTTCTGGGAAGGGCGAAGCTCGGACAATCTCGCTGCTGCGTCATCTGCCTACGACCATAAATCCCTTAGGGCCATTTTCTATGTCTCCAAGTTTGTTTTCTACTGCGCGCCGCAGGGATCACTCGCAAACCTGATTGACGCCGCAGGTGGCGATGGCCCTCTGATCCATCTCTTCGTCCGATGCATCACTCTCCTCCACACCCTTTACAAATCCTGTTCACACCAAGTCAGAACCTTTTCTTTCCTTACGCTGGGCACGTTCCTGTGCGCCGTGTTTCAAAAAGGCAAACCCGTTCTCAGCTCAACCAAGCTCCTCGCTGCTGGGATCGTCCCACTCTTGACACAGATTGCACTCACTTTCTGTACATCGCAATACGCCCTCGTCGTGCAGAGGAACCATGTGGCATCAGCAACCTTTCTCTATCTCTCTGCGTTCTACGTCTCATACGCCTCCGAAGAAGCGGCAGCCGCTGGCGTCAAGGCTGGACTGCTGCAGGCGAGCCTCTTATGCGGTGCAACATTTCCCGGCGCATCCTCCGCCATCCCGATTCTCTATAACCGGCTCCGGCAGTTGACGAGCGAATACCATGTCATGCGTGCCCTTAAGAAGGCGCTCCCTGAGGCGCAGGCCCTCGTCTCCGCTGGGAAGGTTGGAGCGTCCCGGCACCTCGATTTGTGGTATGGTTTCGTACGGCTAGCCAACGAACGGCTGGAGGTATTAGCAGACTTCCGGTCAAGACTCAGAAACACTCGGTCGTGCGCTAACTTCCATGTAAGATTCTTTCCTCCGTAATTTTCCGCTGAGATTGTTGAAGATGGTCTTTCGCAGTGCAACGAGTTGATCTCCGAAAAGGAACAATTGCACCGCTGCGGTGGTTGCCGTGTGTACTACTATTGCTCGAAAGCCTGCCAGAAGGCATCCTGGGGACAGCAAATGCACCGATCTGCTTGCTCTCATGTTGAAAGGGCGTCCGACGGTACGTCATATTTTTCCTGAAATGCAGCGGAGAACTGACCCAGCCTCTCTTCATTCACACAGGAGTTGACAAGCCGGGCAACAGATTTCGTCTCGCTGTCTACCTACATGAGTATCAAATTCGCAAACCCGACCTCTTCCTCAAAAAGCTCGCCCACATTCACCGGAAGAAGAACACCGACTTCTGCGTTGTGCTGGACTTCGGTCCAGACGACGTCCTTCGTCATGCCCACGTCGCTGAGACGGGCAGCTGGGGGTTTGTTCTTGGCAAGCACCGCTACGGGGTGCGCAGTGCTACGGGCCGCCATGAGATGCATATTCTCCAGTTTGAACTTCCCCACGAGAAAACTGACACGAGGTCTGTTCTCTTCCGATGCAATACGTCTGCCCAGCTCGATGGATTGGTGGACATTGCTGGCCGGATTCCTGCTGGTGTCGATGTGGCGAACTTGAAGGACAGATGCCCTGCGCTCTACCAGGAGGTGATGGAATTGGCCGCCATGGAGGTGGTGGATATATACGGCTGATCGTATACACTACCCTCGTATCACAATAATGTACTGTAGCACTTCTACATTTCTTTGCCTTGAAATAAGTGGACGCTTGCAATACGAGGCTGAGCAGTTTTGTGAGTCCCAGAAAGGCAGTTTGTGGCTATGTAGAACATCTTGCACACTGCAGAGTGCTCACCGGACAGGGGGCTTGTTTCTGGCCGATAGAGCATCAATGACTGGGGCGTTGCTGCCTCCTGAATTGGTTTACGAAATAATCGACTTCTTAGCTGAACTACATCCTGGCTCCCTCAAAGCTGGTTCACTTGTCTGCCATGCCTGGCTCTCCCGCATCCGACCCCATCTCTTCAGAACCATTGCCCTAAGCACGAGCAATATCATTGCCTTCGGCGAGCTCATACGCTCGCCTAATGACTGCTCCTTCCTCCCTCTAATCCGTCGAATAAACGCCCATCGACTCATCGGCGACCCTCTTGACGGCATATATTTCAACGCAATCGCAGACGACCTCCGTACTCTAACCGACATACACACCCTCACGTACACACCTTCAATGAATGCATACGGCACAGCGCTCCTCGTACACAACGCCTACCGCACAGGCTTCGTCACTGCCTTCCCACAACTCACCACGCTCGATCTAGTCTGTGGGTCCGGCCACGGGCCTCTGGAAACCGACGCAGTCATCGACATGATATGCCTGTTCCCCGCTCTGGAGGTGTTGCAGCTCAGAGATGTTTTCAGGGGTGTCACTGGCGAGATCCCCGATACGGCGAAACCTCCACAGAAACTGCGTTCTGTCATTCTCGGTGCGGGAGCCGCAGAGTTGATCTTGACCTGGTTCATCGAGGCAGGGATTCCACCCCTTCTCGACTCCCTGACATTGTGGGCTTTGGGGCCGACCGATGGCTTTGCGGTGTCCCAAATGGCAAACGCTACAGCGTTACGGTCATACGCTTCGCCATCTTGACATTGCTATCTCGTTTGTATCGCTTCACCGACCCGGTGCGCATTTCGCTATCCTGCATTGGTTTGATTCTCACTACATCCACATTGCATTTCGTGTAGTAGACCCGCTATCCATCTTTAACCTCTCCCTGGTCCCCAACCTCAAGACATTAACTATCCGCGACTTGAGGCCACGACCTGAAAGCGAGAGATTCAGCGTACTCATAAACAGACTCATTGCACCCGCTCTTGAGCGCCTATCCTGCGAAATAGACATCTCCTTCCACCAGAGGGAAGACTCGGAATTCATGGACGCATTTTTATCCCGCGAGCGATTCCCGCTCCTGAAACAAGTGACGCTTCGAATCGCGCACCCGCGCGAATGCACACTGGCTCTTCGCACTTTCCCGCTTCTTCATGCGGCGGGACTTTTGCGGGCGGAATGGCGCGGTCATAAATCCCGCGCGATTTCATGAAGCTCATTCGCCCTCCTCACACGAAGTTTATCTTGAAGATCGAGCCTCTCAAGCGAGCTGTGCACGTTTCCTCCTTCGTTCATCGGAATTTTTGAGGTTCGAATGACGAACCTCGATACTGTACATACCATTATGAACTTCCAATGTGACATCTTCATCCGTCCATTCAATCCCGACTCTTGACCCCCATAACCTTTCGCCAGTCCGCTATCACCGCCTCCACCTCGGCCGCCCGCGCTAACCCTGCGTCGGCCTTGGCGGCCTTACGCGTTAGGAGGTCGACCTCGCGCTCATGCGCGGCTTGTGTGGTGCGCAGGTGGGCCGCTTTTGTGACGTGCATTACAAAATATATGGGATGGAGAAAAGTGTGGCTATCCTCAGCTGTTGTTCGTTGACGAGGAGACCGACAGTACAATACATACCAATGTCCAGAGAAGGCGGCGGAGGGATAACGAGCGCAGTTGTGCTTGCACGTAGAAGGTCCTCTCGGCGATGTACTGTCCCGACGTCAGCAAGGGGGAAGGAAGACTCGTTTGTGCACTTACCTTGACGGATGGTTCTCTCGATATGCTCAAGCACCGTGGCTGTGGTCTGTGGATTACGATCGTCATGAGTCGTATAGAGGAGACGGATATCGGACGACGTACGGCGCTTTCGTGTATACCGCACGCCTCTTTGATTCTACTCGTGAACGACTCTGAACCGTTCTCTTGCGGTTTGTTGGGTGCGGCGACGGCGATACGCTTGCGAAGTACATCGACGTGTCCCTTTGCCGCCTGAGCCGCTTGGATAAGGGACTGGCGTAGGGCGGGGAGAGCGGTGGTGCTTTCATGCGATAGCTATTTACCGCACCGCGATGTAAATTCAAAAATGATTCAACGTAGTCGGAGTTCTGACCTTGGCCAAATCAGTCTCGCAGACAAGTCGGAGGGCAGTGTAGCGGTCGATAAGGGACTGTAGTTCCTGGGCTTTTTCTCTCTGCACAAGGAAAGACTCAGTATAGAAAGCTCGAGAGTGTATTCACGCACATTCGACTGAGCCTTTGCCTCGAGCGCATGAGGATCCAAGCGCTTTCCGGCGTCCCTTGTATCGACTCCAGAGTGATGGCGGAGGTATGCTAGACAGCGTTCTCTTCCCCGTGCCTCAGTCACGCTATTACACAGAGACATACCAGAACACGTACAGAACTCGTTTTGTGTCCGGATGGTGGACATCGGTGTCTAGAAGACGGGCGATTGCGCGCTTGAGTCGTTCTCGGGGCTCATGGGTGGGTTTGGGTGGGAGGAGGAGGCGGTGTAGGTCCTATATATATGCAGAGTGAATATGAAAGTAATATTGAGCGGACGAGATTCAAACATACTGCTAGTTTGTCGCGCGTGTGTGATGTGCGGGGCACAGTGATACAGGCGGCTGACTTCGAAATTGAGAGCGTCGGGAGGGGTTGCGGTGGCGTTTGAGGTCTGGATGGAGGGAGCCATGCTCGTAATTAAAGAGAATTTCGAGGTGGCATTAACACAAATGAAGACAACACACTTCAGAGCTTTGATATCGCGCGTCAGAGCCTCTATGCGCTGAGCACTTATCTGATGCTTGGCTTTGAGAACGTTAAGAAGAGCAAGAGTCTTGCGTTTGGCGTCGAGTTCGCGTTGGAGGGCTGTTAGGCGCGTTGCTAGAAAGAATTCAAAAACAATATGAATATGCTGCGTATCTTGTACTCGAGGATGCATCCATACTGGCCGCCTGAGTCGTCTTCTGAATCTCCTCTAGCTCTTTTGAGTATACTTCAGATGAGGTCTTCGCGGCACTGAGACGCGCGACCGCCTTATCGGCACGCGAACGTGTCGTGGCGGGCTGTTTGAGTCGGGATTTGGCTTGGGCCTCTTGGGTACTGGTATTGTGTAGATTAGAATGAAGCCGAGGTAGAATCAATATAGATACAGAAGCAGAGTCGTTCTAGCGTTCACAGCCCCTTGCCGACCGACCACATGTTGACTGAGGAAGGTGAGGATGTCTGCGAGCGGTCCGTTGAAGATGGTTTTGTATTCGTCAAAGGTAAGAGGTGCGCCGAGGGCGGAGAGAGCAGCGTAGGAGGATTCGGCCATGGTGAGTGTCGCGGTCGAGAGAAAGATCGTTTAGTCACGTGGGCGTGATACTTACTCTTCTTCTCGGAGTTCTCCGCCATTCCGCACAAACCAGAGTCAGACACTGACTAAATAGACTGAAAGAAGAGAATGGCTTCCTCATTGTCTCCGTCCACTCTCCCCATCGACCAGCTCGAATCTCTCCGCTTCAAAGCCAACCAAATAATCGAAAGCATCTACAACCTCCAACGCACCCTTGAAGCAGGCAACACAAACTACATGCCCCCCTGGCCCGACATCCTCTCCAAATACAACATGCTCCTCTCTCAAACCCACAACTTTTCCACCGCCCTCGCCGCCCCCGCCCCCGTCCAACTAGCCTTGTCCGCCACGGGTGTCCCCACCCTCGCGCGCCCCCCAGGCAACCCCTACGAAGCCCTCGCCCTGCACCCCAACAAAAGCATGAGCGACGCCCAGCTCGACACGGAGGCCATCCCACTGCTGCGTAACCAACAAACCACCGACGTCCTGCGCATGGAGTCCGCGTGCGTGCGGCGCCTGGCGGCGACGATGGCCACGCGCGGGTCGCTCGGCGTCCTCGGTGTCGCGCCCCCGCCCTCTGCGAGTATGATGCAGCACAGTAAACCCGAATACGACGACGTCCTCCACGAATGCGACGCCATCCGCGCAGCACACGACCAGCGCGTCGAGCGCGCCGTCCGCGCCGTCGCGATGTTGCGCGATAAGTTCGATTTAAGGCAGCGCGTCGCGGTGGAGGTGGAGGAGCCGGAGGAGTTGACGTGGGATCCGCGGCATGCGGGTGGAGAGGGAGACGGAGGAGAGCCGCCTGAACTTGCAGAGTTGAGTGAGGGTGAAGAGGGGAGTAGTGGGGATGATGAGGATGAGGATATGGTGGAGGGGGAACTGGTTGATGGGAATATGAACACCGATTCTCCTGCGTTTGTGCCATCGACGCCGGCGCAGGCTGCGCCATCGGGTACAGGGCTCATAGACGTTAACATGTTTTGAGCGGATGGGCGACACTTCTTTTGCTCGCATCGCGTCGCGTGGCGTCAAGTCTTTCCGCCGCCCTTAACGCAGGCGTCCGGCACCTGTGCTTTCCGAGACCAACGAAGCACCAACAATTCACTCGAATGAGTACCGTCTAGCAGACTGCATATACAGCAGCATTGCGCTTGAATACTTCGGGGCTGGCGCAACCTCGTACCTTTTGCCTTATGGTACATTACAAGATGCTACCGTATTTTCTACACAGACATGATGCTTTGTAGCTCTACTGTATCCCACTCAATGTATCGGCAAAAACATGATTTTGTGGAGAGGACGGAATTTTAGTTGCCAATCGAGTCGAAGATTCATCCGCGCCGGGCAATGGTTACACCTTCTCTGGGATCATCTACCGCACACGACAAGCCATTTCCGTCGACCGCAAAAACTATGGTAACGATCAGTCTCCTACCCAGCCGCGTTTCCGAGGTTCATAAGTCTGTGGGGGGAGGGATTTTCTATATATTTTGTAGGGCGGATGTCACTCGTGCAATTCCGCCTCCACGTGGCAACCCAATCGGGAAACTTTTCTCGGTCCCTCGGCGACCGGTCTGATGGCGGCGGCCCTTTGGCAGGAGGTGACAAGCAAGGTCACACAACGCGTACCCTTGCCTTCTACCACCACCATCTCCTCCCTGCGATGCCTCTCGTCTTCTCCCGCCTCCGTCAAGTCGAAACCCGCGGCTACCGCTGCCCTCACAAATCGTGTCGCCGCACTCTCACTGTTATGACTTGCCGAAAAGGACCCCCGCTCTGGCCTCGACTATGTAAATGTGAGCTCGCCGCTTCTCGCTGCTCTTCAATCATTCTTACTACCGCTTCCCAGTGCTTCAACAGAGCTCACCCATTGTTCTGGCACTCTTTTGCTCTGGGCGAGGCACACAACAACATGAACAACATCCCGCCCTCCCCGCCGCCTTCTGCCTTCTGCGCCTCTCCGTCCTGTATCAAAACGAGAATCAACCGCTTCTGCTCTCGCCATATGTGCAAGACCCATTGTCTACTTGATGGCGGCTGCCCTTGTCACCGCGAGTCCCTCTCGCCGGCGCCGCCTCTCGTCGACCCAACATACGCATGGACCCTTGGATCCTCTCTCCGCAACGACATATTCCCATCACCTCAGCAGCGGGAGAGTGTTGCTCGTGCTCGGCATGAGGCAGAGCTCAGTGCGCTAGCTATTCTGACACCCCTCCCGCCCTCACCGACCGCTTCAGAGGACGCAGTATACAAGGCCCTCGTCTCTCTTCCTTCCTCCTCCTCTTCGTCATCCTCTAAGTTCTTCTCCCATAACCATCTTCTTCTGGCCTACAAATGGTCCTGTCTCCATTGAATCCACTCAATGCTCCCCATTCCCTACAGCCTACCCGTCCCCGCTCCACTATCCGCTGCCTCAAGGACATCAGCCGATGTATTCCTTCCATCACACAGCAACGCCGCAACCGCCAAATTGATTTTATTACCTTATAATACTACAGAATGCTTTGATTAGTTTTGTATCGCATACCTATTGAATGTTATTGTACTGTACCTCCCATGATATAAGGGCATGTTTTGTTCGTAGAGCGACGTTTGCGACCAAGTCCACAAGGCGTGCCGGCAATCACCGAGAGTCCGCCGCATCAAATGCACTGCCCTTGCCCGTAAAATATTTCCCGATTGGGTTCGCACGTGGAGGCGGATTTGAATCAACTGGCGGATGTACGGGCCGCGTGACAATAAATAACGTGATGTTACTTTGTCACAACTTCAAGGATGAACCTCTCCATAGCGGCTGGCCGAAAATACATGTAAACAACATAGCCACAGGACCCCGTTTCCTAATCGGGTACATCTATCGCTAATACACTATGGCTTTCGCGTCGCAAACGCAGCTTGCTGAGCTTTTATCGGCCTTTGACCGTCAACAACTTTTTGTCTCAGACTTTGTTGTGTCCCTTCTCAAACATTCCGGCTTCCAAGATCATCCCCATGTCGATCATCTGGTAGCTCATGCAGACGACATCTTGAATGCCTTTCTCGCCCATCCCAAATCTTCGCAGCCTGTCTTGCTCTGGGCCAATCTGTTGATTAAGAAGAAATATGCTGAGTCTATCAGGATGCTTTGCAGGAAGGAGAATGGCTGGCATTTTGCACCTACTCGGGCACAAATGGAAAAACTTGAAGAATTTCGCATCGAGGATATGGCCCGAGAAATGAAAGACTTGTGCCCGGATCTCTGGGATCTCATTGGCCTTCTCCTCTCTGCAGACAAGCAGGCTCGCGGGCGACAGGACAATGTCACAGATATGGAGATTGATAGCGATGATTCCGAACTCCCGAATGATACAAAATCCAAAGCTGAGAAACAAGCGGAGCGCCGGGAAGCACTAATTACGATAGTAAGCTAGACAACAAACTCTTGTAGAAGCACTTGAATGAATATTCCTTGCAGAAAAAGGTCGTCATAATTAGTATGCTCATGCAGAGCACAAATCAGCAGTCAAACTTGCTTGAGAGCGTGATTGGAATTTTCCTTCATGCTTCCAATACCCCCTCCAAGGTCATCGAAACCCTTGCGCACATGGGAATATCTATTTCTGCTGATAGCATACACAATGCTATCCACTCTCTGTCCCGCGAAACATTCCATCGACTCCGGGCAATGGGACAAACTCTTCTTGTCAGCTACACCTATGATAATTTCGATATCAACTTTCCCAATGCCGTTCCAACTCTCGAAAACTCCACAGATACCCTTGCGCACATGACATCAGGTGGTTTGATTCATCTGGAACATGGTGTCAAGGAAGAGGACTTGCGGTGTTCAGAGGAGTTATGGAAAACCAATCCGCTCAATCCTTTATTTGATGCGACTCATGCAGTACCCCAAAGGACTTTGAAGGATGTGGAGGACCTCCATCCTGAAGCTGATCACCCCTCAGGTTTAACAAGACGAGAGCGGTTTAATGCATGGAAGTTTCTCCTTGATCTAATCACATTTGGTCCTATCTATTTTAACCAGTTCCGTGCCGAACATGGAAAACCGGAAATGGTTGAGCAGGTACCGATTGTCAAAATGCGATGGGCTCCTGCGAGATCTATGGATATCAAGCAATCTACAGTGGCTGGAAATATAGAAGTCATTCCTAACCTACTACAGCAAGGTGGAGTAGGCGATCCCTCCCAAGATATCAATAGTGTCTGGGAGCAGGATGTTCGCTCGATGCTGGGATATGTGATTTTATTTCATGGAGATCTTGGTACAGGCGAGCGCATCTTGTCACTTCTTCAGCGCCGGTCAATCGAGCACAATCCTTGGGAGCGGTACCAATATGTGATCTACGTTATGGGGCTGTTTCACCTCAAGATGGCTTGCGCAGATGCTATTTGGCGAATTTTCATCGAGCCCAAAGGTGGACGGGAGGATGCCAACAGCCTTATGCAATTTGTGGCCCTACACCGACCGAAGGAAACAGGAAAAATAGCTTCCGACCCAGGATTCCGCCGGATGCATGAGGTCATCATGCACACAGGGGCAGCCTTACGACTGGATGCTTGGAGAGTTGAATTGCTCCGCCGGAATTCAGCTTGGAAATCCCTAGATGACTTTGTCGCATCGAAGCCAACCTACAAATTACTGGTTGAAATTTCCGAATACATTGCGTCACATTATGTTGCGGGGGCAGAAGACCTCAATATCTATGAGGTTCGAGCCAAGAAGGCATCCAGCCGTGACCAACAACACGAAAACATTCTGCAGATGCACCAATACTTTTGTCTCTATGAAGAGATGTCCTTCGCGATGAATTTTGGTGACATTGGCCGTGTTGAAACACTCTTTCCGCCGTGGATCTACCTTTTCAAGGCTATCGGAAAGCACAAATATGCAGCGCATATGATCAAGTTCATGATTGATGTGCATTTTGTGTATCCAGAGGGCCTTCGCCATGCGATCCGGTACAATATGCTTCCCAACCCTAAGGGGGAGGAAGGTAAATGCCGTGCTGTCGATTGGGTGGTAGAACAGATGATCAACCTACCGACAAAGGTATTTGTTGAGTTGTCAACAAATTGGAACTGACTGAATTATACAGGATACATACGGAGGCAGAGGCTCAAATTACACGAAGAAGCGTGTTCTTGAAGAGTCGCCTCTAATCCAAGTCTACTCTCAATGCTGCGGCAACATAGAAAAGAATTTCTTATTAACATCATACACATCCAGGCATGCGGCTCCGGACATGACAAAGACCTTGGCCAAGATGGCCATTTATATGGAGGAAAATGGACCAAATGAACATAAGGCCGGCCGTAAAACCACTCACATTATTCCAGATGTCATCAGCCAGGGCATCGGAAAAATAATGTCATCAGGGCAGGAGAAAGGAGAAGACACAGAGGATGCTGATGAAGATAACAGTGAGTTGAGATCGCCGTTAGAACCAGAGGATCTATTAGTTGATACATAGCAAATTACAATTGTATGTACACGAAACTATTTCTCGAAGTAAAATTTATCTGCAGGAATTAAACTAGAGACAGAAGTCTCAGATAGAGAATTTGTACCGGGACTATCAGTAAGAATACCGTCAGCTAAAGGTATGAGATTACTTGGTGTAGGCAGTCGAGACACCGGCAGTGTTAAAGGAATTGCCAAATTAGGAAATTCATCTTCGAGGGGATTAAATGGGATAGAGAGAGAAGACGGAATTGACGGCGTATGTTGTAAGCCACGAGGGAGGGGACGTGGCTTTGGGCGTGGAACAGTAGGTGTAGAGGGTAGAGGGGAGATCACACCGGGTAGGCTCATGGCGTCCGGTGAGAATGTGAGGGGTGGGTTGGGTGTTCGGGGAGGGGTATTCTCACCTCAGGCACCCACCTTTTGGTGCCGTAAGGGACCTCTGAGGTCCCTTTTTATGGTCGGTTAAACCCCCCTCAAAGGGGTCTGCCTCCGCCGAGGGCTACGTAATAATGCCGGGGTTTCCGAGGCTCCAGCAGCCTCAAGGCTTCCAGCCATGACGGAGTTTGCCGTGAACGATATCTAATCTTTTTCGTATCTAATCACGCCCGGATCAGTTGCCTCCCCGGTTGGGACAAGCCTCGTGGCCTTCGCGAAAACCCTCCGCCAGCCGCTACCTCGACACCGCACGGCTGCGCTCCTCCACTAAACAGTCGGCCTAGACGGACATCTACCTTTCTGCTAGCTGCCTCCAATGACACACTGCAGACTCGGAGCCGCTGCACAGGCACTCTCAAGGAAGTCACTCCGGGCCTTCGCCATCACCTCCGCCGACCTTCGCTCGCGGCTTGTGTCGAGCTTTCTCAGCCCACAATCTCATTGATCACCTCAACTTCCTCTCCTCCTCCCTCCATATGTAGGGATGCACAACTGAACTCGATTCTATCAACGTCTTGTGGCTTACCGACACCTCCGCGCGGCTACCCTCTGCCACCTTCTTGGACTAGCAAATTCTTCAACCAGTTACCGGGGTCAGTTATCTCAAGTAAATTTCTGTTTGCTGTTGCTCTATTCCTCCACAAGCAGCACAACTCACCAATTGAATCAACTGCTCATATGCCTCCGCGCACCATCAGCTACCCTCCGTGATGCCTCCGCTATTTCCTTCAACTGAAAACCTTGCCAATGCTGGTCTCCAAGCACAGTATACATGTCCCCAATTGATCTCCCAGTGTGTTACGGACTCGAAGACCCAATGAAGCAGTCATGGGTTGGCCATCGATTCTGCCGGTAGGCTCCCTTTGCTTCTATTTTAGCCTCGGTAAGCTGTTCCTCTGTGAATGCTATAAGGCATTGATTCAACTTACTAACTCTGTCTGTAGTATCCTGTTCCCAGTCTTCCTCACGCAAGAAACCTTCCCAAAGGTATTTGCGGAGGTACCCGCGGAGCCTCCGCCAACCTTGGCGACGACTCGGGGTTGGAATCCAGTCGGTACGTAGTTTGCTATTCATATGGGAGACATCTATTATGACCTCTTGTTGTGAAATTCACAGAATCGGTCCCAACAGCAATCATGAAAAAAATTTGGCGAAGCCTCCGCCAAGGCCTCCGCAACGCTTCATCTTTTATTCTTTTCCTCCAGTATGTACCATGACACAATCAATGAATGATACGAGTTTATTTATTCAATCTCGAGCCCATATCAACACATAAGTCGTGCGAGGAAAGAGAATTTCCGGTATGAGGTGAAATGTTGGCAGTGCCCTTCCCTTCTCTGCCCTTTGCACTGACCTCCAAGCAACCCTCCATCCTCACCCCCCTTGTTCCATCCGCATTGGTCTCTGGCATTCCCTCTGCACTGACCTCCGCCATAGCCTCCGCATGTGCCTCCGCCGTGCCTCCGCCTTACCCTCCGCGCCTGTCCCCGAAACAGGTCAGTCACTTATTACATAATGGGTGATCGGTGTTGTCCTCGGATTACGGACTCAATCCACCAATAGGATCAATTATAAAACTCGATCCTTTCCGTCTTTTTTTTGTAGAGCAACCGTTTCTCATAATAGATCAGTTTTCCGCCGGAAATTGTCCAAGTATCTTGCCCCGAGGTGTTTGAATTTAATTTATGATTTTACAAGCTTGTAAAAAACCGGTGCACGAAACGACCCAAAAGACAAGTAAGTTCACATTAGCTTTCTCAACTTCCGCAACGGTAAGAATTATATCTGCGCGTTTAATTCTGTTTCACTGAGTTTACGGTGTTTGATTATAGCCAATGCCTCCCTGAATATACATATAGCAACCCTGTTGCTCTCGGTTTTGATTTCCTTTGTTTCAGGAACGTTGAATCCTTTGATGTTCAATTTACAAAATGTTGTTCCGACATGTTCAGCACCAAAAAGACATTCACAGCTTCACCTTGAATTCCTAAGCAAAGCTTGAGAGCTTTGTTTACCTGCGGTTCGTGTGATATTGGTGCTAAACTTGCTAAATATGTGGGTATCCAGCCAGATGAGTGCAACAACAATTTCGATAACCATCCTTCAGTAGGTTCCAATTCGGCATATAAACCAAATTTACATGCTAAACGAACTCTCGTCAACCCCTATTGCCAGTGCAAAGTCCCGGGATGCAGCTCTCAGCAGCATATCCGAGTTGTTTACAGAATTTCGGCCCAGGAGTGAGAATCCTGGCACCTACTCATCTTCCTGAGGTCAAAACCAGAAAGGGGAGGGCAGAATTATGTATTTGAAACAGGGAAGGGTTGTTTAAATGATCAGAAATTTTTGGCGGAGGCATTTGTGGAGCCTCCGCGAACCTTCGCTGAGCCTTCGCGGCGGCACCATCTTGCATATCAGAGTGACACGGCACTGTTTAGGTATGCAAAATAGCCGAGATTTCAATCGGATGCAGGGGCAAGTACAAAAGACTTTGTGAGAATGGTGGGCAGCCTCCGCCAAATACTATCTGTTTTTGGCGGAGGAATTTGGCGGAGCCTCCGCCAACCTTCGCCGACGCTTCGCGGAGGCCGAATTTTGGCTGCCAGGTCGATATTGACCTGGTTATATGTTATAAGCCGTCGAGATTCTCTTCGCAAATGAGAAAACACGTACCGAGCATTCCAATTAAGGCAGAGAAGGCATGAGAGTCGGAATTTCCGTGAGCCTTCGCCGCCTTCGCGGAGGTCTGATCTTGCCTGCCAGATTGATGCTCACCTGTTTATGTACGATCAAGTAGTTGAAATTTGCAGATTTCTGCATGTCAGGCAAGTATGTACTGAGCATTCTGAACGTAGCGAGAGTCGGGATGAGGCCTCCGCCGAGGCGGCCGAACCTCTACCTCCCTACCTCCGCCAAATCTGCATAGATTGGTTTACTTAATCAGTAGCACGTTGATGGAGACGGGGCTGACATGATCAACGCAAGATGGAGGAGCGCACAGAGAAAACTTGTGGCGGATGCTACATCAAAGCCTCCGCCAACGTAGCCTCCGCCAAACTGTGTACCTGTTCTGGAAGGCAGATATGAAATTTTGAAGGCAGATTTGAGCTATTCTATTCTTCACAATGTATCATTTTTTCTCGGGTGACAATTCCGCTACTGAGCGCGGCTAAAGAAACTATTCCAACGTGTAAGCGGAGGCTACAGTGACCTACCCACGGAGGCTCCGCTTCGCAGCCGGATTTAGACAGTCTTACATAATATGCCCAAATTCAGTAATACATGACTAAATCTACCGCGGAGGCAGACCCCTCTGAGGGGGGTTCAAGTGACCCTAAAAAGGGACCTCGGAGGTCCCTTACGGCACCAAAACGTAGGTGCCTGAGGTGGGTATTCTCTTGTTGCGTGCGACGTCGTTTGGGCGTGGAGCGAGGCTCGTACTTTGGACAGCTTCGATTCGATGCTATTCCTCATTTTCAGAACTGTTGCGATGACAGAAGAAAGAAAGAAAGAATGCTTACATATATGACCGATTTGTCTGCACTTGCTGCACCGCCGCATGCTGGGGGTAGAAGGAATAGCTTGCGCTGAGGTATTTTGATCAAGAGAGCGAAGCGGAGTTGGAGTTTCAATGGGTGGGAGGGGTGGTGTGGGACGATACTGTAAGATGAGTGCAAGAACGGCTTCACCGTCCTCCAGTACTCGGTGCCAATGAGTCTCTTTTGAAAGCTCATCCCGGGTGCGAATTTTGAAGAAGTGGGAGCAATCAACTATACGTTTGAGGACATCATCCGGCATGACATAGCTGGAGCCAAAGCCTCGTAGGTATGCTTTACCCCGGAGCTCGAGGGTACGAGCCTTGCGGAACCCATGCAGGGCTGCCTCGAGAGCAAAATCTACATCATCAGCAGAATAGTCTTGAATGCGACTTCGTTTAGGCTGCGACTTGCTATTTGGGATGTCGACACGAGCAAAGTCGATGAATTTAGCTGGGGTACAGAGCTCACAACAGACCCCGGAGGCAGCGACCTTACAGCGGGGGCATCCACCGTCTATTTCCGGCCGGCAAAGCAAATGGTCTGAGACTGCTAATTTATAAGCCAACGGTGAAGCCGTGGACCTTGAGACACACACCTGTAGTATCGTTTCCGAAATAGATGGTGATAGGAAGCCGACTGCATGGTGTGTTGGTCTGTCGTGTAGCTGCATTGATCAAGTCATCAACAGCGGGCTCGAGCCGGTCCGCGCCTTTTTTCTTGACCTGTTTCTTCCACGACGAGATGGGGGACACTACGACATCATAAACTGCGCGGCGTTCAAGCGTATATGCCGTGCGCATAGCATCTACAGCAGCCGAAACATTGGAGCTCGATTCATTGATGTCCGAATTTGGATTTGGTGGTGTGACAGTCGGAGAGCGAGGTACGGAAGAGTGAGGAGGGGTGACACTGCGAGGAATAGGGAGAGGGGTGTTTGCTAGAACATCTGACTCGACCGCTGTCAAGAGCGGGGAAGCAGCGGGAGTCGAGACTGGAACCGAGACTGGGACATCTGGGGCGGCGGGAATGGAAATGGCAGCGCGTTTGGCCAAGGACTGCTCTCCTGCATCACAGGGCTCCTTCCGCTTCTTCGAAGAAGCAGCCCGTTTGAGTGCGCGAGCCTCAGCCTTGGCAATATTGGCGTCGAAGCGTTTCGGTTCCACGAGAAAGAGACCAGTAGCCAAAAGATTGAGCGCCCGCGCCGCCCGCCCAAGGCGCTGCCACAGGGTGCACATGTCGCAGGTTGAGCGCCATTGGATCACAAGAAGGATGTCAGGAAGATCGAGGCCCTGAAAACTATCAGACAGAATGTCGCCAAAAAAGGAAATAGTATTCACCATCCCGAACGAGTCAGTGCAGCCCAGGCCCCAGATTTTCCCAGTTTTCAGCGCGTCCGACTCGATGTCCTTGAAGATGGTCGACATCTCTGAGTTAAACCATTTGATTTTGTGTCGATATTCGAGGGGGAGACGGCTGCGCAAGAATTTTGCCGCCTCGATGGAATCGGTGATGTTGTCAAAGAAGATCAAGAATTTTGGGGGGAGGGGATCGCCGGGTTTCCAGTCTTCCTTGATCAAGAAAGCAAGGTCTTTGAAGCTGCTGATAGGATACTTCATTTCGCGAATGACGAGATGAATATTTGGACGGTCATTTGACCGCCGAAATGTCGTGCATTTTTTGGGAGAGACTTGTAGATTATTCATGACATCCGCCAGAACGGCGGGAGGGAGGGTCGCAGATACAATAACAAACGGAATATCTCGCGGGATAAGGTACCGCAAACGAGCAGCTTGCTTGTACTCGGGCCGGAAGTTGGCCCATGTACTCGCGCAGTGTCCCTCGTCCCACACAATGCTAATCAAACGCGACACGAACGTGGCTTTCTTCCACAGCCACTCGAAGCCCCCGTCCTGCTGCATCAGGGTTTCGACGTTCGTAACAACGACGCGATATTTTCCATCTTCGATGTCCTAGATAGGTCAAAACAATTGACGCGTCGTGAATACGCGTCGAGATTGAATAAAACAACTAATGCACCTGGAAATTCTGCGGGGTAGCTGTTTCCGCCGTCATTGAGATACCCCGGATATCCATTCCAGCTAATTGCGACACATTTTGTTGACCAAGGATATTCAAAGGACTGACAACCAGCTGGATGCCCTCGGAGCGGAAAAGGAGCGGCAGCCAAAATGTGAGGGTCTTGCCAGACCCTGTAGCCGCGATGCAGACCACATCCCCATCGCGCTTGAGGATAGCCTCGACGACCTTGATTTGCCATAAACACGGTGTGTAGCCGAGATGTGCAAGAGCTTTGGCGCGGATTTGAGCAAAGTCATATTGCGGAGGACCACCAGCAGGGACCGTGGGCATTGTACTGAGCCATGGCGAGGGAGGAGACGCGTCGAGACGAGCTGCACCAGGGAGCCGACAGAAAGAGAGTCCCAGCGAGTGGACGGGGTCTTGATGTGGCTATGTTGTTTACATGTATTTTCGGCCAGCCGCCGTGAAGAGGTTCATCCCTTGTAGTTGTGACAGAGTAACATTGGTCACACGACAATTAAATAATATTTTACTCGGAATCTACTTTGTAATACCACCCACTTGGATTGAGGAACCTCGAAACCGCGGCTGGGTAGGAGACTGGGTAACGATTAGCGTTCTGCTCTGCTTTCGACCCACGATTAGCGTTCTGCTCTCTGATCCGCTGATGTCATCTGATGAAGGTAATGTTCCGCAACTCGAGGACCCCAAGAACCGTCTGCTCAGCAATTGTGAGTAACAGGTAAGCATCAGAGCAGCTGCGTCAACTTGCAACGACCAAGCAACGACTCGAACACATTCCAAGTCTTCCTTCACCGTCGACCTTCTCACTCAGGTCAAGCTGTTTCCTCCCTGCTTCCATGGCTCTCTGTTGTTAGTTACCGCCGGCCTCATTGCATAAGTTTCCTTTTTTGGAACTCACATGCTCTTTCTCCGACGCGTCTCCGGCTAATGAGCAACGCGTTCCTGCGTGTTTTGACGCGTCTGGGCCCCCCATTACGCGTCAAATACCTCTGATAACTCAATTACGTCTTTTATCTCTCAGAACACGACTTGCAACCTGTAAAGCCTCGCCTAGAATGTCTGCCTGCTATTTTCCTGAGTGCCAGCCCTTTAGTCATTCGTGACTCGGTATGTATCACATAGTTTCTCTTCCAAGTCGAGTTATAACCTGCTCGAGTACTGAACAAATTTTCGACGCTGATATTGTGTCCTCAACACCTCCGGCAACCAAGATGTTGGAAGTGGAAGGGAAGAGGCAGAACAATTTAAATGTGCTGAGGTTGAGGATAAGCAACTCATGGGAGAGGAGCTGAGGGAGTACCTAACAAGGTAAAGCCGAATTCAAAGATCTTGACCTTGTTCAATTTTAGCAGGTGTGTCGAACATGTTCCATTATTTAGGACAAGTTGTGAACTTGTATTTTCAATCGGCCCTCATATCCTCCTCGTCCAAGCCTTGGCTGTCCTTTGCAAATGAGTATGCTTGTCAAGCAAGGAAACAGACAACCTATGTTACTCTAATAATATACACTAAGTACAGTATGTTGTCCCCCTTCATGGAAATGCTTCAAATCCTCAAATTAATTTATCACAGAAGCAAAACGGTCCTATTGACTTCCCAAAGGTTTCTGTTACAACACGAGAGGAGTTCTCAGTAATCTGAAGTGTATAAAGGCTCAGCGCGACGAGTCGACGACGAAAGCAGCGGCAGACTCGGACTCCGAGTCAAATGCACTGTGAGATGAATTGAAGGTATAAATTTTCTCTCCCTGGAAATGTCCTCGAGGCTACCTGGGTGAACACTGTGGGGCCTCGAGCTGGGTTAAATTTTGATGAATCAAGGCCTTGAACGCTAGCTTCAACTTTCTTCACCTCATCGAAGTGTATTGCCTTTTTTGGTCAATGTCATTTGCAAGATCAAAAGTCATAATTTTTGCGTCAGATATTTACACCGAGCCCAGTGCTGATACTTGTAAGTTATTAATAAGAAGCTGAGAAGAGCTATGTATGCACTATATACCTCCTGTATCCTCCCACTGAAATCACCAAGTGTCCCCGACCCAGGATGCACCTGTATTGACCGACCCGACGGTTCAGGAACACTGTGACTGTGACCTTAGTGGGTCCTTGGGGTCCTCGATTAGTTTGACGTTACTGAAATCAGACGGCATCCTCGGATCAGCGAGTAAATCCTGCTTGGCAGAGCAGAACGCTAATCGTTGCCATAAAAAACAGATTTCAATACCCCCGCCACTCCGACCTCAAAACCCCCCTCGCATTCAACAACGGCAACGCGCCACCCACAAGCTTACAATAAATCGGATGATGCAGCCTCAGCAACACCGTCTCTAACACCGGGAACCTCGCCTCGCTGGACAAGAACGCGTCCAGCAGATCCCACTCGATGTTTCGGTAGGAGGAGAGTGCGAGCTCGAGGGAGATGGAGCGGAGGGACGGAGAGGGGAGGGCGAGGAGGAGGCGGGATAGGAGGGTGGGGTCCCAGGTGCGCGGGGCGGTGGGGTCGCGGATGGTGAGGAGGGTGAGGGCGGGGAGGAGGGAGAGGTTGAATACTCTTAGTGGGTCCGAATAAAAGCCGGAGGATAGGGAGAGGGAAAACGAGACAGTGATGTCGAGGTGGTGCAGTGCATCGCCGAAGTCTTCTAATGCGGCCCTTACTGCGGCGGCGTCGTCGTGTCGGAGGAGGGATAACGTCAGAGAGCGCATATTGGGGGGGCGTCCGACGAGACGCAGCCAAGTGAGGATTAGGCCGGCTGAGCCCGCAGCGAGGGTGAGGGAACGGAGATTCTGCGGTGGAACCCCCGTCGCAGGCACGCTATCCACATCGACGAACGTGGAGATCTCTGCGAGCTGTAGATCCTGCAGCGCGGAAAAGAGACAAAGCATCTCGATGAGGTGGGTGAGCTGAGAGAGTCCGCGGCCAAAGCGACAGGTGAGGGTGAGGTGGGTGATGTGGGGGAAAGATGCGACGAAGCCGTGGTGGAAGGCAGAAGCATTTGTTGCAGAGTTGTCTCGCATGAAAATGCCGAGGTCTAAAGCGTTTATGTGGTGGAGGTCAGCAGCAACTTGGTCGAAACAGGAATCGTCTGGGTGGCCCTCGAGGCGCCATGCTTTGACGCGGTGGACGAGGGGGAGGAAGATGCAGCCATTGGGGGAGTGGAGGAGGTCGCGGAAGGCGCAGATGTTTCTGGGGCGGATGAAGATGGATTTGAAGAGATGGACGCGAGAGCGGGGGAGCCAGGTGGTTGAGATGAGGGAAGAGGATTTGAGGGAGTGGAAGTCGAGGTGGTCGATGATTTCGTCGATCAGTTCTTGTGGAAGGCTGAGTGGAAGCGGAAGCATCAAGTATATCTGGCACAGCCGCAAACTTCCTTTTTCAGCGACAGGCGGTAGTGCGCCTTCATGCAGTCGAGTCGACCATCGGTGAATATCGAGCAGGCACAGGCCATCGTCGACAAACATCTCTCAAAAGATGGAGAGTCTGCTACTATTGTGAACTTCAACGAGGTCCCACAGGGCTTCAGGTACTTTCTACTCTCATTTCACTACTTTTCTATAGCTTTGATGCAGCTACACCCCCGGAATGACGACCTATCTCCTGGACCTCGCCATATCCTCCAACGCTGAACCCACCCACTCCTCCTTCCTCGTCGTCTCCACCTTATCCCCTCCAGCCCCCGCCTCAGAAGACGACTCATACCACCCCAACCCCCTCCCGCTCTTCCCCAAGCTCATCTCCCTCATCCGGACCACCACCCCCATCCCAATCCCCGACTCCATCCTAGACACCACCCTCTCCCTCCTCCCCCACCCATTCCTCGTCACCCCAATCTACCCCCTCACCTCCACGCGCCTCGTCTCCCTCGCCGACGCGCGCGCCTCCGGGGCTTTGTCCGAGAAACAAGAATCGTTCATCGACCTCCAACTCGGCCAGATGCTCGGCGCGCTCCACTCCGGCGCGCAAAACGACTGGTTCGGCCTCCCCTCCCTCTCAGATCCCCTTGACCCCTCTTACGACTGGCAAACAACCTTCACCCTCCTCCTCGACTCCCTCCTCTCCTCCGCCCCCACTCACCACCCCACCCTAATCCCAATCCTCGACGCCCTCCGCCCACCCCTCGCACGCGCCATCTCCTCCTTCCTCTTCGCCGACGTCCCCGTCCCCTCCCTCATCTGGCTCACCGGCTCTCCCTCCTCCATCTTCCTCGCCTTCTCCCCCGCAGGTGCCTTCACCGCCTTCGCCATCCTCCCTTCCGTCGCACACGCGCTGTGGGGCGACCCCCTCCTCGAGACCTTCTTCGCCGGCCCCGACGGCGCGAGCGACGCGTTCTGGGAGGGCTATCGCGCGACGCGCGGCGCGGAGGACGGCAGTCTGCTCGTGTTCCCTCGACAGCGCACAAAGCGGTTGTGGTACGACGTGTTTCTTGCGCTGGTGGTGCTCAGTGAACGGCACGGCGTGCAGGACGATAAGACGCGATGGGCGGTGGAGACGTTGGAGAGGTGCGCGGGCGCGTTGAAGGACGCGCCGTGTTATTAGGTTTCCATAGATCCAATAAATTGTATCATATTTGAATTCACAGATCTTCCGCCGCATCAACATCCACCACTCTGATCTCAGGAAACATCATCCTCGTCTCCTCGCTCTCATGCAAATACCCTCCCTCCACCTCCCTCCCCTCCGCCATCGCCCGACACTCCTCCAACAGCTTCCTCAACTCGGTCAGATGTCCCCCACCAGGCTGCGCCTCATCGTCCTCCATCGGCGGGATGGATATCTTCCATTCGCGATTAGTCGTATCCCCTTCTTCGTATTCTTCATTGTATTCCTCTTCCTCATATTCCTCGTCGCTGCCCTCCTCGCTCTCGTCCTCGTCATCATCACTCCCCACCTCCCCCTCCCCAGGCAACACCCCCAACAAACCCCCCGTACAATCCTCCAACCTCACCCCAACACGACTACACGCCTCCCACCACCTTTCCCACCTCTCCATCCCGCTCCCCGCCGCTCCACCCATTACACCTCCTCTATATTCATATCCCCGACCTCGATCATCGACGACATCAGCCCCCTCCGGCCCCCCCGCCCTTTCCAACTCCCTCAACACACCCCCGCTCAACACCCGCACCCTCTCCAACTTCGGAAACCGCGCCTTATCGCACACGGCATTCACGACGAGGTCGTTCGCCCGTCCGACGAGTAAAGCAGGGAGCGGGTCGCCCTCGGCGTGTGCGGCGGCGAGGCCGACGCCGAAGGCGTATGCGAGGCCGTGGAGGCCGATGTGGGTTATGTGGTCGTGAGTGAGGGGTGGGGTGGTGTCGTCTGGAAGGAAGGAATATTAGTAGATGCAGAGAAATAAAGTTTAAAGGAGGAAGAAAGACTCACCATCCCCCTCCAACCCCAACCGCCAATCCGCATTAAACGCCAGCCCCCTCAACTCCGGACACACCGACAAAATACTTTGCACAGGCATCGCCGGGATCGAATATAAATCCAAAAACCGCAGTCCCATGCCGTGGTTATGCGCAACGAGGAACGCGGGGACGTCGGGAAGGAGGGTGCGGTGGGTGCCGCAGTTGATGGCGAGGTGGCGGAGGGCAGGGAGGGACCAGTGGGCTGCTTGGGCGAGGAAGGCGTGGGTGTGCCCGTGGAGGTGGAGTTGGTGGAGGGAGGGGAGGGTGAGGGGGAGGGAGGAGGTGGACCCGAGGTGGGGTGTGGCGGCGATTGAGTCGAGGTCTCCTGCGTCGGAAGTGGAGGAGTCGAGGTCGTCGGTGGAAGCGTCGTCGTCATCGGTGAATTCGAGCTGCGCGGCGAAGATGTGCGGTAATCCCTCGAGAGCCAAGATAGCCTTCCGCAGAGCCGCGTGGGGGATCTCGAAGTGTATCGTGCGGAGGGATTTGCGGTTGTACGTCGAGAGGGTGTCTGCAATGGCACTGAACGCGTCGAGTGGGACAAATGAATCAAGGATGAATATTTGCAGATTGGGGCAGTGGCGGATGAGAGTCGTCAGCGCGTCGATTACGTTGAAATTCGTGTTATTGATGTTGAAGCGCGTGAGGTGGATGCGGCGCGTCCACCAACCGAGGGAGTGGGAGGCGGTGGAACTCGCGCTTGCGGGTGTTGAGTCGAGGAGGGCGCAGAGGGCGGATAGTCGTGTCGCGCTGGTGAAGAAGAGACAGCGGAAGAGGAGTTCCGCGCCGATGTCGCGCCAGCGTTTGCAAGTCAGTACGATTGACTAGAATTCTTTAGATTTAGCAAATGCTGTAAATTTAAAGTACGAGGCACACAAACCTTCTTAGTAGCGTAACTCCTTCGTTGAACGAGTTCGATGGCGTCCTGCGGGGATCGGAGGGTCCATTCACCGAAGAAGTTTTTGAACCAGACGGATTCGGCCATGGTTGTTGGGAGGGCGGGGTGGAAGATGACGTCTTCGTCAGCGGCGAGGTCGAATATTTGGGCCCAGAGTTTCAGCAGGGTAAATCGGCCATGGTGGTGAGAAGAGGATAGACGCGTTATTTCGCCGAGGGTTGCTCGACCGAACAGCTCTGGAGTCTGGTAGACAACAAGCTGTCGCGATGTTGACAGAACGACCGTGACATCAACGTCGTCTTCTCACAGGTGTCACGGCCGTGACAGTTGCCGAATATAGGCAACGCAAACTTGTCTGGTGCGCTCATCAACCGCTCAGACCACGGCAGCTTCATGACTTGGCTGCATTTGCTGCTCTTTGACTGTGTTTTGGTGCTATCAGTGCCTCGAATCTGTCTTTCGGTGATGCGTCGATGCCTCCCTCAACTGGAATATAGATTTTCATGGCAGGACGGTTGAACTCAGGTTGTACGGGAATATTTCCCAGCTCGCCGCTACCGTTCACATCTAGGTTGCTCACCACATCGTCGGTGTCAAAACCCCTGAGTTCGCTAGGAGTTGATGCTACGAGAGTTTTCGGTTCAGTCTCGGTTCAGTCTTCAACAAATCAAACTGGGCTCAAGTAAATTCTTCGGAAATGGGCTCTTGAACATCATACTCCTTTTTGAGTCTTTGTGTTCCTATGTACAGGTCTCTACTGGGCCGACACGATGGCGAGTACAAATACTACCAATACCTCAAGCCTTTCGAGTGGGAACTGTGACTGGCTTGAATGATCCTGTAATTCGGTATGAATGTCGATGCATCCGGACTTAGGTTCCGGGCGACCTACCAACATCCCCCAGAGAAACAGGAGTTTGGCCCCAGCTCTACACCGAGGCTTTCTTGACAGTTACTAAATCATCGAGGTAAGTCATTCGATGCATCAAAGCAATACGATCGACGAACATATCGGAGAAAAGGAGGACGGCGACCGTTTGTTCGTCAGTCCAGCACCCCGACGTCGGCGGTGCTCACTCACAAGCAAATTCAGCAAAGGGCGGTCCTTGGTCCTGGATCGCCTTGAAACCCACTGCGTTGCTGCCGAGTTCCACAAACGTGACAGTCAGCGACGTCTGACCCGGAGATGGTCGTGCCGCCGCCAGTGCACGAACTGGTTCCACCAGCACTGCGTTCGTAAACCAGAACCTCCCAGAACTGGGCTGCTACGGAAGAGAGCAGAGTGGGCGGCTGTGGCGATGAAGAGGAGAGACTTGAACATAGTATTGCTTTGAAGCACAGACTCTGGCTGAACCTTTTTATAATTCGCTCGGTTTCCAGAATTTACGCCATCAAAAGGGATACTCGCAGTTCCAAAAAGCCGGAAGAAGGCCGACAAAGAGCAGAAATCAGACAATGACGACGGGCTTGTTCCCAATTATCTTACTGTCGCTTCGTTCGGGGGTGAGCATCTTTGCATGCACGGACGAAAAGTATTAAAACGCAATGAAGGATGTCAAATTTCAATTGCAGCTGCGAAACTCGGGGAAATCAGCCAATCAATCGAGTACGAGCAGTCGCAGATTTAGCTTGGATCAGAGCGGCAATCCGTCTGGGCTTTCGGACTTTTCACGACCACGGCTTATTTTTAACGACTGCGACTTATTTTTGTCTGCATTCCTAGCACCATCGTTCTAGCGCTGCAACCAGTGGAGGCGGAAGAACGTCAATGAACAACGGCCACGGCGAAAGCACGCCAGGCTACCAGACAGTCCGCCTAGTTTTTCTTTCAATCCTCGAAGCCTGGAGATGCTCAGAATGGTACGCACGTACGTTGTAAATCCTCAAGAATCAGGCCCCCTCAAGATTAGGTACTGTGGAACTGAAGACCTTAAGGCCGCAAGATTCAAATCCCCAGGACCTTTTTACATGAGAAGAAACATCGTCAAGAGCAAGACTCTTCAAACTCCTCCTGAGCAAGATCTTCAATAGATTCAAAACCTCACGCAGCAAGTCCTCAAAATCCAAGATAGTCAAGGCCACCGCAAGACCTACTTCAGGCTCAAGCCGCGCAAAATGTTGAGCGCAGTTATGACAATACACTCGTTTACACACAAAGATATCAAGTATTCGATACAACATCATCAGCTTGCAAGTTTCTTCACAAAGCCTCCATCTTGTCCAGTGTTAAGGATTTCGCTGACACAACTTCCGAAGCCCCGCTGTCCACCACCGCTTTCGGTCGGGCCGTAGCTGCGAAATATTATCGTCGCGCTCCTTCTGTTATCACGCACTGACATTCGCGACAGCCTCGTACGTCCGTGTCAATCCCTGAGCCGATAAAGAGCGTCCGTCAGTGGGTCACACTCAGCAACGAGCTATAACAAATTCTATGAGCGTTAAAGGTCTGAGTGATACCACGCACCCAATGGGTAACGAGTTCAACAATCCGGTGTACACTCTGCTCCCATGCAGGGTCTCTGCCTTCTGAATCGAATCTGGGTTCCAAAATCGCAGAAATACTACCTTCGTAACAAACCCTATGGTTGGTGGCATTCTTCACAAAGACTGAGAAAATCCACTTGCGGCCATCAGTAAGACAGAACCTGATCGCCAGGGCACTGAAGAAATATTGAGTGCGGGAGATATGTGAAGGTGAGAGAACACGCACCCGGTGACTTCCACACAAGCTGGCTGCTTGAGCAATTGCCTCGGGCATGAAATCAAATAACGTTCTATCTTCAAGTCGTTTGGACACAATGAGAAGAATGTGGACTTTGCCAGGCGCCGAAGACCATCAACGTCGGCGGTTCAGAACACGGTCCTTATAAATATTGAGAATAAGACTAGGGGCCGCCTGCGGCGACTGCAACCTTGCTTTAGCAGATGTCTTGAACTATATATTTGAAGTTGCCCCAGGTGGCCCCTAGTTAGCAGATGTAGGTGTCTTACGTTATATACTTCACCGCTCCAACTCTGTATCACATCAACAACTCTCAATGCCTCACCAGCCAAAACTGCCCTTCTACGTAGTGCTGTGTAGTGACCCGTACACCCTTCGTAAATGCTGAACAGGCCCCATCATATCCACAACATCTTTGTGTTTGTTTTGTTGGAGGCTACACCACCATAATTTACCTGCGTCTGATGGTCCGGCGATATACAGTCTTCAATTTGGCCAGCTCAACATAAGCTCGTCCACGGACTGGGAGTAAATGGCTTAGTAGACAGTACAATTCAAGGCCCATGCATTGTATGCTACACCCGGCAAATCCCAAAGAAACTTTACAGATTTCATGGTTGTTTTCATGGCAATTCATTTCCAAGCATTCAATATTCAAGCCTTTCAACTTGGATAATTTTCCAATCCAGAATCCCCTACAGGATTAAAACCTGCTGCAGATTGGATGACCTGGGGAGGAAACATGTCCAAACTTGTTTCTCTTATGCCACCAATGAACGTGGGTTGGGATAACATGACATTAGCTTGAGCTTGGTCCGTGTGTCCTGAATGGTGAAAGTCTTGTTCTTGTTCTCTAAAGAATATCTGCTTTCATTTTGCGGATTTATCTTCAATATTGTGCAGTTTAAAGAGGCCTATCACTGACCCGTTCTCCTTGCCATGTTTAATTTGCTTCTACTTCGTTTTTTTTGGGTTACAGATGGCAGGGCCAGCAAAAAAATTAATCCCCTCATTTACAAATTTGTGTATGACTTACTCCTTTGGTTGCATCGGTGTCCATGGCATGGTACATAAAACAATGCTGCATTTGGTAATGAATAACCAAAGTCTAGTTGAGTATCACTGAACACACCTCCCCCATTCTGGTAACTTGTGGTTGGGCGGAAGCGGGGATACAGTGCGAGATTCATTTGACTGTCTGGGCTACAATTGGAAGCACTTGAGGCATGTTTATTGTCATGAAATGTGAAACATTGTTAATTATCATTCAACACACCCTGGCCACACTGTGCGGGGGTTGTATTTTTGGGGCAGGCAGGGACGGTAGCCAGTTGACTCCTTGATGCAGACAATCCTTGAGTACTAGACAATGCTGTTTTCTAACTTGTGCAAGTTTGAGATCATAAGCCGACATGTAGCGATGTATGACAGGGGCATTGAGGGGTTTGGCTTCATGAATGACTTTGACCTCCACGATCTCCACTATGTAAAGGTTATTGCTTTGTTTGAGTGTGTCACAGAGCACCTTTCGGTGCGCAACGAAGGCTTATAGGTGCAAACAAAGAAGCGAAGACTCACAGGCAAAGGCAAAGGGTGTTGGGCTGGAAAAAGACTCACCTAAGAATTGCACCTACCTTCAAGGAGTGTGTTTCTTGCACAACAAAGGCTCTTAGGCACCACAACAAACCAAGGACTCACCAACAGAGTCTCAGGGTGTTGGGCTGGGATAAGGCACACCTAACAGTCCCGGCTAGTGTCACGGAGCGCGCTTCGGCGCGCAACAAAGGCTCCTAGGCCGGAACAAAGATGCCCCACCCTGAAGGTTTCTGACATTCACCAGCTGTGCCACCTACCTCCCTAATCTGTGCCCCTTAGTTGTGAGGGCCTCATGAGCAAAAGCAAAGACAGTGGAAATGAGTAGGTGGTTGTAAACAAAGTTGATTTGTCTGTGTTTGGTGATTCACGTGATTTACACTCATATAACATGTTGCGTCACAAGCAAGTCACATGCGTAATTAATTGATGGAGTGTGAGAAACAGGCTTGAGCCTGGTGGCACTGCCACCAATATCAATTTCAGCCGCCATAATAATCTACCACTATAGCACCATGCTGGGAATGTTGCCCTTCCCGTCAACTGTTCATGAGAAATGTGAAGGCTATGGCCTGACTTTGCTTACCCCAGCCATGCAAAGAGAAACACCCATGAAACAACCCCTTCTTCCCTTTTTTCCAGCCACTTCAGAAGAAGCATCTCTCTCTCCAACTCCTCCCCGAAAATCTCCCCAGCTTTCTAAGTATAGATGATGAATGAGTAGGGGAACATCTGGTCAAGAGAAAGCACAGCTATATAGCATGGAGTTGAAGCACTTTCAACCAAAATGTTGGGATGCAATATTTCACGATTGTAGATGATCAGATCTTCAATTACACTTGTGAAGGTGTTTCCTCAAGAGATTCGGTAATCCAAACTTGTTTTAAGTCTGAGGTGTCCAATTTTAGGGTGCTCGACTTTATGTCAGCCAAAAAGGTTTGTATATATTTGGCTTTTGCAGGAAACATTATCGACGAACAGGGTTCCTCCAAGCTTTGTACATATTTGGTTTTTGCAGGAAAAGAGTTTCGACGAACAGGGTTCCTCCAAGCTTTGTACATATTTGGTTTTTGCAGGAAATGAGTTTCGACGAGCAGGGTTCCTCCAAGCTTTGTACATGTTTGGTTTTTTGCAGGATGGAAACTGGTATGTAAGTCTGTAAGTACTTACTTGGTTATTCATGGATTGAAAAGTATTGTGTGGTGACAAATGATGTTTGGTCAGTAGCAGGGAACAGTAATGGACTGTGTGTAATACTATGTGCAACTGTTTGGTTTTTGCTGATGCCCAGTGCCGAATTTCCACGGAGGGGGACCTAGCTAAAGCAAGGTAATTATACGGAGGCAGTTATGCAGAGACTTCACCACTTAGTCCATCTTCGTCTTCATATGTGCACACGCCATAGTCAACGGCTCCAGTGAACCACATTTCGTAGGAGGTAATGGGGTTCTTCAATAAAATCCCATCGGCGGATGTGATTGTCATTTCAGGAAGGATGGCAACAGGGATTTTGAGACCACGATCAAAGCATATCTCGGCGACGGTGAGCAGTACAGCATCCAGAATCATTCGTATTCCAGGCTCGTGCTTTTGAGAGCATCAGTGAGATAAACACGAAAACTGAGTAGAACTGTTACACGCATGCTGACGTGACGATAGATTCGCGAGAGACGGACGCAAAGTTGGGGGATATGTTTCTCAGACGCAGAACGTTCATCTGTCAGAAGCCTTTCGAGCTCTGTGGCGTTGAATACAAGAAACTTTCGCTCAATCCCAACGTTGGCCAAATCAGCCTCAGTAACATCGGAAAATTCGATCTTCTGAGCGAAAGATATATGTCAGGCGCTAGTAGGGACCGAATTCCGCACCCGTTTTTCCGCTGTCGCGAGGATTCTCTGTAGTGCGTTGAACTGGGTCATAATGACCGTTATTTCTTCAGCTGTTTCTTCGACGCCGTGCAGCTCCTCCTGTAGAGCGACGAGACACTCGCGTGCCTGCTGCATGAGGGAGAGATTCACTGGGGTGTCTTGAAGGCTGCGTTTGCGTTTGTAGACTTGCCACTGGTGGGCGGACATGGTGAAGTGAAGTAGCACAACCGTGACAGGAGAGCGGCTTATGCGCCAAAAGGTCAACGAGCAAATAACTTGAAAGACCTCCACAAATGCGTCCGAGCTCGACGTCCGATCCAGAGTAACGGCAGAGATCGTTTGTTGAGACTAAGGTCCATAATGTGCACAGAAATCGACAGAAACAAACGGCGGTAGAGCATTTCGAGAGAGATCACCCTCATTTGGGAACTTTGTGGACGAAATCTACTCGCGCCCGATCCTAATGCGTGCAAGATTACGGGCGAATCTCGGAAGAATCTGGAAATTCCTTTTGACACATATTATGATAATTATTATGCCGCTCTCTTGTGCCGCTCGTTGAATTCTTTCACAGGGCTTCACAAGGCTTCACAAGGGCTTCATGTTTTTTTTTGTGGAAGACAGCGGCTGGCTGGCTTGGGACTTTGCGGGCGATTCTTCTTCACCCGAAATACGACCTTTGCTGCTTTACTTCACCGGTCCCTGCATGTTATCTGTGGATTCGTGGATTTGTTCATGCTATTGCGCTGGTTTCTTGCTACGGTATGTTCGAACTCGCGGTCAGATCTAGGCAGCTCTCCCGCGTAAACGGTCGAAGTTGTCGGCTACCTCCTGGTGTATCTAGTGTTTGTCGGAACCTTTGGTTCTGCGTGTACTGGATTCGACGGACGGAGACTTCGTCGAGGACGATGGAGTTCTTGAGGAATTCGGTCTCTTTTTCTTCTCGTGGCGTCATCAAGACTTCCTTCGCCTAACGAACGACCCCCTTGCGTTCAGCTGAAAGACTCGTGGAGGCTTGGACTCAATTATAGCGTTAACAATCCAAAACAATGGGCTACATCCTGTCTACTATCACACTGTCCACGCATCATACGCGAAGACTTTTCAAGTGGGAACAGTTTGAGCCTTGAACGATCCTGGAATTCGACAACGATGAGGACCCGACTCTTCCTCGTGGACTCGACGACAGACTTACCAACAGAGCCGTGGAAGCAAGCTCCAGGCCCGAGCTGGGTACCTGTGCTGGTCTGGCACGAACTAAAGAGTTTCAAGGTAAGCTCGCTAAATCTAACATCGTCAATTGGAGCTCAAAGGACGAACTTGTCAGTGAACAGGTTGACTATCAATCCAATCCCTCTTTTAGTGTCTCAAATCTATGTCAACAAGGCTGTCACTCACAAACGAATTCAGCTCCAGGAGGGCCCTGGTCCACGAGGACATTGAAGCTTGCTGCGTTGCTGCCCAAGCCGACGACATGGCAGTCGCCAACGTCTGACCCGGAGATGGTTGTGCCGCCGCCAGTGCACGAGCTGCTACCGCCAGCGCTCGGCTCGTAGACCATGACTTCCCATCCTTGGGCAGCGGCGGAAGAGAATAGGGCAGCTGTGGTGAAGAAAAGGAGGGATTTGATGCTGAACATGGTTGCTTGTCGATGGAGTTTGTCTGTCTGCATTTCACTCTTTTATAGGGCTCACCGGTCTTCAGAATTCACTTGCTTTTGTGGAGCTGGGCGTCTTTGAGCCCGGGGGTGACCGCATTGCTCGCAACTCCTGAAGGCCGACAAATACATCTGACAGCAGAAACAACAACGACTACCATGGATCCAGCAACTCAATTCGAAGAAAGCTCCATTCGAGTCGGTTGTTTTTATCAAATCTCCCAGCCTAGAATACCCGCGCAGCGCAGCACATGCTTCACAAATCTGTCACCCCTGCATATTCCCTTGTATAACAAAATGAATGCATTCTCCAGTTGTTTCGAGAGAATGCATTGGTTGGCCGAAAAAACCGCTGCAAATGGAGCTCGGTTTCCTACCTCTACACCTCAAACCCGAACTTGTACGATCCTACCGGCCTCTCTCCCCGATCCTCTCGCAATTTGTCCATTGAAAACTGTTTTCGCCCTTTTCCCTTATATGGCTACGGATAAAAATTGCGGGAACCCGACCGATAATAGGACGTCGCAAAGTTAGAATTTCATCTGTTTCTGAATTTCATCTATTTCTGACCTCACTCGCGGCGATTTCTTGAACTCCCGCAGGCCAGTCCCGCTGGTTGGCAGCGTCTCCACATCAAGCTACTTATGAATCTCGAGTGAATACCTTTTTCTTTAGATGAAAGCGTGTCATAAAGATACTATGTAAACTACTACCCCTCCTCTTCCTCTTGCCATACGTTCGTACATATACAACATATGTACCTCTCTCACTAATGATAAGCAAGGAAAAGATTAAAGGGTGTGTTAGGCAGACCATGGAGGTAAGAGAAAAGAAAATGGATGCAGCCGTGAGAGGTATGAGGTATGATGCGATGTATGTACACAACGAAGATGGATTGATGCAAAAAAGGAGAGGACGAGCGCAATGGGTATTGTAGTAGGCCGTCGTGGCGGGTCGTAAAGGTGTCGATGAAGGCGAAGATGCGCTATAGCCTATGGCCAGGCACAGCCCAGAAAATCAGGGTGAGGGCGGCGACGAAGGCAGCGACGAGGATGGAGACCCAGATCGCGCGGCCGAGAAGCAGCTTCTTGACATACGGCTCGCGAATGCGGAGCGTTCGGAACGGCGTCGTTTCTGACTGGCCGAAGAAAACGAGGATGGGGTCAAGCTCGTATTGATGCGAGACGAGACAGAGGACGGCGATGGTGAAGGGTATGAATAGCTATGTGGGTGTGAGCATCAACCAAAATATGAAGTATAGAATGACTCACGAAAAATCGCTTCGACTTGGGGTGGACGTCTAAGAAGATGAGCGAGAAGGCGGCAGCTAGGCCGATCCACAGCGCCAGGAGACCGACGATGAGCCGCACGAGGGCGGAGACGGGGGTGAGGTTCCCAAACGCCTTTGACCGCAGGAAGCGCGGGAACGCATCCTGCTCCATGGCGCGGAAGCAATACTCCTTCTGCGCATGGAAGATGTCGGGGATTTGAGCCATCACGTTGAGCTCCGCGGCGCTCTTGGGCTCCTGCGTCGAGGTGAGCGGGAACGAGTGGATGCGGAGAGACGGAGGGAGGTATATCTCGTGGTTTTCTGTCGAGTTGACGGTGTTGTGGGCGGGGGATAGATAGCGGTAGTAGATGCGTTCGGCGGACGCAACGAGGTTCATCCGGGTGATTGCAGCAGAACGAGGGATGATGGTGGGTGCCCTCGACGCGCGCTTCATGGTGAAGAGCGTGGGCGTCCGGCCAACACCGCTGACACCAAACGGCGAGATAGATCGAGTGCCGGAGTATGGGTCAGGAGACGTCGAGTTGACACGGGTGTGTTCTGAGGGTAGCGGACGCGGGGAAGTCGACATGCCGCCATACTTTTCATCCATTTCAGCAAGATTCCGCTTATCCTGCTCGTTCAACAGCTCGTTCGTGCTCGCCGTACTCCGCTTCGTAGCAGCGCCGCCCTCCGGATTCATACCCACGACCGTCCCGTAGATAGAGCCGCGACGGCGGGCGTAATCCCAGTATTGCGGCCAATCTTCCTTGATCGTACGCCCAGATTTACGGACGTCTTTGAAATACGCCCGACAGAGATTTTCGTGTTGCTGGACATCTAACCAGAAGTCGAGTATATCTTCTGCTCCCTCGCGTTGAAGGAAAAGACTGCGACGATGAGTATAGCTCGAAGATAAGGCGAATAGAACGCACTAGAACATGAACAAGTCGACGGGGGGTCGTGTTCTGCGCGATAAAACTTCTGTGAAGGACGGGAGACGGTTGGCTCGACTTTCATCGTGCTGTCGCTGCTCGTCGTCCATGGTGGCGTCGAGACCAAGGATTAGCCAAGAGGCGCTGGTCTAGCGGGACGCTAGTGGATCGTGGGAGTTGGTAGCAACGAGGAGAAGATCAACTCAGCTTGTTTACAGTTGTCTACCAACGCCATCTGTTGACCACCCAATTTCAATTTATTCCATGTCTCAACCCACTACAACGTCTGAAGCACGCCCTGCAAAGCGACAGCGGGTGGATGACGGAGAAGAAGAATCGACACGTTCAGATGTATGGCATGACGACGGCAGCGTAGTTCTACGCGCTCAAAGAACCCTTTTCCGCGTTCATTGGACCGTTCTCTGTCTACATTCATCGGTATTTCGCGACTTACGCGGTATTCCTCAACCTCCGGAGCAACCCCAAATTGAAGGATGCCCCGTCGTTGAGCTACATGATGATCCACAGGACATTGAACACTTTCTGACTGCCTTGTATAATCCGTTAGATCGTCTCACCTTTCTTCGTGTTCTCAACTAAACTAAGTTCATACAGGCATCTCCTCAGCTCTGCCAAGCTCGAACTTCTATTCCTCGCTTCGATTGTTCGTATCGGGCGCAAATATGACGTTCAAAATCTCCTAAAGCCGGTGTTGCAAAGGCTCGCTAATGAAAATCCGACGACCTTGGAGAAATACGACGCCTCGACTTCGGTGAAAGGGAACTCAATTATCTACGTCGCGACCCAAATTTCTCACCACGGTTCGCTGGTCTTCGCCATGGTAGAATTGGCTCGATCAAACGGCCTTCTTACTCTGCTGCCTTGTGCATATCTCAGAGTGCTACTTTCTTGCTCCGTGGTGAGGTCCGATTTTTCTTTCTCTGGCAAAAGAATCTGATCATTGGGGGAAGGAATCGATACTAGATGGACGCCGCTCCAAGAACGGCACCAAGCACACTTTGTCCTTTGCAGACCAACGGATCTGCATTCTTGCAAGGCAGAAGTTTCGAGAGGCACAATGGACCCATCCCGGATTCACGACCTGGCTCCGTTCAGACTCCGCTGCACCAGGTTGCGTCGATGTGGAACGTTGCATCCGGAGGAAGAAACATATCTATGAGAGTCTGGTTAAATTCGGGGAAATCTTGGGTCCTTTCTTTCAAATTCGGGAAAGCGGACTGTGTGTTGTTTGTCTGCCTCATCATCTCCAGGTTATGAAAAGTACCCGGGAATCGATTTGGCAAGTTTTGCCGACGTTCTTTGGTCTTCCCCCCTGGGACGAATTGAAAGACGATCTTTAGCCACGCCGAATAGAAAATGCGTCTTCATTCAATTGATTATCGCTTTAACAAGTCTCACTGCATACAGAAATTTCCCTCCAAACTATGGCTCATTTTGGTCCTGGTAAAAATCATCCGATCTGGACATTAAGATAACAATGTAACCCTACAAAACAACATTGTCCTTATACCTGAAAACCTTGTCCTCGGTATCTTTCCACAGCCCATCAAGCTGCTCTTCCCAATTCCCACCTATGAGCTGCACCAGTCGCCGCAGCGTCTCGTCACAATCCCCAAGACACTGCACGTCATTATCGCGGCGCCCGATACCCCAAACCGTCTCCTTATTGATAACGACACGCGGGCACGATTTGGGTACCCGATCCGCCAGGAAAGCGAAAGGCGGAACGGCAAGACTCGTACCCAAGACGATGAGCAAATCTGCGCGCTTGATAAACGGGAGGTTGAGCCAGAACTTGAGGGGGAGCTGAACAAATCACGGTCAACTTGATTCAAACAACAGAATGACTCGGAAGCTACAAACCGTTTCGCCGAAAAACACCACATCAGGCTTCACGAATCCCTTACACCCGCGTTTCTCGCAGAGAGGCACCTCACCCGACACCACAGCCTGCTTCATCTTCCTGTCGTCCAGCTTCGCATTACACGTCGTGCAGCGCTGGGAATCCAGCGACCCGTGCGCCTGGATGAGGCGCCACGACGAAACTCCCGCTAGCCGCTCGAGATCGTCGACGTTCTGAGTCCAACATGCGTTGAGAATCCCTTTCTTTTCCAGGAGACGGATGAAGGAGTGTGTGAGTGTCGGGCGGTAAGTGCCGCCGTAGAGCTGAGTGACTATTTGGTAGACTTGGAAGGCGTCGGTGCAAAATGTACTCATTGCGCAAAAAAAAACAACATAGCTTACAAGGCTTGGGGTTCTTCTTGAAATAAGAGAGCGTAAATAGATCTTGGGGTCGAGAAATGTCGATATTGGATTCTCGGATGAGGTTCTGTGGGATTTAAGAGGGCTTGCTGAGACCCAGAGGAACTGGACTCGAAAGGCCGCAACTTACATACAGGCCTCGTTCAATCTATGAGCCGTCTGGAGATGCTAGGAATACTCGAATCTCACTTACCTCCCTCCGAACGGAAATCAGGAATCCCAGCTGCTCTGCTAATTCCTTGAACGATACGGGAAAAGCGGTTGAGTGTCCCATTCCCAGACGAACAGTAGGAAAACGGACCGGCCCCGCACATGATAACCACATTCTTACACTTTCCAGACGCAATATACTCCGCGACACCCTCCAAATCTTTACTTATAAGCCCATGCCGCCGCGTCGATTTTCTCAACCAAGACAAGAGCTGACCCATGAGTCTTTCTTTTCCGATAGCTGCCGAAATAGAGTTCAAAGCTAGCCGGAAAGCAAGAAAGCAAAGGCCAGTGTGGGTCCACCGGGAGAGGTACGTATACCGAACGTTGTTCAGGCGTGTCAGATGGTGTGTTCAAAGACTCGGAGCGCCCACGACTGGTGATCGATTAAATATGTACGCGGGCGGCATGGGCCGTGTTCATCGTCGCCAGTTGGGCATACTTAGAATGGCGAGCGTCGCATCAAGCTCAATGCTTAGATTGAGCACTGTCAGTCCCTGGAAGCTCAAGCCAGTTGAGTTCGTAAAGCCAAGGGTAAGTTTGATTTCGGGTCAGAAATTGACCGCAAAATGCCGCTTGATAACAACAAAGAAAACATGCTCATTATGTAGACGTCAATGGGTCGTCTGGTGTCTGTAATACAATCTAACGTGGCACAGAGATGATGGTACGAGATATAACACAATGGTGTATGTACTGAGCGTGAATAATGGTAAGTAAACGGTGAATCAAGAGGCAGAGGGTAGTTCCGGCAATAAGTGATAACAGAATACTTAGCGATACAATGCAGAAGAAGGGCAAGAGTTCATTCAGTTCAGTCGAGGTTCAGTGTCAAATGTCGTCAAAAGAGTTTTTCCTTAGGACCAACAGCTCTTATCCAGATCTCGCCTGGACGACTGGAAAGGAAGCAAGCACCGTCAACCACGGGAACAGCCCCGAGTATAAAACACACACCTCTTCTCCCGGAGAATCTTGAATACCCTTCTGGCATCCTTCATCTCCTTCGTCAGAGTCTGGGGTCCACCAGCGCGAGGCGGGAAAGCTCCCGGACAGCGATCCTGAAGATCCGCCAGCGCCTCGTTCGTGCCCTCCGTCTCAACAACGATCGTCCCATACCAGCCAGAGTCAACATATAGGTTTGTAGAGTCGGGTATAGGTATGCGCGCAGGCGACGGCGGTCGGCGACTCCCACTGGACGACATTGACTGGCGTTGCTTTGGGGGCGCGCGGATGACGAAGGAAGAACGGTGCACCCAACGAACTACATTGTGGACGTTGCCTTGCGGCCTGTAACGAAGGTGAGATGGAAGAATCAAAAAAAAAAAATCGTAGAACACACGTCTCGGTCCGAATCCGGTCCTGCAAGAGCTGGAGATTGGTAGCGATCTCCTGACCCCAGGGCGCGATATCGATATGGACAACAGGATTCAACGACGATGGCCCCGTCCGCACAACGCGATGGAAATAAGACGGCGGGAAAGCCAAAGTAGGGAGATACTGCGGCAGATCCCCAACAGTGGAGTACTTGTAATCCAAATCCTATCGAAAACGGTGAACGAAGTGGGTTTTAGGGAATTCCAACACGTACGATGAGGTAGCTCCCATCCCATATCAGCCTTCCAACATTCCCCTCGTCGCCGACGGCAATGTCCCATACCACATCACCTACACGAAGCAACCCCAGTACACTGGCACGCTTCAACTCTGCTTCGCACTCCAGCACACTCTTATCCGACAACCAGTCTCCATCTGGTGAAGGCACAAAGACCCTCAACAGCGGCGCTCGCTTCAGACGGAATAGCGGCGATCGGAAGGTCGTTGAAGCTTGATGTCCATGCCCGGAAGTCGGTGACGGCGCGCGACTCGAAGTACGAGACGGACTCGACCGATTCGACGCATACCCGTTACTGATGCGCTGCTTCTTAGGCGGCACCGGCGGTCCAGCAGCCTTCGCCGCAGCAACATCAGCCGCCTCCCGCTCTGCCTGAGCCCGCAGTCGCAGAACCACACGCGTATATGCCCGCGTAGACATGGTCAAATTGCGCGCAGAGGTAAGATGCGACGGGTCCCTAGCTGCCGGCGGTATGCTGAATGACTGCACGTACGTCTCCGCAACACGAGCGTACTCGTGCGTCGGGAGGCTCACGCCTCGCATATAATCATGCAAATCCTAACAAATGTCAGGATTGTTGACAAAAAAAACAATAGGAATATATACGCACAAGCAGCGTAAGCTCCAACGGGTCCTCGTCAGCCCACGCCCACCTCGCGTAACCCACCGTCTTCAAATACCGCTCCAACGCCACCTCGCGCAGCTCATGCGTCCCAACCAACCGCATCCTCAGATCCTTCGTCACCGCCGACAATAAGCACCAATCATAGAACGACAGGTACGCAAGGAGCGCTGAGAGCAGCGGCGGGTTTGTAACAAAGTCGACGAGTGGAAACGGCCCCGGAATGCGTGTCTCCCGCACCTCGATACCTCGTACCACATGCGGTGGAGACTTCTCAAGTACGTCCCCACGCCGACGCGTGCGCGCGGTACGATACTCTTCGGGCGTCACTGGCGAGGGCGGTGTATTGACGGATGACGAACCCTGCAGCTTTCGGGGCGGGGTCACAATCGCATCTTCCGTATTGTCTACATTATTGAACGCCTCCTGTCGCGGGGTAGCCGGTTCCGAGATACCGTCCAACTCTCTATGAGACATAGCGGGCGATGGGGCGGTCAGGTCGGTAACAGACGTCGAGGAAAACGACGCGACAGAAGACATCGGTTTGAGCATCCGTATCGGATCAACCTTAGCAAACGGATCGTCATCCAGCATGAGCGTCGAAGCCCTTGACGCTGCCCGCTCATCACGAGCAGAGAGCGAAGGACTCGGGTGCTGAAGCGCTGCGCTGCTCAGCTTCCGCTGTGGCGTCGTCGGCCGTACTTTTGTGAGCGTACGTGGGGTATGAGGGGTATGGGGAGTTGGTGGATCAGAAGGCAGCTGTGCGGAACGCGAAGGAGGCGACATGAGCGTCAGCGGGGCAAGGGAAGCGGCCGCCTTCAACTGACTCTTGCTCTCTTTCTTCGTCGGTATGCGCTGCGGCGTCTGCGGTTGGGGCTGCTGCTGTTGTAAAGGAACAATTTGAGGTGGGGGTGGCGGGGATCGCGGTGGCAATGGTGTGTGCCCACTATCTATACTCCGCGGAGTCTGCACTTGGTCGATGACTGTGGGGGGCGGAAGGATATTCGGCTTGACTTTGGGTGTTTGCGGTTGTGGGGGTGGGGGCTGTTGTTGCAGTTGTTCCTGCGGGTCCCACCCGTCGAATCCTGTCTTGGTGAAGCCAAAGTCGAACACGCCTTCATTTTCCTCAGCCACAAACTGAGGACGCATTTGGGTCGGTGCTTCGACTGGATCCATGGGAGGGGGATGAGGCGGTGGGGACGTCGTTGTGGGCGTTGAGAACCCATTCGCGTAAGGGTCAAATGCCGGCTTCTCGTTGGGCGGAGGCGAATCGTCCATCCCCATGGCCGAGAATATCAATGGTTTGCCCTTCACGAGTGCGGATGGCGTCCGTTTCGGCGCCCTCGCAGGCTTGTTGGGATTACCAGGCGTGATGTGATGTGGAAGCACGCCGGTGTTGATCTTGAAGGAATTGTCAGGATGGAAGCTCTGCACTTCGAACGAGCTGATCGTTGCACCCATGTTGTGTCCTGGGCCTGATTCTGGTGGACCTGCGGCTGAATTTATGTCTGCCTGGTAGCACGATTAAGTAGCAAGTCGGATGACGTCGAATGGACTCACCCCTCTCGGGTTTGAGTTCAAGGACGTGTCGTCGGGGACCTATATATCGCCGCGTTAATAAAGTATGCGTGAAAGGGAATGCGACGAATCGAAGAAGGAAGCGCCGATCCCCCCGAAGGTCAGGTGAGTGCACGCGTTTCGGAGGGCAAGACCCCGGTATTCACAATTTGCGAGTAGATGCAATTACGGAGCCGTGTATAGCCGCCCGTACAATTGAGAGACGGTAAGAGATTTACCTGGTAAGGCGCTCGGGCACTCGTAGGCGACGCCCATTGAGCGGGTGCGACGTGTCTTGGCGGCGAAGCCCCAGAAGCGGCGTTTGGCTCAGGTAGCTTCGCTCGTAGATCCTGTCGCGCAAACTCGTTGGGATAACGGGAGGAGTCGCCGATATTGTTTAGTGGAGGTACGAAGGCGCGGGTGCCTGGTTTCACAGTAGGATTACTGGGGGATCTGGCCATGCGCTGTTGCTGAGTAGGGGCATGCATTACGCGTCCATTTGGTAGATTCTGGACCTGGGGCGGGGCTCCGCCTCGAGAAGCACGACGGTTTGCCGGAAGAGCAGATTGCGGGGGTGGACTTCCTAGCGGATCAGAGTAATTATCCTGCGCAGGATGTATCGACGGCAAAGGTTTGTCGGCGGCTGCGGCCTGCGAAAAACGTCGATTCTGTGTCTGTGTCGTTGTTGGGATATTCACGGCCGCAGGAGGGGGCAGCGTCTGCATCCGAGTGGGTGGAGAGGAGATGCGATTTTGAGCGGGTGAACCATACGAGGGGCCGCTCGAAAGAGAGTTAGAAGCGGAAGATGAGCTGGAAGAGCTAGGGGCGGTCTTCGGGACGTAAGATGCACCCGCAGGCTGCCGCATCTGCTTGATGTCTTCCCATTGCTGGATCGCAGTCCTTCCAGCCCCTGCATTTGGGCCCCTCGGAGGCTGGACGTTCCTGGATGCACTACCGAGGGCCATTGGGGAAGATACGACGCGCTGGGCGGGTGGATCGACGGGCGTAGTCGCAAACCGGGCGAAAATTGGGGAGGCATTACCGTGGATGAGAGGGGGAGAAGGAGAACGAATTGGAGGGGGTTCGTGTTTCTTTTTGCGAAGGAAACCAGCCATCGCGTACAGGAGACTATAGACAGTGTAGACAAGCCAGCATTAGCTTCGAGCACAACTGGACGGAGGCAAGAGTATATTGATCTTCCGTCAATGAAATCATGACCGAAGTTGATGAAATTTCGCATGAAACTCAACGCGTTCTCACCCCAAAACCGCCATATATGGACAGATATGGAGTGAAAGATTGTGAGAATGCGTATTTTCGTCCGTGCGGTAATACCCGTTCCTGGATTTATTTTCATCCTTTACCTCTTCGTGGCCAATTGTTCTGTGGACTTATTGTCTGGATTCATCTCAGTGCTCCGAACCTTCATCCTCACAACATGCGTGTTTCGGTGCGGCCTCGTCCTGGTGTGCGCCGGGAACGTGTGGTAACCGATGGCACTTAGCAATGAGGTCTCGGAGGAACTTTTCTGGGAACAAGTCCCATAAAAAATGTTGCATGAGTTGGTCATTGCCCTGCTGTAACGCTGCCACCTCGCACACCGCCGTCGGACGTAATAGTCTCCCCCGAAATCGGAATTCAAATGTACACGATGCCGAACAGTCCCTGTCGGACACCAAGGCAGCAAGCTCCAGGACTGCTCCAGGTCCTCATTGCTCTCCCCCGCGATAAGTCCGAGCGGGTTCACACCATCGGCTTACCATCCGCGACAATCAAGAGCCCGCTATGATGCTGTGGATGGACTTCCCTCACTGAATCGCATCTCTTGTTCATCATGATGTACTACGGTCAGGTCCAAATGTCCCATGAAACGCGCCAGTGGGCCTGATTCGCCAGCTCTCATGGATATTCGTTCTTCTAGCATCGTGTAACGGCGGGAGGCCTAACATTGTCAACGAAATTAATTTCTGGTTCATTCGGTTCGCCCAACTGACTGACAGAATGCTCATTGACAATGGTACCCGAACCTGAGCTAAGTGTATAGCTTCCCTCGATGGGTGTTGCCCAACAGCGGGCCATTTCGGTCCTAATCAGCAAGAACCGATCTATTATTATCGCTTGCAACCTCAGGCTCACTCTGATACGGCTTCATCTATGCACCCCATGTGCAAGCATGTCATATGTCTGTTCCCATCCCTTTACCGCAATATTTTCCTCCTGAGGTTCGTGTAGACCCCCCTCTGTCTCAACTCAACCGCAGTTTTGCTGATGGACGCCAGTGCATAGTAGTATCTCTGATTCATATTTCTCAGTTGAACCACCCCAGACGCCTCCAAACCTAGCTATCCAAATCAATAGCAAACTGGCCATTCCACTTGTTTTTTCAATGGACAATGGTTCCGGCACAGACTACTCGATTTCCAACCCTCCCTTCAACCAGCACCATCGGAAAATGGGTTCGGTAGCCTATCTGAACGCTACATAGCTACAGAAGGTCGGTACCCTGATGTCAAGCGTTCATTGCAAAGAGTAGGACCCTTTGGAGCCAAATACAGAGCTCGAGTTATGAAGGTCAGTTGAAACGGCGCCAGAAGCAATCTGGACATTGATGGCTGTGATGTTCAACTTGAACATGTTGAAAATCCAAACCCAGTCAATTCGCCGTATCAGAGAAAAAAGAGGTGTTGGATTGAACCGAAAGTTTACACTCAACGGATGCTCACGATTTGAGCTTCTCAAACTCGTAGCTAGCCAGAAGAAATGCCGCGACACCCTTCAAATCGTCAACATCGACCGACTGGCTGACATAGTACTGGAAAAAATGAGTGAGCAGCTCGTTTTTCGGCGGCAAAACAGAATAGACACTAACGTCGAAATCGCCAGTGGTATCCAAACTTCCAACCTACAAACCCATGATAATCAGTCACATCCTTGACCCAAACAAATAAGATGAATTAAACGTACATGAACCGTATTCGTCCAACTCATCGTTCCATCGCTATTTGGCACCACCCAATTCTCAACAGCATAATCATATGCTTTCCTCATCGCCGCAACAATACTCCCATCTGCATCCCCCACATATCCCAGCCGCACGGCTTTCAAGAGCGCATAAATATACATCGCAGCACCGCTGCTTTCAAAATAATTCTTGGCCCTTCCGGGCTGTGTGATTACCAGCCACCAAACGCCCGAAGTGGGGTCTGCAGCGTCTCGGATTTTAGGCGCAAGGACGTTGAGAATGCGGAGTAAAGTAGATTTGAGGTTGCCTGAATTAGGCGGAGCTATTTCGAGGACGTCAACGAGGGCCATGGCGTACCAGCCTGTTTCAAGGGGGAAATATCAGAGAGACGGAGATCATATAGAATAACGGTTGAACCTAGCGCACGATCCCAAACTTCCGGGGAATGACCACGATCTGGGGATGCCCATACGGCGGTATGGCTAAAATCATAACCATCTAAACAGCGCGCAAAATACATGTTGAACATATGCACAATCTAATAGAGAAGCGAAGAAACGTACGGTACATAAGGCCTGTATTATTCGGTGCAGTCGCATTCTGAATCGTGTTGTCAAACATGAGTTGGAATTGAGAGGTGATATCGGCTAGATTTTAACTTGAGTAAAATGCTTGGAGAAAGATGAACTTGATGATTATATTCCTACCCCAAGCAGTAGCGTTATTCGCCTGGAACGCATTCGTATACGCTGTATAAAATACCTCGCCCATGTATATCCCATCGAGCCATCCTGGAATCAGCTAAGCATTCATGGAACTCTGGAAGAAGGCACGATCCTACCTTGGTTGAAATACCTCAGCTTGTGCCAAAATTGTCCCTGTCCAGTTCGCGGTTGGCCATCGAGCTGGCTGCGGAATGTATCGGCTGCCGTCTTGTATTTTGTCTGTCCAGTCTCCTCGAATCTGGGTGAAACAATTCAATCTTTAGAATGGGCAACGGTTTTTCAACCCAAATCATACATACAGATAAATGAAAGTGGGTCCCGTCCTACATCGTCATGAGATACTTGAGTGAATCATTCAATGATTCTCATACCTAACAGGATCTTGCGAAAAGTCGGTGAACCTACCCATAATTCATCTTCAATACCTCCGAAACAGTGAAAACTTACTTGTAGTCTCCGTGTATCGCGCCATTCGGGAACACAATATTATCCACGCCCGCTTGAATATAATCGAAATACGTCCGATTCCCAGTCAATTCATACAACAATCGCAAACCCCACTGCAATGAATGCAACCGCCTTTTCAGAACATGTTCCCTGAACCTTTCAAAAGAAAAAAGAAAAGGCACCTGAAACTCCCCATGCTCATACGACACCGTCGGCTGCCCCGCCGAAGTCAACCCATTCCCCTGCCCTCGCGCAATAGCAGAGTCCGCCGCCCAGATTGCATACGATTGCGGTCGCGCCTCAGATACCGTGACGAGGGGGGCCAACGCGAGTAAGAGGGAGAATACTGGCGTGAATCTCGCAGCACGGAGAAACATTGAGGGGCTGCGAGTGCTTCGTCGACGGTGGAGCCATGTCGCGTATTTAAACGAGCTCAGGCAGAAGCACAGGACCCATCGCGAAGGTTTTCGGGCCGCCGATGATTAGCCCGTTCAATGAATTCAAGATGGCTAGTCCTTCGACTCAGTTGTGTTTTTCGAACTTTTTCGTGATCGGTCGAAGAGATAGCCTGGTTGAATTTTGTGGGTTCCCGTATTGCAGCCAGGTCGAACCGCGGCGAGGAATGTCTTCATGGCATCGCGATGCTGGACGATTTATCCGAGTAGTGTCTGGAGCTGAACATCGTCGAAAGACTTCCATGATCAAGTCATAAGCTCAATCCTTGTGACTTGCGTCATACGCGACCGGCCCGCTTCCAAGTTCAGCTTTCCGTTCAGTCAACGGCACAAAAACAGGCATTGATTCCTGAGATTTGAATACATCCCATACATTTTTCGAGAGCATTCAATCTCAGTTGATAACAAGACTGAACGCGGACCTACAACGTAGAAGCGAATTCAACAACTAATTTTTTCTTGCAGCAAAATAAGGGAATAACGCACGTAGTAAGCGTAGCCGAGCCAGAAGTTGCCTCCGTTCCACCCTGAGCAGTGGTCAGGAATTGCGATGTGGGTACACCGCGGTTCGCCGTCAAGTACTAAGAAGAATTTTGTGAATAAATCGTCGATATTCAGCCGAACTATATAAGTCAATTGAACTTACTTTGAGGAAAAGGTTGATATCGGCGTTGAAGCTATCCAGAAAGTAATTAGATTGAGTGCGCACTATGATATATGAAGAGCAAACGACGAGTTCACCTAGTGACCTGTCCGCTCGTCGGAAGGAAAGAGTAGACATTATTAGCGCCGTTCGAGCCGAAGTACAAGTTCCAAGTGTGGCCACCGAGCGACACGTTGCTGGCTACGGGGCTATAACAGCCAAGTTCAGGGCATATTTCGCAACAAAATGAAAACAGAACGAACACAGGCTGTCCAGCGGAATTGTATGTAGCCGAGATGGGACTGAGGATAGTTGATAAGCCATTGGAGAAATCATAGAGCAACTTGCATACCCTGCGTTGAGGTTTGCCAACCTTGAGGAAGAAGACTTGAGCTCATCAGACATTCAAAATCCAAGAGCAGCTCACCAGATCATGATTTCGTTGACATTGGAGCCTCCGGCGCTGTTAGATGTGAACAAGTCATACGCCACATTCGCGACGATGCTGCCGCTGGTGCTTTGCGACCAAGTCCAGACAGCCTGTTCTGAATATTGAAAGATATTCTTTGTCAACTTCAAGGCACTTTGCTTACTGGAATCGACTTGATAGCAGAAAGCTGCTTGTTAATTCCCTGAGAGGTGCCAACGTTGGTGTAGCTCTTAACGCCACTTCCGCCTGGGGGGCATCAGAACGACACGAAAAAGGTTTGTCAACTTAGCGACTGACCATTCCATGTCCAGGTGGTCTTCCAGGCGAGAGTTGTCCCACTCATAGAGGTCAAGGAGGCGCAGTCTGAGCCGGAGGACGCGCTAGACATGCCCCATTGATCAAGGAACAAAGTGTAGGGGCTCGCAGCGACGGTGTCCCATTGACCTGAAGCAATTCAGGACGAAAAGCAAGTCTTCCGCAGCGGACAACATACCACAGTGGGTAGAAGTGTCGAGTGCGGCGGCTGCCCGCTCCTCCGCAATGGGTGACGCGGCAATGAAGGGGACGAGAAGGAGCAGAACCGAGAGTTTTGCGAAGGCGAACATGTTCAATCCAATGAGCGAGCGAACTGGTGTTTCCGTGCAATTGTTGTGTGCATTTTAAAGAAACGCTTGAACTCCGAATTGTGACCATCGCGGAAAAATGGGTTGGTCACGACAATACGCGGACCGTGGCTGCCACAACATCGCGTTGCTGGGTGTATGTCATATGCTCTCGTAGCGATGCGAACTCAGCATCTTCTTCGAATCGGCTTCTCCAATTACTGTGAGGGGGCCGGGAAATCCGCCCGAAGATTAAGAGACATGCAGCGCGTTGCGGAGCCGTTGAATGGCGGTATACAGAGGGAATATTTGAACAATTTCCGCCATGCTCGTGATCGTTGAAGAACGAGATGGCGGGTTTTGGTCGGATTGGCATGGTTCAAGTTCAAGTTGTTGAGGCCAGTAGTGGTGGGAAAGTCGCGGCAAATGCCGCCCTGTCAAAGTCATTTCGGATCTCAAGCAATGACGTCGCGATAAGCCGGCTGCGCAAACTCGTCATCTCGACTGCTCCAGCCCAAACTATCCTTCATCTTCCCGTCCACATCGATAACCGCACCCTATAAGAACTCCCCCAAAGAAGCACCTAAGGTAAAGACACATACCCATACACTCTCCATACCCCCCACACACACTAATAATGCCTTCAATCTTCTCCAATCTGCGTAAAAAGATGTCTGGCAAATCTGAGCAGAAGAACGAATCCGGAGAGCAGAACTTCTCTATCCAGCCCCACCCTGCCGTGTGTATCCCAGCTCACGATTCTGTAGTCTCATCGGCTCATTTGGATTGTAGAAAACCAACGACCCCTCAGACTTGAATCCAGAGCAGACTGGTGGGCTCGCAAGTAACCCGAACGCGGGTGCGTTCCACGCGCGGGACCCCCACGTCCCAAGCCAGCAGGTCATGGCTGGCATGGAGAAGCCTTTGGTGCGCTCCTTGAAATATGGCTGTCATTCAGAAAACTCATGATACATCGCAGAGCCGTGAAGAGCTTCAAGCCCGTCAGGCTGAGCTCAACAAGTAATTTCATGAATGACGCTGACGGATGCTACCGATAATTTACTGCCCGAATTGTAATCTTGTATACATGTATCAGATTGTACAATCGACATGCACTTGTATTCTATCCAAGGAAAATGTGGCGGGGAGCAGGTGTGCAGGCAGTGCGCCAATGCTGCGGCGCAGCCGCTCAGAAACCGAGGTCCGATGTCATTTGCGTCCTAAAGTAGGGCCAGCCGGCGCTCAAACACCCAGACCGTATGGGTTTCCTCGCTTGGACACCGCTGAACAATTCCCAGTTCCCACGGTTGAATATCTGTTGCGAAATCTTCAAGCGTTCGACCTTGTCGATGCCCTCGTCTAACAATGATACAAAATAACACTCCTGGTAGCAGCTCAACGGCCCACAGAGAAGGATGAAACAACGGACAAGATACTTAAACGAACGAATTTGTGGCCGCAATTGCCGATCTCGATTTCATTTTATGGCATAGGACCGTTCCTCCTCCTCCTCTACTTTGATTTCGACCTCATTTTCATACTCGATATCGCAGAAAACAAGCTAAATCCGAGGCTCAAAGCAAATCCTGCAAAATTGTGAATCGTGATTTTGTGTCGGCCACTACTAGTAGAGCGCAGCCTTCATCCGGTCAGAATAGACTGCTGTGTGTGAGTCTCGTAGATGGGACGCGGTGGGGGCTGGAGAAGAACATGACTGCGTCAGCTTCGTGTTGCGCTGAACGCGTCCAGAGATGAATAATCGTACAAATTGAATTCCGTATCAGTCTGTATATAAGTGATACAAATAAGGTCGTCGCATCCATAGAGCGTAAACAAACGTGAATTAGTTCTTGAAAGCTTCAATATCATTATATCGTCAATCAGCAGCGCTAGCGCCATGACCAGCAGGCTCCCGCGCCGTATACTCCGGAAGCTCCGATATCCCCTCCACCTCACTCTGAATCGCCTCAATCTCCTCCCTCAACGCGCGTATCTGCGCCACCAGCTGCGAATTCGTCCTCTGATCAGGCGGCCGCCGCCTGGGTCCCCTCACCCCAGAGCCGGATCCGCTGGTCGACCCCGACTCCGAAGGCAACGACGGCCGCGCCTCCTCCATCAGCTCCTCTATCCTGCGCTGTAAAAGCTCAACCTGCCGCCCAGCCTCCTCCTGCCGTGCCATGTGAAGCGCGTTCTTCTCCTCTAACACCGATGCACCGGCACTGGCAGCCGAGTCTCGATTATTCCGCGTGGGGCTTGGAGGGAAAGTGCGGTCGACGATGGAAACTCGAGGCGTATTCGCAGCGTCAGACCAGGACTCTGGTGCCCATCCTTCGTATATGAATCCGGCCGTTGGAGTGAGGTTTCGTGGAATGGGATTCGCGGGCCATGGCGGTGGTTTCTTTTCTTCCGCGATGTCGTTGTTGTCCCAGTCGGGAGAGTCTTCCTTCCTCTTTCTCCGCCGTCGTCGTCGAGCGCAATATAAGATGAGAGCGAGAGCGACGAGGAGAGCCAGACCTCCGACTACACCGCCAGCAATGGGCGCGGCGAGTTTCGCTTGCTTCACAGCAGCGCCAACCTCTGGGGTAGGCGAACCTGCATCCAACGGCGATGACGGCGACGGGGGTAAACGGGTAGAGTCCGTCGACGAAGGGGAAGCAGGTTCTGATTCCTCGAACCTAGCTTGATCTATTCAGACAAACAAACTTCCAAAGACGCGTATTGAAGTGCCACTCACGTATACATCGCATAGTCGAAAAACAAAAACTCACTCTTCACAGGCCGGATCGCCAGGTTATGCGTCGTGTTTTCCAGCCCACTCTTTGCATAGAGCAAAACGTTGTAGGCAGGTAAGACGGCCGGTAACGCCTCAAGGTCCCCGTGTCCCACTTCCGCTGTACCTCCATCCAACTCAGCTGTGAACCCCGCACCGCCAAAGGCCGCTTGCGGCCCCAGATTGTGCTGTGTGGAATTGATCACCAGAGTATAGACAAAGATCGCGGTGCCTGCAGAGGATCCCAGCGTAAACAAGTCGACTCAAGATAGAGAAGGATGACGACAGACCCGTGAATTCAAGCTTCAGAGCGCTCTGAGCCGACCAAGTGAAACGGTAGGTGTTATCGAAAGCCAGCGCGTCATCCGGCGCGAAATCTCTGCAGTCTGTAGACAGAAGAGAGAACACCTTGCAAAAATCGCCAAACCAGCTCCCACTCAATGTCGGGAGCGCCCCAGTAACAGCGTCCCCCAGCGTATCATCAATCGTGCGATTCACAGACAGCGCAAAGACGCCAGAAACAGCCTCAAAGACAAAGACCACCCATAGAAAGACCAGCAGCCTCAGAAGATTTGGAGGTCGGATTGTGGGCTTTTGGTGGGGGAAGAACATGGAGGCCAGGGCCACGTTTTCGCCTATCATGCGCCGCGACATGATGCAGGGATGATGAAAGGCTCTTGATGGCGGAGCCTGAGATGTGCCTGGTTTACATCAAGCACTAGATGCGATTTGGTGAGTTAGTGGAGAGTGTCTGGGGGAGGTTTGAAGGGTTGGTCGAGTTGAAGGGAGGAATCAGAAGATCCTCAGCGATCTAAGCGACGGATCAAAAATATCGTCCCAAAATGGCAATTTTGGGACGAAAGCCACTGGCATCCGATCGTTGCGACCTCTTGCGATGTTGACACGTAGTCTCCAAGCTAGTGGTAGAAAGTCATAATCCCAGTCAAGTCTCGTCTATGTCCAAGATTCCCGGTTCACATCCAGCAATGCTTCGACACTGTCCACCAATCGGACTCTGAACGGCCACCCTCAAGGACAACGAGCAACTCATATCAAGGAAACTGCCGCTATCGGACTTCAAATATCACCGACATAAACATAGACTGTCCTATTTTTCGACAGTGAATCGTTCCTCCGAGTTGAACTATACAAAAAAAAAGTTTGTACATTGTACATTCGACAAGCAGTCAGATATTATATGGGGCACTTTAGACAATGTCCAGATTACGACGAGGTCATCATCTATGTGGTTGTCAACAAACGAGGCAGCTGGTGTTTTCATGGTGCACATACTTTGAGGAACTCTGGAGAGATGAGGGCAGGACCGAATCCGTCAGATTGGGGTGCGAAGAGCGAACGTTAGAGAAGGGACGTTACCGTTGTAATTGATCTCGCCATCGCCGTCCTAAAAACACGAGTTTAGAGATCATGTCGGTATGGTAGATGGGTGGAACACACAGTATCGGCCTCCCTTATCATCTCCTCCACCTCCCGATCGGTTAGCTTCTCCCCTGAATGAGAGCCGGCAATGAACAGCAGCAAAGATTACAAGGATCCTTAGCACGCACCGAGACTCCGCATGACCTGCTGCAGCTCCGTGACGCTGATAGTACCGCTCCCATCCTTGTCGAAGACAGCGAATGCCTGTCGGATCTCCTCCTCACTGTCCGTATCCTGGAAGGCGGGGAATCGGTCAGACGATCCCGATCGACGAGGAGACGACACCGTACCTGGAATTTCTTGGCCATCATAGCCAGGAACTCATTGAAGTCGATAGTGCCATTGCCGTCCACGTCGACCTCGTTAATCATGTCCTGGAGCTCGCTCTCAGTCGGGTTCTGGCCCAACGATCGCATGACAGTGCCGAGCTCCAACGTCGTGATGGTGCCATCGCCGTCTAGCAACCGTTAGCGCCCAATCGACGGCGCCGATAGACGCAGCAGCACACCTTTGTCGAAGAGGGCAAATGCCTCCTTGAACTCTGCGGGCAATAAGGGTCCGGTGCACACCGATAAATCATCCGAACGCACCTGAAATTTGTTCTACGGGTCAAATCAGTCAAATAGCTGAATCGATGACGATCAAGGGTTCATTGCGCACCTGGGGACTGTCCAGAGATGAGGGAGAGTATGCAGAGGTGCACGAGGAAGACTCACTAGCTGGTCAGTCATGGTAGTTTGTGGTGGTGGAAAGAGAGAAAGACTTGAAGGTGGATTGTTTTGAAACGGGACCGATGACACGTAAACAGAGACGGAGATTTATATATAAGTAGCCCCATGAGTCGCAACAGAAGAATAAATTCAAGTCTTGAGCAGACACTGTTTTCCTGTGCTCGTCTGGGAGGTAGAAGGTGGAGAACAACGTTCGGTTACTTCTGATTTTCACAATCTTACGCTGTAGGCCCGAAGGCTGTGGCTGCCTCCCCCGCGTCCGTTTCGGATCTTCTGCCGAACTCGCCTTTTTAGGGAATATCGTCGATTGCGATGCACTCGCTAATCTTTTCGAATTCTACGAAGATAGATGCACAGAAATTTTCCAGTGCATACATGACACCGGCTGCGGTATACAAAGGTAAGAAAAGTTGACCTGCGTCATTGGTGTCTATTCCCGAACACCGCTACTTGTTTGCAGTGCTATTCACCAAATTTTGGGACTCGGGGGCAAAATATGGGGCATTGACCATGTCCAGGTAATTTTTTGTTACTTCTGGATGCCCTGAAGGTCGGCAACGACGGCCAGAAAGGCGGGAAAGCAAATTAACATGTTGATTTACGATATGAGTGAAGCACGCAAGAGGCAGCCTGCAGGAGCTATCTAGTAGTAGAAACAATCAGTAGAGCGTCTGTCTACAGCGACCAATAAAAGACCTCACTAGCATCTAACTGCCCCGACAAAGGAATGGAAGGAAAAGTAAAGTGAAGTAAACTCGATCGCATCCAGTAGTAGTATTCCGCTCAGAGACTTTCCCCGGGAATGATAGTACCGTTTTGAACCGCTGCAGCATGTCCGCGCACAACAAATGCAAGCGGTGTAAGGTAGCTGTAAAATATGCAAAATTTAACGAGTCCGAGCCGCGCAAGGAACTTAAAATCTAAACATACCGATCAAACATAGGCAACAGCTCAACGGGACCTGAACGTTTGTCAGGAAAGCCAGCGGCATAAGAATATTTGAATACCCACCTGGCGTGTTCCTCCAATCCCGCATCAAGTCGGACGCAACAGCGAACTGCGAAATTACATGCACCCCGGCGTCACGCATCCTAGCGTTGGCGTTGGCGGCAACTTGTGCGTTGAAAGTGCCCGACGCGTCCGCATTTGCGTAAACTGTGTATCCTTCTTGAACCAAGGACATTGCCAGGAAAGCGGTGCAGACCTGAAATAATTACGTGAGCGGAGATGGAAGATCCTGGATTCATGAATCTAAATCAACCCACGTCGGTGACAATGCCAGCCAAGATGACCTGTTTCTTTCCGGTGGCTTTGACGGCAGCCCTATTGGCAAATTCAATTCCGAAGTAAAATTTGCGCATGATGTGTTGACGATATAATTTACCTGAACTCCGGGCTGTCCCAAGCGTTGACTTCACCTGAAGTCCGACTTCGCGTCAGTATTGGGCGTCCGCACTTGAGTGAAACAGAATTACATACCTTGACGCTTGATATACGGTGCATTGGGATGCATCGCAACAATTTCCTTAGGAATGGGGCCATTCGGACCAGTCTCGGCACTACTAGTGAGGACAGTCGGAAGGTTGAAAATTTGTCCCATTGCGGCATGAGCCAGAATATTGTTGCGGTATTCCTCTGGGTTGAAGTCGCGGACGAGCTGGAAGAGACCGATTTGGTGATCGACTATGAGAAGCATGCTGTTGTTTTTGTCGATGCGCTCGAAGGTGTATGCAGCACCTTGGGGGGAATATGGTCAGAATATGAGGGAAGAATTATTGACGACGAGATACGCACTGTATGCTACGAACGAACCGAGCAGAGTGAGGGCGAGGGAGCGGAGAGTCAGCTGCATGCTTGTAGAGACGACGAGTTTGTTAGGAAAGAGGTGAACGGTGGAAAGGCAAGGGGGTAGCTGAGGAGACTGGAGCTCAACACCGTGCTCTTTATACCTTTTCGACCCATATAGATCTTCTAATGCAAAATTTGAAGGGCCACAAAGGAAAGCCAGCAAATTGACAGAGGTCTCCAGTGTCAGCTTACCGAGCGACTGCAGTCGCCCTATTTCGAACGACGAGCTCTCAGGCGTGCTCACGATTCCACGCTGCAACAAGGACCCAATTCGGGGAATCGGTCTTGAGATTTTCGGCTGGAGCATGCAAAAAAATTACTGCTGATTCAGCTGCAGCGCTTGGTGCGAATGAGAAGATATTTATACCTTGTGGGTCCCAGACTTCTAAGCTTCACGGGGTCTAAGACTCTTGGCGCAGCGACGGTCATGAGTAATGACATGCGGATTTCAAGACACGGCCGCATCAACTCGACCGACGTGTCGGGCGGAAGTTGAGCAGTATCGACCACATCCAAGAACACTGCCACGGTCACTCTTCAAATTGGTTCGAAGGTTAGTTGATGAGAGTTTGTAGCTACATAGTAATTTTGGAGACGGTGATCAGTCTATCATCCTGTTCTGTTCCGAAAGAGCACCAGGATTCTGCAGCCAGAAACCATCGTGGCTGGAAAACAGACTCCCGCTCCCTCTTTCAGTTCATTTTGAAAACGCCCCCCCAATGCACACCAAAAAGACGGCCCACCTGCGTACCACAGGAGCCACGTTGACCTCCTTACGCGCAAGGTCGCAAAGGCCGACGACGCAGGGTTGGTGGCAGAAGTTCCGACGGATGGAGAAGTAAAACGCGCGCAGCCCGCCTGGTGCACGATATCCAAGATCGCCCTCAGGAGCGACAAGCATTCTCGGGACGTTGGGTCTCCTTCGAATGTGAAGAGGGCCTCGAATGAGCTTTCATGAATCGCGCAAAATCAATAACCGCGCCATTCTGCCCGCAAAAGTCCCGCCGCATGAAGAAGCGGGAAGACGCGGGTAGCGCGTCTGCATTCGCTTGGGTGTGCGACTGGCAACGTCACTTGGTTCAAAAGCGGGAATCGTTCGCGGGATAAAAACGCGTCCATGATTTCCCAGTCTTCCCTCTGGTGGAAAGAGATGTCTATTTCGCAGTATAGGCGCTCGAGAACGGGTGCAGTGAGTGTTATGAGTGCGATGAATTCTTCGCTTGTAGGACGTGCCGTCAAGTCGCGGATGGTCAATGTCTTGAGGTTGGGGACCCAGGAGAGGTTGAAGATGGATAGTGTGTCGACTATACGAGATGGAATGTGGATGTAATGAGAATCAAACCAATGCGATATAGCGAAATGCGCACCATGCCAGTGAACCGATGAAATGGAGATATAACGATGTCAATATGGCGAAGCATACGACCGTAACGCTGTAGCGTTTGGGACACTGGAAGGGTATCGGTCGGCCTCGCAGCGGACAATGTCAGAGAGTCGAGGAGAGGTGGAACCCCAGCCTCGATGAACCAGGTCAAGATCAACTCTGCGGCTCCCGCACCGAGGATTACAGAACGCAATTTCTGTGGAGGTGTCGCCGTATCGGGGATATCGACAACTAGGCCGCCAATAATGTCTGTGAGCTGCAACACCTCCAGCTCGGGGAACAAACATATCATATCGATGACTGCATCGGTATGCAGAGGCCAAAATCCGCAGACTAGTTCGAGCGTATTGAGTTGGGGGAAAGCGGTGACGAAGCCGGTACGGAAAGCCTTGTCTGCAAGGAGCGCTGTGCCGTGTACACTCATGAGGAGGTTCATTTCGAGCGTGTGAATGTGCGCCGAAGTGCGGAGGTCATTTGAGACTGCATCGAAATATAGGTCAAAAGCGTCGCCGATGAGTCGATGGGCGTTTATTCGGCGGATGAGAGGCAGGAAAGAACAGTCGTTGGGCGAGCGCAGGATCTCGATGAAGGCGACGATATTCTTTTTGCGTAAGGTGATGGTGCTGAAGAGAATGGGACGAATGCGAGATAACCAAGCATGGCAGACAAGTGATCCAGCTCTGAGGGAGCGAGGATGTAGTGCAGCTAAGAAGTCGATTATTTCGTAAACCAATTCGAGGGGCAGTAGATTGACGGTCATCGACGCTCTACCGGCCAGGAACTAGCCTAAGTAGAGTGAAATGCAAGAAGGTTTCTCAAGAGAGTTGTTCAACACAGCCACAAACTGCCTTTCTGGGACACAAAATTCCTCATATTGCGAGCGTCCACTCAGTTCAAAGCAAAGGAATATGGGAAGTCCTATGATACACATTATTACTATACGAAGGTAGTCTATACAATCAGCCGTATATCTCCACCACCTTCATGTCGGCCAATGCCATCACCTCCTGGTAAAGCGCAGGGCATCTCTCCTCCAAGTTCGCCACATCGACACCAGCAGGGATCCGACCAGCGATGTCCATCAAGCCATCGAGCTGAGCAGACGTATTGCACCGCAAGACAATGGGCTTCGCGTCATTTTTCTCGTGGTGCTCAAACTGAAAAATATGCATCTCGTGGCGGCCCGTAGCGCTATGCTCATCGTAATGGTGCTTGCCAAGGACAAACCCCCAGCTGGCCGTCTCAGCGACGTGGGCACGACAGACATCGTCCTCACCGTATTCCATCACAACGCAGAAGTCGGTGGTCTTCTTCCCGTGAATGTGAGCAAGCTTTTCGAGGAGGAGGGTGCGTTTGCGAGTTTGATAATCGTGTAGGTAGACAGCGAGAGGAAATCTGTTGCTGGGCTTATCAATTACTGTGTGAATGGGAACAGAGCTGGGTCAGTTGTCCGCTGCATCTCAAGAAAACTATAACGTACCGTCTGACACCGTTTTAACGTGCATGCACGCAGATCGATGCCTTTGCTGTTTCCAGGATGCCTTCTGACAAGCTTTCGAGCAAAAGTAGGACGCACGGCAACCACCGCAACGGTGCAATTGTTTCTTCCCGGAAATCAACTCGTTGCACTGCAAAACACTACTTTCAATAATCTCAACGAATGATTACAGAAGAAAGAATCTTACCTCGAAGTTAGCGCATGACCGAGTGTTCACGAGTCGTGATCGAAAGTCTGCAAATACCGCGAGCCGGTCGTTGGCCACCTGCACGAAACTATACCACAAATCGAGATGTCGGGAGGTTCCAACCTGCCCGGTAAAGACGAGGGTCTGCGCCTCAGGAAGCGCTTTGATCAGGGCACGCATGAAATCGTATTCACTCGTCAACTGCCGGAGCCTGTGATGTAGAAGGCAAATGCCGGGGGTGGTGAGCGTCTCGTTGGGAAAGACTGCACCACACAAGAGGCTCGCCTGGAGCAGTCCGGCTTTGACTCCCGCGGCTCCCGCTTCGCCTCCCGGGTATGTGGCGCAGAACCCAGCGAGATAGAAGAAAATTGCTGATGCCAGCTGGTTCTTGTCTGCGGCAGGGCCATCTTGCGGTGAACAAAGTCTGAGCGTGATTTGCGTCACGAGTGGGACGATTCCAGCAGCGAGGAGCTTCGTTTGGTCGAGGACGGGTTCGTCTGCTTGAAATATGACGAAGATGAACGCGGACATCGCGAGCAGACACATGTTTCTGACTTTATCTGTACTGCGTTTGTAGAGTGTGTAGAGGATAATGACGGCTCGGACGAGGAGGAATGCCAGAGAGCCATGGCCACCCGCGGCGTCGATCAGGTTCGGGAATGATTCCTGCAGGGCGCAGTAGTGGACGAACTTCGAGGCATAGAGAATGGCCTTGAGGGATTGGTGGTCGTAGTCAGATAGCGCGGCAGCGCGATTGCCCGAACCTCGTCCTTCCCAGAACTCGATGAAATTCTTCCATACGCAAAGAACAAACGAGTACACATCGGGAGTGGTCGCCGTAGGTTCCAAAACGGAGAAATATGAGCCTATGATCGAGAAGCGGTCGATTTTGATCTGGCCCAGGGAAGAGTGATTGGGTGGCTGAGGGAAGTAGTCGTGGTTGTGCATGAACTCAATCCATGCCCACAAACGAGGCCACAGGTCGGCCACATCGAGCGCAATGATCGGGTCTCCATCGCAAATGGTATCCAAGAGTTTGATTGCGGCGATGGCACAGAGGGTGCGGTGGCGAAAGGAGGATTCGGGGGTAATTTCGGTGTCCGGAATGAAAGAAGGGTTCAGGTGTGCGTAGATGACTTCATAGAGGGCCGCAAGCTGCGTTTCACGCTGGCTAAGTGGGGTGCTGAGTAAGTGGCCGTGAAGGCGGGAGAGTGAGGTGTAGAGATCTTCGGGGGAGTCTGACATGCGGAGGGCTCCATTTGCCACTCGCTATGGGCAGGAGCGACATCAGTGGGACGATGCCACCGTGGAGACAACGACGACGTACGCGGAGAGGGTAAGGAAGTTCAAAGAAAGTCGGCTGAGAGCGCATTTGGCCAGCCAAAGATTGAAAGGAGGGTGGGATTGAGGATGAGGATGGAGATGCAGAAGAAAACTAAAGGAGGGGAGCTCGCGGTACCAGTACCAGGGAACGAGAAACGATGGTGAGAGATTCAAGATGAGTGTTTGGAAGCAGACAGTTGGACAATATTTATACTTGTGTCGGAGCACCTGCGCTTTGAGCCATCTTTTGCCAAATCAGGACATTGGGTGGACGCATTGTTGGTCCATCGTCACAGACAATGGGAGGCTTCTGTCAAACCAAAGCGTTGGGAGCCAAGTTTGAATCCGGAGTTTGGCAGTCGAGAGTCAGCGCCGAGATTGGATATCTAGGATTCAGCAGCCAGCCTCGGCAGAGCGATTCCAAGTCAGATAAGTCATATAATGCTTCGGTTTCAAAATCTTGAAAGTTTGATGGTTATTATTCTTCATGAAGCTTGGAGACGCGGGGAGAACAGCATGATTGACGCGATTAATGACTTCAAAGCCGACCCAGAATTTGAACAACTCTGCGTGACTTCATCATGGACGCGGATGGACTGGATTTTTGTTGGCTCATTTGAGCCTTGGGTACTTGGGGACCTTTTGAACGGGAGAGTTGCAGGTTCTTGGCGATACAGTCCAGTAGTGTCGATGGTTGAACGGTAGATCGAAGAACAGGCAGCAGCGGGGCGACGAATTTCGCTGCCGTCAACGGAAAAAGAAAGTCAAAATGTTTCCTTTTTGCAATTGTTGATTTCCCCATTGCTCATTAGTCTTCAAACTAATATTTGCATGTGTTCAGAGACTTCAGATAAGGCCACTTGATGAAGAGGAGCAATTGGTCGACAGACTCGCGCTTGGCATGGCAGTAAACACTGGAGACCGCTGGACGTCAATTTGACGTCCACCTCGTCAAAGCCTCAGCGTACAGGCACAATCTACCAGCGAATCGATATCTTTCAGAGCCATAAGGTGTAATTGCGGAGGTTGCTTGAAGTGCTACTCTTTCGTCTGCCACCACCACGACAACATGGACATGGATATGAGCGAAATGACGTGGAACAGGGAGTGGTTGGACCACCCCATCACCTGGCAGACCGCCCACGAACGCGAGGGATACGATTTCAGCCAGATCACTCCGGAGCAGGGCAGGCTTATCCAAAGTCGGTTTCACAACGTAAGCATCGGGCGTGGGCCGCGTGGGAGATCACCAACGCCAATGCCAAGCAGAGGTAAACTGAAGCCGTATAAATACTCGGCCGCCATCAATTTTCCGGTTTCTTTACTCATTCTGGACCAGCACTATTGTCCCCTTGCGATTGTATCCTCTTCTCGCAGGAGTCTACCGCAGATCCTAGACCGAATAGGGCCTCAGCTGGAGCACGCTTTATGCTTTGCTATCGTAGTCGATTTGGAGCGGAGTTCCTTACCAGAGGTTCTACAATTTTTTTTTGGTTTACGGTGTTTCGAATCTATGTTCTTTGCCGCTGTGGCCATCTTCAATCTCTGCCCTCTTCGTCGGCTGTGTGTCGGAATGAACCGAATGGCTCGCTTGTCGACACTCTTCTGCAAAAACTCGGAGAACTCGTATCTGCATCATGAGGTCGCACCTGCGCCTCCCGACACCTTGAACATGGAACCAAAGCATCTCTCAACGTGCGCATGGGGTTCATGGTGACCGAGGACACGGTGGACACGGCCTCGGCGCCTTTTTTACTCAACAACAATCATCACCCGCCAATTCTCTAAGCCTTTTACTCGCAGAGCCCTTGCAGTTTTCGCCAAGACGAGGATACATAGATACTGGGACATGTCCTGAATGGTTTGGGGCGCCGCTGTCCATGCTTCGTTCTCAGTTTCAAAGCTCACTAAGTTTTGCCCAAAGCCTTATTTAAGTCGAGAGGATGTGAGATGTGTGCTGGGGCCGTGGATGAAAGAGAAAGAATACATGGGATACGAGCAAGGATGCCGGTCAACGCTATTGCATTTGAAATGAGAGGGCGCAGAGTCGCCGCAGTCCATTTGTATCACATTGTATACTACGTCTTGCAACTTGCTCTTAACTCAACAGTATTATCGAGGTTTGAGTCGTCGTTGTGCTCGAGATGTTAGAGCATACAGAGTGTCTAGCGTGCCGAATCACGGGTACGGCGACCTTCACAGGCCTCGGAATATATGCGTTGTGGATGTCGCGCCAGGCGGCCCCAGGTAGTCGCGGCTCAAAAAGATTGGTTGCAGTCTTTGGTGCTGGTACGTCTGTTTTCTCATTATTCTATCAATTTGAATCATCTATGTGCTTCTAGCAATGTTATTAGGTGGTGTACTGCGCTGGAGACAGACCGGAGAATCGGCAAGCCCAACCGCGTCGAAGTCTTAGAAAATAAGATTCAAGTATACTGTCTGTAGGTACATTCTTGCTTCACTATCTAGTCCGAATTCATTTTACGCTGTTTCCCAGTGAATACATGTCTCTGCGAAGTCTTGGTGTAGAAATAAGACTAACTTGGAGCTGCTCAAGAGCTGCTGGCACTTGAAGCAGCTAAGATCACAAAAGTCACGGATTCAAGTCCGCGAAAATCCTGTTAATACCAAGATAGCCGTGGGCCATCTAACAGCAAACTGCAGCACTGAATGTATTCGAATTCGAATGTGGTTGCGGTGTTAGTGCCAGAAATTGTGCGCTCGGCAATCGCCGAGCAATCATCAACGAAGCACAGCTTCCTCTCGTCCTCCTCTTCCCCCACTATCATCCCCAAGACATGGCTGATCAGCTTGTGAGTCCGCCTCTCTCTTGCTTGGGTATCCTGCTAACCACTTTTGTAGTCTGAAGGTATGCATACAAGGTCCTGGCGCAATTAGGGTACTAATCCTGCTTTATTCGCTTAGAGCAAATCTCTGGTGCGTATATTCGGTGTTTCGAATCGCAGCAGGAAGAAGCGCAAATCCATTGACGACGAGCATAGAGTTCAAGGAGGCCTTTTCGCTATTCGACAAGGGTACGCTGACTCGCATTCTTCTCACTCTACTCACCCTAATCTGGTCTTGTCGTGTCTCACAGATGGCGATGGCACCATCACCACCAAAGAGCTCGGCACAGTCATGCGCTCTCTTGGACAGAACCCCACCGAGGCCGAGCTGCAGGACATGATCAATGAAGTCGACGCAGACGGCAACGGCACTATCGACTTCCCCGAATTCCTGACCATGATGGCGCGCAAGATGCGTGATACCGATAGCGAGGAGGAGATCAAGGAGGCGTTCAAGGTCTTTGATAAGGACGGGAACGGATACATCAGTGCTGCTGAGCTTCGGCACGTAATGACCAACCTCGGCGAGAAGCTGTCGGAGAGCGAGGTCGATGAGATGATTCGTGAGGCGGATGGTATGTGGACTCTGCTTTTTTTTCTCTGGCGCATCGCAGGTGACTTACTGCGGCCACAGTCGACGGTGATGGTCAGATCAACTATGACGAGTTCGTAAAGGTACGATGATCTTGCCCCCACTCTTTATCGAGGTGTCTGACCCTTTTTTTTTTTTTTTTACAGATGATGCTTTCAAAGTAACGGGGTGGACGTCGAGAAGTAAACGCAACGAAATTTGTAGTGTACATACCATTTTTTAACTGTTTGGCCCGTCTTCCATATACGTCTGCCTGCGCCTTGGGGGGTACTTATTTACGGTGTGGACGATTATAAACTTGTTTCCCAATATCATACATGAAAATAAAACCCTTTCGTCCAAATCAAGGCGCAAATCCCCCCGTCTCAAGAGAATCGGGCAAAGCACCAGCTCCCGGCCCACATCCTGCTGCCGCTGCAGCCGCTGCATCGCCAAACATCTCGATCTCAATCTTTCCTCCGCCGACAACGTCGTCAAAGTTAATCCAGCACAAGCTCGGGCTTGGCTGCCCGTTAATCGTGATGCTCTTGACGAACACCCGCGAGCCAGACGGCGGCGTCGCAGTCAGCGACAACTTATCGAAGCCGGTGACGGTGAAGGACGTGCTCGTGCCGAAGAAGTTGTTGCGCAGCGTGAACGCAGATAGAAGGGGCGAGCCGATAAGCAGCTGCTTAGACGCCGCGACTGGGTACAGACCCAGAAGGTGGAACGTCAGCAAAGACGCCATCGCTCCGGAGTCGTCGTTTCCTGGTATCCTACAGCGAAACCAGTGAGCTCCCGTTAGAGAGAGTGAAATATAAAACAGACGTACCCGCCAATCCCGGTGTTGAAGTTCTTGTAGATGACGTTCCGCACACGCAGTGCAGTCAGGTCGGGACGATTGGCGTAGTGGTAGGCCCAAGGAACGAGGAACCCTGGCTCGTTACCGGCCAAAAAGTAAGGCACGGCGAAGTAATGGTCTCTGTACTCGTACTTTAATCATTGGTTTATTCGAGGAACGAGAGCACACATACACTCGGGAGACGAATTTCTCGGGACCACCCATCAGCCCAACAAGCGTCGACATCGAATGCGGCGCAAAGAAACTGTATTCCATGACGATGCTGAACAAGAAGAAAACAGTGAGCGGGTGATGGCGAGCAAAGCAAGATGCGCACATTCGTAGAATCCGACGTTGTTATCGGTCCCGCGCGCACACGAGTGCCCTACGGGATCCACCGGGCTGCATGCGTTCGGCGGGCTGAAGGCAAAGGTACCATTCTAAATTAATGATATTCGGAGTCAGAGCGGAATTCGAATCTCGAAAAGCCGAGTGAAACATACTGGATACCGACGCTGCGCGAACCCCGAGAACCCATCGCTAGTAACACTCGGATCCCACATGTTTACGAAGTTCATCGAGCGATTAGCGTATTTCGCGACGTCGCCTGGACTCTTTTGTAGTGATATGGCTGCTTGACGGACAGCGAAGTCACCGAGAGCGTACTAGACGAAGGTCGGGTGGTCAGTCAAACTGGCATAAAACCATGAAAGTTGATAGGTACCTCCCAGGCCCTGGACGCCTCACGTGTCGGGAGCCCCGTTGAGCCGGAGGGGTCAACCCAGTCTGTCGGGATATACCCAAATTCCTTCCATGCAGTGTTCTGTCGGCCAACAGTATACCAATCTGGGGGCTAGGAAAAGAGAAACGAATCAATCATTGGGTGTCGTGTCGCACTCGACAAAGCTCACGCACCGTGTTCTCCGCAGTGTCCACCAAGGCCTGGTACAAATCATCGCTGGGTACACCCAGCTCGGCGGCGCGCGAACCATATTTGACTGCGAAATCGCCGAGCGGGATCATACCGTCGCTACCCCCCTGTACATATCCGCTAAATGGCGACGGTAAGGTTTCGTGCAACAGAACTGTACTCGCATGCGTAAAAAACGTACGGTTTGGTGTTGGATCGACACTCAGGAATGAAGCCAGTTTGCCTCCAGCCGTCTACATACGCGCTCACGATGCCGCCCCACTCGATGGGATCGAGTATGGAAAGGAGTGGGTGGACAGTGCGGAAAGTGTCCCAAGAGCTTTGTCTAATGAGCATGCATATTGACACTCTTTCCCATTGATGGAAACGCACCAGAAAAACGCATCATAGAACGGATACGGCGAATCCCAATACGGGTTCTCGTCGGTCAAGTTGGCGGGTACCAACGAAGCACGATAGAGCTATCCACAATGAACATACACTCTCAAAGAAAGCATGAACCTACTCACCGAAGAATACAACAACTCCACCACCGTTGCGTCCTCCACTGTCGTATCCACGGTCACGCGCGATAACACGTCCTCCCACGCATTAGCAGACGCGTTCTGCACGGTATCCCAATTCCAATCCGGCACCTCCGCCTCGGCGTTCGCACACGCTTGGTCGGAGCTGTGGAAGGATACACCGAAACGCGCGAGAACGGTCTGTGAGTTGAAGGAGATGAGCGCGCCGGCTTGTTCACGCGACACGCTGTTGCTGGTCCAGGGGAAGTTGAGGTCGGTAGAGTTGACTGTTATGTTCAGTGTGCTCGGGGAAGAAAGCGACGTGGATTGGTAGGTGCCGAATGTCGCTATGGGCTGCGCCTGCACGGTTTCAGGTGGTTGGAAGTCGTAGCAGCCGAAAACAGTGTAGTTCGCCGGTCCGTAGCTCTGCAGATAAACAAATGAGTTGGAGAGAGACGCCGACGATGTTGAAGGAAACGCACCTGCAAGAATGTCCCACCGAGCTTGACTCTGCCTGCCGACGTTACGGAAAGAGCACCGCCCTCGAATGAGCGCTGCAAATCGTTCGTCAGATCGATGACAACGTGGTTCGGCCCTGCGTTGGGGTATGTAAAGCGTATCAGCCCCGCCCGCCGGGTGGAGGTTGTTTCAATTTTGATGTTATTCGTGAACGTCGTTGTGAAATATCCAGGCTGCGCAGCTTCACCATCGTAATCAATACGCAGATCACATCGCACATGAAACGGACGCACCATCTGCCCCTGCTTTCCGCAGAGCCGCGCGAGCACTGATTCCCACCGGACAAGATGTGAAGTTGCAGTTGGTTAACGGGAAGAGAGGGAATATTCCATAGCCGCCGTTAGTATTCCCGCCTGTGCCTTCATCGTGCATCAAGGAGATGCCCGTGATTGAGCTATTATCGTGGATGTACCCCGCTTGTCTATTCAATGCGTGAGTCGTGTGCCGATGGCATGTGGGTCATTTGGCTTACCTCGGAGCCGTACTAACGTCGATACCGACCTATTAACTTAGCACAACCGAAAGAAGGTCGTTATATTAATCCTACCTTTGCCATTGCATGTGGTATCGCAGCACCTGTAGAGATTCCGAGTTAGATCTATCATGATACACAAAAAAGAAACGCACCAGGAAAAGCATTGCCGCCGCTACCACCATTTGCACCAGACGCCGTGCCGATGAAGAGGTTCACCAGGGAAGTCAGCTCAGCGGCTTCCACCCTGGCAGTAGGATTCAACGCCGTCAACCCGAGTATGAGCCAGGAGAGTGGGGGTGCCATGATGAACGCCTAGAAGAGAAACCGCGTGTGAGGTAGAGGTTTTATACATCTTTGCCAATTTTCTCGGCGACAGATGGGGAAGATGGAAGGACGATGCGGGGAGGACGCGGCCCCGTAAATCATATATTATTTTTGTTGTCGAGAGACCACATGTAAGCGAAACACATGTTCGTGTCACCAAGAAGCGCAACCAACCATGACTTACCGTAACAGCGGCATTGCGGATTCGGCGCGCGCACAAGACGATGCTGTCCGCGTGGGCGCAGATCCGACAAGCGAAACGCGCTTTGCGTTGTACCATCAAGATCCCCCTTCAAAAAGCAGCGGACGACAGAAGGCTTTGGGGCTGAAGTAAAGCATCGTCTCTGCTGGCCCTCTAAATACCACGGATAAGAAGAGACTCATCAACATCGAAGAAGAACGAGAACAGAGAAAGATAATTCCAGACAACAACCACGTTCGTCCCCTCCGTCGGCGACCATGGAATGCGAAGCAAACAGGGCTTGTGCCGCCCCGGCTTCATGAAGGGAGAGAAATGGACCAGAATGGCGGCATCCACTTGAGGGTGTGTTCTAACCAACGTTCCAAACTTCCTCGCAAGACCTTCCATTCTTCCTTGATATCCTCCAATGAATTACCGCCTCATATTCGACGATTTCTTTGCGGACCTGCGGCTTCCATAGCCGATCGCCACCTTGTCGACTTGAATTGACTTGAATGGCCCACGACGGAAGCCTATCGAAAGCGAATAATACAATGCGTATTTGTTGTTGTTATTTGTGGAGGGCCGTTGCCAAATTGGGAACCACTCCTTCCTCGTCCCATAAAAGGAAATTTTCGTCTTTGCGTCATAGGATCACTACCATTGCGTGAGTCCGCCCGCTCCGCCAAGACGTCATTGGTGCAATTCGCTTTAAAACCCGCCTCGTCGCTACCCGAAATCTAATTGTAACTCACACGAACCATGTCTTCCACCGAAGTAGAATCCCGCACACCCACGACCAATGGCCCCGATCTCAAGGGTGTACACCCGTCAGCGGTCGGCGCAAACACACAGCCTGATGCGACGAAGACTAAACCGGAGGATGAATCTCAGACCAACAAAGAGTCTGTCGATGCCGACCACCTGAATTCGGAGTATCCCGAGCAGAAACATGCTGGTGCGGTGGGCTACGGGCCTAATTACCATGCGAAGCCTGTAAGTTTAGGCTTTCATTGGGTTTTTTACCTCGGCTCATCTCACTCGACACAGGGCTTCTTGGACAAGATTACTGGAATGAAGGAGCAGGTCCAAGGAAAAGTCACGCATAATCCCGAGCTCGCGACGAAGGGCCATGATCGTATAACTGGAGATTTGAAGAAGAAGGAGTTGGATGCCGATGCTGTGAGCATACTTCATCTCCAGTTTTAACCTTGGACTAAATCACAAACAGAAAGCAGACCCGTTCGCAGACCCTGAGCAGAAAAAGCAGGAGGAGGGCGAAGCCCCAGTCGAGAACAAGTCGCATGAGCAGGGCAACAGGCCCCCAGTGGAACCCGGGAGCAAGCCAACTACCAGTGTTGCTTGAGAGACGAAACGGACTGAATAGAACGAACGCATGGAACATCAACTTAGTGTATATCCAACGCAATAATCTTGTATCAATAACATTTACGTTGTTTTGCGGAAAACACATCGAAGCCGACACGGTGCACATCAGGCCTGGATCATCGATGATGTTGCTACCCTTGATGCACCAGGCGTCCGTGGCGACAGGGAACCCGCCGCCGATGTTGACGCAGTGGCAGTGGCTGGTCAAATGAGCTGCACCGTTGACGCCTGTTGTTGCCATGCTATAGAAAGTCGGCGAGCGAGCATGGGAATTCGGGTGTTGTGGGTGCATTTCCTGAGGTATAGAGCGGTCGGGCACGAGGAAAGACCTGAACACCGTGTCGTCCAGTAACAGTATTTATATGCGAAAACTTGAAAGAGACAGGAAGTTAGGAGCCGGAGAAAAAGACTGCCAAGCGTCGGATAGTCGATTGCAATTATTGGAGAACGTTCAACGCAAGTATCAGGGTCCAGGAAAATGCCATGTGCTCGAGAGTCGATGGCATTGGCGCGACGGACAAGGAAGTATACGTTTTGGCTATGAAAGCGTATTGCAAAAAATGTTGGTGCTGAGCCAATCCACAAGAGGCAAATGAGAGCGCCTTGAACCAAAGTAGTATGCTTTCTGTCGATTTTCCATGGAGGTGACTAGGACAGTTTCTGCGTTTTCAGAGTGTTTTCACTGGCAGGCGTTTTTGAAGTTCGATACAGTGGCATTTCTTGGTGGTGTTAGTGGCGTATTAAGAAACAGTGGGGAGCCCAGGATTCGCGCTATTGTGTAGTCTAACACGGGTGTCGTCGAGGACCGCGCGGCGCGCCATGGCCATGAACCGCACGAGAAAACGATAAGTAAAAGTTGAAAATTCCGAATTAGGCAACTGTGACGCATCACACGGGACTTCGCATCAACCCCGAAAATTGGAAAGTCAAGTGGATCGTCTCTTACGCTGCTACGCTCAACCCAACTCTACCCTAATACGCTTCAATTCTGCCACATATTACGGCCACTGCGCCTACGACTCTCATTATCTCTTTCTAGCTACTCTCTGTATATGCTGCCGCCATGTCTGGCCGCGGTCACAAGCACACTGGTTCTGTAGTTCAGAACCAAAAGGCGCAGCTCGCCAACGCCTACAATGAGCTCGGTAAGGAGCTCTCTTCCAGCAAAATCCGTGTGGTTGGGAACTACACACTTGGGAAAGTTATCGGCGAGGGTAAGTGTCGCTTGATAATGACGTTCTGGCTGCAGGTTTCTTGGGATATTTTCCGGATGTTTTGGACCCGCCGGCTAGTGGTGAGCTGGTGTGCTGCCTTGGCAAGTTCTCTTGGCCCGCCGGAGGGTCACTTCGAGGCTGTCGGTTGGGATGTGTGGCGCCTCAGACGCGTCGCAAAATCGTTGGATCCAGATCGGCAGGCTAATGTATTCACTTGGAATACTCTGCTGTGGAGTTCCTTCCGAGAATCTGGAAGAATAATGGACTGGGGGATGAGAGGCAGAATGGATTGAAGCTTGCCTTCAAGCTCAGTTTCGCGTTCCGCAGCCAGAACATCGCTTTATTCAATCGCTTAAACTTCGTTCGCTCATCCGGTTTCAGGTGCATATGGCAAAGTGCGCATGGGCGTGCATCGACTCACCTCAGTACGCGTCGCCATAAAACAAATTCCGAAAGCCATGTCCGCCTCGCTTACCCGCGAGATCCACCACCACCGCACCCTGCATCATCCGCACGTAACCCAGATGTACGAGGTCATTGCGACCGAGAACTCGATCTGGATCGTCGCCGAACTGTGTTCTGGTGGCGAGCTCTTCGACTATCTAGTAGAGAAGGGCCGGATCTCAGAGGACGAGACCAAGATCATATTCGGCCAGTTGTGTCTGGCCGTTGGATATTTGCACGAGAAGGGTATTGTACACCGTGATCTGAAGCTCGAAAATGTGCTGCTTGACGAACGATGCCGCGTCAAGTTAGGCGATTTCGGGTTCACGCGCGAATATGAAAAAGGAGTTCTTATGGAAACTTTTTGCGGGACAACCGGGTATGCCAGCCCCGAAATGTTACAGGGTCGCAAGTACCTCGGACCGGGTTCGTGACAGCTGTTGTCCTGCTGTGTCTACTAACACTCGTTGTAGAGGTGGACGTCTGGTCTCTCGGTATCATCCTCTATTGTCTTCTGACTGGAACGCTACCTTTTGATGATGACGACGAAGACGAGATGCGAAAGAAGATTATCATTGGCGAGTTCGAAGATCCAGAGTGGCTGTCGAATGGTCCGTTTGCACTCGACTCTGTGCGCATTCTTTTACAACCATATCTTTCTAGAATCCCGCGATTTGATCAAGAACGTCCTCCAACAGGATCCCACGAAACGCCTGACCATCTCGCAAATTCTAACGCATCCATGGTTCACCACGCCAACTCCCTCTGTCAACCCTGAAGCCTCAGATAATGCGGAATCTTCACATGTCTCTTCCATTACCGACACGTCTGATACGACATCCGAGTCTAACCGCATCTTTACCGAACCCGAGGTCAATTCCTCCACTCCCACGACTCCCGACGAACCATCTGAACTCAAGCTCGACGAAAGTCCAGCTATTCACCGCACTGCCAGCGAGCTCACCATCCGTAAAACCGACCTCGAAACACTGCACAACAAGCTATCTGCCCCCGCAACCCATCCAGGGACGGTTCCCGAAGAAGATGATGCTGATCTTTCTCTGTCCCCGTCCGCACCTCCTCGGATGCTTTCTTCCCTCTCGCTGACGTCGAAAGCTCCACCACCGCCTGTGACGCGTACTCCCGCGCGTACCAAACGGCGCTCTGTTTCATCCATTCCAACTCCCGACGCTGAGGCTGGCGACGAGACAGTGGAAATTCTCACTCCCGACGTTCCCGCTGGTGCTTCCGATGCTCTGGGGCTCCAAACGGGCGGAACACAGGCCACAAATTTTGCCTCCTTGCTCAGCGCACCTGCACCCGTCATCTTTTCTACGCCTCTGGAGAGGGAGCTGTTGAATTCGCTTAGCGGGCTCGGTTTTGACATCGCGCAGATTGTTCATAGTGTTCTCAGCGATGCGTGCGATGCGGCGGGCGCAGTGTGGTGGATGTTGAAGAGGAAGGCGGAGAAGCGGGCGATGGAGCAGCGGCAGCAGCATGACGCCTCCCTCAGCAACAGTCATGCTGCCGTGGACATTGAGGTGCCAGAGGATGTCGCGGAAAGTGACGTGCTCGCCGCGGTGCAGAATACGCGCCGCAAGAGGAGCACCGCGGTGCAGACCGAACCAGCTTATTCGCACCTGATTTTGGAATCACACAGGGCTATTGCTGGGCTGCCCCAGTTGTCGTTTGTTCCGCCCACTCCTACGGTGGCAGCTGGAAGACCGGTGACGCCTCCACGACCTGAGAGTCGGCCGATGTTGAGTCCGGTGCCGTCTATGGCGACGGTGGAGTCGACTACCTCACGCAGCCATCCTGGCACGCCGGCCAGCAGCGTGAAGGACAAGGACCGTCCCGAAGGGAGTGGAAGTGCAATCAGTACGAAGGGAAGAAAAGGGAGGTCGGGGAGTGTTAGTATCATGCAGGTACGTTTGCAGCTTTCACTCGCGTATTTTCATATAATGATCACACTATCAGCGTGCAACTACGGCACTGGAGGCTGCTGGGCTTGTGAGAAAGAAGTCGAGTGAGGCCTTCAAGGACAAAGACAAGGACAAGGATGATAGGGCTCCCGAACGCAAGGGTAGCGCAGGAACTACGAGCACCGCGGTCGACGAGACCAGGAGTTCGCATGGGAGTGGGAGTTACGGGCCCGTCGCTGCTTCCAAGTTGACCAAATCCCCACCTCCAAGGGCCTCGAAAGATCATAGGGAGAAGGAACCTACGACGCCGCCGCCGAGCGAAGATATGCACCACCCACAGCCTGTTATGGGCTCGCCGTGGGCTATGCTTGGTCATCCACACGACCAGTCGCGGGACTCGCTGTCGCAGTCGCAGTCACACCATGGCCATGGTCATGCGCCGCCGACGCCGGCGAATTCACCTGGGGTTAGCAGCGCTGATGTGCGGGCTTCTGTGTCTACGCCCAACTTCGAAAATGGGGACGAGACTGTCAAGGCCAGCGGCCAACACCGTCATCGCGCCAACCTGTTGTCCGCTTTCCGGCTGTGGTTCAATGAGGATAGGAAGGGAAAGCGCAAGCAGGCTCAGGGACCCGCTCAGCCGGAGGCAGGGCCTTCTGGAAGTCCTCCGGGGGGCAAGTCTCAGAAACAGAAGCAAAAGCCCTCGTACAGCCGTGCTACGGGCCCTGGCTTACCTCAGAACTATAGTTCAAATGCTATGAAACGTCGAACGAGTTCATCTAGTGGAGGAGGGAAGTTTGTCCCGAGCTCCAAGGGACACCGACCGCGGGCTTCAGCGTCCTCGAGGCGTTCGAGCAGTGTCAATTCGCGGCGATCGTCGATCGCTTCGGTACAAATGATCGTCCTTGACTCCCCAGCACAAGTCCCAGGGCGTCGTTCGTTTGGTAGCCACACCCCGAACTCAGAACGCGAAGGTTATGGATCTCGACCTTCCTCAATTCGGAGCTTCTCGATGCAGCCGCGTCACCGCAAGTCGCCCTCGGCAAGCTCGTCTGGGTCAATCAACATGCGAACGACGTCTCCGATAGATAAGTTCCACCGCCGTCAAGGAAGCGGATCGTCGACCAGGGTTGTGAGGCATGTGCAAACCACGACGACAACCACTAGCAGGCGGCCTCCGCATGTGCGTTCCAATTCTGGAGCATCCTCAACGCACTCACCGGCATCGTCGCGACCGACCTCATTCTACGAGCATCCCCAGCTTCAGCGGTCGAGCTCTGACGTAGAAGCCTACCGCACAGGCTCGCCGTTCAGGTCTAACTCACGGCCAAGTTCCCGTACGAGGTCCAGGGATGGGTATACGACTTCAACGACCACGACAAGCACCACATTCATTGCGCAGAAACGCGCCGGTGCCTTCTCGTCTCCGAGCTTCGCTGGCTCCATTGGCCGCTCGAGCTGGAAGAAGTCGTGGGGGTTAGAGCCGCCGGGCTGGCAAACTCGTACCGCTCACTTGCCCATCGAGGTGCTCGCGATATCGCCTGTCTCCGATATGACGACGATTCGAGACGTGTTCTCGAGTGGCGGCAGGGCCGGATTGGGTCTTGGCGCAGTGGGGGTTGGGACCCCTGGCGACGAAAGCGATTGGGTGGATGAGGACGACGATATTCCCGCTTTTGCGGGTGGGTTGGGCCAGATGGCTACGTCGATGTCGGGACCATCATCATCGCACCATATGCCGTCTACAGCGGAAACTGTGACATTGTCTCCTGCCCCGCGAGGTCATCGACCGAGCAAACGCGCGAATCGCAGCGGTTCAGGATCCTCGACATCATCCGGTGGAGGCACTCGACAGGGGTCCAAGGCAGGACACTCTCCTTCACTCAGCTCGACTCCATTGCCACAAGAAACTATCTACGAGACAGCTGGGCGGAGGCAGCTCCCTCCCGGACGAGGTGGTCAGGCTTTCAGGCAGCCGATTCAGGAAGAGGACGAGGGAGAGGAGGAATAAAATATTCGTTTGTTGTGTTTTTTTTCTTTCATCGCTGTGCCTTCCAAGTGTTGATAAGTATGTGCATCTATCTTCATGACTCTTCACCTCGGATATCTTTCATATTTAAATTCACGATCAACATGAACACTGATTCGGACATTTGGTGTTTCCTGGATAATATATCCGTCATCTTTTAGATACCATTGCATTTTTGCACGTACTTATTTTACATATCGTCTATGTCTTATGCATTCCCAAAGGGCCTGTATCAAATTTCATCCCATCGAAGTTGCCGGGCGTTCGACTGCGTTCGACAACAAATTTTTCAACTAGTATGGGCACCCAGCCCAGGCCCCAGCTCCTACTGTTCCCACTTCAAGACTTTTTTGGTAGATTTCGTCCACCAAGTGAGGATCCAAGATATCCAAGGGGCGTTCTGGGGCGTTCTGTCAAGTGCCATCAAAGATGAGGTTTTGCAGTATGCTTCAGCCTGGTGTTTTACGAAAATACTTACTATCCTGTCCAAGTCTTAGTACTACCACTCGGGGCATTCGACATTATGCTACAAATTTGAGTGCAGAAACCTGCCAGCGCCATCCACGGACACAAGCGTCCCACTATCGACATCGGTGGCAAATTTGATTTCCATTAACTCGCCCTGATCAACCTCGGCTCGAGGATTCCACTCTACCCGCGACCCCGAATGTGGCGAGTTCTGCTGAGCCGAAGACGCGAAGTCCTGCACCGTCTGATTCGCCATAACCAGCCGGTTGTTAAACAGGACTAGCAAGGTATTGCTGTATAACTTGCACAAGATAACACCGGAGACCTGATGCAGGCCGTTGTGCGCTCGAACAAAGAAAATGAGGTCCACGATGGCTGCTATCGCGGTCGCTGTGCCCGTTTCGATGGTCAAGCGAATGACTTCAATGGTCATCTTCAGCGACTTGTCGGGTCGCAGACGTATGGGAGGACTTACGACGTGTGAGGATGGTATTGGTATGGCTCAATGCTTGTCCTCGACTGCGAAGTAGCTGTATATATTTTGCTGAGTCCGCAGATCAAGAGTATAGAATGCGAATCGCGTACGAAGTAGGTCATCGAGACTGCAATTAGCGTATCGACAGCTGCGCTGCCTCCCAATCGGATGCCCACCGCGCGGACGAGGCCTACGGATCGTGTCACTTCGGATGCATCGGTGTATATCTGCGTAAGTACGCCCTCAACGTAGCCCAAGTTTGAGACTGTATTAATCGAGCTCACATGATAAGCGACAACCCCTCCTGCTCCCAATTGAAGCAACGAAAGTAAGCTGATGAGAGAGAAAGTGGTCGCTGATCGAGAGAGAATCCAGATGCGCCATCCGAAATATATCTTGGGTCCATGGTCAACTGGTCTCGGAGGAGGAATTTCAATAATGCCACACATACCTGCACCAGAGAGCCGATCATACTCGACAAAATTGGAACATTAAGGAATCCCGTAAAAAGGTTATAAAGCGCTGGGATGCTTCCCCACCCATAGACGAACCACTGGAAAGCATCATAGGTGGCGGAGCATGTCTGGATCCAGTCCAGAATGTAAACAATATATACTATAATTCGTTGATGATCGAAGATTACACCTTGAACGAGAGATGAGAGGGCACAAACCAAGGATTTTCAAATGCCGCCTATCCTTTGGGAAATTGATGTGATATATGTAGATCTGAGTCGTGAGCACGCCGAGCAGGCCCCAGTTGAAGATGAGGCCGACAAGTCGGGGACCGGCTCTACAACCAAAGATCAAACAGGCGCTTATTTGTTCAATTCAAAGATTGCCCACAGCCATATTATATCATCGCGAGATGGATTGACCGGTGGAGGAGTCACGACGTGGAACATCGTCTGTTTTGTGCAAGTTGAAGGGCGAAAACATGTAGCAAAAGAAACCCAGAGCGCGCGCCGGGTTTAAATATTCTGGTTCGCGGGACGGGTGCTGAGAATAGATCAAATCTATAGTAAACAGGTTCGATGGTAGTCGGATGGACAGCCTGAATGTAAATGTTTCAGACGCTGGAATTGAATCACTGGGGAGCAAACGTTGTTGGCCTAAATAGATGAATAAGTATTGTCAGCGCTAGCAGAGGAAAGTTGTCAGTATGTATATGGATCCAGACATAGCTTTTGGGGAGACTAATCCCGCACGAGGAGAATGGCGTAGCAGCAGAATGAGCGCCGAAAATCAAAGCCTGGAGCCATATCTTGCATTCGTCGTGTCAGTACAGTGTGGATCTGTCAGATAATGACTAGCTGTCCGCCGTATACTGCTGTGGACTCCATTGAAACTCCAAGGAACCTGGAGATGACGAACGAAGGTTCAGCTGAGCGCTGAGGACTTGTCATCCTCTGCAATACAGAGAGTCGGACCCCAGCCGCATGCCTACTCAGACTTGGACTAGCATGAATCGTTTCCCGCTGTTCATCAGCAAGGGGGGAGGAGCCATGTACCTGATATCGCCCCAATTGAATGCACCACCTCCACCTGCTGATACTCCCGCTCGATGTAACAAAACAAAGTCTTCAAGAAATAAAGATCCCATAAATTGACGCGCACCTCTACACCACGATAGAACGCTCTAATCAAAGCTAACGCCTCTAGCAATATGCGCCCACCCATCCAGATTCTCCACCACCTTCTGACACTTCTTGCGCACGTCCGTATCCGCATCCTCGCCCAGCACCAGATGCCCCAGCCACGGCCGCCCTTCGGCGGGGCCCTCCCCGCGCACGACGTTGACGAGGGCCTCCATCGCTTTGGCGGGGTCGCCTTTTTCCTGCAGAAAAATCGTCAATCCATAACAATAGCAGGTGAATCGAAAGAAGACCCACCATCCCATACACCCCCGCAAACAGCTTTTTACTCGCCCCGCGCATCTCGTCATAGTCAGCGATAGGGTTCGACGTGTGGTATTCCTGGCGGAGGATATCGGTGCGGAAGCCGCCTGGCTCGACCAGGAGGACGCGTACGCCGAATGGGACGAGTTCGACAGCGAGGGTTTGAGTGAGGGCGGAGACGGCTGCTTTGGAGGAGGCGTAGGAGCCTGTATGCAACAGTTTAGTCTATGTAAGTTAAGTTGATGATGTACGCTTGTAGTTATGTACCTATGCCCTGGAATGACCAGTGAACTCGTGAGATCGTGGGCACTTCGAGGAGGAGGAGGAGGAAGCTAACCGGAATTTCACACTTCCACGCTGAGCGACTGCTCACAACGACGATCGTGCCTGACTTTTGGGTGCGCAGATGCGGGAGACACGCCGCGCATACATCCATGACGCCAAAGAAATTCACTGCGAAGTTTTTCTGCAGCAGACTTGACCTATAAATCGGCTTGAATCAAAGCGTCGTTACAACCCAATTGAAACAACACACCCTCCTTCCTCCATTATCCCATGATACCCCACCCCCGCATTATTCACCACAACATCTATCCTCCCCCACACCTTCACCGCCTCACTGATGATTTCAGATAATGCGGGTACGCCGGAAGTGACGTCTAATTCTCGCGTACAGACGTTTGGGTTGCTTTCGAGGTGTTTTATGGAGTCCAGCGAGCGGGCGGTGGCGATGACGCGGTCGCCGCGCGCAAGGACGGAGGAGACGAGGTGGGTGCCGAAGCCAGAGGAGGTTCCTGCACGAAGTTTGAGATGAATGAATTTTGTGCTCGTGTTAAAGAGCTAGATGACTTGAAGCGACCTGTTATCAACCAGACTAGGGGGCTGCTGGATGAAGCCGACGACATTTTGGTTGTTTTCGCGGTCGTTCCGCAGGTATGAGATTCAGAACGAGTTTACTTGTAGGATTGACGATGACTCGAGAGCAATGTCCGTTCTGGTCCGCGCACAGGCACTCGTCGACATGGTTGCTTTATTTAAATGAATTCTTGGCGACGTGGGCGACGCGTCACGCGTGCCAGTGGTGGGCCAACGTTGAACCGCACAGAGATACGGACGGGCAAATTTTATTGCGGGGTTGAAACACGCGTTTGATGATGATGGCGGAAGGGAACTTCGGAACTTTGTTTGGGGGTTGCGGACAATGGCGGCCAGTACAGAACTCGATGAATCGACGATGAGCATTGCATGCTATGTACAGTTGAATGTAATACAGGGTGCAGTTATATAGAAAGATTACTAGTCGCATCTACTTGTCGACCCCGACATCTCTGACCCCCTCAACCCACAAATCCATCCCATCCAACATCATCTTACACTTCGCCCTCACATCATTCTCCGCATCCTGACCTAGCACCAACCGTTTCGGCCACGGCCTCCCCTTCGCGCACCCTTCGCCCCTCACGACGTCCACAACCATTTCCATAGCCTTTACCGGATCGCCGGGCTCCGAGCCGTGGAGGGCCCCGAATCGCGAGAGACTGAGCGCACGGAGCTCGTCGTAATCGGGAATTGAGTTTTCCTGGAAGTAGACTGTGCTGGAGATGTTGGTGCGGAAGGCGCCGGGTTCAACGAGGAGGACGCGGATGTTGAAGCGCGCGACTTCGGCGGTGAGGGCTTCGGTGAGGGCGTGGGTGGCGGCTTTAGAGGCGGCGTAGGCGCCGAGACCCTGTAGGAAAATAATTGAGACGGGATGCAACAATGAGTCGAAGATAGTTGAAGAGTTACCGGGATATCGGGCTTCCATGCAGATCGACTACCGATGACGACGACGGTGCCGGATTTTTGAGCGCGCAGAGTGGGTAGGGAGGCTGAGAGCACGTCCATGACGCCAAACACGTTGGCCTCGAATTGTCTGCGAAGCAGGACAGAGCTGAAGACAATGAGGATACTTAGTGGTTGATATAAACTTGGAGACAAACATACCCTCCCTCTTCCATGAGACCAGGAAGCCCGACGCCGGCATTGGACACGACTACGTCGATGCGGCCCCAGACTTTGGCTGCCTCGGTGACGATTTCAGTTAGCGCGGGTACGCCGGCGGTGACGTCTAGCTGTCGTGTACAGACGTTCGGATTGCCTTCAAAGTGTTTGATAGAGTCTAGCGAGCGCGCAGTCGCGATGACGCGGTCCCCCCGCGCGAGGGCGGAGTTGACTAGACACTGGCCAAAGCCAGAAGATGTTCCTGGCGAACGGTCAAATCGGAGACTGGTGCTTAGAGAGTTTTGAAAGACCTGTGATAAACCACACAAGAGGATTCGAGGAAGACATTGCAGATAGTTGTTGAGTAAAACAGAGGTCGAGATAGTCAGAAAGCGGCCACTAATTTTGCCAGTACTTTACGCCGTGGTGGGCAAGTAGAGAGACCGGGTTCACCGAACAACCATCAGACAGCCTTGGAGGACAAAAAATGATATCAGAGTGACAAGTTCTATGCAGCAGTGGGTGTAGTAGAGACATAAGTAATGAAACTAAGATTCTGGGGTCGAGGTCGAGTCCAAGGTGCGAAGAGTACCAATCAAAACGCCAGGGCCCGGGAAGCTGGATACAACTTTCCACAATTTTGGCCAAAGTTTGGCCTCAAAAACCCACTCGTTTTGGCGAATTTCGGCTCAAAAAGCCCCTCTTTGGACATGATGGCCGTCAGTCGCCGATGATGGCATTAAGATTCGCCTGATTTTCGACGGATTCACTCAAAAGTCCGTTCAGAAAAGCAACTGTTCGGGTAGAAATTCTCCACTTTTGGGACAAAGAAATTGCGATTTTTTGGGACCATCCTTTGAAGAAGCGCCGCTAAACTTGACCTCTACTGTTATGCCGGCTTGTGATGCTTTCGACCGCTCTGACCTCTTTACTAGTCTCCCTAGTCTCTCTATTCACTGAGTCTACCGACAAAGAAACCTCTAAACCCCCCTCGAATCCCCAGCTTAACTTTGAACTGCGTCATCTCCACGCAGTATCACCTTCTTCGCATGTTGTCTTTGCAGATGTACCCAATCGCGCCAAAGGGATCCTCTCGGCGGGCAGCAACTCGCATTCCGTCAAGACACGCACGATAAAGTCGTGGAAACCACCCTCATTTGAGCTACACAGTCAAGCGCGGTTACAGTCTCTGCGTTTCGGACAAAGTTTGCTGCATGATTTTCCTTGGGAAGAGGAAGAGGTTCTTGCTCCCGATGTCGAGGATCAAGCTACACTTCTCGAGCAAGTTTTCGCTGTCTTGGACTAATAGCTGAATGAAGGCTGATTAGTCGATAGGCTCGCAAAGATGTCGAATAACGCGTATGTCGACTTTAACGAGACGGGATGGTACGAATTAAGCTCCAATTGGAGCGTGGTGCGTCCTCCTCTTCCTACCCTCGACCATATGCTAACTGCTGACCGCACGCAGTCTTATCCCTTTGGCTGGGAACCCGACGCAGACGGCTTCCGCGGGCACGTCTTCGCAACGCCCAACAACGAAACCGTCGTCCTCGCCCTCAAAGGCACCTCCGCCGGCGTCCTCGGCGGCGGCGGCCCCACCGCCAAGAAAGACAAGCTCAACGATAACCTGCTCTTCAGCTGCTGCTGCGCGCGCGTCGATTGGACGTGGACGACCGTGTGTGGGTGTTACCGCGGCGGGTGGAAGTGCGATGTCGATTGTCTGGAGACGGCGTTGATCGAGGATAGTCTTTTCTATCCTGTTGGGACGGTAAGTGATTTGTGTTGCGCGAAGGAAGGGTGGAGTTGCCTGAACGAAGTTGACAGAATCTATATAATAACCTCACATACATGTATCCCACCTCCGACATATGGATCATCGGGCACAGTCTCGGAGGTGCTCTCGCTTCGCTACTTGGTGCGACGTTTGGCTCCCCGGTCGTCACGTTCGAGGCGCCCGGAGAGAAGATGGCTGCGGGCCGCTTGCATCTGCCTTCCCCCGTGCGTAGTGTCCATACTACAAGCATTTCGGCTGAGTGACCCCTGCAGCCTTCCACCCTCCACATCACACACGTCTACCACAACGCAGACCCCATCGCCATGGGCACCTGCAACGGCGTCCTCTCCTCCTGTGCCCTTGCTGGATTCGCGATGGAGTCCAGGTGGGTTTCATTCATACTTGTATTCGTCCCCTCTTGCTCAAAAACAACTTTAGATGTCACCTCGGCTCCAGCATCGTATACGACACAGTAGGAAACCTCTCCTGGAGCGTCGACGTCCGCACGCACGGGATCGTCAATGTCATAGAGAAGGTGCTCACTGATCCGTGGTTGCCTGCTGTTGAGGTGGGGAGGCAGGTGCCTGAGCCGAAGACGGATGAGGATTGTGTCGTGCGTTTGCTTCCTTTCTTTTACGGTACTTACATACTCAATTGGGGTGACTTTAGGAATGCTACAGCTGGGAGTTTGGTGATTTCGCAGCGAAGAATGGGACTGGGATGACATGACATGATGCTTGTGGTGGATTTGATTGATACATAGTGTATACACGAGATGCTAGAGATGGCTTCAACTAATATGGACGGCGCGTTGACACATACATTGTATATAGGTGGATTTGCGTTCTACTGTATTTGTAGTCAGGGATACCTACCACCTTCTTGAGGAGGATTTATTTACGACTAGATTTGGTGCCAGTCAGCTTTATCGGAAAGCGAAACGCGAATTGCAGACTTACCAAAGCGTCCGCACGAGCTTTGTTCAATTGTTCGAAGAAATTCTGAACATCTGCTTCGCCTACGATCTTGCCGTCTTCCGCAAACGGGCGGAGGTAAGCGCGGAGGTTGTCTCTGCATTCAGATTCAATCAGCTCATAGTAACTTTCCCCAACTTGTGAGAAAAGATAAATAGGCCACGGTACGCACCGCATGGAATTGAAAGCGAGTATCCCATCAATAGCACGGTCTCTAGGTAGACGCTCCAAAGCGCGCATGCCCAGCTCCTCGAGCGTAAGACCCGAGTCGGGATCCTCTGGGGGCTCGTATGTCTCCTCTTCCTCCAATAGGTATGGATGAGCTTCGAGCGACGGGAGGCACTGTACATGCTCGTTAAGTAGCCTCTTTTAAACAATTATAAATCAGGTGCGAACTAACAGAATCACATCGACACCATCGATCGCGGAAATTTTCGGTGAGGAAGACGTCGCCTGTGCATGAGATTGTGGTCCAGTCGGGGTCGGGGGTGGAATATGTATCTTGAACGAGGGGTTCGGGAGGTGGGGCAAGGCAGGGTTTTGACCCAGATGATGACGGGGATTCTGTTCTTGCACGCTTAGCGGCAGGCTCAACACTCGTTTCTGACGCCACGCGTTTGTCTCCAGCGTTCGCCGGCTGGTCAGAGATCGTATCGATCGAGATATGTGCATCGGCGTCCTCTTGTGAAGGGTCATTCCCGACGCGCGTCCACGGAGAATCGACGTCAGCGCGGAGGACGGTGATAGCGCCGGGGGTCCCGACGATGCGACGGAGAGTGGGGATTTTCATGACACAGTCCCGACAAACGAAGCAGTCGTAGTCCTCTGCGGTTATTAAGGCGGGAGGGAGGCCGGAGGAGGATGCTTCGGAGGCAGCGTCGTCCCCTGTTGTGGCGTCGGATTCCTCGTTAGCGCTTCCCCCTTCTCCTACTGTTTCCGGTGGTGTGTCGTGGTGGTCGGGTTCTGGCGTTGGCGGGCGTGGCTCTGGGCGGGTGCGCAGCATGCAGCAGGATTCATGGAACCAGTCCTAAATGAATGAAAGATGAGATTTTGCAAAGGTGCGAGGGTAGATGGTAGGGAGACGCACTTCGCAGGAGAGACATTGAATCATCGCTTCGCGCTCCGTTTTCGCGTCGTATGGCCTACCGCAACGACAGAATTTTGACTGGAAGTTCTGTCCATATTCATTTGACGCGTTTATCGGCTCTTTTTGCGTGTGGAGGGTGCAGACGTGCGCGATACCCTCGGTAGGACAGTCGCAGCGAAAGTCCCTCTTGGGAAATCTATGGTGAATTTTCAGCGTTGCCTTTGACTGGGTAGGGAGAGGCGAAGAAACGCACAGCTCGATCTGGTTGTGGTCTGTATGGCACGCGATTGAGCAGGCGGAACAGATGCCACGAACTTCGGGGCATGTGAGACAGAGGTATACCGCCTGTCTTGCGTTCGGGGTTAATATTACGCGTCTTAGACGACGGGTTCTTAAAATGTAATACCTGACGGGTCCGAGCGCGTATGTACATTGGGAAAATTGGTGCGGGAGAGCCAAGGCCTTGAGAATATCGGTCGGTTTGAATAAAACAATAACCATCGCGTCCGAAAACTTACAGCTTCTCTAACTAGCTCATCTTGAGATTCCACATAGTCCGCAAGAGTTTCCGACATAATTTTCTTCCCTCAGAGGCCTGATGAAATTTTGGTTGAGTTTCGAGGTCGTGGTGCCGGACGAAGCGCGATTGTCACGCCGCGACGCGTAACGTCACGATGTGACTCGCTTAGACATTACCCCCACCAAGGAGGGTTGAACGGGTTACGGAGCTCCGACGCGGGACTCGGGACGGCAGAGTTTTGAAGGTACATAATGCACACCGTCAGCTCGATGCGTATAAAACCCCCAGAACCTTGAGGGGAACCGAAATCCAACTGCCTGCTGTCAGAATTCAATCTCTGGACCACTTCAACGTCTTAGTCTAAAACCTAGAGGTAGCTAGAGGTCAAGTCATTCGATCGACAACTCTACAGCTTCAGAACCAGAATGGCGCCGACCCCGACCAACAAACCCGACCCGATTATCTTGACTCTCTTTGCGAACCGCTTTATGAGCGTCGCAGAGGCCATGGGTCGTAGTCTGCAGCAAACCTCAATTAGCACCAACATCAAGGAGCGGCTGGACTTTTCTTGCGCTCTATTCGCTCCGGATGGCGACCTGGTAGCAAATGCACCGTTTATCCCGATCCATCTTGGGTCCATGAGCTTGTGTGTTGGGCTTTTGAATCTTGTGTTGAATGTCTCGAACTGGTATTTTAGCGCGGTCAAGTATCAAATGAAGCTCCATGGAAAGTCGCTCAAGGAGGGCGACGTTCTTATGACAAATTCTCCTCATGCTGGTGGATCGTAAGTGCGATATGCTGTCCTGTGAGCGGCGGTTAACGATTCGTAGCCATCTGCCCGACATCACCATCATCACGCCCGTATTCGATTCCACCTCGAAGGAGATCATTTTCTTCACCGCATCGCGCGGCCACCATGCTGACATTGGTGGAATTCTCCCTGGGTCGATGCCGCCGACCTCGGTAAACATATTCGAGGAGGGCGCAGAGATAGTCAGCTTCAAGATCGTGGATGGCGGAATCTTCGATCGCAAAGGTCTGGTCGAATATATGGTCGACAAGCCGAGCCAGTATCCTGGCAGCTCTGGATGTCGAAACATCCGAGATGTAGAGAGCGATCTCAAGGCTGTATGTCCATTCTTTCCCCGTCTGTTGTGAGTCTGATCTGTGGTTAGCAAATTGCGGCGAACCACAAAGGCATCCAGCTCATCCACGCAAGTGCGCGTCTCGTTTCAATCTGTTATTTGGGTTTGAACGATTTCGCTCGACAGTCGTGGAGGATTACGGTCTACCGACCGTGCAGGAGTACATGTACCACATCCGTGCTAACGCGGAGATGTGTGTGCGAAATTTGCTGCGGGACGTCGTCAAGCGGACAGGCAAGACCACTCTCGAGGCTGTTGACTATCTCGACGACGGCTCTCCTATCCAACTCAAGGTCGACATCAACGAGTCCGAAGGATCTGCAGTACTAGATTTCTCTGGCACTGGATGCGAAGTGCGGGGTAATCTCAACGCACCCATATCTGTGGTGCATTCCGCCGTCATTTATTGCATGCGTTCGATGCTGGATCTCGATATTCCACTCAACGCAGGTTGTCTTGTGCCACTGGAAAGTGCGTAATGCATCTACTCATTTCGCGTTTTTGCTGACGATTTTCTGGCTGCAGTCCTGATCCCGCCCAAGTCTTTGCTGTCGCCGTCTCGCACAGCAGCTGTTTGCGGTGGAAATGTCTTGACGTCCCAACGGATTGTGGACGTTGTGCTGAAGGCTTTCCGTGCCGCCGCGGCCAGCCAGGGTTGTACAAAGTACGCTGTGTTGGCTCATCATTTTCGCTCATAGATACTGACAATGTTCGCAGTAATCTTACATTTGGTACAGGTGGAAAGGACAAGGATGGGAATAATATTGCGGGATGGGGTTACTACGAGGTATCTAGTCTCTCGATGCCTACAGCAACCTTTTCGAATTCATCTTATACCTTCTTTAGACAATCGCCGGAGGCTCTGGCGCTGGGCCTGGCTGGCATGGGACAGACGGAGTGCACACACACATCACGAACACCAGGATAGGTATCATTGATATGATGTTATTGGTCCGCGAGCGCGAACTCACTGCTTGATAGGTGATGTTGAGATCCTCGAGCGACGGTACCCCCGTCCTCATTCACCAGTTCGGACTACGAGAAGGTTCGGCTGGTCAAGGCAAGTATCGCGGTGGAGAGGGTGTCGTAAGGGAGCTGGAAGTTCTGGAGCCTATGCAAGTCTCAATTCTCTCCGAGGTATACGTCCCTTCGAAAGTAGCATCTGAACGGTCATCTCATATCCGTTCCAGCGGCGCACTCGTCAACCATATGGCATGGAAGGCGGTGGTCCCGGTGTGATGGGCCGCAATACGTGGGTCAAGAAGCTTCGAAAAGAAGATAGGGATCTCAGCAAAGAGAACGAGGAGCTCGGTGTGCAGGAGCGGTATATCAACATTGGTGGTAAGGCTAGTGTGTGGATGGGGAAAGGCGACCGACTGATGATTGAGACGCCTGGAGGAGGGGCGTGGGGCGTGGCCGAGTCTGGGGATAAGAAAGACGCTGCGCCGCATACTCAAATTTGGGAGCCGCGCGGGTCATTTGCAGAAAGAGCTGCTGCTCAGGCAGGGTTCTAGCCCGACATATACGCCGTAAAACTAAACATCATTTCCCTGAGACGCTGAGCCAAAAGGGACGTGCGAATTGCAGTTTCCGTCCAAAACCATAATTTGTTGTTTGCTAGTATGATGTTGCAGCTTGCTTTGCCACGAGACAACACCTTCATCCGACCTTCACCATCTTTCAACCAAACCACGCTGAATTTTGCGCAACTTGCGACCACGGCGACCACGGCGTTCACGGTATAACGATTCCCTTGGCCCGGCCGCCGATAGAACTGGAAACGGCAAGTATTCTCAAGTATCTATGAAATTAGGTTCGCCTGAGGCTGCGAGGCAATTCTGCGCCGCGCCCTCTCAATCCAAGTCTATTCGAATGCCTGCCTTTTCCCCGCCAGACTTCCAGTATAATACGTATATGCTTCTCGCTGGGTCGGCGTACTATATTTACTTCAATCCCTCCTCCCCGTTCACTGAAGTACAAGGCAGTACAACACCGGGCTCAGGAATGACATTCTAGTATCACCTTCTATGGAATTTCTTGGCATGGTAGACGATTGAGTACGACTTCAAGCTGAACCATGTACAGCACTTGCGAGTCGTACTGCAATCAGCGCTCAGTGGCGCTAATCGTTTGACCTGGGAACATCGTATACGACTCCTCGCGATACTATATAAACAAGGGGTTTCTCTCGTGATGCTCATTGTCTTTCCTTCTGGCTGGCTCCCCCTTGTTTTCTTGCTCGTCGAATTCTCTTTTGCTTTGGTCTTTCTAATTTTTTGAATTCTTTCGCCCCATATACAACATGAAAATTCCTTCGTTCGCATTGTTCACACTCCTCTTGTCTCTCGCTTTGGCCGCCCCTGTGCTCGACACAGATGAACTTGTGCGTCCCTGTCCAGCGTCTATTCCCCGCTTCCGTTCTCTCTAATCTATGCCTTGAATTCTAAGTCGGTCGAATGTCTACCAGTCAAAAAGAGGTCGACACCCGCCGCAATAGAAACGAAAGCAAGGCGGATGCTCAACACATTCACTCGCGAAGTTCGCATCGCTGATCGTACTCTCTTTGGGTTGATTCGGCCCCGCCTTACCACTGGCAATGAGTTTGTTGGCTGGCATGGAACAAATGAGGTACTCATGTCCTGCTTTTGCGGTGAATTTCTGTAGCTCACTCTTGCTCTGTATTGCAGGACACTGCAAGACTCTGGGAAACCTCAGGCGAGATTGTTAAGCCTGTGACCGCTGAGGGGCAAACCAGGGGAAGGTCGGGACTGGACGCCGAGCTTGGTTCCGGACTGTATATCTCAGACACATTGAGCGTGTCAGTTCTTTCAGCGCGACCGTTACCTTTCTGGATCTTGACTGAATTCCCGCAGAGCGGAATCGGCTTCTGTAGTCAATTCTCAAAATAACGGTATCCCAGGAAAAGTATGCGCAATCTTCGCAAAGTCTTCTGCCGATTTCCACGCGTCCCAAGACAAAGCAAGTGTCCTGAAAGCCTCATACTATTTCTACTTACATCAAGTCCTCGCAGATTCAGGTTCCTGAGACTATTCGCGGTAATTCCGATGTTCGGGCTGGAGAGCGAGCATCATATATCAGCAACCTTCCGCCGAGCGGAACAGGAAACGTAGCGAATTCGCTTCTGCTTGGCCCGCTCACTGGGACTAGAAATCAAATGCTCATTCCAGAAAGCCAAAACCCCACCTTCGAAGCGCAGTGCTTTGACGTGGTCGGATTAGTGTCGGATTGGATTCTGCCGGCGCAGCAGCGTTTGAACAGACGAATGGCGCGATCAGCTATACAGACGCAGCACTCATTCAGGCGTGGCAAATCAGACAAGAGGATTTGGAATTGGCAGCGGCCACTGTTGCAGCTTTCGAGAAGCCTGGAGCACCGGATGGTCAAGAGGGTTGTGTCGTTCAATAGATACTTACCCTGAGTACATCTTCAGGTTGCAGCATGCATTCGCATTGTCTTCTTTCTGCTCGTATAAAAGAATGAACAAGAAAGGAATTTGAAGTTTGGGTTAGGGTTGAAGTAATGTACAATGAGTCAGCCCGAGACCGCGAACATGTGATCTATGTTGACGCGCGTTACGGTCACGCTTCGTCACACTCTTCCTCCTGTTCTGCTTGTCCCAAGCGCTTGATACGGTCTATTACGCCTTTATCGCTCCTATTTGCCACCTCAAACTACGTCTGGCGCTTTAAGCCATGTCTTTGGGCTCTCCATTGACACTGACGGCTCTGCTCAACACACTGCACACACATTTACAATCGCAAACCCAACTTCTTCCTACCCTACATGCCCAGCTCGGCCTCCCTCCATCCGCACTAGAAGATGAACTCCAAAATCTCCAGCAGCAGCTCATGAGCAGCGTCGAAGCTCAGATAGATATTCGCAAGAAGGAAGTGGAAACCTGGATGGAAAAATGCGCAACGGTGGAGGCAGAGTGTGTCAACTATACCAAGGCGCTTGGAGGGAATGTCAAGGCTACAGGTGCGAGCCTCGGAGAGCTGAGGAAGGAGAAAGTTCTCCCTATACGATTCGAGATGGTCACGGAATACCAGGAGAAACTCAGACAGGTGCGGTTATTATTCTGCGGCCATTGCGTACGTTTTGACCGGCCACATAGCTATATCACTCGAAACTCGAACAACTAACGACACTAGGCAACCGGCTTTCCATTCTTGCTCGTACATTAGGGCCCGACTTCTATTCGCAAGATATCATCGATGACGGGGAATACCGGGACGTGACTCCAGAACGATTTCTAAAGCTCGAGAAGGAACTTGTTCGCGGGAAAGGCGAAGTGGTCAGTTTTCTCCTTTTCACAACTTACTGCCGTCGACCTTTTAAACAGGCCAAACGACTTGCTCATCTCTCCGACACCTTCATTCAAATTGATTGGCTCTATACAGAGTTGGGCATGGCTCCCCCCACTGCCGATGACTCTTGCTCCCCAAGTACCAGCTTGCGTAGTATTGAGGATCCCTTTCACACACCCAGTGCAACGGAAGCTGCGCATTATAGCGTCCTTGCTGACTTCATCGACCAAGCCGCATCCCTCCCTGACGACAGGCCTCCGCGCTTGGAAGTCGAGCCCACACATGCCCTGATAACATGGGCAATGGAACTACGCGCATCCCTGGAGGACACGAAACGCAGAAGAGAGACACATATACAAGCGATGTACGACCAGCTCGAGCAGCTTTGGAAGCGGCTCGGTGTCTCTGAAGCTGACATGGACGCATTTGTGGACGCGCACCGCGGGAGTACAGAAGACACAGTCTCGGAATACGAAGAAGAGTTGGAACGCATGCTTGAATTGAAGCGTGAACGGATGGGTACCTTTGTTGGGAGTGCTCGAGAAGAGATTGAAAAGCTGTGGGGCGAGCTGATGGTGGGTGAGGAAGAGCGAGGTCAATGGTTGCCTTTCTTTGATGGTTTGTATTCCGTTTCATGATTCGGGGCAATTTTGACTTGGTTTACAGATGAACACACGGAAGAATTGCTGACCGTACACGAGGACGAGATCAAACGTCTCAAGGAGGAGAAACGCATGAAGGCACCATTGCTTGCTGCAATCAAGAGGTATTTCGACATATGCGAAGAGGAGAGAGAGCTGGCTGCCGCAGCGTCAGATCAAAGTAGGCTTCTCGGTCGTGGCGCCCGCGATCCTGGGCGTTTGCTTCGCGAAGAAAAAATGCGCAAGCGAGTAACGAAAGAAAAACCCCGGGTGTGTCAGCTTCCCTAATTTCTCTTCGTTCGTTCTACTAACACGACGATCGTAGCTGGAACAAGACCTCCTCGCTAGCGTTCCTGCATGGGAGAAGGAAGCCGGCCGGCCATTCCTCGTCCATGGCCAAAGTATTCTGCGGATTCTTATGCAAACCGTGGGTACGACGGATCAGGAGAATGTCGGTACGCAAACTGGCGGTAAACGCAAGCCGTCGCCCTCAACCCGAGGGGCCAATGTTCCCGCACGCGCAACGACGCCGACTCCTTTGGGCTCGTATGCACCGCGATCTAACATGGTAACTCCTGCCGTTCGCCCTGCGCCCGGGCACAGCAACTCGCAACCGGCGAAACGTGCAAGGACGGAAACGACACCTAGCTATACGTTCAACAAACCCGCGCCACTAGGTAGCCACCGAGGCGGCAACGGCGCGATTCCTCGCACTGCGTCGCCCTCGAAGATTCCGATGAGTCGACCTGCACCTACGGGGAATTCAAGCCGTCCCGCGCCACCCGTCTTCGCAATCGCCAAGCACGGCCCAGGCAACCAGGCGCAGTACAACGCCCTTGGGCACGGGAGAGCCCCGACCGTCGGCTACGGAGGAGTGCGCAGCCTGTCTGCGTCCATTTCCACTGCATCGTCCATCTCCAGCACCGGATCATACGGCGCTGCGGGGAGGTATGCGAGCGCGGGGGTCAATAAAGATAGAATGGCGGCAAAAGCGAGTCGGGCGAGGCGCGAGAGTTTCAAACCGCGGGCGAGCGTTGACACAGACTTTGCTGCGTCTCAGGCAGCTGGTGCACGATGGGGTTTTGAAGGGGTGATGGTCAAGGAAGAAGATGAAGGTTATTGACGATATGTATGTCTGATTTTTGTACTTGTACTGCCGCTGGTGTATTGGTATGCTAGTCCTGTTTAACAACCGGCTGGTTATGGCGAATCAGACTGTGCAGGACTTCGCGCCTTCAGTTCAGCAAAACTCGCCACATTCGGGGTCGCGGGTAGAGTGGAATCCTCGACGCGAGTTAATGGAAATCCATTTGCCACCAATGTCGAGAGTGGGACGCTTGTGTCTGAGTATGGCGCTGGCAGGTTTCTGCACTCAGATTTGTAGCAGAATTTGTTGTATATCGGTGGTAAAATCACAGTGTACCCCTTCGAGACGGAAAACTACAAAATACAAGAACGAATAAGTATACACCGAAGGAGTGATATGCCCCTTCGTTATAATCTCGTGAGAGTTCCTCAGCTATCCGGAAACATCTCCTGCAACTCGATGACCATTTGCTCTACCGTGGACAGATAGTAGTCCATGGATTCGCGCAGTCTTGCGGGCAGGACGGCACAAGGAAATCTCTTCAAGAACTCGGGCGTTTGGAACACCTCAGCAAGCGTTTGGCTGTGTGATAATGAATGATAGGACTCAAGAACACAAGAAGACGCACCCAGGGAGTCGGTTGGCGCTGGCCCAGGCGCATGAATTACTGACAAAAGAGCAGCAATCGATTCCGCGTACATGCAGTGCCTCGCGCTCGACACCGGTCAGATCTCTGTGAAACAAACACGGAGAATCAGCTCCGGCGGCTCTATAGATGTCGTTCAATTCAGGGAAGTATTCGCACATGCGCAGCGTAACGTCTGCGGCGCATGGCGGGTCGCTTGTCCAAAGCTGGTAAATGTCCTGGAGCCCATGAGAAAAAATTCACTTGACTAAGTGAAGGAAACACACAAATTGACAAAACTGTAGCACCGTCTCGACGTAGACAGCACGTTCTGAAGGTCCGTCTGCCTTGAACTTCCGCAACGTTTCCAGCTCTTCATCGGTCAAGGTTTGGTGCTCAGATAGCTGATTGCCGCGATAGTATTCGTCAATGGCTAGCGCCTCATCCACCCTGTTCAATGCTAGCTTGCGCCAAAACTCGACCGTGGTCGCGAGATCCAACAAATCCGTGACATTCTGCAGGCCGTGTGGGTCTGTGGGGGTAAGGAGCTGGCGAATCGCGTAAAGAATGATGTCGAGTGGTGGTACTCGGTCTTTGAATAGTGAATTGGGGTTGTTGACGATGTTCGCTGCTATATACGCTACACTGGGTAAGATGGACGGAATCAAATGCGGAAAAGCGTACTGGCGATGCTTTTGTGATTGGGGGATGGGCTTTCTACACCTGAGGCGGCCTTGATGTGTTCGCGAAGCTCTTGTAGTACGTTCATGAGAGCATGGAGTCGGCCTCAGGTGTACAGGAGCCCTCGAATTATCTGCTGAGCATGGACGCAAGACGCAAGAGGCTTGAAGCCAGTTGGCCGCCGGCAAACCAAGCAAACTCGGACACGTGACTATCAGTCTTTTGGACCCAACATTGACCCAACACAAACCCGGCGGTGGTCGACTCAGGTCAAAAGCAAAGGACGTAGTTTGCGCTCTGATGCATGATGGCCAGATAATATAGCCGCGCAACCACATCTGCATTATATATATACATGTACAGAACGTTGAGACTTTCGTGTACCGTTCGTGTGACGGTTGTGTGGAAGGATAGGCCAACCGCAGGGGTGTCAACTGCAGCGGTGTTCGGTCCGTCCATTGCCCTCCGTCCACTATTTCTTGTTCCTTTTTTTCTCATACCTTGTCCCGTAATACGTATCCCTGGCACGTCGACTTCGAGCGAGCATCGCTCAAGCCTGAGTGAGGAATTTTATAACTGGTTCGGGTTGCCTCAAGTTAGGCTCACTCCTTCAACTTTGCTTGCTGCTTCGAATCCGAGTCAAAGGACGACGTATGATCATGATGAGTCTTTGCAATGAAGTCGAAACAACTTGGCAAATCTCGACTTTTGTGGGCCTGTGGTTCCATCTGTAGAGCAAAAAAAATTCAGCCAACCACAGTCGCGCCCTCTCAGATATTCGATTATGACCAGTGCCGCAACACCGAGAATTCAACTGTGCGATTATTCAACTTCGTTGAACCTTCCTCTTTAGGATTCTGAACCACCTGTCATCTCCGGATCGGGACGGGACGGACATAGCGTCCGCAAAACCCCGCGGAGACAGCCCCCGCGCGTCACGTCAATGCGTTCGTGGGCGGAAAATGCCGCCGTGCGCATTGCGCAGACGCATGGGCCAGCGGAAAACCCACGGCGACATCGGGATTGGGGGAGATGAACCGTTTTGCCGACCGACGTTCGTGCGTGTGCAGAGGCGGATGGGACGCGCCAGTTGAGGTGGGACCGCGCAGTGCTGTGATCATTCGGACCCGCCTCGAGGATTGAGGAATGTGCTTCTTTTGCTTCTCCGTGCATGCGGGGCTCCTCCTAAGTAGGCCCCTGTGCACTATGCGCATCCAGTTCTGAGGTCAAAGCAAGGTGGGAGGTTACGGGGACGTCAGACGGTTAAATTTGGTCGGAATCAAGTGTTTGTGGACACCGAATCCTCCGCTTGAAGCTTGCTGAAACGATTCCAGTGATAGATAGCTCGTCCGATGGTTTGAAATTTTATTCTGGACATTTCGTCAGGGATCTGTCATTTCACCGTAATCAGTTGACGGAGATGGACGTTGTCTTGCTTGGTGCCTGAGAGCATGAGAAAGTACTTGTAGAGATGAGGAGCGTGCCCTAGCGTGCCTTGGGGAAAACCGCGGAACGCAGGTGAACAAGTCGACATCGTGTCGTTGTGGTATCTTGAAAACAGTGATTTAATTGAATTGAGCTCGTACTGCTCCGAGGAATGGATTCAGTAAGATGGGATTCCGACATTTCGGTGGAAGGCTTGAGTGTTCAGTCTTGACCACTTTGGAAGAAAGGATACCGACGAGCACGGAGAACAAAGCCACTCAAGAGGCATGAAAGAACCAAATCGAGACTCTTCCCCGCGTACAATAACCAGCATGTGCAGGGGGAGTCGGAGGATGTTTGGGAGCGACAGCCTGGGGATCGATGCGGGGAAATTTATGTGGAGCATTGGTACTTCAGTTTGTGGTAGATTCGGAATTCGGGGTCTGCGTGATAAACCGGTTGAACATCTGCACCAGTGACAGCCTTTGTACTTTCATGGCGAGTACGGGAGTTGAGAGGGATAGAAGTAGAGCTCAAGAGCCCACAATAGTGTACGGTTGCAGTGTGTGATGGGATATCTGTTGCTGGAGCGGGAGCCGAGTGGGATTGTTCAACTGTTGATTTGCCCCCGACAGTCGGACGGACCTTGCGCAGGAATCGACTGTGGTTTAGCTGACCGCGGCTTTCATTTTTCGGCCTTTTGGAGCACTTTGTTTGAAGGATATAGCTCGTTTGCCGGACGATTGCGAGATGGTGAGCAGAATCGGGGCTACTGGCACAGTAGACTCTTCAGGTCAGATTACCGAAGCATTTGTGATTTCGGAAAGCCCGCGTGGCTGTTATCAGGTCTATCTGCGAATCGAAAGCATGGGGAAGAACAATATGATATACCGGAATTGGAAGCTTCGGTTGCGGTGCTTCTACCGTTTATTGGGAAACCAAGGAAGCTCAAGGAAGACACAGCAGCGCTGGATCAGATTAGATTGAATTCGTTCTCCTAGACAGCGTAGACATGGGGATTTCAATGGATTTTGCGGGGGACTTGGTTACTTGCGCCAATTTGCTGCTTCGGAAGGTTCTGAGCAGAACAAGTCGTGCAGAAATTAGCCTCAGACACCATGCGGGTCGTATCATTAGTTTTGGTTTGGACTGAGGCACCAGTAGTCACTTTAGACTGCCATTTGCGAGGGTGACCGACGTTTATCCACCGCCTTGAGAGGGTGGCAGGCGTCGAACTTGAGCATATGACTTTGAGATTTTTTTTTGTACTCTCGCCAACCCCCAGGGCCAGAATATTGATCGGGAGAGCATCAGGATAGACTGTTCTTCTTCGTGGTGTATAACCATTTCTGGGCTTGGATTCAGAGGAGAGACGAACCTCGGAAGTACGAGGGATATGGCAAGTAGAAGAGAAAGACTAGGCCGAATGGTCCAAAGGAGATGTGAGCAAGGATCCGTTGATGGCAGAGTCCTTCCGCCGGCTCACTTCACCAATAAATACTTAGCCCCGCCAATCCCTTCTTCTCTTCTCTTCCTCCACCACCTCCGCCGATTCTATGCCCGGCCAGCTCACAATCAACCCCCGCAGGGCCGCCGTGTCTCTGCGCGTCGTCGTCGTCGGTGGCGGGATCGCCGGCATTGCGACCGCTTACACCCTTCAACGCGCTGGCCACAATGTAACCGTTTTAGAACGAAGTAACGGGTCTGAACATAGTCGCGGTGTAATACGGTCAGCGAGCCTCGAATCTCTCATATCGTTACATTTTTAACTGAATTTTTCACTTGAATTTCTCTTGCAGATCGCCTCCGAACATGACGCGTATTTTAAACCACTGGGGTCTCGCGCCGGCGCTCGCCAAAACCGCTGTGAAATGCCCGCAATTCCGCTTCCACCAGCCCGATGGCGAGCTCATCTCTATCGTCCAACTACATGACGATTTTGTCAAAGACCTGATGGCCGATTTCGTCTTCATCGCTCACGACGATATGCGGTCTATATTATATGAAGCCGCCGAGCACGCCGGAGTGGAGATCCGGTATAACGCGTCTGTGGATTCCGTCGATTGCGACACCGTTAGTGTTACTCTGCACCCGCCGCCTGAGGGCGGCGAGCCGGAACGTCTGTATGCGGACCTTGTGGTGGGTGCCGATGGACCGCAGAGTATTGTAAGGACGGAGGTGGTTGGGGAGGAGGTTACCGGTGTGCGAGACGGACATCTCAGTCTAACGGTAACAATACCAACGGAGCTGATGCGTGAAGATGAAGACTTGCGGCCATTGTGTGAAGACGGTAATGTGAATATTTTCCGCGGTCTCTTCTTCGCAAGCAATCTCACAAGTTTGTTTAGTGGTGGGTATGGCTTGGCCCTGACACGCTTTTTCACGGAAGCCTCATCGTGCGTCTTTATTCTTGATTCTCTATCTAAACGGCTCTTACATTCCCAAATTCCAACCTTTACTCAATCCCGCGAATCAATTTTACCATACACCGCAAATCCAATACTGCAATAACCATGCACGCACACTGTAGGCCGGCCGCCGCGAATTCTCCATCGTCATCGGCATGCGGAATGTGCCCGCCGAGACCCTTGCGCAATACACCGAGACTTGGGATCTGCAGCGGACGTACCCGATAGAACATTTCGGGATTGATTTCAGTGGGTATGATGTTAGGTGTGTTTTAGCTGTTAACAAACGGACGATTGATGTACTGATCTTGGGCGACAGAGTACGCAAGTTGCTGCCGTTCATGCGGAAAGTGACGGCGGCGGTCCACGTTCGTCGGCCGATACTGGAGTCGAGCGTATGCGAGCGGGCGAGGATCGTGATTGTGGGCGAGGCTGCGCATCCGTTGGTCGTGAGTTATAATTTCACATATTGCTTCCTCTGCATCGGCATTCCTCTGCCTCGCGATCTTTCTCGCTTCATTGACCGATCGCTGATTCCTCGATAACAGCCCGCAGGTCAGCATAACACAGGTGTGACGATCGAGGATGCAGAGACGCTGGGAGCACTGTTTGCTCGGATACAGCATCGGGCGCAGATTCCTAGGATGTTGGCAGCGTATGAGGAGTTGAGGCAGCCGAGGTAAGTCTTTCGTTCTGCTGCTTTCGCCTTATTTTGGGGTTGTGGAGAGGAACCGAGTTTTGGGTCTGACAGTGTCGCGTGGTCGCTCGAGTTGACGGAGACAAAGCCGATGTGAATGAAGAATGTGTAAATGAGAGAGAGCGCGATGGCGCTTTGGACCGCGTACCAGGTTTTCCGGCCCATCTCCTTCCACCATCGTTTTTCTCTACATCTCGCCTTCATCTTCTTCTACTGCCAGCCGATCTAAAGCTTACGCCTCCCGCAGATGTGCCTACGCACAAGACTGGGAACTGCGCAAGCGGACGATGTTGACGCTTCCGCATGGGCTGGAGCAGAAGGAGCGGGATTCGAAGCTACGGAGGGTGATGGCGTATGGGGACTGGGCGCATATGGACGAGCATAGGTTTAAGCAGATGGTGAGTGGTGTTTCACGTACTTATTCTGGAGAACGCCTTTTGGTTTCTTTCTTCTCATGCTTCCTGCGCATCCTAGTACTGACTCGGTTTTCCGCAGTGGGGTGACGAGATGGAGATGTTTTCGTATTTCAGCACGGAGAAGGTCGAGGACTGGTGGACTAAGTGGGGTTCATTACTAGCTGGGAGCAGCGAGAAGGATGGTGTTAAGACACCGGTATCCCCTAGTGTGGAGGTGCGTCTCTATCTTTGCTTCGTCCATTACGCTCTTCTACCCCGGTGCTTGGCGCTTTACTCTTCTCAATTCCTTTCCTTGTTTCCCGTCTTCCTTTGACCTCATGCCGACAACCTTCCTAATCTCTCTGCAGGTCAGCATATCCAACGGCCCCTCACGAATGCTCCTCAGTGTACATTGACCGCCATGCGCACGACCCCCCACGCTCGCCTGACGACATTCATGAAACATGTACATAACATATAGGATGGACGACGTGGGCGGGAGAAGCCTTCCACGACACGACTCGTATGATGCTTGACACTCCACGCGATTCCTCCACCTTCCCCGCAAACATTGATTTCCTCTGCATCTTCCTCCAATATTTAAATCATTAAAGAACACTAAATGCTCTACATAACATGTACATATACCTCCCCGCATTTTGCTATCGTTGGTTATGACTTATGATTTGTGGTCGGCCTCACTGATTTCTCCTGTATAGAATAGGAAAATGAAAAGAAGTTGTGTACGCATCAAAATGACGGCAGGCGCATCAAAATCGGGTGATTGTCATGATTCCCAATTCGAACTTGTTCCGCTCCTTCCATCTAAACTCGAAACTCTGCGTCCCTCGTTCCACCTGCGGATGACTCGAACTATAGAAAGACGTCGACTCCATCGCCCGCTTGCTTACACTTTCGACTGCGAAGTCTCGAAGCTGCAGCCTCACATCGAGCCCTTAGACATATATGGAACAAAAGCTGTAGAGGCGTCATTCCTGGGTCTTTGGGGCACAATCACACCCACATCGATGTGGGCCCCTTTCTAAAACTGTTGTGCACACTGGATATAGACGCTTCGGGCCGTGCTCAAGGCAGGAGAGGGCTTGAAGCCCAAGGCTGCCGGACCCCGGTTGCCACAAAATTCAACTCCGCCTGAAAATCGCCACTGAACAAGCGTAAACAGCTTGCCACTGGCACGTTTTCTTCTTGTGGGTTCTGTGGGTGCAGTGCGCTGTAAGATAAAAGACGCCTTGTTGTGGTTTTTATACTTTCTTGTCCTCTTGGCTCTGATCCACCCCATCGCTTCGTCCTACCACCAACTAGATCGAATCGATCCTACACTATGCCCTGGAATTCAGGCATCGACGGTCTCCCTGGAGAAGTTCTCCGACAGTTTGCTCTCGGGCTGAATGAGGTGCTCAGCTCACTGTGTGCCAAGGGCGTCGTCGAAAAGTACGCCTTCGTGGGGGATATGGCTCATCGCTTTCTTGCCTCAGCTTCTCAAGGTCGCGATGGGGTCTACCACTCATCCAATCCTGGCGTACCTATACTGCAAGATGTACCGTGGCCACACCCTACAAATATTAATAGGAACGGGACAGTCAAGGTATGGGTGCTTTTGAAACACGCTGCCTGTCTCCAGCTTACAATCTGTAGGGCTTCTGTCTGCAGTGCAAGCTCGAGCTCACCAGTCCTACCGAGAGCGACTGCAGCGCATTCGAGGCTGGTCTGGCCGGCATCGCCGAGTCCCCCGCCGCATCCGCAGGAGATCGAGAAGAGAGCGACTTCGAGCACTGGCACCACACACGCAAAACGGAATACGACCGCACCGTTCCCAGCACCAGCACATATGTATTCAAACGGTCTTTGGGTTTCATGCACGCCTTTTGCGTGACTTGGGAGACAGCTGCGTACCCACCGTGGACAGCGAGCGGTCTGCCGTATCCTGCAAATGCATATGTCAGGTGGCCAACGACGATTCAGCTGGCTGTAGACTTCGGAGACGCATTGCGCGCATTACCGGTGCCACATCAAGAGACTGCGTTCCTGAATGATGTTTTGGAGGAGAGTAAGAGCAAGGGGAAGGGGAAGGCCTAGCTTCCCACTCTGAATGACTTGCGGCGATACTTTTTGGTGAGAGCCTCCAGGGAAAGCAAAGAATTGTATGCCTCGTATATCATTGTTGCTCCCATAGAGACTAGAAATGTGTTTGTCAACGCGCTTTGACTCGTGGAGGAATTTCGGGAAGACTTATAAATATCCAGCGAATTTCACGCTTCACGAGTTCTCATATGGTGGCATGGTGTCGACTAGAGCTCAACGAAGTACCCAGCAATATGAATTTTCATAAGCCCGCAGCGATGCGTGGAATTTTCAGGAATGTGTAAGAGCCATCACGGATGTTGCCGATTGTTGATAAAATGATCGCCATCCATGTTGAACTCGACCACCATGTAGACTGAGACGCGCAAGCTTCGGCTCTAGTAAAATGTTCCTCGGTGGGTCAATCTTGAACAGGCTCTTCTCCACAGCATACAACCAAGCATCGACAGAGAAAACGCTACTCTCATTCCATGACGCCGTCTGGCCATATCCCACTGGCATCCGTCGCAATGCTATATCGATGCGGGGCCACCGCTCTCCTCAAGAAGGCAACCAGTTTTGGCAGCCTCAACTTCACTGGCTACCGGCTCAGAGATGCTCTTGCCCTTAGTCAACGGCCGGCGACATTTCTGTCAATATTATGATTCATACTGAAGTTCCCCAAACCCAGGCATTTTTAGAAAATCGGATTCGTCGTTGAGTCGATTCAAACTCTTGGCGAGATAGTCTGATGTCTTCTATCCTCATAGGCAATCCTGCTGGGACCTGTATTTCTTTCCCTCGTCGCGCACCATCGCCGACAGTCTTGTGATCCGCCACCGCCTATCATCTGACAAGCTTCGATACTTGAAGCGAGATCTCGTCAGCATCTTTCGAACTCACGTTCCTCTCAGCCCACTACTACACGCACGACGCACGTTACGGACAGTCGACGTTCACCACCCATGCATTCTGGCGAATCTGAATCTGCGCAAAAGGTTTGGCTCATCACAGGTTCGCGGCACCGATACCTAGCTTTGCCCGACATTTATCCTGGCATGATACGCTCCAGGAACATCTTCCGGTTTTGGTCTCTGCCTGGTGAAAGTTGTTTTGGCTCGTGGAGATCTTGTCATCGCCACTGCTCGAGATGTTACAAAAATAAAGCATCTCCAGGAAGATGCAGAGAATAGTCAAAATATTCGGCTGCTTGAACTTGATATCGTGTCGGGGGAAGCAGCGATTCGGCCTATCATCGCCAAAGCAGCTGAGTTTTGGGGGCGTATCGACGTTCTTGTCAATAATGGTGGATATGGTGCTAAAGGACTGCTGGAAGAAGCTGGGTATTGCTCATCTCTAGTTCAACATGCTGTTCTGACTGTGGCTGCCTCACCTTCTTTATCGCGCAGCTCTTCGCAGTTGAGACTCCAATATGAGGTTCGTGGACTTTTCTTCGCTTATCGCTATACATGAAGGCCATGTCGTAGACGAACGTGTTCGGCACGCTGGACATTACTAATGCGGTACTCCCTTACATGCGGGCTCGAAAATCGGGCACAGTTGTCATGATGGGTAGCAGAACAAGCTGGCGGGCAGAGAATCCTGCCACTGGCATGTACTTTCTCTGATGCAAACAGCTCGAAATTCACTACTACTTGCAGGTCTGTATGGTTCCTCGAAGGCCGCGTTACGCGTCCTTAGCGAAACCATGGCCACCGAACTAGCGCCGTTTTCAATCCGCATGCTGATCGTTGAGCCAGCGGGCTTCCGCACGAACGGGCTAAACAATGCGAGCTTTTACACGGGAAATATGATTTCCGATTACGACGAGATGCGGGAAAAGGCGATGGCCTGGTATGAGACTCTCAATGGGATGATCAGAGGTGATCCTGTGAAGGCGATGGAGGTGTTGACGGACGTGGTTAGAGGGGAGGGTAAAGCGGCTGGAAGACCTTGGCCGTTGTATCTGGTTCTGGGCGAGGTCGGCGTTGCGGGGATCAGTGAAAAGTGTAACAACGTGTTGAAGGCAATTGACGATTGGAAGGATGTATCTGTCGGTTTGGATGTAGATGTTTGAACAATCCAAACAATTGTACTATGCCTACAAGAGGGAAAATTCTGCCAGGTGTGTGAGGGTGTTGGGAATTTGCTTTATAAATGCTTACCAGAAGCTAACCATACAGAATGTATAGACACCGGCGAAACGGCCACAAATGCCGCAACTATCCGTATTTCGCGTCCGTATCATTGTTTGAGCGATTTATTGCACCAATTGCGGATTATGATGCGGCAACAAGATTTGCTCGTTTCCATGTCTGATACGATGCTCTAATCCCTGAAGGAATTCACGCCAGTATACGCCACGTACCGGAACTGAATAAAGTTTCCCGCGCGGTCGTGCCAGCCCTCGTAAAATGGTTGCAACCGTTGCGCTCTCGTAAACAAGAAATCTTGTTCTTCAATTTTGGCCTAGCGCCAAAACTCTAGAATCTTCGCGGCCGAATCGTTGCCCAAGTCATTGACCTACCCAGTGGATATTTGAAAGTTCAACTGCAAGTTGAACTTGTGAGGCTGTGCTCCTTGTAACCCGATCACACGTTGGTGGCTGTACCCGCCAAACGCAGTGACGCTACAGTTGGCAGTGGCCGCCAAAAAGCCGTGAGCCCAATTATACCTTTCCTTTTCCCTCCCACCATAATGCCCTTCACCCCAGACAACGAACTCGACCTCCTCTTCCCCGCCAGCCTCATTTCCCAAGACCTCAAATCCCAGCTTCACCCCGATGTCCACGTACGTGCTAGTCGCGCTCCAAGTGGGGGTCTTCGCGTGCTAATCTGTCGCGTAGATTCGCCCGTTAGCTTCAACAGACCACTCCAGAGGCCACCTCACGGTTCTCTCTGTCCTCACCGTCGCAACAGACCTCGGCGAGGCCGCCTGGAGCGCTCAATTCAACGCTATGCGTGGCGCTCCACAAACCTACTATTCACTCGTCATCGTCGACAAAAACTCGGACCGCATCGTTGGCGCCGGAACCGTTTTCATTGAGCGCAAGTTTCTTCGCGGGCTCGGCAGCGTAGGCCACATCGAGGACATTGCGGTGGATAAGCAGCAGCAGGGCAAGAAGCTGGGCATACGTATCATTCAGGCTTTGACCCATATAAGCGAAAATATCGGTTGCTACAAGACGATATTGAATTGCAGTAGAGATAACGTTCGTAAGTCGCGTTCGGTCTTCTGGTTGTGGGTATCGGTCCGTTGACGCGACCCGACTGTCGACAGCATTCTATGTCAAATGCGGGTTTGAGGAGAAGGAGTGTGAGATGGTGGGTATTGTTGTTTCTGCGATCTTTCCTGCACTGACGGCTCGTCGACCATAGGCGAAATACGCGCCTGCGAAACCCAATGCTCAGTCGCAGCCCAAGCCTCAGCCGCAGCTCAACGCTCAGTCGCCGAGATTGTGAACATAAAAACACACGACACTACACTACTATACTTCCTCGACCGGATTCTGTAATAATGCGCAATTATGTAATGTTAGGCAATAGAGAATTTTAGACATTGGACATTCAGTTGCAATCAATCGCCTTCGTGAAGCTCAGAATTATAGGTGTAGTTTCTGTGAAACAATGCACCAGTAAACGAGATAAGAACTCTTGTGTAACCTCGACACACCGGATAAATCAAAATTTTGATGTAGTCGAAAAGGCTGCCCAAATGCTCAGCATTTGGGAGCCCATTTAGCTTGCCTACAAAGGCAACCATTTAGCGTCCTACAAAAGACACAACAAAAGCTGAGCTTTTCAACCGCCTTTCAGAGGCTGCTAAAAGATCGCCGAGGATTTTCCTATTGGCTTCCGAAATAAGGGTAACAAATTGGAAAATTCTCGGTGATCTTTTGGAAGCCTCTGAAAGGCGGTTGAAAAGGCCAGCTTTTGTCTTATCTTTTTGGTGACACTAAATGGCTGCCTTTGTAGGAAAAACTAAATGGGCTCCCAAATGTCGAGCATTTGGGCTGCCTTTTCGACTACACCAAAATTTTTCTTTTTCCGGTGTGCGAACTAATCCACATTTCACCGACCATTAGTAATAGTGAGCGCTTAGCGCTCAACAGCGACTGCTGCTATGCGTCTTGAGATTACGCGGTAACTGTCCCCATCAAAGCTAGATCCAGAATAATGCCTAGATAAAAAATAGTTTCCTCCAAGTTCAGTCGTCCGATGAGTACGGGAAAAGCAAGCGCGTATGATGAGTTGAGCAACCCACCGAGAACCGCGCCGTATGGCGAAAAACCTTCGAGTGAAGAATCATTTGACGCTATAGCGAGTCGATGAGCCGAAACATTGCAGGATATTGTTTGAACTGATGATTGATGCCAGAGTCCATTTCTGTGAACAAACAACTGTTTCAGTTCTGGTTAGATTCCGTCGGGAAAGATCGAGAATCCTACTCTCCGCCTTCATCGGTTTGTCTTCACTTTTGCGACGAATCCGTGTCAGGGCAGCACGTCAAGCCGATCTCTGGAAGTACGAGTAAGAAGGCGACTCAGGGCTTGATTCAGAAGCGCAGAAAAGATTTCCTAATGACCGTAACAGGATTGAAGAGAGAAAACAACAGACGTGCCTGGGGGGTGTCTTTCTTTACTGAGCTTTGTTGAAGTGCATCAACATCTATGAGGGCTTTTCAAATTATCGGTGGAGCTATAAGAGGATCGACCCATCTGATTTGACCAGTACCATCGAAGGTCACCTCGGTCCAGCTCGGGTTCGGCGTATTACTACCTTGGGTCTGTTGATTTATCTGTTGACCGGGACGCCCACAATTTGTGACCCTCGACCTTGTACACTCACCACCATGTTCTTTCGCTGCTACAACCAACCTGGACGCACCCTCTCACTTCCAGAACAACTGGAATTGAGGAAACAATTGTTATCCGTAGCCCGAACGTGTTTTGACCCCATACCGGACTATCAATGTCTCAGTTCTCGTCCAGACGCGTTGGACGATAAAATCATCATCGTGGCGTACGCTGGAGAAGATTCAGAAAATCGTGAAGATCGAGGGACGGACAACACATCCCAGGGCGAACACGCGGTGGCGTTCACGTCTACATTATTCCTGGACGACGTCCCTGGTGTACGGCATCCAGTACTGCACACCGGCCTCACTGTCGCGATACCCAGTGTCCATCGAACAGGCATCCTCGCCGAACTCTTTGCTCAACTCTTCCTGAATGTCGTACCCATGCACCCGGAAGGGTTGTGGGTCACGACTGTAGCTGCGGTATTGAGCAGCTTGGTGCAGTCGGAGCGGGCTCTTGCGCGAGCATACCCTGCCCCTCCGGCTAGAACCGCCATGGACAATGACGGGCCCCCACTGCGTCCATCCAGTGAATACTACTCCATCGCGCGGGCAATCGACAAGCACTATCGCGCGCAGCTATTGATATCACCGAAGGCGATGTGGGATGAAGAGAATTTCGTGTTTCGCGGGTCGCTGGATTGGGACAACCAGGAGGCGGAGGGCTTCAAGAAGGACGTGGACGACAAAAGATATTGGCACCGGGATGAGGCATCGAATGCATTCTTCCGGGGATTGATGAGAGAGGGTAAAGGCGATGAGGTGCTATTGATTGGATTCGTTGACGAGGAGATACTTTGGAAGAAATTGGGGGAATTGCAGCAGCGACAGGGAGAGAAAAGGCGATTGAAGAATAAGTTGTAGCCAAGAACTTTGTCCGGCTAAGAATTCGACGCACTGGCGTGCTTGAAGTCCGCAGTTCTTGCGCAGTTTTCGTTCAGGGTTCGGAAGGAATGGGATCTGAGGGATTTGAGGGAGCAACGGTCGAAAGTTGAGCGACGAGGTCACGGTGTATGTTGTGGTAGAAACATGAAACCAACAATTTGCTTAAGTCGGATCAGAGAATCCGGTGTTCGCATCAAGCCAGGATCGGCAAACGCCGGAGTTCGGTTCACAAGTTGAATTCTGGTTAGATTTGCGATGGGAAGCTTCATTTGCTTTAGAAATGAGCTGCTTCTATTTAATTTGCGCCAGTCAGTCTATAATCTGGCGGGTCCAAATGGAATTAATGAAATTAAACCTCATCATGTTCAGCCAGCCGACCCATGATGTTCAACGTTCAAACTTGGCTCAGTCCTCACGGCGCAGGCCCGGGAGTCCCCTACGCTTTCGTACAATGAATCTTATCACTTGAGGCATCATATATAATTGCAGCATATTAACACCAAAATAACATTGAAAATCCCTAGAAGAGTCCGCACTACAGCTTTTGTGAGGCAATCTGAACAAGTTCAACATCATGTTGGAATAAATCCAACTGAGTTCAGGCAGTAGCTTTCTTCTTGCAAAACCCATCAGAGTTGGTGATGAAGTCAATGCTACCGTCGGGTTGACTCTGGCCTCCGCAGTTGTCCGCCGAGGAGGCGGGAAGACATTTCGAAAACAGCGCGCAGGTGAGCAGCGGGCTTCCGTCCTGACAGAAAACGAAATGGCGTTCAGATCCAGCTAAAATTCGTGAAATAAGAGGCATACTTTGCCATTGACATCGTGGTAGCCTGTAATTCCAAAAAAATGAGTGTTGCGACTATCAAAATAAATTTGAACACGTACTGTTGAAGAAGGTGCATCCCGAAACCGTGTCGCACATAGCCTGGCAATCTGTCAAAATTCGATTAGTTTCAACATTATATGCAGCATTCTCGTAGGAATTACCCGCGACAGTGTCGACGAGACCATAGGTTTGGTAACTATCATCTTGTGCTGCGCAGGTCAAATTCTGGAAGGTTTGCGAGTAGCCCGGGGGAGAAGGGTGGTGCGGGGGAGGACTTGGGCAATACAAGCCCAAGTGCAAAAGCTTCAAAAGCTCGCAGATCAACTATTATTAATATTTGTTCCTATGTAAGTTGCGAGCTCGAGTAATTAGTAGGGAGGAACCTACCCCTCCCAGAAGGCAAGGGAGACCGACGGGCGGAGTGCCATGACCATAGTACCATCCGGGATAGTGACCAACTTTCCACGGCGGGATCGGCGCGCCATAGAAGTTCTGCGCTGTGAGACCTGCGGCCGAAACGACCGTCTCGGTGGAGAAATTAGCTGCCGATGCCCCGCTAACGAGGACGGTGAAGGCCGTGAAAATGGTGCTGAAGCGCATTTTGACTTGTGGGAGCAAGAAAGGTGTTTGCGAGTCTCTGAGTGGAGCGCACAATAGTTTAGTGGTTTCTGTTCAACCTCATTTTATAGGACGAAAATGCCGCTGAGGGTTCCTATCAAAATATTGCATCGAACTGAGATCTGCTGGGCACCGGAGATGAAACGCAATAGCTGACAACACTGGCAGCCGCACAACGCAGAAAATGTTGAAGGATTTTGATGTTTTATGCGTTTGTGGTGGAAAAGTCAGAGTTGTGCGGCCGCAAGCCGTTCGGCGTGTTTTGAGCCGAGTATTGTCGAGAATAACAAGGGACAGCCAGGTACATTGGAAGCCAGACTTCAGATTGACAACGGCGTCAGCGCGGTGGTAATCAAGAAATTCGTCAGCGCAAATGAAGTCTTTCCAATGGCGAGCGATTTGGCAACCTTCGGCGGCGTAACTATAATCCAGATGTGAGAGCCTTAAAACCCTTGCGAAGAAACGAAGCATAAAGGGAGGACATGGAAGAGGTCGAGACCAGGCAATGCAGTGTGGTCGAGAACAAGTTGAACATGACGTTGACGTGATCGAGCGACAGAAAATAAAACACACACACGTCACAACGCAGTTTCTTGTGGACGGCAGGCATGTTGAAAATTATTTTCATATCATCCGCGCCCTCCGCGTCAGAAAGTCTCTTCTCTTTCGGGACGGGGACGCGAGCACCTATGTTCGACACGATTCTCAACTCAAGTAGCGCGGTGGGAAAATCTGATTTATCTTCAAGTTGCTGAAAATCCACAGACCGGGACGTGAAATGATGACTTCCCAGGGCTCCTCTTCAAAGCTAGTAACATACCTCAAGGTGTGTGCGGAGAAATCCATCCGACGTGAGTAATGCAAAATGTCTCGAATGAACGATGGCCCAGGGCAGAACACATCCGTGAGCGAAGATGCGATTAACGCGCTAGATTCTTGCATTTGGTGGCTTGCCACGGCAAGCATTCAGGGGATGTTGTTATTTATTGCGGCCTATGGTATTGAGCCATCAAATGGGCGAGGACAGAAGTTGAACCTGGGTTTACGTAAATTCAACCATGCCCCAAATTTTGCTCAAGACAGCGAGAATGCAGAGTCGAGAACCACAGACGGTATATGAACACGTTTGAGGTTGTTCCTCGTTTGATGTACCGGATTGTGTATCAACCAATGTGCACTGTTCCCCCTACATTTTCCCTGTCTAATAACATTAGTCTTCTGAGTTGACTGCATTCCATGAAGGGTTTTCACTAGGCGCGGAATCTAGAATCGGAAGGGAAATCTCGCAAGAGGGACGTCTAGCCTCTGAGGACGGTCTCAATTTATTTGAAGCCTGTGGGTTCTCTCTGGACGGAAAAGAAATCGGCGATTGCATATCGAGTTGCTCCATGCCAACTCCCACAACGTCCGAATGTATTGAATATGTAGTCAGGTAGCGCAGCCTATTCGGAGTTTGCTTTCAAAGAGAAGTACGTATACGTATACAGGTCCGAGTTTCGATGAGACAGCGAAAACGAGTATGGAGGGAGAAAGGTCGACGAAAAAACGAATCGTATCGTGCAATGTCAAAGCGAAGAAAGTTCTGTTAGGAGAGGAACAAGCTACATGCGCTTGAGCCCGTAGCTATCGGTAATGAAAGTCGTCCCGACAGGTTTATTCTGTTGCTGCTGGCCGCCACAATTGGTCGCGTTCTTCTTGTCCGTGACGATCTTGAACAGAGAGCATGTGAGGAGCTCCGTGAAATCCTTTTAGGGTCGTGTGAGTTCTCCACATTGATGATTCCGAAACAGAGAATCATTATGTACCTTTCCTGCACCGGCGTTGTTGTCGTGGTAGGCTTTGAGCGAAAAAAGTCAAATGGATGTAAAAGGCCGCGAAAGGAGGACGCACAGTTCGCGAACAAACATTCATCGATGGTGCTGCACATAATTGCGCACTCTACCATTGATCTAAGCACGTATCCTTTCGGTAGAGGAAATAGAGAGTTACCCTCCATAGTCTCGACTTTGCCGAAAGAGATATACAAATCCCGCTTCGTTATCCCCAAGCTGTAGCAACGCAAATACGGTGGACAACTGTGAGTGACGACATGACGAGGGCCCGGGATTTCCATAAGTACGAAGGTGTAGTAGCTGATCGGCCAGACTTCTGTTGCGCATGTAAAGTTGTCATAGGTATACGTGTAGCCCGGAGGCGGGGGCGTGGGTGGGGGTGGGGGTGGGGGAGGGCCATACGGAGGAGAAGAAGGACTAGTTGTGGCTGAGCTCGAGGTCGTTGTGGGAGGGCCATACGGAGGAGAAGAAGAGCTGGTTGTGTGTGAGGTCATGCTCGACGTGTATTTGATGGTCGTGGATTTGGGAGGCGAGGGCGGCGGGGGAGGGCAGAGGTGAATGCCGAGCAGATTGAAAAGACCGCAAAGAAGCTGCTCGACAAGGAAGACGGTTATCAAGGACGTCGTACACGCGAAGAAAGCTCCTTACATTATCGACGAGACAGATGAGGCCCGAGGGAGCCTTCTGGGGGTTTCCGTAGTACCACCCAGGCTGGGCACCGGGTTGCCAAGGTGGAATCGGCGCGCCATAGTTATTGCCTGCGTTCAAGCTATTGACACTTTGCGAGGCCTTCGAGCCAGCGCTCGGGGCTGCGGCAGAGACGCCAACAGTGAAGAGATAGAGAGCAGAGAAGAGGATGTTGAAGTGCATCGCAGAGAAGCTTGAGTGGATGAGAATTGAGGTGCCGGAATTCAGAAAGCGCAGTTGAATTTATAGGCGTCGATGAGTTCGTCGCAATCAAATAAATCAAGAAGCTGCTGCCAAAAAATTGGCTTTAGACTAGGGCAAGACAGAGAAGACCAGAAGAAGCCGAGGAAGGAAGCGCAAGGCATTTGTGCCATCGCTCGGTTCGAAGTGAGTTCATGTATCGGGAAGAATACATTCCCGATGCGGCGGATGGCTGCTGGCATAGACTCGCAGTTCAAGTGGAGGTGCCCGTCAAGCGTCAAGTCGCAGTTGGTTGGACCAATTTTCAGTAATTGTATCGAAATTGTTGAGAAGGGACATTCCAGATACATTTGTAGAATGGTTCGAACTCGAGAGTCGACTTGCAGGCGGCCACCGTTTTATCGTCAACCTATTGGTTATTATAGCTAGTTGAGGATTTGCTCAAAGGACTGCTGGTGAGGGGATCGCCATCGTTCATACATGACCGCGAGTTGGAGTGAATTCTGCGTTCGGCATTGACATCTACTTCCATGAGCGTCTCGGCCCGCAATCCCAGAATTTTAGCTGCGCAATAGAGCTGTCGTGCGCCTCTGGGCAGACTTGTGGTGCCCGCACCTTCTGTTAGTGATCGTTTCTCGGGCCACTCCACCGGTACTCGGACGTGAAAGGGAACAGAACACAGCAAATCGCTCAAGTTGAGAATAGGGCACCGGATCGGGTGAAACCTAGGGATGTCCTATGCTAAAAGAGGTCACGGAGTAGTTCCGGTCGACGAACTAGTGGGTTAAGCAGCTCTGGTAGACTTGTAGAGATGCTAGAGCCGACCGTGGGTATGGCTAGTTTGAAGTAAGGTCGCAAGTGAAAGCGTCATCCAGAGCTGGCATCCGCCCAAGTACTCCACAGCTAGAGAGAGCTTGAGGTTATTAGTCGTTTGATCCTGAGGGAATTGTGCGAGCTCAGAGCTAGCAAGACCAGGATAGACAGGCGGCAGGCGAGCTAGGGCGAGTAACGGGGCAACAGAGATACCACGATGGGCTCGCAATGTATCGCCGCAGATGGACCGAACGGTGGCTTGCGACTCGGACATTTTTCCCCTTGAGTGTAGTACATAAGTAGTACTGTAGTCCGTTGTTTCGAGTCGCCAGATGTATCAGCGCGTGAGCGCCGACGGCGATTTCACTCGAGAGCGTCTTGAGTATATCCGAATCGGCGCAAAACGCGAAACTCGAAGTACAGTACGCCTCAGTGCGGATCGACGAAACGGCGAAAGCCGTGAGCCGTGAGAAGAAAAGGAATGAACCGCGATCACGTTGCCTTTTCCCGCTTACTCTTGGCCTCTCCGCTCTTGTTCCGATTCTCAACTCTGCAGCCCATGGACCCCGAGTAGCCCGAGTGCTGAAAAGCTGAGCGCAAGTTGCGCAACCGCGGTGTTTCACTCAGTTCGAACAGACAATCAGGTTTTTTTCTTCTGTTTTTTCTTCTTCTTTACTACACAAAGAAAGACGTGTTCTCTTTCAGACGTCGTGGAGTCTGTCGGCCATTGTCTTTCTCCCTTCCTTCCGCTGGTTCCGCGATCATGAAAATTCAGGGTCTTTAAGTGTCTCTGAAATTTCGGTGCGCGATCCCGCAGATCACCGCGCCCTGGATGGGCATTGAAGTTAGTATTATTATACCAGTTCACAACCACTGTTCAAGCAAAACTCTTGATTGACTATATGCGTGATCTCTCAGGCAACAAGTTGCAGCTGCAGCAGCTCGCTAGTTTGGACCCACAAAACTGAAAATAAAGCGGTCTCTCTGCATAGGAGACCAGCTGCAAGCAGGACCGTTGCGCGCGTACTCATCCTTACTGCATACTTACTGACGCCCATCCAGGTCGTACGACCGAAACCATGTGAACTCGGCTGACGACTATTCAGTTGTTGAAACACGTAGGTCAACCGCAGGTACCAAATTTCACGTCCAAACAGTTCACACAGTGAGGCGGAGATCCGACGGTTTTGTCTACGTTTTCAATCTCGACCCCTACCGAGCTCTCCCACGAGACGGGGGCGAAAAAATTAAAATAATCAATATCGACTACTCCCAACAAGGCTGCAATGATAGCTTGCAGTATATACGGTACACAATGCACCGTATATCGCGACCTACCTACCACCGACTCCGGCGAGCTCGGAGCTCGGACCATCGATGGCAGTTGGCAAACTCTCACGATGCATATATGTACTTCCGTACATTTAGCAATTGTCAATTGATGCCAAGACAACACCCAACCAGATATAAAACCGCGCTCCTCCAACGATGTTTCTCTATTCTCCTTCTTCGGCCGGCCCTTTTTTTGTCTCTCTCCAACTCTCCTCTCCTTCCACTTCGTCTTCCTTCCACCCATCTACTTTTTTTTTGTTCCACTCCCTTAGTCCAAGCCCGACATCATGAAGATTGCATTTTTCCCCCTCTTGCTCACCGTCCTTCTCTCTCTCGATACGATTGCGGTGCCGGTGCCCGATGTTATGGTTGGCGATGAAATGGTGCGTTGCAGATTCAGCACTCTCGGGAAGAATCGACCCTCACTTCGAGTTTTTTTTTTTTCGTATGTAGGCCATAGTTGGTCGTGCCGCTGCGGTCTGTTTCGGTCATATCATTGCCGACATTATTGCTCATTTCAAATTTTAGAAAAAGGTTGCGGCCAAGCCGGTGGCCAAACCCGTTGCGAAGCCTGTTGCGAAACCCGTCGCGAAACCCGTCGCGAAACCCGCCGCGAAACCCGCCGCGAAACCCGCCGCGAAACCTGTTGCAAAACCCGTCGCCAAGCCTGTGGCCAAACCCGTCGCCAAACCCGCCGCCGTTCGTTTGTTCCCCCGGTCTATCTTATTTTGTTTTGCTCATCTGAGTCAACAAGGCCCCTGCTAAGGCTCCGGTCAAGCCCGCCGCCGCACCCGCTAAGGCACCCGCCAAGCCTGCTGCCCCAGCCAAGGCTCCCGCGAAGCCCGCTGCACCTGCGAAGGCACCCGCTGCTCCCGCCAAAGCTGTAAGTTTCTTCCGCCTTCCCTTCATCCTCCTCTCACACTATTTTCATTCGTTCAGGCCTGCCCCCCACCCAAGGGCAAGGCTGCGCCTGCACCGAAGAAGACCAAGACGCGCCGCATGCTTGAGGCCGTCGCTCGCGAAATTCGCATTGCGAACCGCACCTTCTTCGGTCTCATTGTCCCCCGTCTGAGCCAGGGCAATGAGTTTGTTGGCTGGCATGGAACCAACTCGGTGCGTATTCATCTGTGATCTATCAATTGCTGTAATCCGGAGCTGATTGAATCTTTGTAGGAGACTGCTGCGCTCTGGGAGACCCGTGGTGAGATTGTCCGACCGACCACCAAGGAAGGTCAAACCAAGGGCAAGTCTGGCTTGGACGCCGAGCTAGGCTCCGGTCTTTACATTTCCGACACCCTCAGCGTGTGCGTTTTACTTCCCTCTCCCCCTCGGCATCATGTCTCATCTCATCTTTCGCTTCCACCAGCGCTGAAGCCGCCGCCGCAATCAACAGCCAGGCCAACAAGCTCCCCGGCAAAGTCTGCGCCATCTTCGCCAAGTCTTCCGCCACTTTCCGCGCCTCCCAGGACAAGGTCCAGATCCCGGAAGTCATCCGCGGTAACGCCAAGGTCAAAAACGACGAGCGTGCTTCGTACATCACCAACCTCCCCACCCGTGGTGCTGGCAGCGTCGCAAGCTCGCTCCTTTTGGGCCCGCTCACTGGATCGACTAACCAGATGCTCATTCCGGAGAGCCAGAACCCGAAGTTCGAGGCCAAGTGTTTCGATATTAAGGGACTGGACTCGGTTGATGCGGCCGCGTTTGAGAAGTCTAACGGCAAGGTACGACGATTCCGCTTCGTCTTTCTTTGGAACATGGATATTTATCTGCTCTTCAGATCACGTACACGAGCGCCAGCTTGGTCTCCTCCTGGAAGATCCGCAAGGAGGACGCGGCGTTGGCCAAGGCCACCGTTGCTGCTTTTGAGAAGGTCTGCCCCCCTTAAATGATTTCAGAGACATAGACGTGCAAATACTCTTCATAACGACTGTCGACACGACTAAAAGTAGTACTTTATAATTGGTGATAGGTGGAAATATCTTTTTAGTTCTCAAGCATAATATCACTCTTTTCATGTGAGATTGATCACTTCGAGATTCCTTGAGTTCTTTCATTGCTTTCCAGCGAGTCCAACTAGGTCCAAGTTGACTGTATCTTGACGTTGAAATTCAACTTACGGCATCTACCTGTTCCCACGGTTGAATTTCAACGTTCGAATCGTGTGGCCGCAATTGTTTACTGAAGAAACAAACACATGGCGTAATTTCTTGGCGGAGAGGGGAGTCATGGAAGCCGGTAAAAGCCTTGCTCTCGCAATGACGCTGTTCTCATGGAATGGGATAATCATTATTAATGCTCAAACTTAAAGAATCCAGGTGAGATCCAGTGGTAGGAATTCAAGGAATGAGAAAACGAAATAACAATGAGACCAGCAATACTGTTATTATACAATTACTTGCATTCCGACACAACCTTATCACCATCCTGACCGGCAGTCAGGATTCTTGCCTGTGCCGCTGCCACCGTAGCATTAAGGCTTGGGCTAGAAGGTCACATCTCCATAAATCAGATGCAAACGGTGAGGTCAACGACACTCACTCGTTGATAACGGCAAGTGCCGACCTTGCCGTATCCAAGCCATCCGAGACCTGAGTGCGAGAAAGGGCGGGGGCGTTCTTCGCATCGAAAATCGCTGCCAGGATATCTTGAATGCCGCTGTTAACGCTGTCCAGACTCGTTTGAGCGACAGCAACTGCGCTGGCGGTTGCAAGATCACTTGATAAGTAATGAAAGGTTAGATGGGTCCGGCTTTGGGGTTTGCCAAGAACACGTACGTTGCATTGATTTGACTGACGAGCTTCTTGCTGGCGGCAACGTCGAAAATGATCTTCAGACGCGCGAGGTTGCAGTCGAGGTCGCCGGTTTGGCGCCTTTGCATTGGGACTGGTCCTGTATCAGGAATTTATTCTTTGAAAGCTATAAGGAGTGCGTACCGGCAGCGGTGAGAGCGGCAAAGGTGAGGGTAACAACAGCAGAGATGCGAACCATTGCGTGAATTGAATGGAGGAGAAGATGAGAGGTGGATGGAGAAGTGGCTGAGGAGTAAGGAGGAAAGGAAAGACACCAGGTCGGAGGAGTTGAAGAGAATGAAGATTGAGAGTCTTTCCTACTTCTCTTATACTGGTTGGCGTCGGTTGCGCAGTACACGTTAGCGCGACGTCCGATCCAACTTCAAGATGAAAATTCACCATGGTGACCCCAGCGCCGCGCTCGCCTCTCTACTTAGCAATAGCTGCGGTTGATTATGAACGGAAGTTCAGTGAGCATTGAACGAGGCTTGGGATCAATATGCACTGCCCCTGACCCGTATGTACTTGCTAGGCTAAAAGTCGACATCTTCACAATGTCCGACAACCAACGGAGTGATGCTTAGCAGTGCTTGGCCTTCATCGAGGATCCCATCTTCCGAACGCTGCGATTTTCCGGAGTCCGCAGCCGCAGCTTTCGTACCAGAGGGCGATTTCCACCAGGGAGTACTAACGAAAACGAAAACCATGTCGAGTGTGGCTTCGAAGAGTTGACTTGGGCTGCGGATGACTCTCAGACTCGGTTGTTGGAAAGCTACTGGTAGCGGTGGAATGTCGAATGAACGCCACAACTCTTCAGATGAGCCGGATGAGTTCGTTGAACATCGTAAGCTTTCCAATGACAATTTTCGGAAGACATTGTGAGCGTGGCAAAGTGGCCAACTCGGCCAATCAGAGCACACCAGGGGCCTCAACCACTGGCAGGTACTCGTTGCGTCCCGCCGATGGTTTGGTATCGCTTCTCTAGGTTCCAGTATAAATGCTTTTTTCGTTGTTTATTTTCTACTGCTGGTGCTTGAATCTTTGTCTATGGTTTGGGCTGTCGCGGTTTGAGGTTTCGGGCGCTGATTGAGGTTGAGGTTCGAGGTCTGAGGTTAGCCGATCATAGCCGAATCGGCTAACTGATGGTAAAGAATTCTCACGGTTCACAGAACGGGTCGGACACTGGATAGAAAAATGCTACCCATTTTTGACCCATTTTGAGACTGTATTGGCGTGCTGGTGAGGTACTGTCTATGAGACTTCTACTATCAAAGCCTCATGAAAAGACACTCATTTGTGATTTTAGTGGCAATATTCATCCTACTCACTGCCTCTGGGTGGAGATCACTTAAATCCGGTAGCGGAGAGGCTTAAATCTAACGGGGTATCAATTATAATTTATCTAGGCCTACACATTAGCTGAGCTGCCCTCCAACCATGGTGATTTTCGTAGAAACTCCTCCGCTCCCCTTCGGATCATTGTGAGATTGTTGCCATCATCTGATTTCTCTCCGGCACGGGCCAACTCGGTCTTAATTTACCTTTTCTTGAGAGCTGTATAGGGTTCTGGCGACATTCACTATTACAGAAACATGGACCAGAGGTCAGAAATGGCCAGGATGCCTCAATCTTGAACCTCGGCTCAATGCGCTAACCTCGGTCGTAAACCTCGTTAGCGATCAAAACCTCGCTTCATAACGACGTCAGCCGTCGAAACCTCTGAGCTCAACCTCATTCCAAAACCAAATAATTTTCAACGATAAATAAGGTCATATTCCAGGCATTCAGTCATCGGGGTGGGGTCAAAGGAGAGATGAGAGATATTTGAATTGTTCGGTCTAGGCCTTGGGCCGACTAGTAAGCCTCGGCAAAGGTTGGCTCTTCTCGAACTCTCACCGCGCAAAATACAGGTCGCATCCCCGTCGTATAATTGGAGATCGCAAGCGGCGACTATGCACAAACCGAGCCTCAGGAAAGCCTTACAAACCTCTGAAAAAACATCCCGCCGAGTGCTAGTATCGACGACGCGTCACCCAGGGCCGGTGCTTCTGGAGGCCTCATGACTCTCAAGAGAATCTATAGTATCTGACGTCGACGACTATGCATGCAGCTTCACTCGATAATCGCTTAGTCAAAGCATGGGGCCCGGAGGGTATATAACAAAGTCTACCCAGCGATATCGATAACCCGAGACCCTGGGTACCTGTCTTTCGGGATCGCCCCACATTCTCCCGTTCAGCCGCTAACTCATCATGTCGTTCTTCGCGCCTGCCCCCGCGCCCCCCACCAAGCTCGGCGTCTACAGGAAACTCTCTCCCACCGCAGGAATCCATGTCTCGCCCCTCCAACTCGGCGCCATGAGCATCGGGGATGCCTCCGCTTGGGCCTCGATGGGTATGGGCGCTATGGACAGGGACTCCAGCTTCAAACTCCTTGATGCTTATTTTGACAATGGCGGCAATTTCATCGATACCGCCAATGGCTAGTAAGCCCCGATTCCGTTTAATTTCAATGAAATGTTGCTGATACATACACCTCCCAAGTCAAAGCGAAACATCGGAGAAGCTCATTGGGGAGTGGTCTGAGAAGCGGGGAATTCGCGATCAACTTGTCATTGCGACCAAGGTCATCTTTCCAATTGACTGTGCGTTCTACAATACTCATCTGTGGACTATAACAGTACACTAGCGCTTGGAAACGCGGGGATGAGTCGATTACCCAGAAAACACACTACGTTGGAAACAGCATCAAGTCAATGCACATTAGCGTCGAAGCCAGCCTCAAGAAACTTCGCACCTCTTACATCGATATCCTGTATGTACATTGGTGGGATTGGGAGACTGGCGTCGAGGAGGTGATGAACGGGCTGCACAATCTAGTCGTGCAGGGCAAGGTGTTGTATCTGGTATGTATATTCAAATCATTCTGTTGTGAAATCTCGACTGAAAACTTGCGCAGGGAGTTTCTGACACTCCCGCCTGGGTCGTCGCCCTCGCCAACCAATACGCAAAAGACCACGGCAAGACGCCCTTCGTGATCTATCAAGGCAAATGGAACGTCCTCGAGCGTTCGTTCGAGCGCGATATCATCCCGATGTGTCGCTCGCAAGGTGTGTACTACCTTGTCCTCGCCTGTAAGCATTCAGTATAACTGAATACTCGATAGGTCTGGCACTAGCCCCCTGGGACGTCCTCGCCTCAGGCAAGTTCCGCACCGACGCCGAAGAGGAGGAACGTCGTCGCACGGGCGAGAAAGGACGCATGATATTCGGCCCTAACTGGGAGCGTAATGAGACCGAGAAGAAGATGTCGTATGCGCTTGAGAAGGTTGCGGGAGAGGTGGGAACAAAGAGTATCACCGCTGGTGAGTGTTGTTTCCCTGTTTCTTTCTTCTCCTTCTGCATATTCATTTCAACTTCTCTTCCAGTCGCAATCGCCTACGTGATGTCGAAAACGCCTTATGTCTTCCCCATCCTCGGCGGCCGCAAAGTCGAACATCTCCTCGCCAACGTCGAAGCACTCGATATCACGCTTTCGCCAGAGCAGATTGCCTTCCTGGAGAGTGTCGTGCCATTCGACCCGGGATTCCCCACTACCATGATTGTGCGTTGTTTGCTTTGTTTGTAAGAGCTGTCCTGACGGCGGTGAACAGGGAGACGGAACGCAGCTGGGCGGAATGTTCAAGACTGCTGCGAATTTTGCGTTCCTGCCGCCCGTGCAGCCCATTCCGCACTCAAAAAATTGAGTACATGAGGGCTTGTCGAGGCGAGGACACGAGGATTGGGAATTGTTGTATGTGCATAGCAAGATAAGTGTCACAAAGTATGTACCCATGTATTTTAGCAGCATTAAACAGAGATTGCGACATCGCTGAAATTGAAGTTCCGTTTCGATTTGGCTACTCGCAAGGTCTTGAGAGATATCCGAAACCCACGATTGACGTTCCACCAACCCAACTGAAAGACTTGCGGTGGTCAAATGCATTTCCCGACTCGAAGAGCCACCCGAGGCTAACCTGAGTAAAAAATTGTTGCCATGCTTACTCAACCCTTTTGGTGCACGATAGAACAGAAAAAATGTCATTCATAGTAGTAGTACAGTAACATAACGCAAAAACAGCAGCATGTGTACTTGCTCTTCCTCTGAGCCAACATTCAATTTACGTACAAACAAGCTCCTGCCCCTGGAATATCCTCGTCGAATCGGGGAAGTTCCAGAACGACAGGGCAATCAGGATATACACCGCTAATAAATAAACAAACCCATCATTCAGCGACGAAAGAAAACATTCAAGTAAAAGGATTGACTCACAGATAAAGACAACTCCGCTCATCCAATGTGACTTGCCGTCCTCGAGGGAGAATTTTACCAGGAGGACGGATAAGAACAGGACGAGAGTTTCGAGAGGGTCGAAGAGCAGGGTGAGAGGCTTATCCATGCCCCACGCGACGAGGACAAGCACAGGGATGACGAACAGCGCGATCTGGATACAGCTCCCGATCGCAACGCTCATAGCCAAGTCGAACTAGACACAAGAATATTAGCACGCATCAAGGATGAAAAAACGAAAAGAAATCGACTCCCACCTTGCCTTTCCTTGCAACCACAACAGCAGTAACATGCTCCGCCGCATTACTGATAATCGGAATCACAATAAGCGTGAGCCACTTCTCCGACACGGCGGGGTTGGACGCGACGAGGCCCTCGAGCGAGTCGACGAGGTGCTCGGCGGTGACGTACGCCAGGGCGGTCGAGGCGACGAGCAGGAAGAGTGCCACGGGGGTGTTGAGTCTGACGCGCTCTTCGCCGTTGGTGGAGTGGGAGTGGGAGGTGAGGGAGGAGGATGGAGAGTGCATGGGGAGGACGGAGTCGGCGTCGGAGTCGTCTGAGCGGTGGGAGGAGATGGAGGAGCGGGGGGAGTTTTCGATGGAGATGAAGAGGTGGCTGTGGGAGTAGAATTGGAAGACGAGCTGGGGGGGAGGTCAGTGAGATTGTTGATTGGTTTACGGTAATCGTATGGCCTGATACTCACATAGGCGATATAGCTGAGGGAAGGGTTAGCGGGGGCAAGGACGGAAGAAGATTTGAATATATCTTACATGATAATGAGGATGACAGCGCTTCCGCGGCTGAGCTGCAAAAGCACAGGGACCTCCTCGCCATTTTCGAGTCGATCTTCCAAGAACTCGTGCTACAGTGTGCACAAGCATTGCTATGAGCGGGGAAGGCAGCGGAAGTGAATGAAGGTTACGACGTACGAAAGCGGCGGGCACGATGAGGGAGATGACAGCAACGACCATGAGGGAGGAGTTGAGTTGCGCGACCATGGGCTGGAATTCCTGGGACGGGAAGCGGAATCCGCCGACTAATATGTCATGTACAGTGAGTGGTAGAGTGAGCATGAAGAGCGAGGAATACGCACCGACAAAGGCCATTCCTAGAACGAGCAGCATGTTGCTCAAGAGTCCGCCAAGCAAAGAGCTCTGCACCAGTTCCAATTTGCACTGTACAATCCGGTGTCAATTGGCTCATTGCAGAAACGGGGGTGATACACACCTGCTTCAACGCAATCCCCGCAATAATCAACTCAACCACATTCCCCAACGTAGCATTCACCAACCCCCCCACACTATGGCTCGTCCGCAACGCAATCTGCTCCGTCCCCAGCCCCAGCATCGCCGCCAACGGCAATATACCCAAAGCGCTGAATATGAACACGAGCGTGGCGCTCTGGTGGCTGAAGTGCAGGGCCCAGGAGATGGGGATGAAGAGGAGGCAGAGGTTGAGCGGGGTGTAGAGCGCGGCGGCTTTGAGGGACGCGAGGTAGGTGGGGGTGGGGCCGAGGGGGCGCGTGGGGATGAAGTGCGCTTGGAGCTTGGCGAGGATGCGGGCGCGTTTGCGGTGGGGGCGGCGGCGGCGGGGGGCTCCGTCTTTTGCTTCGACGCCTTCTTTCACTTCGCGGGGAGTAACTGTAGTAGTGGTAGCAGCGTTGGCGTTACCACTACTAGGGGGCTCGTCGGCATCGTCATGATCACCTGTGGGCGCTTTGAGGGAGGGCTGCTGCTGCTGGGGGTTGTCTGCATTGGAGGGGGGTTCGGTCATTCGGCAGAGGGGAGGCAAAAGAAATCCCACCTTGGCTTCTTGGAGTCTTATTTATGCGCTTTGGGGGCGCCTTGGCAGCTTGGCGAGGACACACCTTTGAAATTGAGGGTTCGTCATGGTCTTAGCATCGCCATGGAGGTCTCCACAGATCTAGACTCGAGCGTTGTGCACTGCTGAAGGTGGTGGAAGTGGAATGTGGGGAACTTGGGCGCTGTCGGATCGTGTGTGGTGGATAACGGCTGGAGTGTCGGCGAGCGACGCTAGATCAGAATGTCCCTCCGAGTCCGCATCGGCCACGGTAGCCACAATCTTAGAGCAAACAAAACCTGTGAATGGCTCGAATTTCTCGCGCTAGGTGAAAGTCCCGTACGCCGCAAAGACGGCGAGCGCGAAGTGGAGAAGTATGCGCATGCGCACAGCCGCCACAAGTCAAGTCCGGATTCCGTCTTGGCGTCTGGGGGCGACAGACGCTCGATCACAATGTCCCTCCGCATCGGCGACGGTAGCCACGATTTCAGAGCTAAGAAATGTGAATGCCTTGACCTTCTCGCGGAAGATAAAAGTCCCGGATGCAGCAAAGACGACGGTGAGCGCGAAGCGGAGAAGTATCCGCACATCCGCAGCCGCACAAATCAAGTCCGGAGTGAATTCCGGCTTGGCGTCTGGGCGCCGCGCCCCCGCCCTTTGCCGCACGCCCGCAATCCGGATGGACTCCGCGTGTGCTTAGGATCGATGGGACGAGACGACGAAAAGCAAAAGACAAACAAGATTATGATATGGGGCAACTTAGGAGCCATTGAGAGTAACGACTCGAAAATGTCCAGCTACCGGTAGGTGTCAACTCTCCGTCTGCTGCCAGTGGCGGGCTATTGTCATTGAACTGTCCGAAATCCGCGAAACTGTCAAAAGCCGTTCGAGAATGAGGAGAGGAGGAGTAGAGGAGGTGAAGGGATATCGATCGGAGTCATTTGCGGCTGCATGATCATTGGAGAACTTAAGAGAAGGGACCAACTTGAAAGCTGTCCTAGACGGTACATTTGTCAGTGAGGGTATTACTATGAGTAACAGAACGAGACTTACCTCGTCAGATGCCTGTGGATCAGTCGCTATGGACCGCGAGGCTTCCGCACCCCGGAAATACATCCTGTAAACGAATCTGCAGCAAACTCTTCTGGCCCGCTAGCCGTATGTATACTTACATCAAATCCAGCAGCACCAAGGTCCAAGCGGCCGTCTCTCGTATCCTTGCATACAGTATGCCGACTCGACCCTGGCGGTTGCCCTGAAAATGTAGATTGCGACAACCAATCCCCGTTATTGAGTAAGGAAAGGAAGGACTGCAAGGCAGAGGTCGCAGTATCCTCAAATGAGGAGAGCAGGTAGCAGAGCAGGTAGCATGCATGATACCGTGGCGCGCCGGAGCTCTGACTGATGGGGGGAGAGTTATCTGACCAAACGATAGAGGCATGGAAGGGACATGGTTTTTTTGCGACGACGGGCATATAGTCATAACACAAAAAGAGTGTATAGGAAGCGGGGAGGCGACGACTATCTAAGCACACGCTCACCGGCCCTTTCCACCCTTCATCTGCTGCTTCGATACCTTGGGGCCGGATGCGGTGTTTGTCGAGCGCGCGGGCTGCGACGCCAGTCAGCATTGCAAGAAAAATATAACACTCAGACACCACCACCGAACGCACCTTAGCCTTCTTACTCTCCTTATCCTTCTTCTCCGTCTTCGCCTTCGCAATAGCCGCCACCCTAAACTGATTCCTCTGCGCCGCAGTCTGGTTCCTCTTCGCAGCAATCGCAGAGAGGTCAGCGCCGACGATCCCACGCTGGTGCTTGACGGTGCGGCGCGAGCGCTTCTTCGCGACCTCCTCCGTGATGCCCTTTTTGTGCATGCGGCGGTAGACTTGGGTCCATGCGATTTTGCGCGGGTTTTTGCGTTGCAGGAAAAGGGAGGCGTTTTTCGAGGTGGAGAAGCGGAATACCTGGATTTCACATAGACATAAATTTGTGAGATATTGGGCTGGTGGGCGAAAGGGTAAGAGAAAGACCTTGCTGTCGCCCCGGACGAAGAGCTTGCCCTTGCTGGGGTAGATCCGGAAGCCGGAGAACGAGTCGATTTCGACTTTCTGTTGAACGGTTATTCGTGTTGCGGGGCCATAGACAACGAGCGTACCATCTACAATGAAGAAACGCAAAAAAGTCAGTGCCATCGTTATCCGAAACGTATCCAGCCCATCCAGCGCTATATCCGCCCGAAATAGACAATTTGGGTGTCAATCGACAGCCAAGAACGCAGATAACGCATACACCTGGTTTCTGGGGCCTAATTGAGGGAGAGACTTACGAGGGGCGGGAAACAAGTCTTCTACGGGTGCCGCGACGGGAAATGATGTGGGAAATTGTCGGCACGTGAAAATTTGATCCCATACTCTCCCACGCTCGCTTTGACTTAAACTTCAACATCGTCCTTGGATTTCACTTAAACGCATTCGAATTCCTGTGCCAGAGGAATATCGGCCGCCTCCTCTTCAGGGGTTCATGAAGCTCACACCTTCGTGTCACACTGGTAATTATAAGGCGCTCCAATCGCGACTGTTTTCTCAATGCTTGGACTGCCATGTCCACTCAGTACGCAACGAAAATCGCCACAAAAACATGTCTCAAGACTCCGAACCTGTCCCCACTTGACTGCGGCAGAACTGGACTACCTCTACCCGAATCATGCTCAGCTATCCATGTCCAATAATTCGGACAACTTCAGTCTTCAACTTTACTGCGACGTCGACATTGTCTTTCGCAAGATGCGGTGTGCTCTCTACGCAACTCGAACAACGGTTCCAAGTGGCATACCCGCCCGCCGAAGGTTTTCACGTCAACTCCAGGCTTCTCGTCTCTCAACAGTTATACTTGCCGCAACTGCAACCGATGTCTACTGTGGCCGCTCCCGCTCTCATCCATCAACCAGATGACTCTCGCAAAAGCAATGCAGAATCCTGCGAATCCCTAACTCTCCACCGACCAAACAAGCCTACAAGAACGGCGGAAATTGAATCACCTCCACCTGTCCAAACCCTGCACGCCTGTCACTGTCAAAACAAAACTATATCGCAATTGGCCATCCTTTCTTCCTTCCTTCCGTACTCCCGCCTCAGACTGGCATCTCCCACCTAAATTTGGTCCCTCTATCTACGCTTACTAAACCAAGAAACCCGCCAAAGCATCCGCGGAGGGTATAAAAAGCCTTCAAGTTCTCAATACCCCACTTCATTTCACCCGCAATGTCATTCTGGTCCCCACCCCCCAAACCCCCCACCAAGCTCGGGCTGTACCGCAAACTCTCTCCTCTCGCAGGAATCCATGTGTCTCCCCTGCAACTCGGCGCCATGAGCATCGGCGACGACGCCGGCTGGGCTGGGCTGGGCATGGGCGCCATGGATAGAGAGTCGAGTTTCAAGCTGCTTGACGCGTATTTCGACAATGGCGGGAATTTCGTCGATACGGCTAACAATTAGTGGGTGTTTTCGAATCGGGGAAAGTAAGTATGCATGTGTTGAACATCCGATGTGGAAAGTCAAAACGAAACCTCCGAAAAGCTCATCGGAGAATGGGCTGAGAAGCGGGGAATCCGCGATCAACTCGTCATTGCGACTAAGGTCAGTGTTCCTTACATAAATTCTAAGTCAACTGCATCCCCTTGAATGTTCTGTACTTTACAGTACACCAGCGGCTGGAAACGCGGCAACCCATCCATCACCCACAAACCCAACTACATCGGCAACAACCTCAAATCCATGCACCTCAGCGTCGCCGAAAGCCTCCAAAAGCTGCGCACCTCCTACATCGACATCCTCTACCTCCACTGGTGGGACTGGGAGACGGGGGTGGAGGAGGTGATGAATGGGCTGCATAATCTCGTGGTGCAGGGGAAGGTGTTGTATTTGGTATGTGGTTTGTCTTCGAGTCGAAATATGATTCTGGATGAGTTGAACTGATTGCGGAATTGATTGAAGGGCATATCGGACACCCCCGCGTGGATCGTCGCTCAAGCGAACCAATACGCCAAAGACCACGGCAAGACGCCGTTTGTGATCTACCAAGGCAGATGGAACGTCCTCGAGCGCTCCTTCGAGCGCGATATCATCCCTATGTGTCGTATGCATGGTATGTTCTCGCCAATTAAATATAATCCCTATGGCTTTCGTCCTTCGCCTTCTCCTTTTTCTTTTTTTCTTTTTTTCTTTTATAAATTCATCTCGTCTTCACAGGCCTGGCCCTCGCGCCATGGGACGTCCTCGCGGCCGGCAAATTCCGCACCGACGCCGAAGAAGACGAACGCCGCCGCACCGGCGAAAAAGGCCGCTCCATGTTCAACCCCAACTGGGAGCGCAACGAGAACGAGAAGAAGATGTCGTATGCGCTTGAGAAGGTCGCGGGGGAGGTGGGGACGGGGAGTGTCACTGCCGGTGAGTATTTACTTCTCCTTTTTTTTGTTTTGTTTTTCTGCTTCTCCTCTTTGCTTTTTTGAACCCATATTCGCCTTCTACCCTAGTCGCAATCGCCTACGTAATGTCCAAAACACCCTACGTCTTCCCCATCCTCGGCGGCCGCAAAGTCGAACACCTCCTCGCCAACGTCGAAGCGCTCGATATCGCGCTTTCGCCGGAGCAGATTGCGTTCTTGGAGGGTGTGGTGCCGTTCGATCCGGGGTTCCCGAGTACGATGATTGTGCGTTCTTCCTCCCTGCATGATGGATTTTCTTCGTTTAAAGGTGTTTCTAAATTTTTTTTTTCTCTTTACGCAGGGCGACGGGACGAACACGGGCCCGATGCTCGCGGGTAATGCGAATTTTGCGTTCCAGCCGCTCGTTAAGCCTATTGCCCATTCGCGCGATTGATTGATTGAAGGGGTGTGTCTCAACTTTTCGGGCCTGCGATGTACCATTAGGACCAGGATTTATGTCATGTCCGAAAAAATACAAGTCTGTCGTGTTGAAAACATTGTATTACTCTTGTTTTGGTTTTGTAACCACACGCAATACTTGTATGTAGCTTTCCGGATTTCGTGGTATTACTTGAAAGTTGACTGTGAGTCAAACCCTGATCCAAACTTTTACTTCCAACGATGTCAGGATCTTGAATAGTACTAAATTATAATACATGCTTTGCACATATTTTTGTTAACGTTTGTACGTACTACCATTCGCGATCCTCGTGCCCTCGCCTTGACAAGCCCTCATGTCCTCAATTTTTTGAGTGTGGAATCGGCTGCACGGGCGGCAGAAACGAAAAGTTCGCAGAAGACATGAACATTCTGGCCAGCTGCCTTCCGTCTCCCTGTTCGCCACCGTCAGGAGAGTTGCCTTGGACAAAGCAAACAACGCACAATTATGCTGTTCGGGAACCCGGGGTCGAACGGCACTACACTCTCCAGGAAGGCAATCTGCTCAGGCGAAAGCGAGATATCGAGTGCTTCGATGTTGGCGAGGAGGTGTTCAACTTTGCGGCCGCCGAGGATGGGGAAGACGTAGGGTGTTTTGGACATCACGTACGCGATTGCGACTAGAAGAGAACTTGAAATGAATATGCAGAAGGAGAAGAAAGAAACAGGGAAACGACACTCACCAGCCGTGATACTCTTTGTTCCCACCTCGCCCGCAACTTTCTCAAGCGCGTACGACATCTTTTTCTCAGTCTCGTTACGCTCCCAGTCAGGGCTGAATATCATGCGTCCTTTCTCGCCCGTGCGGCGACGTTCCTCCTCTTCAGCGTCGGTGCGGAACTTGCCTGAGGCGAGGACGTCCCAGGGGGCTAGTGCCAAACCTGTCGTAATTCGAGGATTCAATGATGCTGAATGCTTTCATGCGAGGACATTTTACACACCTTGCGAACGACACATCGGGATGATATCGCGCTCGAACGAACGCTCGAGAACGTTCCATTTGCCTTGATAGATCACGAAGGGCGTCTTGCCGTGGTCTTTTGCGTACTGGTTGGCGAGCGCGACGACCCAGGCGGGAGTGTCAGAAACTCCCTCCGAAGGTTTTCAGTCAAGTTTTCAAACAAGATAAGTAATACACATACCAGATACAACACCTTGCCCTGCACGACTAAATTGTGGAGCCCGTTCATCACCTCCTCGACACCCGTTTCCCAATCCCACCAATGCACATACAGGATATCGATGTAAGAGGTGCGAAGTTTCTTGAGGCTGGCTTCGACGCTAATGTGCATTGACTTGATGTTGTTTCCAACGTAGTGTGTTTTTTGGGTAATCGATTCATCCCCGCGTTTCCAAGCGCTAGTGTACTGTTATAGTCCACAAAGATAAGTATTGTAGAACGCACAGTCAATGGGAAAGATGACCTTGGTCGCAATGACCAGTTGATCGCGAATTCCCCGCTTCTCAGACCACTCCCCAATGAGCATCTCCGATGTTTCGTTTTGACTTGGGAGGCGTATGAGCAGCAGTTCAGAAAAATCAAGTTCGGAGCTTACTAGCCATTGGCGGTATCTATGAAATTGCCGCCATTGTCAAAGTAAGCATCAAGCAGCTTAAAGCTGCTGTCCTTGTCCATAGCGCCCATACCCATCGAGGCCCAAGCGGAAGCATCGCCGATGCTCATGGCGCCGAGCTGAAGGGGCGAGACATGGATTCCAGCAGTGGGGGACAGTTTCCGATACAGCCCCAGCTTAGTGGGCGGGGCGGGGGGCGGTGCGAAGAACGACATGGTGAGTCAGTGGCGAGAGAGGTAAGTGGTGCGAAGAAGAGGTAGTCTCTGGTTACCGATACCGCTGACTGGAATTTATACCCCCCAGTTCCCATGCCTTCACTGAACGATTATCGACTGAAGCATAGTCGTCGATGTTAGATAGATTCTCTTGAAAGTCATGAGACCTCCAGAAGCACCGGCTTTGGGTGACGCGTCGATACTGGCCCTCGGCGGATATCTTTCCGGTGGTTTGTAGGGCTTTTTGACGCTCGTGTTATGTAGTTGCCGCTTGCGATCTGTAATATAATTATACTAGACGCGGATGTAACCTGTATTTCGCGCGATAAGAGTTTGAGCCCGAGCAAAGCTTAACTTGTCCGTCTTTCGAACGGAAAAACGGACGGAACCCGTCACGTCCAGGATTTTTTGCGACCCAAAAGAGGGACGGGGGACCAACGGGCGGAGAAGGGACGGAAACGCGTTTGACCGGATGTCATATTGACGGGTATTGATCCGTTGAAGTTTGCCTAAGTACCGTCTTGGTACCGTCATATTACAGACTCCTCTCATCCAGCATCCTACGACTCAACTACGACTTCACCATCCTCAGCGGCCGCAAAGTCGAACATGTCACCTCGCCAGCATCGAAGCACTCGACATCTCGTTTTCGCCTGAGCAGATTGCGTTTTTGAAAAGCGCGGTGCCGTTCGATCCGGGAGTGACTAGTGTTAGTGACTTCCTGAGTTCTTCCTTCAATTTCGCGTTCCAACCGCTCGTATATCCTATTGCCCATTCGCGCGCCGATTGATGAATTGAAGTTCCGAGTCAATCGATTTTTCTGAGCTGCGTTGTACAAGTATGTCGTGTTGAAAATTTTTGGGCTTTGACAAATTGTTGAACTTGAATGTCGCGGTTGAATGAAACGATTCGACAGTTGACCTCGATGGAATCTCAGAGCCATACATTGAGGCTATAGTTCAACTTCTGAGTTGATCATGAATTATGCCGCCTTCTCTGAGCAGTCCTGAAGATGCGTTGATATCCTCTCTTCCGCTTACACGCCCTGCATGCCACATTGCCACAAAAAGGATGAGAAAATCATGATTTCGAAAGGATTATCCGACTACCCAGATGAGTAACACATACATAATTGGAGTCGGATACTTATCGAAAAACTGTTACAAGAGCAGCATTGCGCGGCGAGAGAGAGAGAGAGAATCGGTTTATGGCACAAGCTATGCTATGTAGCCAAGAAGCCCGCGTAGAGTATACTACGCAATAAGTAATGGTATCGTCTAGAATGATATGGTAGGTAATCATCCACGGTAGGAATTGGCGTTGCGTTCAGAGTATCGAGTCTACGTGTGTGGTCTGCTTTTCGGAGCGCGCAGATGGTTCGAACAGACAAGAGTGAAAAGGCCGAGTGGAAAAGCATGGGTCCTGTAGCATATGTGATAAATAGATGAATAAGAAGAAAAGCGGCCAGTATGGTTCTTTGAAGTCGTGTGCGAGACCGCAGTGTGCGGATTGAGTCGTGGTGTCCCGATCCGTGTCGTTGCGCGTGGTGTTGGTTAATTGATGTGGCGGGCATGCCTATTCGTCGTCATCGCTGCCCTCACTCCCCTCCGATTCCTCCTCCTCCCCTGCGCCCTCATCACCTTCTTCCCGCATTGCGCGGCATTCGTCGCAAGTTTCGCATTCGGGGGGAACCAAACGAGTACCAGGAGGTCCGCTCATTCTCAAAGCTGCACTGACACTACCCAAGTCTTGATCAGCAAGCGCACGCTTGCGCGAGACCGCGTCTATCTGCTGTTGTAGCACCTGAAGAAACAGCACACTGTGGTGAAGCCTTTGGCGAAGCATCATTTCTTCGCTCATGCAGACATTGCGGTGGACCGAGACAAAATGCAGCAGCTCTTCTGCGGCAGAAACTGTTTCAGGAATGATGACGTTTATGTTGTGAGAGGCAAGATGCTGAACGAGAAAAGTTGCCAATAAGTAAGCAAGGAAATTCAGCTACAAAAATCGCAAGTCTCACAATAGATTTGGGGTCACTGCTACTCGTGTTGGCAGGAAAAAGATTGATTGGAAGGGTATGGGAGCTTTTATCTGCATTCATTGCAATTTGGAGATATGGTTGGATTGGAGGGGCCGAGCGAATGTGGATCAAGTTGGAGTTGAAAGTTGGTTGAAAGTAAAAGAGCAACAAAGGCGCCGGTGTTATGTCCTGGCACCTATTTGATTATTTTTTTTTTCAAATAGAACGGGCCATTTCGAGTAGAGAAGATACAACCTGAAAGGCTTGTTTTGTAGATCGGTAGAGCGTCTCAAAAATTCACTTTTTGTCCTCAAGCATGAGGTTCCAAGTTCAAGTCCCAGCCGACGTTCCACTTCGTCTTTTTCCGTGAAGATTCAGAATGTAACATACAGTCAATACAACTGTCTTAGATTGAACAGTTGGGTTGGAGTGCTTGTCGCTTGGCCCTCATTCCGTTCAAATCAAACAAAAAAGCATTATATTGGCGAGATTAGATGCTACACAAATTCCGGAGACACGACCGAAAGAACAGAACATCCTCTCTGATTTGATTGGCAGAGGCAATTATCAGTAGAAGGTTATCAAAAGAAACCTATAATCCATACCTCCACCCATGTTTCCGCCGCCATTGTTTGAGGCGTCGACCGTTCGTCGGAAGGGATTCCGGATGTGCCCGAACGGTCAGTCTTCAAGAAAATCTGCATGCCACCACACAGACGGAGGAAACGAGGGCCAGGAAGGGTCGACTCCTACTGAATGTTGTAGTCGACAGTGCGACCGTCCTCGAGCCGCTTGCCGGCCAAGATGAGACGCTGTTGTTCGGGAGAATGTCCTCCTTGTCCTGGATGTGATTGCCTTCCCGTTGTCGATAGTGTTGGAGAACTCGACATCGAGGGTGATGGTCTTGCCTGTGAGAGTCTGCACGAAGATCTGCATACCACCACCGAGAGAAAGAGCTGCCGGCGATGAGCATTGAATCTGGGAAGAAAAGATTGGCAACGTACCAAGGTGCAACGTGGACTCCTTCTGGGTGGGTCAAGCTGCTTGCCGACGAAGATGAGGCGTCGTTAGCTATGAGCTTTGTCTTGGATCTTGGTCTTCACGTTGTAGGTTGTGTGACTTGACGTCCGCCGGTCAGAGCCTTGACGAAGATTTGCACGCCTCTAGGAAGACGCCGGCCAGGGAGATAATGGACTCTTTCTATAAGTTGTAGTCCGAGAGTACGGCTGTCCGATGGTCTTCACGAATATCTGCGCACCACCGCAGCGGCGCAGGACGGAGGTGGCTTGTAAACGATAAAGAAAACCTTTCAATCAAACGAGAACGAGGTTAATCGACGGAAGGAATCATAAAGATGTTTCGTGGACTTACATGAGCCACAGTCAGATCCCTTGCCCCGGGAAGAAGATGCATTCTATGTGCATGAAGCCGCTTCATCAATCTCGAGCACCAGGGACGTCGAAAAGCTTCAATTTTGTTGGTGGAGTGCGATGTCGATTTTGTAGGGGCACCGCAAGTTTTCCAATCGATCCGAGCCATAAAAGAGAGGCTTGACATATCTCTAGGCGAGCCAACGAATGGAAGGGCGAGATATTTGACGAGGTGAAAGAGAGAGAATTGGCACAGAGAGAGTCGCTCGTGCGGCTGCCAGCACACGAGGCGTGAGAAAGAATTTCCGAGTAAAGGCATAAGCTCATGCCCAAATATGGGCATAAGCGCTGCCAGGGCACTGCACTAGCGTCGCAACAAACTCAAATTTACATAAAGCAAACAATTCTGCCACACGATCAGGTGATACTGATGGGCCATTGTTGAAGTTGAACTTTCCCGTTTCCATTGCACAGGAAAAAATTCACCAGTCAGTATTGTCCTCGCGGTTTCCAACAACCACTTCTCGCGGCAAGGAGGTGGCTCGCGGATGCTGAGTCCTGACCGGACCTCAGGGTTTACTTCCACACGCTCTCAGGCTTCAACAATTGAATTAGTCACTGGGGACGCAGAATGTTAGCCAGAGGTGTACAAAATACGAGCTGTAATGCCTCCCCAGGGGACTTGAACATTCCTACTTTTTCGTATACAAATTTAAGGCGTATTATCATCGTATACTATGACAATCGAACACTCCCATCAAAATCAAAGAAATTCAGAAAAAATCGATTCCCCCTCGCCCCAACCTTGTCCCCCCGGATTCCAAGCATCCATTCACGTTCTCCCCTCCCCTATACACACCCTCCAACCCTCCACTGCCGTAATATCTCGCACTTTCATCAAAAATTGAAGAAAACTCGATTTCTCGCTCGTTTTTGCTTTTCCTTGATTCCTTTTTGAAGATTCCACTTCTCCAGCATCTAGAGAGCTTCTTAGACAGCATAATCACGGTCGAATGGTGTAGTTGGTTATCACTTCTGTCTAACAATCGCGCTTCATTTGCAACGCAGGTGAAAAGATTTGCATTGTTCACAGGCGGTCCTCAGTTCGAACCTGGGTTCGATCATCTTTTGCTTCGTTTTACCACTCCCCCAATGCTTTTGAGTCGGTCCGAAAGTGTTCCGAAGCTCTGGTTGTCATGGGGAATGTTTTCTTGAAGATCCGGAAGATCCTTGTCAAGCACGCGAAAACGTCAATTATATTCCGTTTCGACACCTGGAGCTCATGTAGCACCTCATTGGGCATCCTATGCATGTTAGACTTAGTCCCGTACGCGTTGTGGCGGACGGGGAAACGTCGAGAAGTAAGATGGCGTTGTGTTGCCTTTTTAGGATTTGGCCTAGCCAACACCAACGGTCATCCTCCAGTGGGATTTGTATCTTGCGAATCTCTTTTTAGCCATTGCGCGCACTGGTAGCTATGTGGCGCCGGCTGAACTACCTACATATCATAACGGTTGCAGCGGATCTGGTTTTAACCATCTACACCATCGGGCAGGCTTCACTTCGAACATATGCATCCCTACTATAAAACATTTTATTCCCATTGCAATCCTCAACAAATTCGTGCATACTCGTCAGTAGGAGCCTGTTGAAGCATGGCGCACTCTTCTTTTCAACTTCACGCCGTGAGTTTGAACACGGCATGCTATACGTGTCCAAAAGTGCAAATGCTGTGCAATCTGGTTGATATTCGATGACCAACTACACCATCGGACATGCACCATTTTCCTACCACCTCATCCTCGTTCTGAACTTTCACATAATTCCGCATCACATAACCCCAGGCTCCAGTAACACTCGAATCCTAAAAATCATCCAAATGCGCCGTCCACCTCATAACTGCCCTGACTGAAACCTACCAGTTCAATCTGAAGGAACTGTCGAGCGAAGATCTACGGTCTAGGACTAGGTCCGCATTCGGGGTGATCCTAGCTGCGCTCTTTGAGCGAGCTAGCCTTGCCTTGAACCAGATCTGGCTACAACTGCGACACTGCGACCGAAAACAAAACTTATTTAATATTTAACGTGTTGCTGAAGTAGCAGCCTAGCGCCAGTGGACAACCGCCTCCTCGCCTACGCATGTCCGACATCTGCCGGCGTATTGCTTGCTGGGTTGCCTGACCGAACAAGCTTGGCACGCTCAGACCTACTCCGAGTTGAGCCCAGGGTAACTCAAGCTGCAGGACGCGCTCCGTATGTTCGCGGGGAGGGTGATTCCAAAAACACTATAAAACTCATTGGAACAGTTGTGTTTCCTTCATTCCTTTCTCCCGGCTGGCCCACTTTCATTTTCTTCTTTGCTTGCTTTTTCTCCCTGCTTTCACGAATTTGCCTTGATTTCCTTTCTTCACTTTTTTTTGTTGACGCCACGCTCAATACCGCGCCATGAAGATTCCCTTCTCCTTCCTCTTTGTCATTCTCTTGTCTTTCGAAACCTTTGCGGCTCCAGTACCCAATGATCAGGTTGGAGATGAATTCGTGCGTCATCGGAGGTTTGCAAAGCCATCGAGACTGAGATGCAAATTAATTCTAGGCGCTCGAAGTTCGCGCGAAGTCGAAGAAGGTCAAGCCTGCGAAGAAGCCTGTAGCCAAACCGGTCGTGGTATGTCTGGGTTCACGGTCGAGTCCTTTCCTGTTCTTACTCTGAGTTTCAGAAGAAGCCAGCTGCGAAGCCCGCCACCAAGCCCAAACCCGCTGCGAAGCCTGCTAAGAAGCCGGTTGCGAAACCTGCTACGAAGCCCATCACGGTAAGTTCTATCCTTGCCGACTTCTGACCTTGCTCATCATAGCGTATACCTCAGAAATCCGCTGCTAAACCGGCAGCCAAGCCAGCCGCCAAACCTGCTGCAAAGCCTGCAGCCAAGCCCGTCGCCCCCAAGAAATCCAAGGCTGTCAAACCAGCGACAAAGACCACTCTCGCCAAAGCACCCAAAAAGTCGAAAGCCCCGAAGAAAACTGCCCCTCCCAAGGTTCACGGCAGTCGACATGAAGGGCCATGTTCATCACTCACCCTGCCTTTTTAGGCCCCCGCTGCCGCATGCACGCTCCCCAAGACAGCCAGCAAGAAAAAGACTAGCGCTGCGTCAAAGGTGAAGGCAAAGGCAAGAAGCGTGCTCGACGCCGTAACGCGCGAAATCCGCATCGCAAATCGAACATTCTTTGGTCTGCTGAAACCCCGTCTCACGAACGGTGGCGAGTTTGTTGGATGGCATGGAACGAACGAGGTAATGTTTCGTAGATCTTTGCCTCGCAACCTGAGCTGACTTCATGCAGGAAACCGCTGCCCTCTGGGAAAGCAAAGGGGAAATCGTGCGTCCTACGACCAAGGAAGGACAAACGAAGGGAAAATCAGGATTGGACGCCGAGCTTGGAAATGGGCTCTACATTTCGGATACTCTCAGCGTGTGCGTTCTCTGTTTTTTCAATTCTCCATTTGCCCCTCAGACAATCGCACCTCGTTCAGCGCCGAAGCCGCAGCGGAAATCAACGCCAAGAACAATGGTCTCAAGGGCAAAGTCTGCGCCATCTTTGCAAAATCCTCCACCACCTACCGCTCCTCGCAAGACAAGGTCCAAATCCCCGAAATAATCCGTGGCAACTCAGACGTGAGGAGCAAGGAACGCGAATCGTACCTCATCAATCTCCCGACGCGCAATACGGGGAGCGTCAAAACGTCTCTCCTCCTGGGTCCGCTACCAGGCAACAACATCAACCAGATGCTCATACCAGAGAGCCAGAATCCCAAGTTCGAGGCGCAGTGCTTTGATTCTGAGAATCTCAATTCACCAGATGGGGCGGCGTTTGAGGCGTCGAATGGTGCGGTGCGTTGGCGTTTATTCTTTGTGTTGTTATTCCAGCGACGGTATTGACTGCGTCTGGTATGGCAGATCAATTATACCGGCGCGTCGTTGCTGCGGAGTTGGAATGTTCGCAGGGAGGATATTGAGTTGGCAAAGGCCACTGTTGCGGCGATTGAGAAGAAACAGTGCGCGTGAGGAAGGAAAGGGTGCGGATCACGGGGAACTGCAAATTTTCTGTTACGAAAATGAGTGAACTACATGAGCAGACTGTCCGTCGAATGATCTCATCCCACGAATCTTCTCGGATTGTTTAGGATGAGGTTCTGTATCTGGCAAGCCCTTGCGCAAACCCGAGAAAATTCACGTCGTTTAGTCACGAAATTGAGGCCTCAGGCTACAGTAAACACTTGCACAAACAATCCCTCTCTGTTGAGTACAACCTCTTCGTGAAAGACAATTACTTACAAAGACGTCTTGGTATCCAGGCTTGATTGGCGCTCGCGGTCGTCTTGTTCTGCCCGCTATCCCCGTTCGCGACGTTGAGCCTTATATTGCGGGGTGCGCGGAACAAAACTCTTGTGTCATTTTCGGGCGGGCAACGGTGAACCTCACGACCATACTCATCCCGAGTCAGACTCTAAGGCGTCCTCTTGTACTCTTTTCCTTTGCTTTTCATCGTCTATGCTTGAAATGGAATTCAAGGAACTTCCATGGATCTTGACCTGCCACCAAATTCAATTCACTTGTGCGCCACTGGCGACTACTGGCGAACAATCACCTCTTCAAGCGGGATGTGTGGATGCATGTGTTGTCAAGCCTATGAGACTCAGAACAGCCACTGCAAGGCAGTGAAATAGTGGCCTATGGCGACTCCGAAGGGGCATCAAATCCTCCTACAGCGCCAGCAGGTGAAACATCAGCGCTTCAGCAGTTGGAGGCGGAGGGCGCGGTCCGTATCTTCTACGCATGGTCTCGGAAGCAATAGCGAGGCACTATATGAATCCGAAATAGTTTTGTCGCATCTTATTCTCTTTCCTCTCCTCGGCTGGTCCTCCTTTTTTTTTTCTCTGCCGCTCCGCTTTTTTCTTCTTCTGCCGCCAAACTATCATTTATCTTTCGTTATACTGCCTAATCGCGTGTCGACGTCATCATGAAAATCCCGTTCTCCGTCCTTTTCGCCGTTCTTTTGTCTATCGAGACTCTAGCTGCACCGTTGCCTAATGCTCAGGCCGGGGATGATTTTGTGCGTCGTCCGTCTTGCGATGTATACAAAAATCATGCTGAAATGAAACCGTAGGCGCTCGAAGTTCGGGCAAAGGCGAAGGCAGCAAAGCCTGTAAAGAAGCCCGTAGCTAAACCGGTCGCGGTACGTCTTGTCTTGCCCTAAAATCTGTTCCTGTTCTCACCCCATGTTCAGAAGAAGCCTGTTGCGAAGCCTGCTGCGAAGCCTGCTGCTAAACCCGCTGCAAAGCCTGTCGCAAAACCCGCCGCCAAGCCCGCCGCAAAGCCGGCAGCGAAGCCGGCAGCGAAGCCAGCTGCGAAACCAGCTGCGAAACCTGCTGCGAAACCTGCGGCCAAGCCCGCTGCGAAACCCGCCGCGGTAAATACTACCTCTGCTGACTCTCCTCCTTTGCTCAACACGATTTGAACACCAGAAGCCTGCTGCAAAGCCGGCAGCCAAACCTGCAGCCAAACCCGCTGCGAAGCCCGCCGCAAAGCCCGCCGCCAAACCCGCTGCAAAACCCGCCGCAAAGCCGGCAGCTAAGCCCGCCGCCAAACCTGCTGCAAAACCTGCTGCAAAACCAGCGACGAAGTCCACCGCCGCCAAAGCGCCCAAGAAATCCGCGGTCAAGTCCACCGCTGCTAAGGCACCCAAAAAATCCACGGCCCCTAAGGCCCCCGCCGCAGCATGCGCTCTCCCCAAGAAGGCAGGCGCGACTGGGACGACTGCCGCGAAACCCGCCACCGCCGCATCCAAGGCTGCCACCAAAGTCAAGACGAAGGCACGCAGCGTCTACGATGCCGTCGCGCGGGAAATCCGTATCGCGAACCGCACGTTCTTCGGTATGCTGCAACCGCGGCTGACGGAGGGGAATGAGTTTGTTGGGTGGCACGGAACGAACGAGGTATGTATCGTTTTGGTTCTGATCACCACTGAGCTGAGCATGACCCGATCGGCTGTAGGAGACCGCCGCGCTCTGGGAAAGCAAGGGCGAGATTGTCCGCCCGACGACGAAGGAAGGACAGACCAAGGGCCGATCTGGATTGGACGCTGAGCTTGGCAGCGGGCTGTACATTTCGGACACTCTCAGCGTGTGAGTGCTTTCGGATTCCTTCTGTTAACTCCCTCTCATAAATTGCGCTCCGCTCCCTCAGTGCCGAAGCCGCCGCCGCAATCAACGCCCAGGCTAACAAACTCGCCGGCAAAGTCTGCGCAATCTTCGCTAAATCCTCCTCCTCCTTCCGCGCCTCCCAAGACAAAGTCCAAATCCCTGAACTCATTCGAGGCAACTCCGCCCTGCGGGGCCAAGAACGCGCATCGTACCTCACCAATCTCCCCACGCGCAACACCGGCAGCGTCGCGAAGTCCCTCTTGTTGGGCCCGCTGAGGGGATCGCAGAACCAGATGCTCATCCCCGAGGGCCAGAATCCCAAATTCGAGGCGCAATGCTTTGATATTGTAGGTCTGGATTCCGCAGATGCGGCAGCGTTTGAGGCGTCAAATGGGAAGATCAACTATGCCAGCGCGTCGTTGATTGCGCAGTGGAAGATCCGCAAGGAGGATATTGAGTTGGCGAAGGCTACCATTGCGGCGATCGAAAAGAAGCAGTGCGCGTAGGAGAGTGCTGCAGCCAGGAGGGATGATTTTAACGTTGAGAACGAGCGCGTTTGTTGGGAATACGATACTTGATGATTTGGTGGCCTTTTTTCAATTGAATTTGCTTTGAAAGCGGAGGTAATCAAAGAAAACGCGAATGAATCACTGCAAGAAAGAACCAGCATGCGTTTCCAGCTGCACTCTGATGGAGATGAGGGTCGGGAGATATCCGCACAGTCTAGGAGGCGACGCATCCGCCCAATTAGGAGTCGACTCGCTATGGAGGTCCAGCCCCCAGCCCTCTACCTCCGAACTTCCAGCACGAATGCGAACTCCTACAGCGTGCTGACCACTCCGGCAGCTCCCCGGACGCAAACGGTAGCCTCCCAACTCCCGCAGGGCCGCTCAAGCTCTCTTCATCCTTAAAAGGATTATAACGTGTAGATGGTGGTCCGAAGCAGGAGCCGGTTGGTCATTGGATCGAGGGGGACTGGAGCTTCAACGAAAGCGTGTCGAATTTCTGATTATGCAAAAACTAGCCGCACTCGTACGATGCAATCATTGTCGGATTCACTCACTGTCAGCTCATACACAAATTTAGTCCTTTTCACCATGTTATGCCCCGCGACATTGTTGGGGCAGCACCACCACGTCCACGGTAAACTAGAGGAGGATTAGTATACGATGATGAGGGAAAGGTTGTACGTCAAATCCACCTCTCGCTAACAAAGCAAAAGTCAGGTCAACAAATTCCTTCACAACACAGAATCGAGAACGAAAAACGTACCCGGCCGCGCTGAATCGTGGCGCGTCCACGGGCTGCCCCGATACCTCGTCCTCGCATTGCGTTTGGGCCGACTCGCTTGAACCTGCAGCAGGGGGTCTGGTTAGGACCATGTTATTCGAGCAAAAGATACGCGACTTACATCGGTGCGTTTTGCAGCATGTCGGGCATGATGAAGAAGCGGACCATAGCGCCACGAATACACACTTGGTCCAGTTGTGACATGACACACGTCCGTCACGTCCAGTTACAGTTATATCTTTTAGTGAGATGTTGAGGTTATCCTCGGCTGCAGTAAATGGATTGAATGAACAAGAAATTCGTTGAGCAATTCCGGGTCCTGTGACGCACCTTCCGCCAAGAGTGGGCGTCAAAAATCAACAAACGTACACGTCTAATATGCGGGCGTCCAAAGCCGGCAGAAACTAGGTATCATCTGGGTACGACAATTGAAGCATTATGCAGGACTATACCTCGATAGAGTGTCCAGGCCTCAGCTTGTGGCTCATTTCTCCTCGCTCACACAAGAACGGACGTCACGTCTTCTTGTCGATCACACCTTCGTCTGAGAAAGGCGTGAGCAAAAAGAGAGCCTTGTAAAGCACACCAGTGACTTACAAAGTCCATCGTTGTCCGTGACGACGACATATCGGTCACCCAGGTTAATGAAATATTGCTGGAGCATGTCGAGCGGTAAATTAGAATGCACAGTCGATGGTGCCTGTTCCATGTAGATGCTGAAGCCAATGAGAAAGGTGACAAGTCGGAGAGGATAGGACTTACCGAAGGAAATGAAGAAAAGCACAACACTTCGAAAGGGCTTCGATAGTTTTGGTGAGACCATACAGAAGCTACGGAGGATCCTGTGTCCTGATTCACCTGAAGCCAACTCGAGGTACGGCTGAGCACGCTGAGCTTACGCGGTCCCGGCGATTCAGCAGTTGGTACGCCTTCAGACGTCGGACAGACATACGCGACGTATTGTCTGTCAACGCTTATATTGCGAGTACTAGATGACTCCCCGGGTCAATGAGATGTCTATACGTTGGCAAGTTCAAACTCGGCCTCAATAGCAGCTGTCGATCTCATATATGCGTTGGCGCAGTGCGCACATTGCTTCAGAGTTATTGAAGAAGGCAGACGTCGCACTTCTACTCTCGGAGGGTCGAGAAAAAAGATCCACGAGTCAATTCTGTTGTCAAAGAGCTCATCCATGTTCCAGTGCGGGTTCGAATGGCGCTTTGCGGCCCTCGGGGCGACTAGAGAGACGAGAAACGAATCAGATTCATGGTGGTGAGAAGAGAAGACACCCAGTCACATTCTGTCACACCGGAACTTTGCTCTTCACTGTCAGTCCGCTCTACTATCTGTTGGGCTTGGATTTGTAGCTCAAGCTCAAGCTCGATGCATATGTGGATCTGTTCTTAATCGACGGAAATGTTGGGGAGCTTTTCGACTGTCCGTGTCGTCCGACGTTCTGCGCGTTCAACTCGACGACTCATTCTGAAGAATATCTGCTGTATCTCTCCCCTTAGCTTGCTCAAAGCCTCGTTCTTTCCTCGATTGGTACTTAATTCGCAATCGACCGGCTCATGGCCTCCTTCATCTCGATATCTCAATTCAGGTGTCATTGCAGTATGAGAATATATACGCGGAACATGATGAAAGGTTCTAAGGTATGGCCCCTACGCATTTGGCTTGCGAACGCACTTCGGGTTCCTACGGTCTCCTCCACCCCCAAACGGGGTGTGACCCGGAATCAAACATAATTCCTGTACGCGTACAAGTCAGCGAAAGGATCTCTTGCATTCAATAGAACGTTACCTCGATTGTGCATGCGGGCTTGCACTTCACCCAGACTTGCGTCCAGTCCAGCCAGGTCATTAGGTCGGTAACCTCAACATGCATCGCGCTGGCGACGCTCGACGCCTCAATCTTCTCGGATTCTTCTTCGATATCGTATGCCAGAGCAAACGTACGTGCCAAACGCCTGCAGATCTCGTGCATCACGTCCTCAACCGCGCCACGAAGGAGGACCTCCTGCGGCGAGAGCAGGCCGTTCGGAGGCAGGCCACGCGTTTGCATAGACGCGCATCTCTGAACGACTGGCGCCAGCCACGCTTTATTCGAGCCTACCCCACTCCCTGGGGTATCCTCGATGGTGAAGTGCGGCGTGAGCATCATGAGCACTTGCTGACGCGCTTTGTATGCGATTTCGTAGAAGGTCTTGGTCGTCGAGTTCAAAGTATGAGCAAGGAGTTCAAGGCGCTCGCCATATCGCTCGACAACGACATGCAAGACGCTCGCCCAATCTACGCCACTCCCCGCATCCCACGGCCGTGCCAGCGCCGCCTCAAGCTCCGCGAGCTTCATCTGTGCGTCCGCTCTTGACAGCGTAGTCAGATTCTGCTGTTCGCGGGGCTTGCCACGTCGTGACTCGACGAGGCTCGTTACCGCTGGGTCATAGAAGGATACGAACTTGTCGTATTGCACACGAACGCGCGTCTCGCCTGGCGCGCGATCGTGCCATTTTCCGGCAACGTCGACTTCCTTTTGCGAATTGGTCGGCAGCGAGCCAATCCAGCCGTCGGGACGTTTGACCCTCCCGCCTGGGATCCTCCGTTCATCCTTGGTGCGCTCATCTTGAGGGATGATTCGCAGAGACTCCAGCAGCTCGAATGAGGAAGCGAAATCGCATTCGATTAATTCGAAGTGCTCTTCCATCCGGATGAAGCCGTCGATTCCGTGCTTAGCAGCCCAAGTGCAGAGAAGGTTGCTGATCTCAGGCGTCGGAATGTGTCCCTGGCGTACTTCACCATACATGATGATTGTCTGCGTTTCACCCGAAAGGTGAGCACTGAGGCCGTCGAAGTTCAGGATTCGAAGGGGGCGCTTTGCAGCGAGAGTGAGGACATGGGGATCCCGGCCCCAAGCAAAGAAGTATGAATGCTCGAAGTCGAATGCGAGCCATTCAGGCTCGTTAGGCATATATTTGTTTCCCCGTCCGTGATAGAATATATGCCCTGCAGGAATGATGCAGGGCGCGAGAGAGTGTCCTTGTAATTGATCATAAATACTGGGCCGTGACCTGAACAATGAACCCACCTTGGACCACTACAGTGCCCGGCCACAGTTGCAAAAGCTCGCTTGCCGAGTTGAAGATACGATTTCCCGTCGCGTCAGCATCTGGTTCCTTATCCCAGTTGCTGGGACCTTTATCCAACGAGATTGTAAGAGGGGTTTGGCTACCGCCCGCGAAACAAATCAGTTCGACCAGTAGCAGCACGAGGGAAACCGCGTTCATGGTGGGAGATGGAAGAGGAAGAGTTATCTCTTATCAGATAATCACTAGATTGATTGCATCAGGAAACAGCATCAAGCTGACGGCGGCCGTGAACGCCTTGATAAGAAACTTGCCACTTGCTCAGCGCTCACCGCCGCTCAGTGCCAGTGGCCACAAATATACCGCAGGTACGAAGACCTTCGTATTCTATGTGCCCGTTCATAAGAGGCTCCAATGCTTGCCGGGACGTAACAATTGTTAACGTGCCAGTGGACAAAACTGTCCACTGGCACTCGTGCGCAGTTGGTGCGCAGGGACCGTCAGTAAGGCTCAACTCGATTCGGGTTAGACTGGTTGGACCCAGAGAAGGACAAGGAATGGGGAGCAGGCGGACGAGTCGAGGATGGTAGTCGCGTCCGAGAGCGTCCGAGGGACGGACCATGACGGCTGTGTGTCAAGTCGGTTTCAACTCCGTTTCAGCCTGTTTGAGCTTGCAATTGGACTCTATCTTCATCACCGTATTATGCCTTGCTTCATTTCGCCCGCCCCAATTCCTCCCTTGCCATATATTGTCTACCGCATATCTACATCACTTCCACCGTCGACTCGACCGAATCCACAACAGGTATATTTCGTCGAAATGCTTCTACCAGGGTGCGAACAAAACCTGTACTATACTAGTAGCGTATACGGTATCGGGTTAACTATGCTGGTGCGTGTACTGATTACCTTTTCCTCCGGTTATTAATTTCTAAATAACACTTGGCCAATGGCCGCGCGATCCTGCGAGCCGGCCATCCAGTCGCTTCGGATCCCCTCGAATCGTTGATATATTCCCCGCAGAAACTTCTTCGACTCTGAATGAGTTCTCCTGATACTCTCTGCCGTTTCCTCGAATGGTTCTGATGTTAGCACGAGTCCCAACCTATAAAATCAATCTTGCCAAAAGTTTGGGTTTGAGTCATGGACTTATAGATGATTTCTTGAGGTCAATGCAGGACTCAGGTTTTCCTCGAGTTCGATGCTACTTACCTACCCGCGGCGCGGTAACCTGCCCTCTGACGCCCCTCCCCCACACCTCGGCAGCTACGATCAGAGTCCTTCTCGTGGTGGATCCATTCCGGTCCCTGTTTGCTTCTCTAGCTATATTGCGCTTCGAGGAATTAAAATCTCGCCATTCCATCTTTCGGACTCAAGCATTGCATCCATATGCGACTAGTGCGCAGCGTGGATGTTGACGAAGGCTAAGTACCATGGTTCCCAACACGCAGTGAGCAGAGTATAAAGGCCTTCTATTTTTCTCTCTCCCGCATCCAATATCCTGCTTCAATCTTCAATGCTCTTCAACGCCTCCTTGCTTGCTGTTCTCCTTGCCGCCACTGCACCTCTCGTCGCCGGGTTCAGAGGGCGCGAGGTAAATTGCGAAGACCGCTACTATCTCAACTCGGACGTGAATCGCGCTCTCGATGGGTTTTTCTTGATCAAGGACACCGTTGGAGGATTCCCGCGCCCTTTCGACGGGGATAGGGCCCTTCTTCATAAGGAGTGTGCGGAGTCCGAGCTGTATGAAGTGCGCTGCTCATTTGCATTAAACCTATCCCGCAATTATAATGACGCGATCTTTCGAACAGTTCCCTATCGTCTCTAAAGCCGTCGTCTATGACGGAACCTTCCCACCTGGCCCGGATCGTATTGTGTTCACTGAACATGGAATTTACTGCGGGTAAGTGCATTGCCCATGCGAGCTGAGACTCCGCTGGTTGATATTCAACTTGATAGTGCTGTGACTCACACTGATGACGGCTTTGTTGCATGTCGGGAGGTACGTACATCAAGATATTTCGTCCTAGTTTTCGTGTTTCCTGAATACCTCCATCTTTTTTTCCTTCTACAGCGTAGGTTCTGAAGCGGGGGATGAAACTAAGAATAGGTTGATATGGATAACCTTAAAACTCAGAAGAAACTCTTGAAGGGGGTAGTTGAATGCAGAGCGGTTCTGCAGCGCCTTTGAAAGGAATATCATTATCATCAGTTGAACATCCAAAGTTCAAGTTTTGTTCTATTTCGTCATGGCTCTGCTATCATATGAGCTTGAATCCAGCTAGGTAAGTAAGAGCACAGTATTACGAGAGATGTGGCGCCTATAAATCGGTTTTCCTGGTCCAGCAGTCACAGTGGTCTGAAGCAAAGGCAAGTTCGACATCGCAAAGATTTTGATCCGTTTAGTGGCAGTGCCCGGATCGCTCTCTCGAAGTTCTCATTGCAGCTTTAGAACAACATTTCTAGCGCGATCCAGCTTCATGACACACTTGATTCAACGTACCAAAGAACTCTGAATTCTCGGACTTCCAAGACAGCCATTCCAGCGGCAAGAATATCACTAGTAATCTACTCTTACTCATTTTCGCGCGAAAATTCGCTCAGTTTTTCACCATCCTTCATACGCGGCTGCAAACTTCACCGGCAACTTCTTGGTTGAAGGGTACTACGCAAGCTACTGTACTAAGCTAGAAAACTTTTCCTGAGCTGCTATAGACTCTCCGCTGACCAATTTCCGATCGACACGCTAATCATCAACCCCGCTCTGGAATCCCGTTTCTGCGTCTTCTTAGCCTTTCTGGTGGTCTACCGAAGATACGAGCTCTGGTAATGGACATGACAGCCAAAATGACAAAGCTCTTGCCTTCATCTCTTCCAACTAGGCTTTCTCATTCTGCTCCGTAATTCAGCTCAAGGTCGTAATGAAGATCTCGAAGGTCCGTCGGCAGATAGGCTGGCATACAAGCCATAAAAGTCTCTCGCTACACTTGACATTGCTCGAACGAAAATTGCATCTGAACTTTCCAAATGGCGTCGTTATTCACTCCGCTGAAAATCGGCAGTACAACAATTCAAAACAGGCTTGGTGGGCACAACTTGTTCTCGTTGAGCTGAAAGTTTGACAGTGTATCTTCCATGGCACTAGGAATGCCCGCCATGACTCGAAGCCGCTCTTCAGCAACCATCCCCAACGAAATAATGAAAGAATACTATGTTCAGCGCGCCAAAGGCGGCGCAGGGTTGATTGTCTCAGAGGGCATCCTCATCACGCGTCAAGGGTGAATTAATTTCTGGATTCGCTGGCCCCGATGCTTCATATTCGATCATAGAACCGAATGGCCGAACGCTCCCGGAATTTGGAATGAACCTCAAATAGCTGGCTGGAAGAAAATTACCGACGCTGTTCATGAGGCGGGGAGTAAGATCTATGCTCAGGTACAGCTTTCACTTCAGCAGGATCCGTAGATATACAATCTGATTCATCTTTCGTTCCAACTTTCTCTAGCTTTGGCATCGTGAGTTTATTACTCGCACTCTCAAGTTGCCCTGATCTCGAACCGTGGTTGCACAGTGGGTCGTCTCAGTCACCCTGATGCTCCAGAGCAGATTGCCGCTGGCGTCGTAAGCATTCGTAGCTCCGGATACGCTACATGATGCCCACTCACTTGCTGGAACAGCCGGTTTACGCACCCTCAGCCGTTGCCGCTCGTGGTGGAAAGTTCCGCTTCCTCCCGGGAGAGCCTGGTTATGTTACGGTGCGACTGGGTCATATTCGCTCCCAATGATCGGAAGTTGCTCACAATGAAAACATGTAAACCAGCCGACAGAGATTGTTGACCCCACTGCTCTTATCGCACAATTCAAGCGCGCCGCTATCAACGCCAAAGAAGCTGGGTTTGATGGAGTCGAAGGTGTGTTTACAGTGAAATTTCTACTCTTTGAGCTTGGTGGTTTACTTAGAATGATAAATGAATGTAGTACATGGCGCGAGCGGCTACCTCCTCCACCAATTCCTCGACAATACTTCCAACAAACGCAACGACAAGTGGGGCGGCAGCATCGAGAATCGCGCACGCTTCACCCTTGAAACCCTGAAAGCAGTTGCCGAGGTCTATGGTTCGGACGTCGCCATCAAGCTCACGCCTGCCGGGGGAACCTACGATGTCGGTATGCCACTGGACGAGACGATCGCCACCTTCGGATATCTCTTGACCGAGATAGACAAGTTCGGGCTCGCCTACGTTTGTCTGGTGAGGTATAATCCCATGTTTGATCCCGAATTTGAACCGGGTAGGTATATGTTTACCTGCAATCTCGTTGTTCCTTATTCTTGTACTAATTCATCGCACTTGAAGGCAAGAAGCGCGCCACGGTACATGACGTGTTCCAGACTTACATCCCTTTCCTGAAGAACACACCTATCTGGATCAATAGCGGCGTCACTCTCAAAGAAGGCGAAGAGTTCCTGAAGAGTTACAGTGGAAAAGTGGCTGGAATATTCATGGGCTTTAACTGGCTCACTCACCCGGATCTTGCAAAACGGCTCAAGGAGGGCAAACCGCTTGATAATGTGCTGGACTTTTCGACTCTGTATGGGGCCGTCGGGGTTGAGCCTGCGTTGGGCTACACAGATTACAAGGAGGCAGTTTATTAGATTTCTTGATTCATTTTATGCCTTCTAAATCTACGGATTATTAAGACCCATTTTGGCTAAAATCGAAATATGATCTCCCTGTTGACCCTCTAACAATTCTGTGGACGTCACATCTATATTATGCACTATTCGCTACATAAAACTATACAAGTAGTGCAAGAGAATGTTGGTAATACAGGATGAATGAAGGAATGTTACAGAAAGCAATTCGACAGCACTGAGAAAGCAAGGTCCATCTGTCCGTGTGGTAGTATGCTATTGATATATATCGCGTCGAAACCTTACGCGTCCTCCCGCGTATCCCACGTCCTTTTCATCGGCAGCCGATACGGCAGCGACGGCGGAGCGTACCCCCACTGTGGTTGCTGATCATACCCGTACATCTGTGCCTGCAACTGCACCTGCTGCCGCTGCTGCTGGTGGTACGCCACCCGCTGCTCCCCTCTCACCCGCTCCCTCTCCTTCTCCTGCTCCTCAGCCCTCTTGTCCTCCGCCCTCACAAGCTCTTCGATCTCCTCCTCCAACCGCGCGTTAGCATAGCGCAACTGCTGCAGCTCATACTGCCAGCTTCCGCCCGTCATGGGATCCAGCCGCTTGTACACATCCTCCCCTGCGCCGCGAGGAACGCCCGAGGTGCCGGTGCGACGCACGGAATACATCAGCCGCGCAGGAGCCACGGCTGCCGGTAAATCACTTGGTTCGGGCAGGGCAGTGGTTACACAGACAACAACGTCGACGGGACCCTCGGGGGCTCGCAGCATACAGCGCACCTCAGTTGGACCGGAAGTTCTTTCGGGATTCGCGCGACACCGCGCCAGCAGTGCGTCGACCGGAGTCGGCGCGCCGGCAGCGCTGAGACGATGGTCGGGTTCAACGAGCGAGCCGAGCCGCGTTCCACGCAGGTCGAGGGGGCCCCACCCAACGACCGAACTGGCGCTGTCTCCAACGGACAGGAGTAAGCCGTACGGATCCATCAGTCCGTAAAATATGGTCGGCGTGCCACCTGCGAGTCCAGCCTCAGGGCTTGTTGTTCGCATCGTGCTCGATGAACCGGCGCGAGTGTATACGTCCTACATGAGACGGATCCCCATCATGCTTTTTCTTGCCAAAAAAAAGCAAGTACTCACCTCTATTCTTGCGCGCTTCGGCTGCAATGCAAACTCGAGCCCGCTCACCGACGACGTTGGCGACTGGACAAGGAAGCTGGACGCAGAGGAGTAAGTGGGCGATACTAATGATTCAGCGTCGACCTGGACTCCGCCGGTCAAGCTTGTCCCAAGCGGTACGCGCGCCATGCCCCTGGCACGCCCAATGAGCACAATTGCTTTTCGCCCCTTGCCCGGCTCGATATGCAACCGTCCGCGGCACTCGACCCAAACCCACGACCCTATACAGCGTCGTTAGGATGTTGGATAGAGTGTGAAGAAAGCTAGGAAAGACTCACCTTGCTTTGTCCTCGCACGAAATACCAAATCTACAATTCGGAGGTCAGCGGGGGTCAATGCAGGTGTACTCGTGGACGAGTTAGCATTCGATACATTTGGTGGGGTCACTATCGAGAGGTCAGAATCTGGACGATAGAGAGAAATGGAACAAGACACGAGACATACCCTCTTTCCCTCTGCTTTCCTGATCTTTCTCCCCTGCATCAGAACGAGTGCCGTCAAGAGGGAGCGACGCCTCTTTCAAAGCGCGCCCAACTGTCGATCGACAAGAATCAGCATCTTTGCTAAAGTGATAATATTTCGGACACGCACCACTCACAACATCCGCAGCGAAACACAAATCAGCCAGCGTCCGACCGACGAGTTCCGCTGGTTCCCAGCCCAAGACGCGGGTGACGGACGGAGCAACGTAGAGGAAGGCACCCTAGATCAACAAACTCGTGTTAGCATTACAAATTTTGTTTCTGGCAAGATGCCAATGATATACACGCACCTTCAAACTGAGTACATGAACGAAATCCGGTAATTGCTCTAGAAGGAGTGAATGTATAGCATGACTCGTTGGATCGGGAGGAAGGCCCTGCGTAGCGGCACCAGGAACGGGAGGCTGCGTGATCCCGCAGCTGCCCAAGAATTTTGGATTTTTGAGCAGTCGCGTCAAAACGGTGGACATTTCAGGCGCAGGTACGGTCGTCATCCTTCTCTCTCTCTGCCCAGTTCCCGTCCCCGGAATGTTTTCGCCTGGCTTGGGCTTGACCCGCTGCAGCTGTTGCGCCTCTACCGCCCCGGTATAATACTTCCCCTCCTTCATGCGTTCCACAATGCCTGCGCTCTGCTCTGACACATCGACCTGGAATCCCACCAGCCAAACACACTCCGCCCCCTCATCGTCCACATGTTCCCCGAACAACGGGACAATCGTCAGTAAATTCATAAACGCACTGCCATCCTTGCGGTAATTCAGCAACGTCTGCTGCGTCTCCTTCCGCCCTACAATAGACTTTGCTAGCGCACCAACCGCTGTCGAGTCCGTATGTTTCCTCTGCTCGCCCTTGCCCAGGGGTGGGGCTCCCCCACCTGCTGGTGGAGCTTGCAAGAATCGACAATTCCGCCCGATTATCTCCGTCTCGGAATACTGCGTCAGGGCGCAGAAGTTGGGACTGCAATGAACGATGGGGTCGTCGAACCGACGCACATCCACCACCACGAACGACGTCGTGAAATCCACGGGCCCGAGGTTGACAGTGGGATTGGGGCGGTTTTGAACTCGGGAAAGGAGAGAAATGACGTCGAATCCTGATTGACTGTATAATGGGAAGGTGGCGGCGGCGGCGGTCAGGGGAGATGGTTGGTCAAGTGGGGCAGAGACGTTAAGCCATTGGGGATGATAAGGAGCGTCAAGAGCAGTAGTGAAGTTGTTGTGATTGCTGCTGCTGCTATTGGAGATGGCAGCTGGGAAAGCCTCCTGAAGGGCTGCAAGGCTGTCGTACGCATTCTGCACCGCAGGAAGACCATTGTCAGGATTTTGATACTGTTGATTTGTAGGGTATTGGAACCCATTGTTTGCAAACCACCGCGCTCCCTGAGCCGGATGGAACGCCTCCGCACCTCCTCCCGGGGCAAGGGTAGGTGGGGCGTCGAAGAGATACTCCGGTAGATGGAATTGAATGCCTCCAGTTGGCCGTTCCGAGTCCTGGTCGTCAGGGATGCCAGAGAACGGTGGCTGCTGCAAGTAGGTGAAAGGCATGGGCGAAACAAAGCAGCTAGGCACGGAGGGAACCCCGGGTTTTCCCTTGTACGTGTGGTTGATATAAGATAGAGCCGAGGACAGTGCTTGTATACTTATATGTACCACTTTTGAGCTAATTCGAGGAGTGAATGAAGCGGCAGTAGCCAAGCCGCGAAGGTCACACTACGTAACGTCGTGTCACACTCAGTTCAACTAACTGCCATCCAAAACTATGGGTCCTTCATTCCTCCTGCTTCCTGCACCAAGAGCTTTACTCAAATTTAAGGAAAGACAGGGAAAATCAAACATACAACCCCAAATTCTCTGGGAAACCACCTCGCCGCGCCGCACGGTTCCAATTCCAACGGCAACGTAACTTATAATTTGAGGCGGCGCTCCAAAGCCTATGGACACCGGTGGCGTAGGTGAAAATAACATAAGTACCATGCTACTCACTCCCTATTAAGTCTGGCCCCTTGGGCTCACACAAGCTACGTTCAAATTCGGTATATAATGTACAAAAATATCTCTGGAACTTGTTCCGACCCTGCACTGCCCGCCGCCACTGCCAGCACAAACAACAAGACCTTCCTTTCTCGTCAACATTTCGTACGGCAGATTGTGGATCTTACAGAGACCCTCCTCCGCCGACTCACACTGTCGCCACGCCCTAGTCACTCGACTTCCCCATCTACAGCCTCTGTGAACGTTGAATCGCCCAGCAACCCCAGACCGCACTACTTATAGTCTGCCAGTACATGACTGCTGATCCTCCAACCAGTTCATTCATCATCTCGGACCCGGATTGTATCTTAGCAATCCCAGCGAATATCTCGCCGAAAGAACAAAGATCTCTGCTGGTTGTGCTAAGATGTTTATCTGTTTCGTATTCACTCACGTCCACAGAATCCGCAAGATGCAAGGGAAAGTACCGGTAAGTAAGTCACCAATTGCTCGCCTCTCGCATACTCCGCATACCCGACAGCAGGCTCTTGTCTTCTGTTCTCTTCTCAAGCACGACGCTGTCTTCTTGCTACACGAACTATCTGTCATACGTATGACCCATCTCGCTGCCCGATTCCTTCCTCGAGGCTTCCAATCTGACGAGCTTGAGGCGTCAGCGGCGTACTCGCTGGGACATCGTTAATTGAAAAGTACTGCTTCCACCCTACCCCAAAAGAATCACGGAGATACTTGCTGAATTCCGTTCTATCTTGTTTTCTTCAGATACTTCAGCGAGCTTCGAATGGCAATGCTCAATTGATGTGACCGCGAAAACTTCATTCGTCTGGATCAAGAAAAGCAAATCCAGAAGTACCTTCAATCCGCACGGTGCCTTCGCAATCAAACTCAAAAGCCAGCACATGTCAGGCCCGCAGAATTTCGCGGCAAGATCGCGATCGACGATGCTTTCTAGGGAGACACTTACTGCACCCATTGACAGGTTTGAGGCCTTTTTGCAATGCTTCTTGGCAAACGCCGAAGACCATCATTACATACACAAGTCTCGATTCGGCTCGCAAACCCCATTCAAAATTCTCTTCACAGCGGTTACGCATACCCGCTCATGATAAATGAAATTCCACATCCCACAAATGAATTTGGAAAACTAAAAGCCAAAGACGGATGCACTGACATTGACGAACAAATCCGGGTCGGCCATTTCGGAGATGTACAATCAATCATTCCCACTAGCAGTATGTCCAACATATTTGAGTTCAACATTCGAAGAAAACCGAGTGAGCTCAGAAACACTACGGTCAGGATGAATGAAAATGTACAGCGCTTTCGATCAATCCGAAGAAATCAAGCTATCGTATAGATACCCCGGCCATTTCGGAGATGTTCAATCCCATAATTTACACTACAACCGGCCATCCGCTCGACATATCCAACCTGTTCAGACCGATCTGAAAACACAAATCAATTCAGCAAACTGTCCGAACAAAGAGAAACAAGAAGCACATACATGGAAGCTCAAATTATCAGTGCTCCCCGTCTTGTAGTCTTCAGTTCGATCCAGTCAGCGTGGATTACAGAGAGGAAAGAGCTGAAATAGCGCACGGTATACCATCCAGACAGTTCCGTCCGAGTCGACGAAGACGTCTTGACCGCCGGGTCCGAGGACCTGCGCTCGTATGATGAGAACAACAATTCAGGTAGAGAAATAAAATCCAATTCAGTACTCACGCTATCGTGTCTGGGCAGAATCAGAGTCCCCCCATTGTTCGTAGCCGCGAGGCCTTGCTGGCCAACATATCCACCATTGTATCTATTAAGATTCAGAAACATGAGGAATGAAATGCGAGCAAGACCAGCCATGCAATCAACTCACGTCGAAGAGCGAACAACCCGGACTTGATAATACTCCTTATCCGCATTCCAGCTGGAGAACAAATACCACAAGTTCCCGTGGCTGAAGATGACGGGGGCCTCCTCAGATTCGGCGTTACCCTCGGGTTGGACGCCGTTGTCGCGATGTGCGAGAGCGTCGTAGGTGCTTGAAAGAGGCATGTAGGTTGTCGGGTCGAGGCGCACACTATTTAAAGTTGGTTGGTAGGAAGTTGAATCAGCTGGAAGAAAAATGAATTAAAAGGATTACCCTTTGATGCCGCTCCAGTAAGAGCCAAATGAGAGGTAGGGGACCGGGTCTGCGCGGGTGGTCAGTTTCCTTACGATGCATGAGCGGCTCCGTTCGTACCAACACTCAAACTAGTAAGAATGAATGTTCAGGGAAAACTCAGACCACAGCAGATTGACACCCACTTAGGATCGATAGCCTAATTGCAGTCAGGCCAATGATCATGAAGCCATGATAACATGCATAGAACTCACGTTGAAGTTATTGGAAGAGCTGCTCTTCACGACGAGACCGCCATTGGTCCAAGATCCTTAGAATTCCCAAGTCAGATTGATTGTTTGTGTTGAGACGATGGTAAATTTACCGCTGGCTCCAGTCGTCGAATAAGCATAGAAGATGGCAGACTGTGTGATAATCGTTCAGGAAAATCCAGGCATAGAGGCAGCATAATCTTACGTTCTGGGACCCGATTGTCGACGCAGAGTAGAAGAGCTACAACATAAACGGTAAGCGCTGATCAGTAAACTCGTCCATAGAATTAGACTTACACGGATGGCACCATCCACGACCTTGCAGTCAGGAGCCCACAATTTGAGGTTGTCGCCTGATAAACTCCAATTAGCGTCATTCAAAGTTGTGAAATAGTCAAGACCGTCTAGTACCTCCCGTATACGAAGCAGTCCATGGTGCGCCGTTAGGGAACACAACACCTTGCTGGGTCCAGGGGCCAACGATATTCGTAGCGGTGTAGATCGGGATGCCCACACCACCAGCTGAAAGATTAAATGATTTCATTCGGACCCGCGTCATCGTCGCACCAGTGGACACTGGATAACGCACTGAAAATGAAGTACGTCGACCCTTTCTTGCAGAGGGTCGGACTCCCTCCCTTCGGAGAGGCAATGAGTGTAGTGGGATTAGGATACGCTTGGATGCATGTCGGTAGCAGCGTTATGACTGCGGCGAAGAATGAGAGCTTGGAGAAAGAGAACATCATGTTGGGGGAGTCTGTCGGCACCGGAGGTTAGAGGTTTTATAGCAGGATATGCATGCTGGGACGGCGGCAATTGTGAGCGCATGAGTGAGCGTCGTGCGTGTAGCAGGACGACGATCACAGGTTTCTGCTCGTTTTCCCTTCTTGGCTCGACCCAGTTCCGAGGGATCCCTGCCTTCCTTCCTTCCGTGGTCCGGTTGCCGGCGGGCCGTCGGACACTACTGCTCAAGCCCAACGGGTTGCCGCCTTATTGCGAGGACCTGCGCTCAGCAGTCTCGCGAGTTTGGAACTGCATCTAGCTGCATGAGACGGAAACCATGGCCATCAGCAGGGACAGGACGGACGGATGGAAGGCTCCGGGCTAACACAACAAAAGGTTCGTGAACTTGAAATTTTCAGAGAATCAGACGACGGTGCCACAAGGCCACAGAAATTGGACGAGAGCTCCTGCGGCCGGACCTGGCACAGAGTTTCATTTCCATCCCACTCCACAGGATAGATATTGGCAACATTATCAACATAAGTAGTGAGCGGAAGGAAGGAGCCGGAAGAAGCCGAAAGTTCCCAAAAACGTTTCGTTGTCACAGTAACGGTCAGGTGATTTGTGACGCTCGCGATCAAACGCGTCGCGTCAGGTCGCGTCCTAGGATTTTCTTGATATACTTACAGCTCACCGGCGATGATACTGTGACCCATCTCTTTACTGTAAGTGTTGAGCTGACAGGCTCAACTGGGCATGTCCGGTAAAGCAGGGTATGCACTTAAGTATGTTTCTTGGCTCCGAGCACTGGCATTCAATTCAGGCTCTCGTTTTGTAGACGCGTTGCGAGCATCACATGGTGAGGACGTCGCTCTTGGTTTAACTCCACATTTTTTTTTTTACTTCGCTCGTGCTGCAGCCCACTCCACACCGAATAAGCAAGTCGAAGATGCTGAAATTTGAATTGATCAAAGGGAATTTTTGTTCACGCGGAATGGAGACATTGCGATATCAATGGCAGATTAAAATTCACTGTTTGTGTTTTAGAGATGGTCTGCCTTCCTTGAATCTGTGCTGTGTTCCAGCGGCTCCGCGTCCAAGTTGACGGGATCTTGACGGTATGTTCTCATTATCTTCGAAATTCAACTTACGGCATCTTCATGTTCCCACGGTTGAAGCTCAACGTGCCGCAATTGTTCATCGGAGAAAAACAGGGAGTAATTTCTTGAGGGGGAATCATTCAAGCTAGTAAAGCTAGTAAAGACTTGCTCTCACAAGGACAATGTTGTTCTCTCGGAATGGCATAAATATTCGAATGCTCAAAGAATCCAGCGAGGAATTCGAGATTCAAGAAACAAAATAACGAAAATAACAATGAGACCAGCAATACTGTTACTGATTACACACACAATCACTTGCATTCCGCCACAACCTTATCTCCATCCTGCCCCGCGGTCAAGATTCTCGCTTGTGCTGCTGCCACCGTAGCATTCAGGCTTGGGCTACAACCACAAAATTAGATCAACTCAAAAAAAAAGAAGAGAGGATTCATAGCAACGAAGAGGAGGAGGATTCATGGGAACAAAGAGGAGGAGGAGAGAGCACTCACTCCTTAATAATAGCAAGCGCCGACCGTGCCGCATCCAACCCATCCGAGACCTGCGTGCGCGAAAGCGCAGGGGCGTTCTTCGCATCGAATATCGCTGCTAGGATATCTTGGATGCCGCTGTTGACGCTGTCTAGACTTGTTTGGGCGATGGCGAGTGCGTTGGCGGTTGGGAGGTCACTTCGAAAGTAATAATTCAAAAAGGTCAGGTGAATCTGGCGTTGGGTTTGCTAGGAAGAGAAGACGCACGTTGCGTTGATCTGACTGACGAGCTTCTTGCTGGCGGCAACGTCGAAGACGATTTTCAGACGCGCGAGGTTGCAGTCGAGGTCGCCGGTTTGGCGACGTTGCATTGGTGCTATTTCTTCCATGAATATATCAATCTTTTGAAAGCTATAGAGAATGCGTACCGGCGGCGGCGAGAGCGACGAAGGTGAGGGTGACGAGGGCGGAGATGCGAACCATTGTCAATGCGTGAATTGAATTGAATGGAGAAGAAAATGAGATGTGTGGATGAGGAGTGAGGAAGAAAGGAAGAAAGGAAAGACACCAGGTCTGAGAGGTGAAGAGAATGAGGATTGAAAACATTTCCTACCTCCTACTCTTATACTCGTTGGTCGGGATTGCGCAGTACGCGTTAACGCGACGTCCGATCCAACTTGAGGATGAAAAATTGCTATGGTGATCCCACACCTCTCTGCTCAGCGATGGCTGCGGTTGACTATGAGTGGAAGTGCAGAGAGCGTTGAACGAGGCTTCAAGTCTAAGCGGGATCAATATGCACTGCCCCTAAGCCGCAACTGCACGGCTGATCTTCACCACATCGAAAATGAATCTGATGCTTAGCCTTGGTTGAGGATCGCATCTTCCGAACGCTCATCCGGAGTCCGCAGCCGCAGCTCTCGTTTTTCCTGCAGTGAGGAAAACCATGTCGAACTTGACTTCAAAGAGTTACTGTAGGCTGCGGATGACTCTCGAACTCGGGTGTTGAGAAGGTCCTAGTAGCGGCGGAATCGACGTGAATGAACGTAGCCAACTGCAAGACCATAGAGCGTCCCCGGTCTCACCGTTTTTCGGTAAGATAGTTGCTCGAAGGTGGAGGAGTGCTAGCGAGCAGCTTGATTTTGGAAATACCATCAAAATGAGCTCGAGAGATATTGGAGCGTTCTCTCTCTGCTCTTGCAATTAGGTGTCATGGACTCATGGCGCTAGCGCTTTTGCTGAGCTGAGAATATCGAAAGAATTGCCTTGGCGAGAACGCCGCAATTCGGAAGGAAGGGGAAAAGACCCGGGGACGCACCGAGACGTCGGATATCTAGCGGCGATCCAAGAGGTAGGCGGCAATTCCCGTGGGCACACAGACCTCCTTGACAGTACCCCCAAAATAGGCAACTGTCATTGATGAGTGAAAATATCGACTCTGTTGTGGGGACCCGCCGATCATACTGTATTGCTCCAAAATTTTGCCTACCCTCCCCATTTTAGTATCTTCTTCACAAGTATGTGTACTCAGAATAGTGCCTTTTTCTCTTGAGCGTCGTACAATAAGTAAGAGGAATGATATAATGATGGTGAAGTAAACAGCTATGACAAACTGACCTCGTCCGACAAGTCCGACTTCGTCCGAAAATGGACGAGAGTGCGGATGCGCGGACCGTTTGTATTCAAATGATCCGGACCTCCCCTCCCTCCCTTGGGGGCAACAGCATCGAGAGGTGAATCTATTTAGGGAAATTCCATCCATACTCTGCTCTTTTACGGCGCAAGTACACTCGGGACTGGAAACTCTCCGCATACGCCGATAGACATGTCCAGCGGGGGAACTATCATTACTATGCGGGTGAAGAGAAGTGAAGAGGATTTCGACGGATCTTGTGAATCCAGGGGCGCAATATAACTTTTTTGATTTGTTGAATGTTCCTCCCTGTCGGTCGTGTGCCCTGTCGATCCCCAGGCTCCTCATCCTCATTTTCCTCCACCCCACCATGGACGACTCCGACGTCCTCCCACCACCCACCCCAATCCTCAGCTCCTCCCGCGGCGGAACCAGCATCAAGTCCTTCAAATTTCGGGAACGAATGACAAGTTCCAGTCCCCCCTCTATTGGTGGAGACTCTACCCGACGCAAGGCATTCAGTTTTCTGACCCGGCGCCCAAAAAATGTACATGTGAACCAAGGCCAGCCAACGCTGAACTCGCTTGTCCTCGCTGAAAAGCTGCTGGATGCTCAACCCCGGTTCGTCTGGCACCACGAGCTCCACTGTGTGTTTGAGTTTCTGATTCCGAGGTCGCCGACACAGGGAATCATCTGAGAATGTGGATCCGGGGTTGCGGAGCAAATTGCCGTCATCACCTCTGTGCGTCTCCTTCTCTTCCCTGTTATTCAGTTACACCCATGTCCATGTCCATATCCTCCAGACCACCGACGACGTCTCCTCCCCCCACCAAGCAAGGATCACAATCCATATTCAGAAAACTCACTACAAAACTCACGCCGAATAAACGACGCTCCGTAGCGATTCCTTCTACCACCGCTTGGGCCTCTCAGGAAGCACGAAATGCAGCGCTGCGCGAACGGGGGCTCCTCCCACAACTGCCTCTTAGCGTCCAGGAGGCGCAGCAAGACAGCCGCATCGCAGTCGTAGTCGCGGAGCCCGCAAACACCACTACCACTACCCTCGAAAGACGCGAGTCGACAGCCGCGTCCCGCGTAAAGGAGGAATGGGAAGCCAAAAACCGCGAACGTCTAGCCGGCTTCCGTTTCGGCGGAGCTTCACCCGTGCAAGACAGCTTCCCTACCACCTCATCGCCGCTCGAACCCCTCAAGGAAGTCGATACCCCGCTTCCTTCCCCCAACCCCACAGACCCCCCGCCCGAATTCATCGTCAGCGCAGATGTTCAACCGGCAAAACCGACCCCCCGCGCCCCTCCACCGACGCTCAACCTCAAACACGGATTACTCCCCCACCACCTCTCCCCACCGCTGATGCAAGCCTGGTCGGATTCATCCCCGCCCGACATCGACGAGCTCGACCCGTGCTTCCTCCTCCCCCTCCCGCCCTCCCCCGCACCCGACTCCGAGTCCACCAACAAATTTTCCTCCCTCATCTCTGCGTTCTCCGCCGACACGGGGCTGACGCCTATGTCGCCCGCTTTTCGCGATGGCGATGTCACCCCCAAGCCGCAATCGCATCCACATCCCCCTGCCCCTGCGGCCGTTTCCCCTCCCCCGCCGCTAGCCACATCCATCTCCGAATCCTCCGGCCTCTCCGAGGCGGCATCGAGCGTCGGCGCCGTCCCTTCGCTCGTCTCCGACACATCCCAAGCCAGCTCCCTCAGTTCGGCCCCTGCCCCCGTAGGCCGCATGCGCAACGTCCCTCTCGCGTCGACGGTCCGGAACAGCACCGTCGAGCCCGACCAGCACCATGCCATCTCGGTCATCGTGGAGAGTCCCGTCGACGACGACGAAGGTGCAGGCGCAGTCGCTATAATCGATAATGCGTCCCCTGTCGAGGAGACTTCGAGCAAGGCAGCGGAATCGAATCCCCCTCCCACTACCAACCCCAACACAAATCCCAACCCCACTTCCGCTGCTGGCCCCACCCCCACCCCAGCCCCTCTGCAACAACAACAGCAACCCCCCCAGCGCCGAAAAACCGACCCCGGCGCCGCGGCGAATGGGAAACCCGATCGCCGGAAATCGCTCAACGTGTTCAAGAATTTGAGTTTGCGGAGGCCGAAGGCGCCTCCTCCGCCCATACCCTTGTCCTCCTCTACTTCCCCCTCAAATTCGTCTTCGAAGGGGGATGCCACACGGATGAGAACAAAAGCGCGTTCGGCGCTGGGCGTGCCCGCGGGGTTCGACGCGTCGCTTTTGCCGCCTTCGCCGACGTTGAGTGCGGGGTTCGCTGCGCAGCAGGGGAAGGAGGGAGGGGTGATCCAGAACAGGATGAGCCTGAACCCGACGATGCATAATGCGGAGACGATTTTGGAGGAGATGAATAAGATTGGGGATGAGGAGAGTAGGCGGATGACGGAGGTGGCTTTTATGTGATGGGGTGTGGTGTGTCGTCGACGGTCGTTTGCGACGAAGCGCGAGGATTTTGAGTGGATGGGGTGGAGTGGATGTGGGGAGGAGGAATGTACTCCGTCCACTCTCAAACGAAACGCGGGAGTTTGAGTGGGAGGCGAGGCGTGGTGTGGCGCGTATTCATTTCATTTCGGATTACTCTTGGGTTCATTTCCGTTCGCTCAGTCAGTCAGCCAGGCTTTCTTGGCGGTTCGATGGCTTGCATGCATTACTTACTTATTACTCTCTCATTCACATTCTCATTCATATCCTCATACTGTTCATATATCCTCATCCTTCACCACGCATCACTCTCTCTTCTCTGTTTACTCTCAGCATTCTGTATCACCACCCATACATCCACTCACTCATTCACTCATTCAGTCAGTTAGCGTCGGATTCCATTCAGATACCTTATTACTCTCATGCGTACTGTCGATCATCTTTGTACTATTACCACTACGACCTTGTCAAAAAGAAATTGCAACTACATCCCCAGTCCATTTGCATCGGCGAGAAAGGTCGGCGACACATTCTTGGGCAAAGGGAATATGGTCAGGCTTATTCGACGGACTCAGACCTCAGTCAGTCCGACGCCTGGATAGCGAGAAGCCCAAGAAATAGCCGCAAGTGACGCTCATCAACAGATCCGACGACTCAGATTGAGAGCTACAGGGCCACAACCGAATGCCATCCCGACTTGCCCTGCCCGCCCCATAACTCGCGTCTCGTATTCGCCGCGAGTCTCTCCAGCAGCGAGGGGGATATCCAACTTCCAATCGCGCAGGAACAACGACAGAAAACACATTGCTTCGACGTGGCTGAACTTCCTGCCGACGCAGGCGCGCGGACCGAAGCCTAAACATTATTCAATATTGAGCGATGGCCGGCAGGTTTGGGAAGGTACACGTACCAAACATAGGTATATCCGTCTCCAGTACGTTGTACCACCGCGAAGGTCGAAATTCATCGGGATTGGGGAAAAAGTGCGGGTTGTGGTCTACACGAAAATGTCAGAAAGAAAGACGGGAGGACGATTGTTGTTCAAGTTGCTTACGGACGGCAATCATCTCGACAACCATGAGCGCGCCTTTCTTGAGTACCATTGTTCTCTCAACAGGGCGAGATACTTGGATTGAAACGTCCTCTGTCATCTCTCGCGTGAGCATCGCACCACCGGCTAGGCAGGAGATCAGCCACGTATTCAAGCAGAATAGTAACAGCACTGACGGTACATCCGAATGGCTTCGTGATAACACGCCATCAAGTGCGGTAATTTGGACAAATCTTCCAGCATCTGGACCGCATCAGTATATGAAGGAAATTGAGGAGCGATATGCAGACAGGGTCACGGTGGGAAGGTATATTTGCCATTATTTCCGCATAGGCTGCTGCCTGATGGTCCTGGTGAATGGCGAGAAAACCGAGTGTAGCGACCAACGCGCAGGCGGTCGTTTCTACTCCGAATTCATTAGTGGTACGATAAAGATGATTGAATCCCGTTACCGCGCCCAGCAAACAACAGAGCAAAAGTATTTCCGATCTGGAATTACTCAGTGCCTGTCTCATATTGTTCATACCGAGACTAGTACTGACAACTTCCGGCTTTCCAAGTGCAAGCTTGCTTGCCCCGTCGACGCTCATTGCTCCCACTAACCGGGAAAAGATGTCACCGCCTTCAGATTGGTCATTGTCCACGGGCTGGTCGTCCAACTCCGCTTTGCGCCTGTCGACCAGGGCATTCATGAACGTCGCCAAGGTCTTCCAAGCCCGGTCAAGAGACCGCACGCTACGTGATTGTAAGGACTGAGAGGATGCAAACATATCACCACCGTACGTCATACCTAGGAATGGGAAGCTTATAAGCCCAACTGGGAAGTATCAGTCGCGCGATGGCAGAGCTAGAGACAATGGTCAAAGACTCTCCAAACGACATTTCATTCTTCTGAGGGTGAGGATCCACCCAGGGTAGTCCGAGGCCGAATCCACAGCGAGCAATGACACTCAGCGCAAGCTGCAAGAAAGTCGCACTCATGGTACTCTGGAAACGTCGTCGATACATACCTTGTGCGGTAAAGGACTGACGTCGGCAATCGTGATAGTATCCTGACCTTGCCAGCCTTCAGCTATTACCATTTCCCGATATACAGCTATAGTTTCAGAGACCACCAACGAATACCTGGCAGAATAACTTAATTGTAGACCGTCTATTCAGTTTAACGATACACACGTATGAAATGTGAAGGCTGGGGATAGAATCCTACGGTGACGCTTCCACATGTCATCGTTCGCGGATATGATGTTTTCTCCCCAAAGTCTACTTATCGGGTAAGAACTGAGCACAGCAAAAGTCGAGAAAGACACTCGCAGGAGGGGGGCGGTAAGCCATCGAGGTTTGACTAATCGAGTCTTCGACTCGTTGTTGAGGAGCTGCTTCACGACGTCCACAGAACAAGTGTAGTAGTATGGGTTTCCCACGAGAATGGGTACAAGGGAGACAACGTCATATTCGTGATTCCGGAAGTCTGTTTGCGAATAATCAGGTAAGACTCGGAACGCTGTAGTGGCTCGAACTCACTAGAATTGCGCCACTCCCAGACCCATTTGAGGCCAGGGTTCCACCAACAAGTCGGAATAATCGCTCCGAATAATCCCAGCGGAGAGAATAATGGGCGCATTCCAGGTTCATAGTTAACGCTCTATGAATTGTCAAGGTTGTCCATAATTGCCCGACAACGTACGGCAAGATTAGTTATGAAGCGGTATATGACAATCGCAGCGGCGGCTGAGGCAATAGTTGCAAGCATTTTCGAGAGAACTTCAAAGTCGCCAGACAGGCGAATCGTCTCGCAAAGCTACTTTGTGGGTCCGCTCCAAATAATGCACGCCCGGTCAGCGACGATAAGTCGCCGTTGTTTCATGATGCAGTACTTCTGTGCTCAGGTCCGCCATGACGGTCAGATGAAATGAAGCCAAAATAAGGCCGCGCTCGATTGGCAACTTGGTGTGTTGGTGGTTCACTACTGTGAAACTTCCGACTCGAATGCTTTTTTGTCGCTGCAAGGACCAGTTTTGCTTCGAGGCTGCCATGAATCTTCGTGTTTGCGTTCAGGCAGCAAGGCAGAGTCGTTACAGACCAGTGTCGCCGTGCGGCATCCGTCGATTCAGATGCGAAAGCTCAGAGAACAATTTTCGTTTTCGTTTGACTCTGAGATGATGGCAGTCGGAAAGCAAGAGCAGAACCACATCAATTTCCTTCATGGAGCCTCCCTTACACCTCAACCACAACTTGACCACAACAGGTTGCAGCAAGCAGAGGCGAATTTACCCCGGGCAGCGGCATCATACAACGAAGAAAATATATAATAAAAGTACCGAAAAGAGGAACTGTCCGCACAGGGCGAATTATGCGGGATAGATACGCGTACGGGTGGGTGTATCACATCAGGACAAGCGTAGAGTAAGGTGGCGGAGCGTCAGGTAGTAGTGCGTCGGCATATGAGTACATGAAGACCACGAAGACGCTTATTTCTTTGTCGCCTTAACTACAGACACAACGATGATAATGATGATGACCGCGATGGCGCCGCCGATGATCAAACGCATCTAAAACGGGGGTCAGACACTGGGAGAGAGTGGGGAGGAGGGAGGGGGAGGGGGAAGAGGAAAGCGTACCTTCATGTCTTTCCACCTTTATGCGGATAACAGATTGAGGAGAAGTTAGGAAAATACGTGAGATGCGCAGTGTCATCAGCCGGCGGAGAGACGTACCACATATTCTAGGAACCGAGCCAGTCAGCGTCTAGAGAGGGGTTGAGCAGACTAAAAAAACGCACCTTGCGAACCCGGTTAGCTCCACGACGGAAGCCCTGTGCTGACACTGCGAGGTTGTCTGCGCGTACCCAAAGACACAGCATTAGTGGCCGAGCGACTCCCAAAACCCACATAGAGCAGCGTAGCGAACGCACCGGTCTTGTCTTGCAGTGAGTCGAGGCGCTCACCGCGCTCTGCGACCTTTGTGATGTTCTCGCGCATGATGCCGACAGTGTCGTCAATTTGCGCTTGGATGGCGGCGGTCTTTGCATTTCCTTGTTGGCTACCGCCTGGTGCGGGGCCTCCAGCAGCACCGTTGCGGGGAAGGTAGGGGTCATATGGCTCGGACCTAGAGCGAAGGGGAGTCGTAAATACTCATTCAATTATGCTTCCTCGAAGTGCGGCCGAGCGAGGGGTGAGACGACGAACATTATGAGTGCGTGGGGGTCTGTTGCGGTGGAGAACAAGCAAGGGGTTAGTTGAACGGTGGACGAGGAGCAAGGAGGGCTGCTCACCGTGTCAAACGATGATGAAGTGGTGGAGGTCGTGGAGAGCGTCTGCTGTCGTTTCTCACGATGTGACGAGACTATGTCACTTCGTGACGCTCACTGCTTTAACTCGACCCGCAGCAACTAGGGCGATGCCCAGCAGACCGAGATTCTCCGTATCTTGCACCCGTCAGTCCGTATCGTCTTAGGATGGTCTGCGAATCTTCAACCTTCCTGAAAAATTGAGCGGCTCAACCAAATTTCCTACTTTGCCGCATGCACAACGTTAACCCGACCCCGAGTCGGACTCTTGAGTCTTCACGTTCGTGCTATTCTCAGACGCTGAGAGTCGGATACATGCGGATACATGCGTGTTGCATGCGTACGGTTTTTCCATGTTTTTGTCTCCTCGTTACAACTTGACTGTACCTTCCTTGTTCCCGCGCAGTTACCGAGCTTAGCGTTCATGTTTCTTGAAGGATCTTCAAAGCAACTTTGACTTGGGCGCTTACAGCTGTAACAGCTTCAAGTTCCGCATCCTGTGCTGATTCCGAGTCGTGCTCATGGTATACAAAGCTTCGTTCAATGCACCAGTTGCACAACACGAACAACACTGCGGTCGCAAACGTCGAATACTGCGTCACGGCCTGCGATACAAATCCCCCAGATCTCAGCCTTTCTCAGGCGCAAGCTGCACTGCTCGATGTTGAATACAAGCAATTTGCCGCAATCCCCGACTCTGATGCCAGGCCAGATCACGTTGGATTAGAAAATCGCTTCTCCCGCTCTCCCATTTTTACCTGCACAGCGCCTTTCCGAGTCCTTTCCACACTTCATGTGAGTGGCACGGATTTGAATTTTGCCCTCTTCTAAGCAATTTCAGACGCCGCTCAAATGCCTCTATCCCTCCGCGTGCTCTCCGCATCCCCAATATCTGCGATCCACAGTCTGGGATGTACAGTTGCGTAAGGCAATCGTCGTACTAAATCTCGAATTCCGTAAAATTTGGTGTTTCACCTCCACGTTTTACCTTTGTTGCAGCCAGTGGCATATGGATTCCATTGTAGGTCCAGCCACAATTCAGTCCGTAACCTTTCGGACTACTATCGGACGACAACCAGCGACGACTCCTCCACAATCCTATACATTGGAATCCTGAACGTGTCCGGCTTTACCTAGCCCGGATTCACCGGTAATGCGCGGAACACAAAGAATCTTATAATGAGATTGGCGCTCAACAGCTCTGCTTCGAAGGAGGCAAGTAACAGCTCTTTCGCAATCGTTTGTTTTTATCTGCTGATTTATACCCATGGTAGAATTTCTGGCCCATATGTATAAAGCGGCAAGCCCCTCGTTGGATGCTCCGGTAAACATCCCTCCCTGATTCTCGGGCTTCAGTCTTTGTGCTGTGCACATTCCTTTCTGTGCAGTCGCACCAAGTTGTCCGGGACAACCTTTCGTTCTTTCGAATTCCTTCTTATTTTATTTCATGTCAACAGGACGCCCCCAGCACGACTTGGTTTCTATTCCAGACTTTTATCTTCCGTATGCTAAATTCAAATACCGCCTCTGGTTTACCTGGTTAGTTTGGAACGTCACTGTCACTGCACAGAGCGTGCCATGGATGGCGATGATCGCCGGAACGGATGCGTCTCGCAAAGATCTCTGGCTTTGGGAGGACGAGGACGAAGAATACATCAAAGATTCCATTGTTTTTTCTCAGACGCTGGATCCCTTGGGCATAGAGCCCATGATGCCGCTGAATTGTTGGGTGGATGCTTGCTGCGCTATCAGAGCGCGTCAATATTCCTGGCAACCAAGGGCGCTCCTATTTGCTGACCTCTCTCCTCAGACACGACTGAGAGTCGTAGCCTGGCTCATAATCTCTGGTCCCGTCCGGAAACAAGAGTTATTCCATACGGCAGAAATCCCCTCCATCGACACGCTCATCCACCAATGGGCTACATCGTTAGGACTCCGTGGTTCCCTGAAATTTTGCGATATATGCACAGTCTCACACCTCTTACCGATTTGGTGCGAAACCGTGCTGGGGATTTACAGCGCCGACGATCTGCTTTCGATCCCATGTCGTCACGAATGCCGATGTTTTGAGCGGTAAAATCACGTTTAATCTATCCTCCCCCCGCAATCCATTTATTTCTTTCTACAGTCAACTGGTAGCGAGTGAATCTCAATCGTTCGGTTCATCTTCAATGTCCGGACTAGCTCTGAGACCCGATTCGACTCCCCAACTCATCCTCTATGAACTTGTCGTTCCTCGATGGCCTCTCATTTGCTGGTTGTCTTTCCGCACCACTGTTCACGGCGGAACCGACTTTCTGCGAACTTTCGTCGATAGTCTCGCCGGTTCAGAGCACGACCTCTTTGCGTGGGACAACCAAGATGATCAAGAACTGTGTGCAACCTTCGCTGAGAGCAAACAGCTGCTAATATATCCTCATCTCTGGCATCTCCGTATGATCGAAATCGCTCCGCGATCCTGGCTCACAATCCGTAACACGACTCAACTTGACGGTCGACCACGGCCTCGGGCAGATGGGTTAATGGTTCGACTATCAGCCCTCTTTATCTGCCATTCCTCGGCGCGTGCTACTTTTCATGATATTCTCGCACCGCTCAATGTCAACTTCAACCACTTTTTGTTCAACTCCATGACTTCTGTGGTCACTGAGACCGCCACCCCAAAATTGGCCTGCCCAGATCTCGAATCAATCGAATTCTGGGATAGCTCGAACCTGTTGAATTGGTTGAGCGGACGAAATGAGGATGTTTGTCGATCGATCTGGAATCTTTCTCCATGCTTGAGTGTCTTGGAAAGAGTTCAGGATATGTACCTCATCCTGAATTCGCTTCCCCAGGCGAGTTGATACCTGCTTTCGAGAATTGAACTCACGCCAATGATCGGACAGAACTTGGTCATGTTTGTATATCTTATTCGTGCGCATCAATCTGAGGATTTTCGGTACATCCGCCTCCAACTTGCGTTTGTACTGATTTGTAGAATTTTCTGCAGTCAGTCGAAGGAATTTACCGACCTGGGAACCCCATGGGAGTCCAATTTCTTAGGCTCTGTGGCGCATTACGCTTCCGACGTCAAGATACTTCTCGACTGTGTCAAACGATCGCCACACGTACGAAGACTGTACCACTTTTCTTTCTGATATAATATGTACTAACCGCAGCTCAGGATATCGAAACGCGCTCCAATATCTTAGCTGACGTTCATCAGCAAATGAAGAACGACATTCGCTTTCTTGTCGTCAGGCTGATACTTTATCTTGGCCGCCCCGAGTCCTACAAAGAGTTTCTGACCTGTCGCGGAACCGAAGCAGAGTGTATTTTAAATCTTCTCCAGGATGTACGTGTCTTGAATTTCTAATTTTACAGTATATCTCTTTATTCAATTCGGTTGCAGTTGCTCGATTTGAATTCCTTCACAACCGTGAAACCAGTGCTGCTCAAGGCTCTCATGAGACTCTCTCGCGCCTCGGGGGTCCATCCGCGATGCCTTCACTTGCCGGAAGTACGAAGGATCGGACAACAAGTAGCTGCAGGGGGGTTTGGGGATATCTGGAAAGGGATTGTCTCTGGTCAAATTGTTTCCGTCAAGATGATGCGGATATTTCAAGACTCACCCGTGGAAGCTGTACTGAAGGTCAGTCTCGTGAATTCCAAGCGGGTCGTCCTCTTCGATAATGACGATTTAGGCGTACGGAAGGGAGGCTCTCATATGGCGTCAACTTTCGCACCCAAATCTACTTCCGTTCTTTGGGCTACACAATTTAGAAAACAGATTGTCTTTGATTTCGCCTTGGATGGACAACGGGAATATAAGAGACTTCCTTGCAGAAGAGCTTCCAGACTTGGATCATCGACTGTCGCTCGTAAGCATCAGCTTGAATCGGTCCACTTGTAGTGTCTGACGAGACATGTACCAGATTTTGGACGTAGCATTGGGGCTTCAGTACCTGCACGAAAACCAGGTAGTGCATGGAGATTTGAAAGGCGTAGGCCCTCTCCCACATGCGTTTTAATTTTTCTAAAATGTCGGCATAGCTCAATATCTTGGTGACGCCGTCCGGGAGGGCCTGTCTGTATCTCGGATTTTGGGCTCTCTACTATTACAAACACGATTACTATACTATTCACGCACTCAACAGCAGCTATTCAAGGTGGAACCGTGCGCTATCAGGCCCCCGAGTTGTTCAGAGAAGAAAACCCCTGCCACACTCATTTTGGTTCTGATATTTACGCTTTTGCTTTGGTCTGCTATGAAGTGCGTGAACTGCATTCCACTATCTACCAAAATAATGTTGTCGTTGATTCGGCAGATATTGACGGGAAAAATACCGTTTCACGAATTATGCAATGACATTACGGTGATGATGAAGGTTGCGCGCGGGCACCGTCCTTCCCAACCTCCAACTCTGGCGGGGACACCTCCACTGGACCACCTTTGGCTGTTAATGGGCCGGTGTTGGCAGGAGGCTGTTGAGGGGCGCCCAACTGCCTCTCAAGTAGTCGCCCTGCTGGTCGATCCTCTGATTGGAGCGCCGTTGTCCTTGACTGACGACCGAACCGGTCAATTGACTTCCAAATTTCGCCGCTCTGTGCAGGTGCATCCTCTGCTACCTTCCATTAGTCGACTGGAGCGTATTCTGTTTGGAGATAGTATGTTGGCACACAACCATCCGTAGCCCTATTGCTAACCATAGACACAGGCGAGGCTGACTTGGAAACGGAAGACACTGTGTCCAGAAAGAAAAGGCATCGGCAATTCAGTCTCGGATTTACCTAATGCAAGAAACAGCCAAAGATAAAGAGATGAAGAAATGCACATACATGCTGCAAAGGAAGGCAAAGGACTACTTACGAACCTGTATAATTGACTCCATAATTGGTGTTCTCAGTCCTCTGACATTGGCTGGCACAAAAACACCGGGCAACCTTCGTTTACCAATGAATCCCAGTATCATGACCCGGTATGTGCTGCGTCAAGGACGGAAATGAGGAATAGAGATTGTGGATCGACTAGACCTGGAACAACTTCGACTACGACGACCAAACGAAGCTCGTCCTAGTAGGAATGTCCGTATTCCGCACAACCTCAGTGAGGTTCCGTCCACCATCCACCCTCTTGAAAATCACAACGCCCGCAGTCCCCGCAACCCCACCAGCAATAAGGAACTCATTATCATCCCCTCCGAACTCCATACCCCGAATCTGGTCTAGACCCGTAAACACCTGCGTCACCAACTGCAGCCTCTCCCTCGGCGTCCCCTGGTCGACGTTCTCAAAGATAGCGATCGAGTCCCCGGTCGGCGTCTGCACGCCCGTGTTGCGGTTCGAGACGTAGATGTAGTTCCCAAAACGCGCAGAGGGCGGTGGGATGAGGATCTCTGCGGCGGCCCAGACGGCGGTGGCGGGAGGGTTCGCGGGGATGATGGAGGCGCTGGAGATGATGGTAGACGTGCCGTTGGGAGCGGCGGGGATGGCCTGGACGGTCAGGGTCGACGCGAGTTCGTGGAGCGTGTAAAGCCGGTCGTCTGGAGGGGGTTTGTCAGTCTCGGAGAGGAATCGAAGGTTTATGAACACGCACTGCTGATCCTCATGTGTCTGGGACCGCTGCCTTGCGGCTGAGGGATTGAGCCGGTGATGGAGTATGCACCAGCTGTGCCGCTTGGACTCAGCCGCCATATCTTGTCGGCACCCAAATCCGGGACGAATATTTCGGTTCCGTGCTGGACTGCCATGTGCGGATGCGAGACACCGCCGGCGGGAGGCGGGAACGTTATGACCGGCGCATTGGGGCTGAAGTGTTGGGCATCGGAAGTGGTAGGGATGATGCGCCCGTTGCCACTCGAATAGTTCATGATTGCGACTTCGCCGGTGGAAAGGGCCACCGCAAATGCAGGGGAATCACCACCGGATGGTGTGGTATCAACCGCAGAGGATAGAGTGTTGCCTTGAATAGTGAAGGACTGGAGAGCTCCGGGGGAGTTCTCGTTCGTCGCGCTATATAGACTAAGCCAGAGAATAGAGAATCCATGGATACGATAGCATACTATAGAACGCTTTTGTTCGTGGGATGAGGGGTGATCCATGAAGGGTTCGCGCCGGAAGGGTATTTGCCCGCGAGAGTCAGTGTCGACGTGGCGGCGTTGAATAGGTAAGCCGCGATGAAGACATCGTAACCGCCGGCGAAGATTATATGGACCATGGTGGAAGAGGGGAGGAGGGCGGTGAGGGCGAGAGGGAAGCGAGTTCAGTTTGTTGATGAGGTTGGCTGACACTTTTAACCCACTTCGTTACGGTGTGATCGCGAGGAAACGTGTCCCGTGGTACGTTCTAAAGCTCCCATGACGGAATCCTTGCGCGAGGTAGAAGCAGGTAGAGGTGTAAAGGGTTCGAAGCTGATGGGAGATGGGGAAATTCTGGGAGATCGTCGTGAGGTGGGGTAAACCCCGAAATACATCCTTGTCCTCCGAGAATGTGCTTTGTTGTCTGATTGCCCATTTGCTGCAAAACGAAAAGAGGGATTCCGAGCGAGATTGTTGTTGCTTTGCTGTCTTCGGATATTGTTAAGTATCCGCTAGTATCCGCTGCTACGCGTTGCTTCCGTCCGGGATGCCCGCGCCCTCAGACACGAGTTCCGCAATTTCGTCAGCTTCAGAATCATCGTCGCCTTCGAAATCCAGTGGCTCCTCGTCGTCCTCTTCGGCTTCTGGATTTCCAGGATTAGCCCAGAAAGCCCATTCAACAATCTCCAGTGCAGGGGGTTTGCGATATCCCCGTCCGAAAGAATCGTCTGCTAAAGCTCCTTTCTTGCGCGCTATCCATCGCTCGCGGAATTCTTCATCTCCTAGGTCAGGATGAGTAAAACGACAAATTTCTGAGTATTGTTGCGCACCATACAAGATCCCAACGCAACGATCACACTCTCCTGCCCACAAATCTCGAAGAGGGTCACTCAGATTGAGAGACACATTTACGCCAGTTGAGAAGGGTACAGCGATAGTGACGGACTGAAGATGCTTCAAAGATGACAATATCCATGCGTAGTGAATCTGAAATTTGTGAGCTGCTCAAGTATACGAAATAAAGATAAAAGCGCACCGGCAAGCCCAACCCATCGTTATATATGAGGCTCTGAGGCACAGAGCCCGCAAATTTGACCTGTGAGCACGTATGACAGAGTCCGCACCAGATTTTTTTCTGGCTCATCCGCATGGTTCGCAGCTCAGGGAACAGATTAGCGATAGCTTCAAAAGCATATGGCGCTGGCCAAATCATGCCCCGGAGATCCAAGCTGAAAACAGTGGGAGGTACATTCCGCAGCGGAATTTTGTTAAAATCGAAAGATGGGCAATCCAGCCTGATGGTATGCAAGCGGCGAAAGTTCTGCAGGTCCCATGCAGGACCCGAAACACTCGAAAAAGCTGAGATGCAGTGGAATTCCCTTGAAAGCTTGTTCACCCAAACGAAAAAGACCATGATATCAGCGTACACACCGTGCCCACGAGTAAATTCCTGGCAACCGTTCCTCAACAAACGTTAAATCAGACGGCGCCCTGGTGACAAAAACTCGAAACCAAGCTTCCAGGGTCAAGTTTCTGAACGCCTTGGAAGCCAGAGAAAGGGATCTAACAAGCTCCCATTGAGGTTTTGAGCTGGCTCCATGAGTATGGACGACAGAGACAGGTTCAAAGACGAGAACATGGGAGAAGATTTCATGCAATAATTCAACAGGAACAACGGTCATCGTAGCGCCTCGAAGTTCACTTGATTGAGCCCAAAAAGAGCGGATGGCGGTAGTATGGCGGTCAAAGCTGAAGCGCTGAAGATTTGGAACAAATAAGCAACATCATCAGACTCGGCTCAAACGGGCCGACACCCACTAGCGCCCACTTCCTGCTCAACTTGTACAGGGAAAACTCCTGAAAAAATTTGGAAAAAAATCACATAAATTGTAAGAGCTATTCCCGGTCATTTTCGAATATGAGCAGACTCAGAGCAGTGAGTGTCTAGTAAGGGAAACAAGCAGAAAACGAGTAACTGCTAGTACTACATGGCCGCATCACTGGTTGGAATTGGATTGAACAGGTACTGGACCAGAAAAAAGCGCTCAAAATTCTGGACTCGGAATCCGTGATCTCTGGCTCTGCACCGCTTTACGAGGAGAACTCCGGGTTGGCAAGCGCGCCATCGGCTGGTTCCCCACCACGAAATCGGAGTCGTCGTCGCTGCCGAATTCCTCTTCTTCGTCTTCATGCGTACTGTGCTCATCAGAATCCTCGGAGGAAGTTTCCTCCTTCACTTTTCTCTTCCCATTCCCTCGCACTGCGGCCCCCTTTTTCCTGGGCTTCTGTAGCTGATCAGGTGCTTTGCGTTTTCGAGAATTTGCCTCGGACTGGGGCTTGGGGTGGGCCTCGTAATAGAGCAGTTTCTCGAACCAATCCTTCGGATACCCCACACATTTCAAGATCGTGAAAGGGATATGCATCCGTCCGTCTTTCAACGCGTCCAAGACGTGTTCCACCGAAAGTTTGATCTTGCGAGCAGGACTGAGCCCTTTGTTGGTATCATCTATCCACGATTTTCCCCATTGGCTACCAAGCATTCCATTCACCCAGTTGTTCAGCACGCCGGCTGGAAGAAGGGAAACGTGATGGGAAGCAATCTCTCCCCAACGCAAGTAGTCGTATGTTCCTAGCAAACGCCAGTCGTTGCTGATATGAAGGCTTCAAATAAAATTCAACGACCCGGTGGTATCGGTTGGACTTGCCTCCCTTCCCCGACAAAGACATTAACAGGTTCGGGGCTCGTGGGACACCCATTCATATTAAAGAATCCGATTCCATGCACTCCAGGACTCGCCGGAAGTGCGTTGTTCCACGATCGGTTGAAGGTAAGACTACATATGGAGATTAATATTAGTATTTAAATTGTCGACCGCAGGGAGTTCGAACGTACAAAGGTCCTATATCTCCTTTGACGGGTTTGGATTTCCAGTGATGATAGCATACCATCCAACCTCCACCAAATGCCTGGTAAAACATGTCAATAAAATTCCAATCAGCGGCGCGAGCAGCTAGGACTAGAACAGACATCACTAATGACTTTCCGAGAAAATCCCCTGTTGTATCTCTCGTCGACATCGATCGTTGGGCCCAGGCCAAAGCCGTCAACATTCCAAATATCGAAACGCCCATCTTCCGATTTGATCAGGGTTACACGGGTGAAGTAGTCCGGTTCGCCCTCTGTCTTGATTACAACGTCTATTACCTCGTCCTTGACTTGGACATCCGCGTCGGAGCTATCATCACCTTGCTGAAGGTCGTTCGTCGAGGAAGTCCTAGTGCCCACAGAGGTTGTCGCGGGTAGTTCGTTGCGGGATTGAGTCGAGGAAGTATCGTTTTCGGGTTGCTCGTCATCGGCATCCAGACCTTCGACCTGACGTACCGGTTTCAGGCTGGCCTATTATACCTGAGACAAATTGGTACACTGACCACAAAGTCGGAGGGTGCGGGTGCATTGCCGCCTTCGCCACTTGATGAATTTGAACGCGCCAGGGAATTCTTATGTCTGATACGTTTCGCCGGCTCTTCATCCTCGTCAGAATCAATGACCTTACCTACAGCTTTAACTCTTTCCGTAACTGTTCATGAATTGGAGCACTGACCGTAATGGCGGACTCGGCGCCTCGACTGGCACGGATATTGCTTGATGGTTGCATGTTGCAGGTTTTCTGGCGCGTACATACATCAAGTGAGAATTAATTTGTTGACTCATGGGATACTGAAAGCACCTCTGCCTTGACATTAGAATTTTTCGCCCGAGTCAGCCTAAGTTCTGCCTCCAATTCCCGAATTGTAGCTGTGTCCCGAGACCGCTTTTCTTTGAGCCGCAGGTTCTGCTTTTCGAGGTCAAGGATTTTGTATTCCCGCTCTTGCAGCATCTCCTGAAGCACCGTGGAGCTGCAGGACGCTCCTAGGTCGTATACAGCTTGTTTCCTGGTTGACGGCGTTTGTAGTTCAATTTTGACTTTGCGTTCAGCAGGAGGTGAGCCAGATGCTCTCATGGACGTCATCATGAGGCAAAACGCAGTATCTGGCAGATTTTGAACGTGTGCTGAAGCCCAGCTAAAACAGAGTAGTTGGGAGTTTGAACAAAGAAGAAAGCGTCGTCAATCAAATTCAATTTGATGGGGTTGATGTAGCATAGGTAACTTTTCAGCATGGGTGAGCACATTGCGCGTGCTCAGTCACTGTGCCACTCCAAAACCAGCAAATATTTCTCTTTGCGAATACTGAGGCAGACGAATTTGACTTGAAAACTCAAAACCGCGCTGAAATGATGTCAGAACTCGAACTTGTAGTAGTACTGTCGTCTGAACCATGAGCAAGGAGCCTAAGGATAGCCTGATATCAGTGACTTCCATATAGTCCTGCGTCGGGGCATCTACATTGATAACATGATTCCCCTCTGCGCTTCCACCATCAAGTCCTACCAATCGTTTGTCAAGGATCGCCCTTGTACGACATAGCGTCCCGGTCTTCACTCATCAGACGCGCGTACTCCAGCATGAGTCTAACATTCAGCTCTTAGTTCGCCAACGATTCTGCACGAACCGAAAACATACCTCAAAAGATACGCAGCCAAATCTTCCCTCCTCCAAAACGTCTTACTCCAGACTCGACCCTCGACGGCAATCTTCCTAGCCAGGTCCTCATGTGCACCGACGCCACTGGCGTCCCCGCGAAAAAACACCAAGGCATCATGTAGGTCGGATAAATCGAGCTGGATGGGTATGTAGTGGACCCAAGGCGCTATTCGATCGATGTACCTGTTTTTCAACCATCTATTTAGCAACATCTGCATAGAATAGGCAACATACCATTCAGGATAAATCGTGGATTTGAAGACTAGAGAGTTTGAGGTAATGAGACGCTTGAACCGGCCTGACCACCCGTTTCCGTCAACCTACGACCGACCAAGTCAGACCGGGATATTTCTGAAAGAGCGAAAATTCAACACAAACATCAATAACATATTTATAATCCCCCGCCTCTTGCACGCTTTGTCGCCTTCGCCAAGGAAACATCTTTTGCAAGAGCTTGCAAGTCTCCGGGTCGCACATGATAGGATCCCCAGAAAACGCAACATCCATAATACCCGGGTTCAAACGAGACTTCCTAACCTCAATCGGCTCGCCAATAGGTTCCTTATCGGATTTGTACGGCGACAAGATAGATATGGCCCCCTTCAGTTCATTTGCAACTCGCATCAGCGTGGTCCGATGCGAGTTCCTCCACCGTGTTCGGGTGGATTGGCCAATCCCCGTGTTACTCCCGCGCCATAGCGCCCGTTCGTCGACCTTATCATCCCACTCTGGGTCATGCGAGCGCGGTAAGATGTCTTCCACCCATCCGTAAGGCGTCGGTATCCGGATATTATGGTGAACGTGCGAAGAGCAGTACGAAAACTCGGGGACCATCTCGCGCTCGGGAGTGGGGCCCTTGCCGTACGAGAGGAAATGCCCGTGTTGCCAGAAATGTCGCGGATGGAGACCTGCAAAAGCGTTGAATAAATTACACAAATGTATGGATACTGCGAATACAAACACGGATCCATGGCCAAGTTGTGGTCATGAATGAAGGTTTTTCCTCCAGGTTTCAGCGGAGGATCTCCGTCTAGATTCATTGAATCATTTCGGCCTGGCGACCGAGGCGCGCAAGCAGACAGCCAACCCTTCGGAATGATTTTAGGGAAATCTTTCCGCCTAACGTCTACAAGATAGTCAGCCTTGTGGAAAGAAAAAAATGAGCAAGTCATTTACAATTTCCCCCCGCCGCAGCCTTACGAGCGGCATCTTCAACGAAGAAATCAGAGAGCTATAAATGCCGATTGTTTCATCCCCGTCGACATCTGAGGAAAATGACACTCGCTCTGTTCGGACCATCATGCGGAGAAAAAACCGCTCTGAACGGTGGAAGAAACTCTTCCACATCGCTCAGAAGGTCGATTATTTGCACGGAGCCTTTGATAAGTTGCTCATACTTTCCCGGAGCAAATGATGTATTGACCACCTTGACTTCCCCAAAGTCTCCAATTTTTCCTATCGTGTAGGAATCGACTTTGGCCTCCAGTTCCGCTCTGATTGCAGGTAAATCCTGCGGATGTATACCCCAGAACGGTTCCAGGTCGGCGTGAATTTGGTCATATTCGTCGGGCAGCTGCACACTGTGCCGTTGAACATAGAACCACCTTGAGTCGGTGAACAAAGTAAGTATAGTCAGTGCGCTGAATAGAACACAAATAGGCTAAAAATGTCACCAATCGTCGAAACCTTTCGGCGGATCTCTCTTGTACCGTCGTCTATACTCTGCAACAGCTTGAGGAAAAGTTTTGCTAGCACGCCGGAGTTTTGCTCTCCACCCATCTTCCGCTCTTCGAATAAGTTCGAGAATCGGATGTGATGCTTGGGGATTGACTTCAAGCAATCCATTAGGTGAAAATTTGTGCTCCGGTGGCCTCTCAGCAGGCGGTGGGGGCAGTACTGGTTCCCGTTGTCCTGAATGCAATGGAATTTCTCCAGCCTGGCTTTCCGCTTCTTCTCGCGGTGGACTGCGCGTAAGGTGGAATCTTCTCAGATACGCAATGACGACGATAAGGACGACGAGAGCGAGAAGAAACCGTAGCCAGCGTTCCCTCCTAGTCCTCAGGCTCATTTGCGCCGATGGAGGGAGAGGTTGATCATAAGCGCCCGACCTTGTCCCGAATAAGTCGGTGGCAAGTCGGCGGTCTGGGAAAGAGTTTGGGGGATAGTCGGCTAGTCTGCGTCGCGATTCGCCGTTCGGCAACTATCCCTGCTATTTCAGGTTTGCCCAGTTACCGACACTACAAGATATAACGGTACTTTTCTTTGTGCTAATTCTGGTGTGCTACGGCGAGTAGCAGTATTTTCCACTCGGCACGGGTGGGAACAGGAAGCGGCAGCGGCACACCACATCAGGTGTCCTCAATGACCGCAACAGTACAAAAATGAGCTCACAGTTCGCGAGCAGAGCAGCGGTCGATCGTCTCAAACATCGTTGGACTCAGGACAGGTTGGCAGGAACGAGCCATTATGCATTATTTAAGTGAAACATCGAAAACCTCAGCTCGTCATGTCGAAGACAATGACTGATTCTCCATCGTCTGCGAGAAGAACTGGAATGCGGCCTGTCCCACCGCCAACGACCCGTTCTGATCAAGATATCCAGTCAGTACGATATTCGCAGGGAATATCAGCTGGTGACGAACCCTATAGGCGGGCACCTCGTGCCCGGCGCCATAAATACGGACATAGGAGCTGCATCGATTGTGAAGGGGTGTCTCTATGATCAAAGAAAGGATGGCTCACAAAGTCCCCGCGGTCTTGAACTGCCCTGCAAGCAGGCCGTTCACCTTGTACGGTGCGAACGTCTGTTGATTGAACTGCGCACTGAATGAGGTCTTCATCGAGGCGATCTGAGGCGAGACATCAGAACCCATCGCATCGCTGAGACCACTAAGATGAGTTACCATGTCCTCGACACCATTGAAATTGCAGATGTAATCCTACAAACAAGGATATGGGTCTCCGTCGCAGGATAGGTGGAGATGAAACTCACAGCGTCCCCGGTATAAATCAGAGTGCGCACACCCGAATTGATGACGAGCTCAAGGTCGGGCAGCGAGCTGCGCATCCAGTCACCTGCAGATTCAAAAGCGCTTGAGTATTGTGATCGGCAGGAGGCTAAAGGGAAACTTCGCTGACCAGTATCCGCAAAATTATCGTACACATCTAGGTTGGTTTGCTGCCAGGTCACCTCCGCTCCTATCTTATCCTGAATGGAAGCAAGATACGGGCTGATGTCCGCTGGGTATGGGTCGGGCGAGCCTGAGGGCACGTAGTACATCTTCGTTCGCCGTCAAGCATGATACTGTCTCAGAAAAGTGAACGCACGTCATACTCCCCAGCGAGCTCCGTAAGAATATATTGATTGCAGAAGTCCTGTGCACCGGAGCATATCGCGTTCGAATTTGCCGCTCCGGCGCTGTTCTCGCAAGACTGAATCTGCATCAAGGTCAGTCCCTTGGAGACAACAAGTAGATTGTTGGAAGGTGCGCACGCGGGCTTTGCATCCAGTATACGCGATGATCCAGGTTTGGTTTGCAGTTGAGATATAGTCATCAGGGACGAGAGCATGGTACGGATTCGTGCCTGCATATGTGATATAGCCCGCGTACTGACTGACGGGATCCTACATGGAAAGCAGCTATAAGCACGAGGATCTACAGCGAAGAGGGGAACGTATTACAGTCATTCCATCGCCAATACCGAGTGTCTTGAGATTGAGAGGTACCCCACTAAGGGTACCAGCCGCGATAGCGGCATTTTGAGAGAGGAAGTATGCAGCAAACGTGGGACCGTAGTGGCCACCGTATCTTCGTGTTAACTGAGTAAGACGATCCAACGGAGTGAAACACGAGACGCACGACTCAGTCCAAAGCGCCAAATTGTTCGCAGCGAGGTTAGAAAAGCGGGAGTCCTTTAAGAAGATCTGGAGAAAAGTCCACACGTCCGCAGCAGCATCTTGCGACGTCCCGACAGTCAAATTGCCGTGCGAAAAGCCCGTGCCCACTGGCTGATCGATGAAGAGCATGTTTGAGTTGGTGTTCCACGAGTAGGGGTTGAGCGTAACGGAGCTACTGTCGTTGGTGATGCGGCAAGGACCATTTTCTTGCAGAAGGCCGAGCATGCTGGAACTCCCGGGCTAGTGGCGGAAGATTAGCACATAACGCAGGACATTTGCAAGGAAATCCGCACTCCACCATTGAACCAGAGAGTGAGCGGTGCGGTGGAGGGGTTATTCCGCGCCGCAAAGTACCAGAAGCTGTCGAGTCATCGCGTCATCAGCGAATGACAGCGACGAAACCGAATCCACGCACAATATACTGTTCGACGCAGTTAGATCGCCGTATCCGGACGCTTGGAATACACCGGGCGTCGTTTCTGGACGTCCGCCATGAGGAAGATTGGTCAACGACAGATCGCACAAACAAACCACAAATTCCAGAGTTTTCTACAACGCGCAGCGCGCCTGGAGTAGTCGCGAAAGACTTCAGCACTGCCGCTGCTACCGGTGCTGCCGTCGTTGATGCGACACCACCGATTACACCATCGCGGATGGGGATCTGGCCCGCGCTTTTCGTGCCAAAGACGAAACCGACAGCAGTGAAAGAAACGAGCCACGTCAAAAGCATTGTGCGTCAAGGCATGTTGTACGATACTACAGTGCCTTTTATCAGTCGCGCTTTAATTGTAAATCGAGTTGAATGAATACCGGAATAGTCCCGAAATTGGTCCTCCGAGTCTGCTGGCATGGGAGGCTATTTCTGTGGTTTTGCAACGCGGCCTTATGCTGGCTGGGATGCTGAATTTAGCCAGAGAATGCAGGACATTGTCGGGGGGTCATCGTCATGAGTGCATGGAGGTTACGTATTCGGGACTCCGAGTCCGCAGAGAAGACGAAGTGCATGAATCACTTGTTGTGATGACGCCGTTGTAAGACAGCTTGACGCCAATGTAGATATATTGAAGGGACCAAAAAAGACAGACCGTTGGAGGCAAGGCGGAATCGTGCGCCACGGGGCTCGTCACCACTCTTCAAGAAGGTGGCAAGACTCTGCGACAGGTCAGAAGTGATATTCGTTTACGGGAGTATCAGTTACCTTCGATTTCGCCACTCCGTTTACGAGCGATTAAATCCTCCGCTGCAACCCAGAAGTCCACACCACCGCGTGCTCCGACCTCCCAATCGTCCCAATAGCCATTGCAAACGGCTACGACATATCGGACATCCGTTATCCCGGCTTCGCGCAGCGCTCCAAGCATTGCTTTCGCGGGAAGAGGTTTCGACCACATTATAACAAGAACTTGTAAGCCAGCGCAGTGCTGGAGAAAGTTGCGAATGGGCCGAGGTTCCGCTGTTCTATTGAGACACAAGTGCGTAAGAGCAGGCAACGCGGCGAGACTTGCACAGAGCTTCGAGCTGTACCGGTTTTTCGATTCGAGATCGTCAAACACGTCCATGTGCGTGACGGTTTTGAATACTGGTAGGCTGAGGTCCACAGCATCGGCGGCATCAAACAGATCGACAAGAGAACCACTCCATCTTTGGATGTTTCGGAAGCTATGGATGGCTGCAAGGAGAACTGGCTGACCCCGGGGCCTGATATATGCGAGAGAAATGAGATTTGGGCACATCCGCACGAGCAAAGGTCCATCAAATTTGTATGGGCCTAGATAAATATGCCTGACGCTGCGAGTGAAGAAACTGTCTGGCTTCGTCTTGATTGCGCGCTCAACAGCGCTATGCATTCCCTTAATGTCGGTTCGAACGACTGTGTACAAGAAAGGCTCTATCCTTCTCAAACTTGAATGAGATAGGCTGACAACGACTGAGGAGAATGCACACACCAAACTAAGATGCGACGAGCGACCAGTAGGAGCGTCAGAATCGTCGAAGGATACAGAACGGCTGTGGTCTCGAATATCTCTCGTTCCAGCTCGGCAGGAAAAGCAGGGTCCTCCATGGACTGAGTTCACGCGTATTTCGCGCTAAATTTTGCGACTTGAACCGAAGAGACGTCAATATATGTGTGCAGTCTTTGGATGCCTTTAAATTCGATGGCTAAACCGAGGGAGCTCGACGCCGGGGGCCTTGGTTGTCAGCACGTCAAGATTGGCAAAAGCAAGGTGGCTGCGCGGGCGGGCGGCCCGGACCTTCCAGCGGACCCTAGATCAGTAATAAGTTACGTCTTACTGAAAGCTACTGCGAGCCTTGCCTCAGCCTCAACTCTTGAAGTAAGAGCTAAGGTGTGCCCTATACTTGCGGCGGCAGAATAATACGATTGAACGACGGCGCGTCCGTACCGTTTCTGACACTAATTCTAATTGATCTTCTTATTCTTACGCTTTCCGAGTCTTTTTCTCCCATGTTCCTGCCCGCCCCATATTCTCTAGAATTCTGGTCAAAGTGTACAACGAAAGGCAACCATGTGCGCCTGGAATCCTTCAATGATAGTTCGCGTATGCACATTCTTCGACTACTAGTAGTATTGCGGCCGCGGCACCTAAGCCCCCAAAGCAAATCAGCAAAACGATTTACACCTGCCCAGATCATGGAGTGCGTACCTCCCTATTCAAAAACATCCACCACCCCGTTACCGGCTGCACCGTGTCCCGCTCCCCACCTTTCGACGCGGTCGCCAACGTCCCTACGACACCAGCGACCATCGTGCATGGCTCAGTTTCATCACTGTGCTCCTCCTTGAGCTTAACGGGCACTTCGACATAACTGCAAGGGATGTTGTTGCACTCGACCAGGTGAAACGGCGTGTCGTCCAAGGAAAGCCGGGTATTGCGTGTCCAGTAATAGTGGTCTGAATCGCCATAGCATTTCCAGAACTCCTTCGCCGAGAGGGAATCAGGAGGTACAGAGGATTTGACCTGCGCGAAAGAACGAGTCAGAATCTTAGCAGAGAATGGCCACCCTCAAACCACTTACATCTGATTCCTTTCTCAGAGGCAGACCTATCCACTTGCCCTCCTCATTCCACGGACAAAACGCAGTGATCCACCCAGAATAATAACTCGGTCCGCTGCCCCCAGAAATGAAATGCGTTATCTGCCCCCAGAATTTGACATTCGCGGCATCGTTCGGCGCATCGAAAGCCTTCACGAAGCGCGAAATGACGGGGACGAGCAGATGATACCACGCCGTCGTCTCCACGCCATACTCCTTCAGCTTCTCCAACCTCTGAAGCACATCCTGCCAATCCTTCTTCGTCCCCTCCAACGTCACCCTCGGTATCCCACATTCAATCGACTCAAACACGTACTCAAAGTACGCCTTGAGCGTCGACATCATGACAATCGCACCAACCGTCTTATCCTTATCCGTCGTCGTCGAAAAACTGGGCAGGACCCACGCGCGCAGCGTCGGGTCGACGACCACCTTCCCAAGAAGACCCGCCATCTCGTTCGCCATCCTCCCGAAATCCAACGCGTACTTCGGCCCCTGCTGCGAGATCTTGAGCTCCTGCTTGCCCTCGTGCGCGACGAAGCTCGCACGCAGGAGCTCCGAGTTGGCGTTGACGAAGAAGTTGAATTGCGTGAGGATGGTGATCCAGACGTCGTCGGGGCGGATGATCAGGTTGTGGTGTTTGTTGTACGCGGTGATGACGGTGTGCACGAAGCCGTTCGGAGAGGGGAGGATAACTGGGGCCGGGCCATCCGACGTGGGACTCGCAGGAGCTGCAGATGACTTTCCCTTTGAGAATGGGTTCAGCTTGGACAGCCGGCGGCTCGTGGAAGAGGATTGCTTGGATTCCGCTGATTCTGATGCGTCCACGAAGGAGGAGCGAAGAACTCTCTCGACAGACCTATACTGGTGAACACAGGCTTCAGCCAGTATCTCTTGGGAGGTGAGACCCTTCAGTTCTTTCTCTCCCAAGGTTACAGGGTTGGCCGAGTGGTCTGCGACTTTGAAAGACACAGGCATAATGGTGGTGTAGGGAGGAGAGGTCGCTCGTCAAGCGAGCAAGGAAGCTTTGAAGTATTCATTAAATGCTGTTGCACTGCATCGTGTAGATCTTCTGAAAACCTTCTTGATATCATGGGCCTGATCATCCGTGATGCACAAATGAATTGGCAATGGCATGCACTGCTTTTATGGTAACGTCGTGAGCGGTTCGAGGGAACGTAGGAGTCTTTAGGCGGATTTGAATTGTTGACCAGTACCGCAAAAGAGTAGCTGGCGGCGGGTGAATGGAGAACCCTTTGCCCTGTAAGCGGACAGGAACACTAGATCGTCGCGCAACCGCAACATCGTCCATTCCAGACTTTCAAAGGGCAGGCCTGAGAAACCAGAGCGGTTGGCGGACATTGAAGGCAGATCGTAAAGCCGCTTTTATTCAACTGCAGCATAGTACATTAGCTGGCCTTGTATTCATTCGATCCAAGAATCCTCACTCAGCCTCAGCCTCAGACTACGCTCTGCCCTGGAGAATCTTCAAATGCCCCATCCCACACGCGCCAACACCCCACTCCTTCCCAACAGCTCGATATTTGCGCTCCTTCTCGCAGCCCTCGACGGCGCAGCGCGAGGGGGCAGTGGTCGCAGAGAGCTGAATCACCACCTTCTGGTCGGGCGAGGGAAGGAACACTTCGGGGATGGAGAACGATATTGAGGTGGCGGGAGTCGAGTCCACGGGCATCTTGGAGTCTTCGGCAGGGGGCGTTGGGCGACGGGATGTTGAGATCCAGCGGTACATACTGGGCAGCGGAGGTGCGCCGGAGGGAGTCGAGGCTCCATCGTCGTCTTCCATGTCGACGTCCTCGTCCGACATGGCGTTGCGTTTGTTCCTCGGACGAGATTGTTTTTTGAGCAGGCGGTTGATGGTTTCTGCCTGGTGTACGATATGAGGAGCTGAAACGCCGACGGAGTGAGGTTCTACTCCTGAGTAGTACGCACCTTTTCGTCCTCTAGCTTCTTCTCAATCATATTCTTGCGCTTCCTTGCATTTTCTTCTTTCCGGAGAGCGACCTCAGAGGCGGTATATTGCGTCTTCTTGCTAGACCCAGCCGATGGAGTGTCTGCAGCACATATGCGGGTTCAAACACACAAGAAAGCAGCAGTAGCAGTGACGGCACCTAGAGAGACATGTGAAGGGCCGGAATTGCTGGCTAGAACAGCTTGACGAGCAGTCAGTTGGCGATTGCCGGGAGCAGCAGAGTATGACGTTTCCGAATCTGAATCCTCAGACTCTATGTCCTCATCTGGATACCAGTGAGTAGAATATCCGAGACCACCTCGCGACCCTTACTTTTTGGGCGCGCGTATCGACGCGAGGAAGGTTTCTCTGGCTGAGCGCCAAGTTTCAGCTTGATTTTGAGAGGTCCTGCATGGCTTGGGGCTATCTAGAGTACAATGAGGCTATCAAGATTGCGGAAAAAAATTGCAGAGTTGGCGTACGCTGGGTGGGTCGTTGTCGGAATCTTCGAGCTCGTCTTCACCAGCATCCTCCTCTTCTTCTTCATCGTCAACTTCTTCCTCGCTATCTTGCATCTCCTCAACCTCAATATCCACCTCGGATTCTTCGCTGGCGACGGGCATGGTGAAAGCTGGTGAAAGTCAAGAGCAACAGTTATTTGGCTAACGTAAACACGCGCGACGAAACTTGCTCACAACCTCCATCTTATTTACAAAGTCTGCGCACTCGCACCGTTTCTACTCGTCTTGTACACTATCTTCCGACTTGGTTGCGCTTTGCATGACGCTTCTGGTCAATTTCCGGAGTCTGGCTTTGTTTCAACTTTCCAATTGCACCCTACTGCCACTGCCAGCGAGATTTCCTGCAATATTACAACTTAGGGTTCTCGACCTGGGCAGTAGAAGGCAGTAGACTGAGCCAGATCTTTGAATTTTGCGCCGGTGAACCTCAATAGAGCGTAATGCGGTCGAAGGAGGTGGACTCAGAAAGCGCACACGCTGTCCGTTAACTCCGAAGCGGCTTGGCCCAAACTTTCACCGTCCTCAAGCTAGCTTCGCACACCGTCACTACAGATCCTCAAAATACGCGAAAGAGCCATGGAATCAGACCCTGCTTTTCCTGCTGAGCTGGAACGAGAGATATTCGAGACCACCGCCGTTCTGTATCCTTCAACGATTCCGGCGCTTCTACTGGTGGCCCGCCGTATCTTCGTTTGGTGTGTACCCGTTAGCCAGTCATTGTAAGCTTCTCACAATCCACCGCGAAGGATAGAGCCTCTCTTGTACAGAGTCATTCGAACTGACGTAGAGGAAATAGATTACGCTCTACAGCATGCAAGACAGACAAAACCGACCTCTTTCTTTCATCGTAGCGTCAGGCATCTTTACATCGGTTCCAGAGGATTCACGGGCCCTTCACTGCTCCCAATATGCCCAGATATTCTCTCTCTTGCGTATATCAGCCCTCGGGGCCAACCAGCACTCCTCGACGCAGTCCAGGCCTTTCGGAATATTCAAAGATGGAGTGGTTCCCTCGTGGATCTCTTCGATAGCCCCGACGCCGTGGACCTCAATCTCCCGGTATTCGAAACCGTCACGCACTTGGACGTATTTGACGACATCGATGTCTTCAATCAATACACCATAACGCTATGCGCAAGCCTCATTGCGCTGCCTGCCCTCACCCATTTGTGTCTGAACAAGAAAGTGCCTTCTCAGATCATTCGCTCGTTGCTCTGCGACTGCTCTCGCCTGCAAGTCTTCGTGATAATGTGGTCCAGCCGTGTCTTGGCTGAAGCAATGGTCGAGAGGCATCGCAAGGCGGGGCTAGAGGACGCAAGATTTGTTGTAGCCGTGTGTGACGACTATTGGGCGGATTGGGAGATTGGAGCGCGGGGTGGTGTGGACTTCTGGGCAGCGGCGGAAGCGTTCGTTACTCGGAAACGTCGTGGCGAGATCGAAGGTACTCCGACTTCTGTCGGTATACCCAATCCTGATCCATCACAGGGTCCCGTTATCTTCTTGAAGACTGGTGATGCGTTTCAGCTCGTTTCGCCAATGCTCTTGCTCTAGAGTCTCCTGAACGCATTCTTGCATCGAAAGAATATCACAGGCGTCGTCCAGCGCTGCTTGTTCAGATCGTCAATCCAATCTTGCGCGCGTAGAGGGTACCAGGAAGGAAACAAGATCGAAGGGTAGCGGAATACACGGGCGATGCTTGCGAGAGAGCGCCGCGCTCGTTATCTCGAGAGTGACCGAACGCAAGAGGGGTAGATTGTGAGGTTGGATAGTGAAGCTAGCTATATAGTGAAGAGGTGGGAAGGAAGTGGAGGTGTAACCATAGTGTGCGGAGACGCGGCATCGGTCCGCCCAAAACGCTCGACAACGACATTGCATCGAGAAAATATTTGGCATACTTCCAACGGGCAGGATGGAGCATGACAGTTGAGAGAAGGGAAGATAGCTGGTAGAATTGGGGCGCACACGCAGATAGCGAAAAGCTCTGTACAAAACCTCTCTAGCTTAGAAGTCGTCAACGAGCATACTCGGGACAGAAAGACCATTGAAGTTACCGGTTGTAGCCCAGCGGAATTGCCGTTACTACCCTTACGAATAACAGTCAATTCGAGGGATTGAGGGAAACGCATCGCGGTAACCATTGGCCCTGAATATATTTCCTACGTACACATCAAGGTAGAGTAGAGTTGTAGAGTAGTGGCTTCGGATGGCAAAATAGATGGAGTTGAAATGTACGTAGAAGGGGCTTCAAATCAAGTGCATTAAAAACCTTCCCGGGTAAACCTCGTTGAGGGAAAAACCCCGAGCAAGGGAAAAAGCATCAAGATTGAGCAAAAGAAAAGTAGATAAAAAGGGAAAGGTGGGAGGGACAAGAAAAGGAAGCGCTCGCAAGCAGCGAGCGTAGCCAGACGAAGGCGGCGGAGTCGACATCGGAGTCAAGAGCAAGGACTCCGATCGTCGATCACCGCTGATCCACAAACCCTGTTCTCGCCATCACTCGTGCCTCGTTAAGGAGAGAACGTCAATTTGTGGATGACGCTCGCCGACTCAGTCTGGGTGGTAGATGGAAAGCGGGAGAGAGCCCAGCCCCACGGGCTCTCCGGCGCAATAGGGAATTCTTCGGCGGATCCCCAATGTCCTAGGAGTGAGCGACGCATCCGCAGAAGGATACCCATGAAACTAGGAGAACACGACGCACCAAAGAGCTGGATGTCCCACTGAGAGCTTGTGTAGAACTCCACCTGCAGAGAGCTCTCCCTGACTTGAATGCCGAAGTAAATGTAAAAGCGACGCGATGGATAGAATGCAGGTGTCGCCTGTGACGTACACTCTGCTAGAAAATCGATAGATAGCGGCGCGCGTCGCAGAAACATTTGCCAAAGCATTCCCGTCACGGACAGCAAATCTGATGGTGGCGTACCAAACAAGACCTCAGTGAGACAGGGGCTCACTGGCAGAGACAGAGCACCGTTGTCGTCGCCGCGCGCTAGCAGCGAACCCACATCGGATAGGCGACGATCAAGAGTGCTTGTAGTCGATAGGCGGCCTGAGAGCCCTCGAGGACTGCGATGAGCAACGGAAAATGCCCGCATGAGGGGCTAGCAAATGGAAATGGCTTGACATAGCGCCAGGAGGGCCCCCCAAATAGATAGATGTCGACTCCGACCGAAGAACAAGAAAGAGAAAACAAGAAAAGGAAGCGCTCGCAAGCAGCGAGCGTAGCCAGACGAAGGCGGCGGAGTCGACATCGGAGTCAAGAGCAAGGACTCCCAACATTTGAATGAACGGTGGTAATTAATAGCTCGTTGAGCGTACATCCAGATTTCAGAATGAAGGAATTGAGGGACGCGATGGGGTCCGTTGTGTCCAGGAGGCCTTCTCGGATTTCGAGAGAACGGAGAGCTGGGGTAATGAAGAGTCGCAGAAGATCCACCCAGATGCCACAGTTGCGCTGGAAAACTAACGTTTCCAAACGCGGCAATGTAAGGTCAGCAAGCCGGCCGCTGGGGAGTTCTGCAACCCATATGCTGAGGGTGCAACTGACCAGGTTCTGAGCCTGTCGTAAAATCGAGACGCACTCCGCGGGGTAGATACACCTCAATGTGAGGGAAGTGAGTTGTGGCCAAGGTAAAATGAGGCTGGGACGCGCATAGTCGTCGAGGACGACGGTGCGTAGAAGGGGTAAAGTTTGGAGAAGGATGGGCTTGCCAAGACTGTGGCTGAAATATACATTCAGAGCACAGAGGAGCGGCAATGGGCCATCCAGAGCTTCCAAATCGTTGGGACGATCCAGTCTCAGGTCAAGCTGCTCCCAACGAGCGCGATGAGGGATAAGGACACCAAACATGGATTGAAAGTCAGCGCAGTTCAACTCGTAATCTGCGGCACGAATGGAGAGCGGCAAACAACCAGATCGTTCCAGCCATAGCGAACCCAACAAGGCTGCCAATTCCACAGTCAAGCCCCTCAAATCGATGGCTCTCCAGAGTGCAGGCGTCCTGAGAGCAATCTCTCGCCACCGGTGACAGGTATGAGTGAGGGTCGTCGGAGAAAGTTCTCCGAAAAACGGCGGGGGTTCTGGGTAAGTCGGTAGGAAATGTAAGAAGACCTCCGAAATGATTTCGTTGGGTAGAGTCAAGACTGGGTACTTGTATGAATCTAGACGCTGCTGCGCGGGCTGCTTGAATGCATGCAGTACTGCTATTTGCGCCTCAAGCTTCAATATTTGGGTCTCGATTTCGCGGATTTGTGCATCTGTCTCTGCGACCGAGGCGCGATCCAGTTCTAAAGACTGCAGCATGGGCTTTCGACTGAGAGCGTTGGGATCACCAAAAAAATGCAGAAGCCCAGATTCTCACCGAGTGACGGAGGGAAGCAAGAAAAAGCGTGGGAGATTCTGAACCTAGAAAACTCGTATCCTACAAAACCAGTACTGTAACTATCTCAAGGTTTAGTACCACAGTTGAGGTACTTCGGCTAGCTATTGCCATGAGCAAAGTAGTCAACGAAACGTTACTCTATTACATAAGTAAATCTCACAATGGGCCAAAGGTACTGGTGTAACTTACTTGTTCATCGAATTTACCGTTCTGAGAGCGATAGTATGAGACTAGTCTCTCTAGTCAGACTCTAGACAGACAATCGATTCGATCTCCACCTAGTGCCACGCTCGAGTAAAATGGGACTATATTGACGGTATGTATGCCTCCGGTGTAAGTATACATTCCGAGTACCTTGCAGGCAATAGGTGCCGCATATAATACCACCTCATCGAACGATTCGAAGTGGCACCGTCAAAGGTCGGGAAACACGCGCCAAAGAAATGACTTGAGGGACGGATGGTAATGCATCGCGGTAAATTTCCGGAAACGATGCTTCAGTAATTCGTATCCCGTCAAGCTTGCATCCAGATTTCAATATGAAAGAGTTGAGAAGTCCAACTTGAATGCGGTCAGAGCGAGACACCGCAAAGAACATCTCTGGTAATTCCAACCAAAGGAGAGCGGGAGCAACGAGGCTTTGGAAAAAGCCCTGGTGCATATCGCTCCTGGGCTCAAAAGCCAGATTTTCCAGATGCGGTAGAATCAGGTCCGGGTAAGTATCCTGTGGGTCATCACCATCATACCACGTATCTGACAGACATAGTGCCAAATTCGTTAAGCACGTTGTCTGTCGCAAAATTGACACACAGGGCGTCAAACTGACATGATCTGATAATTTGAGAGAGGTCAATTGCGACCAGGGCAAACGGACAATTCTAGCACCACGGTCGTCGAGGGTGACCGAGCGCAAGAGGGGTACATTGTCAGATGGGACAGCGACCGGCTGCCTCGAAGAACCGCCCTGGGGGCGCAACCACATTGTACGGAGAAGCGGCATGGGTCCGTCCAGAGCATTCGACAATGTCGGTGCCTCGAGGGAGAATGTGATGTGCTCCCAGCGATTGCGATGAAGGATGATACATGGAACAAAGGGGGATGGGCGGTACGCGTCCGAGGCATGCACCGATAGCGGCAAGCTACCAGATCTCTCCAAATAAGCAGTAGTAAGCGAGAGTACTTCGTCCCAACCGAGCCTGAACATTGCCCGGGCATGGCCAGGACGAATGACCCTCCAGAGAGCAGGTGTTGAGAGGGCGACGTCGCGCCATTGGCGGCAGATGTGGGTTAGACGCGTAGGCGAATTTTTTCCGCGCCGGGGCGTTACGTCCGGGTATGGCGGCAAGAACTGGAGGAAGATTTCTGCTACAATCTCGTTGGGCAATGTCAAGACCGGATACTTGTATGAATCTAGACGCTGCTGCGCGGCCTCCCGGGTAGCGATTAGCTCAGTAATCGAGTCCGGTAGAAGGGATATTTGGCCCTCAATTTTGAGGACCTGTGCGTCTATCTTTGCCAGCGCAGCGCGATCTAGTTCCAAAGCCTCGAGCATCTGCAAAAGAGTATCGGGGAGCTGGAGTATAGGGTGACTATCGAGTTGTCGCCGTAGACTCAAAGAAACACGGTGGATGATCGATGAGAAGTCCAAGAATCAACTAAAGACTTGAAGAACAACAGAGCAAAACACGAGTCTCGAGGCAAGCACTTTGCCCATGTAGATTCTAGCTCGTCTCGTGGCATTTTTATTACTTATTGAAAAAGACCGTGTATCCTACAAACCCCGGCTACAACAATATTCTATGGCGAAAACTTACAACAACCTCCTTCATTGCGAATTACTGCTCAACAAACACGAAGCTCGTGCGATTCTGTAGGTCCTCGTTCCTCGCCACGAGTGTCAAGTTGCGTCCGCCGTCTACACGCTGGAAGACAGCAACACCGCCGAGGGTGTTGGCGCCCGCAATGATGAACTCATCTCCGCCGTCGTCCACCCGGCCGAGGGCCATGCTACGGATCTGCTGCAGCCCAGTCGGGACTTGCGCGAGGAGATTGAGCTGTCCGCTAGCAGGGGCGGCAGTATCAGCACCCGCACCGGCACCCGCACCAGCGCCTTGGCCGTTACCGCCCTTGTTCGGCCGGTTGCGGGAGGGGCGGCGCAGCATACGGCGCGTGTTGCCAACAGCCTCTGCGTCAGCGCCGCCGTTCACAAACTCGAAGATCGCAATAGTGTCGCCTCGCGGGTCGGTGACATTGGGACTGATGTTTCTGTTGCTGACATAGATGAGCGGGTTGGGGAATGCGTCGGTCGGGGTGGAGATGAGGATCTCGGCGGCGGCGAATTGGGAGCCGGGGAGGGCGTCTTCGGGGATGATGCTGACGTTGGCGATGAGCGGGAAGGTGGTGCCGTTGGGGGCAGCGGGGATGGCTTGGGCGGTGAGGGTCGAGGTTTTTTCGTGGACAGTGAAGAGGATGTTGTCTGCGCGCGGGGAAAATCAGCTTGGGCAATGAGGGGACGAGTCAAGTAACGCACCGAGGACGGCAATGTGTCGTGGCCCAGCACCCTGGTCAATGTCAATCTGCCCTTGAACTTTGAAGTTCCCGGGAGCACCGTCGCGGGCTATCCGCCAAATTTTGTCGCCTCCGAGATCGGGCACCAGAACTTCATCATTGACCTCAAGCGACATGTGGGGGTTCGAGGGTACGCCATCCGGAATGGGGAAGGATATGACGGGTGAATCGCGCTCGAAGCGGAGAGGATCGTTAGGGTCTGTCGCCACGAACGAGCAATTCGGCGATCCGAACTAGTTGCGGGGATGTTATCCATAGTCGGCCAACTAGAGAGGAAGCCTACATTCATGGCGGTCACCTCGCCTGTTGAGAGCATGACGGTGAAAGTGGGGCCGTTGCCGCCGGTCGTGACGTTGTCGATATTCTGCAGTCCACCCGTGCTATCGACGGTGAACGACTGAAGATTTCCACCGGGGTTCAGCTCGTTGACCGCACTGGGCGGGACATGGTTCAGCGTAGTCGAGATACGAAATATAGGAGACGCACTAGAGAATGCTAAGATTCGTCGGGTGGGACGCGATCCACGAGGGACTAGGCCCAGTCTCCGTTTGTTGAGTCAAGCTCAAGGTGCTTGCGTCCGAGTCGAAAACATAGGTGGCAATGAAAGTCGAGAAGCCACCAGCGAGAATCGTGAAATTGACCATGATTGAAGGAGAGTAGGGAAGTAGAGAAAGCTTTGAAGCACTAGGCTGTTGAACAAGGACGATAGAAGAAGAGAAACCAAGCGCAGCTCGGGGATCCTGGGGAGACACAAAAAAAGCCACGAAACCGGGACGAAGTGTCAAACGGGAACAATGGCTTTAATAGCGATCGCGCTGATCTCCTGGTGACTTGTTGGCGATCCGGATGGTTGCGCGGTCTTGCGAAATACACAGCCCACACAAAGCCGAGAACCAATACAGTTGCAACAACCTGGATCCACAGTCGTCAAGCCAGTTGTTGCAGGGAAACTTACAGCGCTTTTGCTAGCGTTGTTCTGGCAAGTCAGGAAGAAATCCAAGTCAAGGATGGAGGCAAGAGGCTGGTCGAGTGCTGGTGCGCTGTTTGCCGACGGCGCCAAGCCCTCTCGAGACTCGAGTTCCAATTTGATTTTGACAAAATTCTTGCGACGTGTCGAAAGCGATATGGTCATGGTCCTCCAGCCAGCCAGCCAGCAGGATCGGCACCATCGAACACAGAACAGGACCTCGACCTCTTGTTCATCTCCCGAGAATTGATATACAGTACATGACGATTGGTCGCGCGATTTCGCCTTCACGTTCTTGGGAATTGAACAGATACGGGGGCACCTAGTCTCAGCCTTTACCAGGGACAGGATCATGTTCGGTGGGATGTGGCAGCAAGAGCGGAGACGGAGGATGGAACTAGATAGGAATTCGACAGGATCAAGGAGTTCTTATTCGGGCTCAACTCCAAGCCGAATAATGGACGACGGGTCTGGTGCGGCTGTAAGATTTGTCCGGACCCCATCGTACCTGAGGCCCGACGGTCTACATTGCGGCCGACCATCGAGCAACTTCGGCGACCATCGAGTTGGCAAGACCCAACTTTTATCGATTTTATCTTTTCCGCGGTGACGGTTGGTCAATTTCTATTCAGATTTTTACTGAGTGTTATATCACCCTTTCTGTCTTGTTCTCGTCCGTGGGGGCAAACTTGAAAGAAATTGGATCAGCCCACCCGACCCTTCGACTTCTTTTGTTTCTCTCCCGCTAGCGGTTCGTATATAGGTCCTTTCTTCACATCTCGTAGCCTTGTCTGACGACGATTCACTCGTAGATTTTGTCTTGCCTATATAGACCCGTTAACAAGCTCATGGACCGTTTACGACGATGAAAATGTTGGGGTCGTATATTCGACACGAGGTCAGTTGCTCACTAGCGCTCACTCCCGACCTTTTAAATTGCACCTCGCGATCTTCATCCGTAGCGGAGTGGTGCATCGGTATACTCACTCTCGCTCAATCAACTCAACCGCGGCTTCTAGATTTTTTTCACGTCGTTTGAGGCGAGCTACATTTCTTATTGGCTTGCCTGTACTACTCGATCGTCGCCCCTTGATCGTCGAATCTTCTGCCGCGAACGTGCCAGCTCAGGCTCATGAAATGATTTCGGAACCAGCAACTCTGCTGCCTGAATCCTCCACGTCTCCGCTAAGTACTCGTCGTGCTGGCTCTGACTATCTGGGTTGTTCTCATCATCCCCGCCGCAGAAAAATGAAATCGCCGCTCACGCCCAAAAATGCTTGCACTTGCAAAAATTTGCTATAAAAATGGCCTGACCGTTTGAGCGCAATCTCACGACTACTGGCGATGAAGTGTCAGGCTACTTCCTCGGCAGTAGGTGTTCATGAGCGCAAGGGCGATAGTGAACAAGCGGCTACCCTTTCAAGCCCCCGCCTTCGCAAATATTGGGCCCCTCTCTCGATCGTTATAGTCAGCGTCCTTCTTGCCTTCGCCCTTCTTGCTGTCTCAGCTGGGTATCGGTTCACCCAATGGTCCTCAGACGTCCCCTCCGCAGCCCAATTATCTCTGTGCCCCAATCCGACTCTTCGTCCAGACTGGTATGTCGGTCGATGGGTTTGGATAGTGATACTGATACACTCGCAGGCGCACGCTGGGAAACTCCCAAAAGTCAGCCTATATCTCTGCCGTAAAATGCCTCCAGCGTCTTCCGAGCATTTCCAACAACTTGCGAGGAGCCAATACGCGGTTCGACGATTTTCAGGCGATACATGTCGCTATGGCCGATCAGGTGCATCGAGTCGTAAGAGACACTTCCCCCATGAAAGATGCGTTCATTGAAATGATATTGCGTAGGGCCAGTTTCTACCGTGGCATCGACGGTTTCTCAAATTGTTTGAAGTTGCTTTACAAGACGAATGCGGATATGAGGGTGGACTTCCGTTCGTTCTTGTTTCTTGCTCGCAAGTAGCAGCTCATTGCCTCCGCAGTTACTATGACTGGAGCCCCGACATTGACAGCGGTATCCCGTGCGTAATTTCTCTGAACATCTCAAATCATCTCATAACCCCTTGGTTTGTTGTCAGATTAGCAAAATTCCTTATATTTGACGCCGTGTATGGCTTCGGAGGGAACGGACTCGATATCCCCAATTACGCTGGTCAATTTGGAAACCTTTCCGCATTAGCCAGTGCAGGATGGCTTGCGCCTGGCGCGGGAGGAGGATGCATCGTCGATGGACCTTTTGCGGCTTACAACCTGAGCGTCGGACCTGGAACGAGTGCCACAAATCACTGTCTGCAGCGTGCCTTTAACGACAATATACGGCAATTCTTATCTAGCGATATGATCAAACATGTTCTTCGACAAACAACTTATGAAACTTTCCGAATTGAACTGGAGGGTGCACCGGTTACTCAAACGATGCGACTGCACGACGGCGGACATAATCTTGTTGGAGGCGAAATTGCTGACCATTATTCAAGTCCTGGAGGTGAGTTTACTTGATCAACATTCAGCTAAGACTGACGCGAATTTCTATAGACCCTATTTTTTACCTTCACCACGCCTTTGTTGATAAACTATGGTGGGATTGGGTTGGACTTGATTTTGCTTCGAGGATTGATCAGATATCGGGACGCACCGCTGTCGTGCCGCCATACACAAACGTTACCCTGGACTTCGAACTGGATACGATGGTAGCGCCGGTTGTAGCCATTAGAGAAGTGATGGATATTCGGAACCCTTTACTGTGCTACACGTATGGATAGCATCTGTATGGTGCAAAATACATTGTTATGTAATCCTTGGTTGAAACTATTAAATATTTCAGCCATGGGAACTAGCTCGCAAAATTCCGTGAGTGGGGACAGTTGTTGAATTCTAGCTTGCTGAAAATAGAAAGATGACTGCTGATAGCTGGAGAAAGATTCATTGAGTATTCTTCTGTCTATATAGGCATTCACAATCAAAAAAATATTCTATAAATATCTGCCATCGTTCAGAGCTCAGGGACACAACATCGGGACCGCAATACAACCACAGTAGATGTAAGTCAAGATCTGAAGTGGTTTTAATCCTCGAGTGAATCATGATATCGCGGAGCACAACTCACCATATAAGTTTTATGGTCGTATTTCCGTGAACCTCCATGAACGACGCGACCAGCCATATAGAACATCGCAAGCGTTAGCACAGCGCCGCAGACGCCTACCAACCAATGTGTATATCTGAACACCTGAAGTTGCCAACAAGCAGCAGGCGCAGCGCAGATGATAGCAGCCATAATCCAGCGGAAATTATTCCCAAGAACGATAGGGAGTGTGCGCCGACCCGCAACTTTATCGCCATCAACGTCGCGCATGTCCTGCACACTCGCCACGATACCAAAAACGCTACAAAGCACCAGCGCATAGCGCCACTGAGCCCAAGCAAGCGGCGTGACGAGTCCCCAAGCGGCTTGAAGCAGCGAGAACGTGCCGATGGACATGAACCCCAGGTTCTTGGGAATCCAGTGCTTGTCTCCGCCATAGAAGCTAGTGTAGATGGTGATGAAGACCCAGAGGAAGGTGAATGGCAGGACGCCCCACGCGGCGCCGAGAGCGAGGTGCACGACGGTGGTAGCGTACCATCGGATGTACGCGCCTGGGATGGTGACGAGCCCAGAGGATAGGGGACGGTCGGGTTTGTTGATGCGGTCTTCGGCGACGCCGTTGATTTGGTTGGCGATGTCGAAGTTGTAGATGTAGAGGAGGGAGTAGATGAGGGAACGGATGAGGGATTGGATGATAAGCTCGCTCGAAGGGTTGTCGAGAGAGCGGAGAGCAGCGATGGTGTACATCAGCCCGGGGACGACGCTCATGGACCAGTCGCGCCAAGTGAAAGCCCAGAATACGCGTATTTCGTACTCAATCGCGGCGGAGATGTGCGGGAAACCGAGGATTCCGTCGTCGACAATAGACTCGAGTTGTGATTTCTGCGCAACGTCTACGAAAAAAAAATTGAGAACGGCGCATGATTGGCAGATAAGAACACGAACCGGTAGCCTTCATTGTTGCACCCATTGTATTGAAGAATATGAGGTTCAAGTTCGTGGTATTGTTGATGAGTCAGTCCAGCAGAAAGGTCGCCAATTTATACTCTCATGAGCCTGATAGAATTATATCTCCATGAACTGCCTTCTCGTTTTGCGAGTAATTGGACAGTTGAAATGCAGTCGCCAAAAGCAGCCGTGTAAATTCAAGCCTTCTCAGAGATGCACGATTTCGGATGTCGATATTCTGTTCTAGACGAGTGACGGGTTAGATGACGATTTTATAAGAGGCAGTCCTGCATTTTATCACCTGCTATTTGCCAAAGACTCATTCTATATTCTGATTCGCAGATCTGGAACGAGGGGAACCACCGACGCACGCCCGTGCAATGACGCTATGGAGTCTTCCGAAATTGAAAAGCGCCAGATTGCGCGAAGCGATAGCAGTTAGAACATTGCATTGAAATCTTCAGGCCCATGCTGCCTTTCAACGGCAGAATCGTAGGAAGTAATATCCGACGGATGACATCGACAAGTTGTAGCTGAGGTCGGTCAACTGCGGTGTTGAACATCTAGCTTCCTGCTTCGGCCAATTCAACTTAGGTATCTGTAAATATCTTGTACATGTATATATAGGTTCCAATGTGTAGAGATTGAAGACATACCTATAGTCCAAGACGACGAGATAGTAGGCCGATTGGATAGGGCGGGGACTTGCATGACAGGTGGTAAGACGCTCAATTACAAATTTCGACTCCCGCGCAAGGAATGAGGTTGTATGAGGAGACTCGAACCTCATTCGTCCGATAAGCAAGTGAAACGCGGTCTCGGATACTCCGATGGCTCTTGGACATCAGAAACGCAGTCGGGAGCGCAATGGCAATGCCAGGCTTCTCCGAGTCCTTTTAATTTCCGGAAGCCCCACCGTTCAGAGTGAGCGTCGCAGTCAGGCCGGCGACATGAGCACGCAGATAAGTTGAAACTTGAGGAAGACCGGCGGGATACGTTTTCCTATCAGCCAAGGAAACAGATGAATATGACAGAGGGCACGAAGAAAGCAGGCCAGCCATCTGTTCTGAACCATCGATTTCCCAATTGCTCTCGAAGATACATAGCGCCCGAACCCAGTGGGATCGTTCTGTTGGGCTTCGACTGGTCTGGCCGGAGGCGCCTGGCCCAGGAGTTCAAGAAGTAAGGCCGTCAGTGTAAGGGCGGAGCAAATCGTGTGGAGCCAGATAAGAGTCAAGTTCCCCATAGCGTGCTTTGTGTCGTGTGTGTGACTGCGGCGGGTCGTTGAAATCGCCTGAATTGAAGCTGTGGCGGCGAGGCAGCTGGCTCTATCAATTATTCTCGGAAAGAGAGACCACTGTTCAACGAATTGGGCAAGAATAGCGACGTTTACGCGGCGGTCACGGTCGGACAAGTAGAATTATCGTCCAACGAAGACTCCGAGTCGGAGTCTCCATGCCCAATTCTGGCACTCCTTCCACACAGCGCAGAAAACCAATAGATAGGCTTCTCCGGGCAATGTCCGGGTTGCTTTCAGGCAGAAGTAATGAAAAATCGACTGAGGGCACCTACAACTGAGTACAAGTCCAGTCAAGCCACGAACGTTGCGATTTGAAGAAGAGAGCTGCCGGACATCACCGAATGATTTGATCGGAATGTTGGCCGAATACCCTTCACATTCTTGCCACCAAACTGCGTGAACTTCAGGGAGTCTTGAACACCAGCTATCGACCATGCGAGCAATAAAGAGTATGGCGCCTGATCTGTCGCATCTCATTCAGGACTTGAACCTTCTTCCCATGATTCAGGCGTCCTGCTGACATGGTGGGTCGACACTGCGCTGGTTTGTTGGCTCGAAACAAAGCTGCGACAGTGACCCCGCTGTGAAAGAGATTCTCATCGCCATGAACGAGAAGGATAACTTTATAATTGAAGATCTTGACGATTGGCATCTCGTCATCAAGGCAGATGAGGAGTTTCGAGTTAGACGCGAGCTTGAAGTCGAGGTGAGCTGTCGCGTTTCTCTACGCCTGTGTCGCGTCTTACGGGTGTTTTTAGCTCGAGAAGAACACGTATAGTATGGAGGCTTGAGGCCTTGAATGCCATGCTGCATAAGCGGAGGTCACTTACTTTTTTCTGCCGTTCAGCAAATTCTGGACGTTTTGGATGCCCTCCCTCTCCCAATCCTGGTGTTCAGACGGAGATCTATCATCATGGACTATCATGCATTGGGTGTGTCGCCGAGGGACCTCCCGTCCTTCGTATATCTGGACCTTGTGTTGGTGTCGTGCAAACCATTCTGGTCATTTTAGAAACGATTCACAGTCTGTGCAGCTGTAGCATAGTCGTCGTTGGAGTGTACGCATGCTATTCTTTGGGCCATTATGAGTCCCATTTTTGGGACCTTTGCTTAATTATTAGCGCTAGAAAACGAATGAAAGTCACCAGTGTCTTGACTCTTGAGAGCGTGAGAGACTAGTATCTTGCTCCTTCCTCCCAACTCCCTCCACCATACCGTTGTTTTTTGTTCAGATCGACGCCGACAACTCGAAGTAACGCCCTCTACTCTAGCGCCCGGATACCCTTCTGCAGATGCTGAAGGCTTTGGAGCTTGATCGCGCTTTGGTGGCAGAAACGGATGCGCAAATTCACGAGATCGAGGGCGAAATATTGAAGCTTCAAGTTGAGAAGCAACTCACCGCCCTCAAAAACTCGATCTCGGTGCTACATGCATTCAAGGATCCCGCGCAGCAGCGCCTAGATTCATACAAGTACCCAGTTTTGACTTTACCCAACGAAATCATCTCAGATATCTTCGTACATTTCCTGCCGACTTACCCAGAGCCCCCACCGCCTCGCGGAAAACTTTCTCCCACTTTCCTCACCCATATCTGCCACCAGTGGCGAGGGATTGCTCTCACGACGCCCGCGCTGTGGAGGGCCATCAATTTGAGGGGCTTTACTGCCGAAACGGCAGCCTTGTTGGCTCCATTATGGCTGGAAAGATCTGGACGTCTGCCGCTCTCCATCCGTGTTTCAGACTTTGAATTTGGAGACTTTCTCTCCGTTTTCGTCCCTCATCGCGCTCGCTGGGAGCACCTCGATTTGAAACTAGAGGACCCCAAGCATTTGGAGGTTCTAGATGGCGCATTACCGCTCCTCCATACCCTGCGCGTAGATCTGAGGAATCGTCTTGTCAATCCCCTCCTCCTTCAAACTTTACCCCTTCTACGCACCGTCATCCTCGACGACTTTGGGCGACCCAGCCTCATTTTACCCTGGTCACAAGTGACTTGCCTCACTTTGAGGGTTATCTACCCCGCGGAGTGCATCTCAATTTTACGGCAGACCGAGAACCTGGTTAGCTGCAGTCTTGACCTGTGGACTGAAAAAGTCCCTGAAGGCCAGCTCGCTGATGTTGAGCTGTTGTGTTTGGAAACATTAGTTTTTGAGCGGGGCTGTGACGTCTGGGTGGAATTCTTGCAGCTTCTCATCACGCCGGCACTCCGTTCTCTCGAAATCACGGATGACTTACTGGGCAGTACGGACCCCATTGGGACCCTCAAATCCTTCATTTCGAAATCTGGATCTACGCTCAACGAGCTACGGATTATAACCACAGCATACCTCCCCAAGGTGGACTACTGCAAGGCGTTTCCCTTGATCCCTGTCGTCATATGTGATCTTTAAGGCGCCTACTATCCTATCCTATCCTATCTTAGGATCTACAAGTTGACTCGTGCAGTGCGACAATTCTTTAGTTTAGTAGAATTCGAATCATCCTCAAAATCCAGCCTCCTACTGCGCTGAAGAGGGACTTGCAAAGGGAATTAGGGCCACAGATCCGTCAAACTCTTGACTCCTCGTATCTCTTGTTGCAAGCTTGACGGTCACCAGAGCATTCTCTCACTGGTGACTGGAAACGTACTACGATTCAGACGGTATTATAATACATTCGTCATGGTATCTCTCTTGAATTGAGCAATTCTTTCGTAACTTCGTTAGAAAAATTGAATAAAACGGGAATCAAGGGACGAGCAACGTTGTAGTACATAACGACAAGTGGAAGCGAGAGCGTAAAATAATATGATTCGAGATCTTGAGATGCTTTGAGATGGTGGTAGTACATAGTCCCACGCTCTTCTTGCTCTGTCCCAACTCTTTCCAGTGGCAGTTTCCACTAAGACTCAGCGTACTGTGGGCCTTCGAATCGATCCGTTCTTCTAAGTATTGACATTCCACGCCAATATCTCGAAGCATCATCGCTAACGTGCTTGAAAGCCCATGCTGCAGCATTTGGAACTGGATCGCGCCTTGGTGGCAGAAATGGATGCGCAAATTCACGAGATCGAGGCCGAAATATCGAAATTCCAAGTTGAGGAGCAACTCACAGCCCTCAAGGACTCGATCTCGGTGCTGCATGCATCTAAGGAACTCGCGCAGCAGCGTCTAGATTCATACCAATATCCAGTACTCACTTTACCCAACGAAATCATCGCGGAAATCTTCTTACATTTCCTACCGACTTACCCAGAACCCCCACCGTTTTTCGGAAAACTTTCTCCAACTACTCTCACCCATATCTGCCACCAGTGGCGGGAAACTGCTCTCGCCACGCCTGCACTCTGGAGGGCCATTCGAATTGACCACAAAACGTGGAAACTGAGTGGGGAAGAAGCAGTCTCGCTGAGTACGGCTCGTCTGAAGAGATCTGGTAGCTTGCCGCTATCGGTTCGTGCCTCGGACTGGTACCAGGGATCCCCCTTTGCTCCAAGTCTCGCCCTTCATCGTGAGCGCTGGGAGCACACCAAATTCTCACTCAAGGCAGCGTCATTGTCGAGTGTTTTGGACGGACCCATGCCGCTTCTCCGCACATTGTGGTTTCTCCTTCTGGGTCCCGTAACTTTGCGCCCCTTCACTGTCCAATCTGACAATGTACCCCTCTTACGCTCGGTCATTCTCGCTGACTATGGTGCTAGAATTATCCGTTTGCCCTGGTCGCAATTGACCTCCCTCAAGCTATCACCTGTAACTTTGACCCCTTGTGTGTCAATTTTGCGACAGACAACGTGTCTAGTGGATTTGACACTAAATCTATCGAAAATTTCCAACGATGATGGACCCGCCTACCCAGACCTGATTCTACCGCATCTGGAAAACCTAGCTTTTGAGCCAAGGAGCGGATTGCACCTGGGCTTTTTCCGAAGCCTCGTTGTTCCCGCTCTACTTGGGTTAAAATTACCAGAGATGTTCCTTGCCAGGGTGTCTTGCCCTGACCGCATTCACGTTGGACGTCTCAACTCCTTCATATCGAAATCTGGATGCACGCTCAACGAGTTACGGATAAGCAGCGCATCCGTTCACACGGAGATGGCTTACCGCGATGCGTTTCCCTCAATCCCTCTAGTCCATTGCGATGCATGAGGGCGATCCTGGCCCTCCGACCTCAAGGGGTACGGGAATGTCATGGATTTTGACTGGGAACGAGGTGTGTGGGCGGCGAGAAAGTATGGCTTGTGCGGACTAAGTGTTATGTGGAATTTGATTTAATCGCTCGCATAGCTGTACAGTACCTGTTTCTATTCTGCTCATCTACACCATCGTACCCCCCCATTACAGTATCGACGTAGTCTATGTACTCATGCGTGTCCGTTCAATAAAAATCGTGATAAAAATGATAAAAAGAGTCCATATGCACCGCGTCTAGGGTTGTCCCCATCCCAATGAAGGGAAGGCAAGACGCAGGTGCTTTTACATATATGCAAGCCGTACATTCGGAGAGGTGGGCGCCCACAGCGGCGACTGCATTAGTGACGGAATGCGGCCACAGTCAGCGCAAGAGATCGGCGGTGGGCAGTGTAGGGGGTCGGGGATGAAGAATGTGCGTGGGTATCTTGGGTCGTAACTTGTCGTAACAGGCGTTTCAGGTCATCTCCCCCCGCGTGGCAGTCAGCTTAACCAACGACGGTAGAGGAACGTCCTCTCCACCCGCCAACGCTCGCGATGTCGGTCCCTGCGCGAATCAAGTCCACCAGCCGAGAATGCTTGCGGGCAGCGGAGAAGAACAGCGCGGTGGTGGGGAGCGGACGAGCGCGTGCGGTGCGTTGGTTGGACGAGGGGAAGGTATCGCGACGGCGGGTGGGCGGGGGTCCTTGCGTGGGCTTGGCGCACTCGGTCTCCTCGTCATCACATTCGGCTACCGTGAAGGGGTTTGCGGGCGTATCATCGCGACCGAGACACACGCGTTGCAAGACGTGGTTCTGCGCGACTTCTGCGTAGGCGGGGGCAGAGGTGGGGAGAGATGGGAGGGGTGTGCGGAGAGTTGTGAGTGATGGTGCGGCGGAGAGGGAGGACGTGAGGGGAGCCATGGAGGGTTCGCAGGAGAGCGGGAAGGATAGGGTGGTCGTGTGCTGTGCGCGGTCACTGAGTAATGTGCTATGAAGAGAACCTGCAGTATTACTCACAAGGTCTGTGCATGAAGACACTGTCTCAGCCAACGCCTCGAGCATGAGCCGAGGGGCGGGTTGGGAGAGATACGTTCCTGAAGGCTTGCGGATGCTCAGCGAGTGAAGCCCAGTTAATTTCCGCATGCCATCGGCTAAGGGCTCGACATCTTCTGCCACAGTCGCGTTATGGGGCAAAGAGACATCGAGCACGGAGAGATTCGACAGCATCGCTAGGACCTGCGCATCGCATGCCGAGGGACTGGGCAGGACGAGCACACGAGTTGCGCTTGCGAGGTACGGTCTGGCTCGCAACGCATTGAAGAGGGATGCAGACTGGGTAGCGGAGTGGATGACCAAGGTGTGATAGAACAGCGGTAGCGCAATACGGTGAAATACAGACGAGACGAGGAGCGGCGCAATGCGTCCTCTCGTCTCTTTTCTTCCTGACGAAGTGTGGGGGTGCCAGGGCGCGCGAGGATGGGGAGTACACGGGGCGATGACTGCGAGCGCGAGGATGCGCTCAAGCAGCTCTTCGGGGAATTCAGCTAGAGATACAGACATTTTTCTTCTTCTTCGTTTCTTCGTCGGTTCGTTCAGTTGGAGTCGTAGTGCTGGTCGTCAGAGTATAAGTACAGCAGGCACAAGGGTCCAAATAGGCACAAGAAACCAGCCGGCGGCGGAGGTACTGCTCGGAGGGCGACGGCGGCCACGTAAAAATGTTACAGTAGTCGCTTGCGTTATATCCGAGTTGGACAGCGGTCCCAAACGGATAACTAGACCCAGGATACCGGTTGAATGAGGGAATATATCAGAGCATATAACCCAAGTCAAGCGTCGAGAGGCGTCGAGATGGACGTTGGAAGCAAGAGACCTTGGGCTTGATTGCCTCATTCAGAACTTGCTCTTAACCTTCATCTCAGTCAACCACTTGCATCGATACTCGCACTTTCTCGGTCCTTTGGGGCCTCTCGGTCGATCCGAGGACCTTGTCTTGTATTCAATCGCTGTCAACAACACCTCCGAGCGCTGTGCAACGGTGGCAGCTCTCAGTCTGATTACCCCACTTCTCCCGCGCCTTGGGTCTATTAGCGGTCTATGGTGCGCATCGATTAAACACCACCAAACAGGTCCCATCATTGATGGGATCAGTGATGTCTCAAATCGACGAAACAAAAATTTTCAATTTTAATATTGCCTTTATGGCAGCAGAGAAGGGTCAGAGGTAGTTAAGTGAGTTTTCAGCAGTCCCTTACTGCATCTCCTGCCACCTATATGCTACTTCAATGAGGTATAACTTATATTAGATTGTCTGCATTAGGAAATTGCGTAAGTGCACGTGGTTGATTGATTGATTGCATCAGTGATGTCTCAAATTGACCCGAGGAAAAAACTATTTATTGCAAGATTTATTGTGAGTTTTTATCCAATCGAGAATCCCTCTTGAGGGATTGAAGTACTATGTAATCGGAGTGTTTTGGCCAGAGGATCAGAAACCTGGAGGCTTTGATCATGTGCAATAAATTTCGTTCTTGTTTGGTGGTGTTTAATCGATGCGCACCATATTACTGTAGTATTACGTTCAATTCGTAGGGTCACAGGTCACAGACCCGAAATCCTACGAAAATTTTCGTAAGTCACAGCGTCACAAAGGGTTCCTACGAAAGGTTTCCTCCTGTGACACGAAATTTGGTGCGATTTCGGGCCTAAAAAGGGGGTAAAAAACGAAATTTTTTCGTAAGTCACAGTGTCCCAAGGCCCCCTTACGAAAGGGTAAATTCGTAAGGGGTGTCACACCCAAAACCGCCTTACGAATTGAACGTAATACTACAGTACTCTGCCTTTCGAAAGTTCGAGAGCCTCCGTTTTTCGTTGCATCCAATGATCCATGTGGAATCCTTGTCCCGTCACTCAACGCGGCGTCTTCAACGAGTTCACGCGAGCAGCACGCGTACCGACACTCAAATTGACTACACTCCCGCTGACGACGGCACGACTAACAATAAACTACGCCACTGCCTCAAGACACTCTTCACAATCTGACAATCGTGCTTTGTCCACCAATTTGATTGTCATATTTCTAGCCGTCTACAATACCACTTGAACTTCATGTGATGCTGGGTATCGTCGTTCATCGTTTCACTGTGAACTCTTAGACTGATTCAAATTTCACTTCAAATAAGTACACGAATACACGAACTTGAAGCCCGGCTTGCCCGTCGCGCAACCTGCAACTGGAAAAGTGCTGTTCTGGCCGAATTTATGCTGGTCGACGCCGCCCTTGCCGAACCGAAGGACCGCGTCACCAGCTTCCGTTGTCCTCCTCCTCCCAATGTTCTTAGTGCTCCAGAGTTGCTCTACGAGTTCAACTTGATCCCCGTTTCTGCTAAATTATCTCACTGAGACTCACTCGTCAGATTTACGGGATCTAGCCTCGCAACGCACTGTCGCATCGCCTCACCGCTGCGTGCCGTCTGTCTGCTTCAGTCAATCGAGGGTCTGTTTCCTTCTCGTAACTCGATGGATGTACTGTAAATCCGAATTTTCAGCTGAAGTGATTCCTGGACTCTTGGTCCCTCTTTCACCCTTCGAACTTGCTTCGAACGAGTGGCAATGGTACAACATTATAAACGCAACAACGAAAGAGCCTCCATTCTGCTCCTAGGTCTACTGATCTATGTCTTCGACCTCGAGAGAAAGCTGCGGCTGCAAACACCGGCGGAAAAGATAGGATCTACAACCAGGCGATATTCAAGCTGTTAATTTTCAGCCTGACAGTGGGGCCGAGGGCAGCGTATATTATATTCGCTCGACGCCTGAACCTCCGCTCATATACATACAACAGCGGTGAGGGTGGCCGCGGTGGTAGAAGACACTCATGGCTGGTTTTCTTGCCGCCATAAATAGGTAAGAAAATCAGTCTTTATTCTCTTCAACTCCTTCGCCCAAACATTCTCTTTACTTAATCCATCTCATAGATGCCGCTAGACTTACACCTGTTTATTTCCAGCGATGCTACCACGACTGTCACTTCAACATGCGGTCGGTTTTCCTAATCTTTGGAATGCGGAATCGGCTGCACGAGCGGCTGGAACGCGAAGCTCGAAGCAGTCTTGAGCACCTGGCTCATCTCCGTTCCGTCTCCCTGTATGTACGCCCAGAGTAAGCATAATGACAATATTAATTCCTGCTTTGCTTTGAGAAAGAATTTAGAACGCACAATCATCGTGGTGGGGAACCCCGGATCGAACTTGGGGACTATGGCTACACTCTCTAGGAAGGCAATCTGCTCTGGTGAAAGAGAGATATCCAATGCTTCGACGTTGGCGAGGAGATGGTCGACTTTGCGCCCGCCGAGGATGGGGAAGCAATACGGAACTTTGCTCATGACGTACGCGATAGCGACTGGAAGCGTCAGTCGGTCAGTTGGGTAAGGATTCAGAAGAAAAAGAACATCAAGCAAACAGGTAGAATAAATCAAACCAAAAGTCACAAGTGGGAAGGCACAAAGAAAAACAACAACAAAAAAACTCTTAGACTCACCTGCCGTGATGCTCTTCGTCCCCACCTCGGCCCCAACCTTCTCAAGTGCATACGACATCTTCTTCTCGTTCTCATTGCGCTCCCAGTTGGGATTGTATATCGTGCGCCCCTTTTCGCCGGTGCGGCGGCGTTCCTCTTCTTCAGCGTCTGTGCGGAATTTCCCTGCTCCGAGGACGTCCCAGGGGGCGAGGGCCAGACCTATAGGACATACAAATGATATGTTTATATGATTCAATGAACTCTCAAAAAAGAAGTAAGTTATTGACATACCATGGGCGCGACACATCGGGATGATATCGCGCTCGAACGAGCGCTCGAGGGCGTTCCATCTACCTTGGTAGATCACAAACGGTGATTTACCGTGGTCTTTAGCGTATTGGTTTGCTTGGGCGACGATCCATGCTGGGGTGTCCGAAATTCCCTTTCAATCGTTGGAACGCGTTGAAGTCGAAAAAAATAGGTGTGAGAAGTGCGTACCAAATACAACACCTTCCCCTGGGTGACCAGATTATGTAGCCCATTCATCACCTCCTCGACGCCCGTCTCCCAGTCCCACCAGTGGACGTATAAGATGTCGATGTACGAGGTGCGCAGTTTCCTGAGGCTGGCTTCGACGCTGACCTGCATCGATTTGAGATTGTTTCCGACGTAGTTGGCTTTATGGGTGATAGAATTGTTATCGCGTTTCCAGGCGCTTGTGTACTAGGATGTTGTAAGTGAGATAAGTCAGCTTCAATGAATACCTATCTGAATGAAGGAGGATGTACAGACTCGGAAACTGACCTTGGTCGCAATAACAAGCTGGTCACGAATTCCCCGCTTCTCAGCCCACTCGCCAATAAGCATTTCCGAGGTTTCGTTTTGACTTTGAGTTATGATTAGCGATCAAGCGTCAAAATCCATTCCAGAAACCGACAAGACGCTTACTAGCCATTAGCGGTATCGATGAAATTGCCCCCATTGTCAAAATACGCGTCGAGCAGCTTGAAGCTCGACTCCCTATCCATGGCGCCCATCCCTTTTGATGCCCAAGCGGAGGCGTCACCGATGCTCATGGCGCCGAGTTGGAGGGGTGAGACATGGATTCCTGCGAGGGGGGAGAGTTTCCGGTAGACTCCGAGCTTGGTGGGAGGTTTGGGTTGCGGCGCAAAGAATGACATATTTCGAGATTTGGGATAGAGGACTCGGATACTTGTAGACCTGGTTTAAACAACAGTTGGGTCTTCTGTTGTCCATGAATGTGTTGGGTTTTATACCCCCCATCGTTTTAGTAACCGACCATCGAGGTAAGCATACTAGTTGACGAGGTCTTGTCAGTCATGAACTCGTAGCACCACCGGCAATGGGTGACGCGTCGATATTGTAGCTATTAGCAGACTCGGCGGAGATTTTGTCAGAGCTTCGTATGCCTCCGTTGACGCTCGCCGGCTTATCCTTGGTTGCCGATTGTTATCTTCCGCTTAATTAGACGGCGATGCGAGCTTTGTCAAAGAGAGTCAACGTAGACGACGAATCGTCCTTTCCAATATGCTAAGAAACTGACTGACTCAAGTTCTGATTGGTTTTGAGCAACCGAGACGCCCAAAAGACACCTAGATTGCGCATCGATGGAAATTGAACGGTGGGACATTTCCGATGCCGTAAGTTGAATTTCGCCATAAATATTCAACTTGTTTCATTCTCACTGCTGCCTATTAGCCTGAGATGTGCGATGAGCCTGATCAACGAGAGTTATCGACCTACGTTTGCGGAGCATAATTAGTGCCTGAGTGTCAGCACTTGCAATCCATTCACGCCGACTCGCGAACTCTCTCATAAAGCTGTCGAGTTTTATCATCTTGTCCATCACCCCTCGAGTCCAATCGTTGGCGCTCGTTACAGACCCCATTCTTCGAGCGATGGCCCGACGGATGGAAATACTGCATATCGCGACACATGTGTACAAGACACGAAGAACTCTCTGGCTGGAATATGTCAGAACACAGGTATCGATTCAGACACAAACGAAGTTGATTCACCTTCGTGGTCGTATGCGATGGGACCAAATCTACATTTAAGAGGGTGCGCGTCAGACTGCATATATCTCGACGTTGGGAATATCCGTACCCTTGGTCCAATTGATCGACTACAGTAATCATATAGTTATGCCATACATCCGTGCTAATCAAGTGTCGAATCTGCATCCTGAACTTGATACACCTACCGATTGCGGACCGTATCTATCATCCTTTAGAGACGGTTTTCAAGGATGGGATAGAGATGCTTCATATAGTGACGCGCGTAACGGGTTCGCAGCGGCCGAACAGGCGCAGAGCCATTCTGATAATAAATGCCCGTCAATAGCTATTCAGCGGGGGAAAAAATTGAATGTGTCTTACGGACAGAGGAACGCTAAACTAGATTACATTGCTGGTGACTCGAGGGCAACTGAAGGCTTGAAGTGTTTCAACGAAGACTACAGGAGAACAAGTAATTCTGATCTCCCGACGCCAACTCACCTGAGAGTTTACCATGTTTCTGATTATTGTTGTAGGAATAGAACAGCAACTGCGGTGGCCGCTGCAGCGACGGGATTCAAGCCCTCCAAATCTGGAGTGATAGACGTAGACGCAGGAGCGGAGGAGAAAGAGTGCATAGGATGCATATAGATTCTTTCTTCGCCGATCTGAGGGATGCATGCCAGGCAGGTGGCATATCATGATTCACACAAAAATGGAACAAAGGGAGCTACAGACTTAAGATTCCAAGGACGAAGATCAAGCCTCGCCTTCAGTGAGAAGGGATTTCATAGCTATATCGAAGAAACTCAGCAAAGGGTTGATATTGCCAAGCGAAAGGCAGTGGCTGACATGCTATTTCCTTTCGAGCTGCGTAAGGGCGACGCAGAAAAGTCGCAAATGTTGGGCGACGGGCAAGCCGGGGACTGTGTACTCGTGTTCAACAAGCATTGAAACAGAGTTGACGATGAAACGAGGAGTAATTCGAGACGACGTCGAATCAAGTGACAAGTCAAAGTCGAAGACTCGAAGCAAACGGCCAGAACTTGGACAATCGGTGGACAAAGCAAGATCGCGACTGTGGCGGATTACTAGACGGTAAAGACTGTTTCTCCAGGCAGTGGCGTAATTTATTGTTAGTCGGGCCGTCGTCAGCGGGAGTATAGTCAATTTGAGTATCGGTACGCGTGCTGCTCGCGTGCGTGAAGACTCGTTGAAGACGCCGTGTTGAGTAACGCGTCCGTAGGCAAGGATTCCACATGGATGCAACGAAAAACGGAGGCTCTCGAACTTTCGAAAGGCAGAGTAATAGACCACTAATAGACCCAAGGCGCGGGAGAAGCGGGGTAATCAGACTGAGAGCTGCCACCGTTGCACAGCGCTCGGAGGTGTTGCTGACAGCGATAGTCAGATAGTCTGAATACGAGACAAGGTCCTCGGATCGACCGAGAGGCCCCAAACGACCGAGAAAGTGCGAGTATCGATGCAAGTGGTTGACTGAGATGAAGGTTAAGAGCAAGTTCTGAATAAGGCAATCAAGCCCAAGGTCTCTTGCTTTCAACGTCCATCTCGATGCTCGACTTGGGTCATATCCTCTGATATATTCCCTCATTCAACCGATATTCTGGGTCTAGTTGTCCGTTTGTGGCCGCTGTCCAACTCGGATATAACGCAAGCGACTACTGTAACATTTTTACGTGGCCCCCGTCGCCCTCCGAGCAGTACCTCCGCCGCCAACTGATTTCTTGTGCCCTTGTGCCTGCTGTACTTATACTCTGACGACCACCACCACAACGATTCCAACGAAACGAAACGAACAAGAAGAAGAAAAAATGTCTGTATCTCTAGCTGAATTCCCCGAAGAGCTGCTTGAGCGCATCTTGGCGCTCGCAGTCATCGCACCGTGTACTCCCCACCCTCGCGCGCCCTGGCACCCCCACTCTTCGTCAGGAAGAAAAGAGACGAGAGGTCGCATTGCGCCGCTCCTCGTCTCGTCTGTATTTCACCGCATTGCGCTACCGCTATTCTATCACACCTTGGTCATCCACTCCGCTACCCAGTCTGCATCCCTCTTCAATGCATTGCGAGCCAGACCGTACCTCGCAAACGCAACTCGCGTGCTCGTCCTGCCCAGTCCCTCGGCATGCGACGCGCAGGTTCTAGCGATGCTGTCGAATCTCTCCGTGCTCGATGTCTCTTTGCCCCATAACGCGACTATGGCAGAAGATGTCGAGCCCTTAGCCGATGGCATGCGGAAATTAACTGGGCTCCACTCGCTGAGCATTCGCAAGCCTTCAGGAACGTATCTCTCCCAACCGGGACCTAGGCTCATGCTCGAGGCGTTGGCTGAGACAGTGTCTTCATGCGCAGACCTTGTGAGTTACGCCGCAGAATCTCTACATAGCATACATTACTCATTGACCGCGCACAGCACACGACCACCCTGTCCTTCCCGCTCTCCTCCGACCCCTCCATGGCTCCCCTCACGTCTTCGCTGTCGGCCGCACCATCACTCACAACTCTTCGCACACCCCTCCCATCTCTCCCCACCTCTGCCCCCGCCTACGCAGAAGTCGCGCAGAACCCCGTCCTGCAACGCGTATGTCTCGGTCGTGATGATACGCTCGCGAACCCCTTCACGGTGACCGAATGCGATGACGAGGAGACCGGGTGCGCCAAGCCCACACAAGGACCTCCGCTCACCCGCCGTCGCGATACCTTCCCCTCGTCCTATCAACGCACCGCACGCGCTCGTCCGCTCCCCGCTACTGCCCTCTTCTTCTCCGCTGCCCGCAAGCATTCCCGGCTGACGGACCTGATTCGCGCGGGGACCGATATTGCGAGCGTCGGTGGATGTCGGAGAGGACGCTCGGCTACCGTCGTTGGTTAAGCCTGCCACGCGGGCGGAGACGACGTGAAACGCCTGTTACGACAATTTATGACCCCCAGATACCCACATACAACCCGACGCCGTAGATCTCCCGCGGCGGATGTGACTGCGATCTTCCCCAATTCAGTCGCTCGCGCCCATCGACGGAGATGGATACAATTCACGCCTCCCTCTCTCCCAGATGTACGAATGTACATAGGTAAAAGTACCTACGTCTCGCCTTCTCCTCCGAGTCCATCGAGATGGGGCAAACCTCAGACGCGGTGCATGGCCACGGACTCTTTTTTATCATTTTTATCACGCTTTTTATTGAACGGACACGCACGAGTAGACTACGTTTGGACTGTAATGAGGGAGCCAGATGATGTAGAAGATGCGAGTAGATGCGAAGTAGAATCGAGTATTGTACACCGGACATTAGGAGTGCTAAATGATCATTATCTTGCTACCAAGTAGATTGTCAGTTTGTACGCGCCAACTGATGCAGCCTGGTATGTACATCGGTGAAGAGGTGCACATCGCCGTAATTGCACGCGCCTCTCTCTGGTGCCCTACGGATTACAGACGATTAGAGGGATGGAAGGAAACGCATGACGGTAAGTATCCTCATCAATAAATGTAACCCCAATTCGTAACTCGTCAAGCGTACATCCAGATTTCGAAATGAAAGATTTGAGGGCCGGAAAGGGGTCCGGACAGTCCGTTCTGTTCAAGAAGCCTTCTAGGATCTCGAGAGAACGAAGAGCTGGGGTAATGAGAAGGGGTAGAAAATCTACCCAGATGTCACAGCTCGGCTCGAAAACTAGCGTTTCCAGACGCAACAACTGCACGTCAACGAGCCTGTGTTCGGGGAAGACTTCAGTGAATAGGTCAAGGCTACAGCTAACCAGGTTCTGGGTTTGCCGTAAGATCGAGATGCACTCCGCAGGGTGGAGATACCTCAAGGTAAGAGAAGTAAGCTGTGACCACGGTAAGATGAGGCCGGGCAGCCCGTACGCATCAAGGAAGACGGTGCGTAGAAGGGGTAAATTTTGGAGAAGCAGGGTGTCGGCAGGACGGTCCCTCAGAAATACGCTCAGGGTATGGAGGAGCGGCAATGAGCCATCTAGGACCTCCAAATGCTTGGGGTCCTGTAGTTTCAAGTCGAGATGCTCCCAGCGAGCACGATGAGGGATGAAGACACGGGACACGGAGAGAAAGTCTCGAAAATCAAAGTCCTCGGCACGGATGGAGAGCGGCAGACATCCTGATCGTTCCAGCCATAATGGAGCCAACAAGGCTGCCGTTTCCTTCTCAGAGCCCAAATCGATGGCCCTCCAAAGTGCAGGCGTCGTGAGAGCAATTTCTCGCCACTGGTGGCAGATATGGGTTAAAGTAGTCGGAGAAAGTTCTCCGGAAAACGGCGGGGGTTCTGGGTAAGTCGGTATGAAATGGAGGAAGACTTCCGCGACGATTTCGTTGGGTAAAGTCAAGACTGGGTACTTGTACGAATGTAGACGCTGCTGCGCGGGCTCCTTGGCTGTATGCAGCGCGGGGATCGAGTCCTTGAGGGCTGTGACTTGCTCCTCAAGTTGAAGTTTCGATATTTCGGCCTCGATCTCGCGGATTTGCGTATCTGTCTTTGCCACCAAGATGCGATCCAATTCCAGAGACTGCAGCATGAGCTTTCGACTGCGAGCGTTGGGATGACCGAAAAATGCAGAGGCCCAGGTTTTCAATCAGTCGAAGAGAGTAAAAGGAGGAGAGCAAGGAGAGAGCGTGAGAGTCTGCTTTGGCTTGATCAACCTCATCTCGACAAGTCATTTCTTACTGTAACTATCTCATATTTTAGGGACTTCAGCTTATAAGTATGAGCTACGGAGTTACCGACGCGTTACCCGATTAAATACGAGCAGGTCAAAGGTCCTGGTGTTCATCGAATTCATGATAGAATTAGATAGAATATTGGTGTCCGAGTCTCTAGACAGACAGTCGATTCGATTCCTAGCTCGTGCCGACGCCAATATCTCAAATTATCTCTCCTGTTGAGCCTGCACCGAGATATGGAGGAGTTGAGAGGTCGACGGACGTGTCGCCCTGATTCTTGTTACAGGTGCCTCTTCGGTGCAGTACGACAAAGGCATAATGATGATTCGGATTCTAACAAATAATCGTCGTTTTGTACGAGTCAGCTTGATGGTCCTGGAATCCGCCCTAAAGATCACATATGACGATAGGGATTGAGGGAAACGCCTTGCGGTAAACAGCCTCGTCAATGGATGCTCTGGTTATCCGTAGCTCGTTGAGCGTACATCCAGATTTCGAAACGAAGGCGTTGAGAGACGCGGTGGGGTCGGTTTTGTCCAGTAGGTCTTCTCGGACTTCAAGGGAGCGGAGAACTGGTGTAATGAAGAGTTGCAGCAGATCCACCCAGACGTCACAGTTGCGCTGAAAAACCAACGTTTCCAAACGCGGCAATGTAAGGTCAGCAAGCCGGCCGTTGGGGAGTTGTGCAGCCCATATGTTGAGGCTGCAACTGACCAGGTTCTGCGCCTGTCGCAAAATCGAGACGCACTCCGCGGGATAGATAACCCTTAATGTGAGAGAAGTAAGTTGTGACCAGGGTAAAATGAGGCCGGGTGGCCCGAAGTCGTCGAGGATGACGGTCCGTAGAAGGGGTACAGTTTGGAGGAGAAGGGGGTTGTCACGACGGCCGCCGAGATATACACTCAAAGTGCGGAGGAGAGGCAATGGGCCATCTAGAACTTCCAAATGCTTGGGATTATACAGGTTCAGGTCAAGCTGCTCCAAGCGAGCGCGATGAGGGAGAAGGACATCGAAAATCGTTGCGAGGTCAGAGTCCAACTCGTACTCTGCGGCACGGATGGAGAGCGGCAAACACCCAGATCGGTCCAGCCATAGCGGACCCAACAAGGCTGCCCATTCCACAGTAGAGGCCCTTAAATCGACGGCCCTCCATAGCGCAGGCGTCGTAAGAGCAATCCCTCGCCACTGGCGGCAGATATGAGCGAGAGTAAATGGAGAGAGTTCTCCGGAAATCGGCGGGGGTTCTGGGTAGGTCGGCAGAAAATGGAGGAAGACATCCGAGACGACTTCGTTGGGTAGAGTCAGAACTGGGTACTTGTATGAATCTAGACGCTGCTGCGCGGGCTCCTTGGCTGCATGCAGCACGGGGATCGAGTCCTTGAGGACTGCGACTTGCTCCTCAAGTTGAAGTTTCGATATTTCGGCCTCGATCTCGCGGATTTGCGCATCCGTTTCTGCCACCAAGGCGCGATCCAGGTTCAACGACTGTAGCATTGAACTCCGACTGTGAACGACGAGGGTATGTGATACTTTGAGATATTGGCGTTGAATGAAAGTCTCAGAAGCCCAAGGTTCTCTGAGTCGCAAGTTGGTCGCAAGAGGAAAGAGCAAGGAACCGCGTGGGACTCTCTGACTCACATCGAATTCTGACCGAGTCTTTTGGTTCTATAGAGGGTTTCGGTGACCTCCGATCACCGACCGCTCCGGTCACCGCCCGATTAGGCAACGGGTCACTCGGATTTTAAACTCCGCTGGCTCAATGCCGAACCTTTTTGGCGGGTGGGTCACTCAAACTCTCTGCCTCTCTCGATCGTTGATCTAGCTGGGTCACCACATTTTGGGCAGCTAAGTCACCCTTTTCAGTTTCTCGGTATGGAAACCCGCGCTCACGGTTCAACTTTCTCTTCCATTTATAGTAAGTTAGTAACAATGTTCAACTTTGTCTTGGGCGTCACGTCCACCAATTATTCACATGAAATCATTTGAGCAATGTACGGTACAATATAGTATGTTACACAGTGTATTTGTGGACGACTCATTCCCAGAGACCCCTCTCTCCTGCTGCTCAGCAACTCGGCGAACGATTGGCAGCTCTAATTATCTCAGGTACTTAAGCTGGCCGGCCGTGAGTTCTTTTTCTCATCTGCTGTCGACCCATTCCTCTATCCTTTCGAATGGCCCTCCGAACTGCGGAAGAAACAGGCAAATCCTCAATAGTTCTTGAGATTCTGTGTGCCATCCGTTGTTGAGTTTCCAAATCTGTATCTTGTCTAAATCCTCTGTTTGAGGAGCCCTCCATGTCCTTCTACGTCACCCGAGTCCTCCAAGGCTATCTAAGGTGTAAGAATACTCGACTTCAGACGCCCACGACTCGGACTTCTGCTTAAACTACGGCTTGAACGTATCGGCTCAAAAGTACGCTATTTTTGTTCCATGACAGACAATAGCATCCCGAACCTCACCTGTATTCACCTTCTCGTTGCAGCCAACACCTGCCAACCCCAGTCGATTCCATAGAGTCACACAATGATATCTCAAAGACATGGATGCCAAGGTTGACTTCTCCTCTGTATTAACCAGGCTCCTTGAACTGCTTACTGAGTTTTATCAGACTTTGCCTATTGGTCGACTGGTTTCTATGCAACATGAATAAATTATCTCAAGCAAGTTGACTCAACTACACTCGCGTTGATGTGAAGGTGTGAGGATTGAGGTATTCCTTTCTCGACTCAAAATACTACGCAACTTGTCATATTTCCTTGACTTTCTCAGCGCACGCTTTATCAGTCATCTCAATGCCGCATGCGTCTCCCCGAGCAAGCTTCGACAGCCTAGCTATTCAAATATGTTTGCTTTTCCTTTCGTTCCTTGCTTGTTGTTACCCGCTAAACGAATTTGATTCAATCTTATTAGATTCGACTAGGTACGCGTAACACAATGTAGCTACATCACGGACAGTATCAACTTGATCTCGACTCCTCTCGCCGCGGATGCGCACAGCGCGCATTGACCTCATGCCTTCCGTGCCGTTTTCGTCTCGCGGAATCATTCCGAGCGGGAATCCAGGGAATTCACGCGCTGTGGGTCTGCTCACTCAGGTGAGTTATCGTTTGCGGTCAAGAAGAGATCAACATACACTTTGATTTGGATCTTGGGACGGTTTTCGAGCGCCTCGGCGCGCGTAGAGTGAATGTGATGGCGTTCAATGAAGACGAAGTTGGTGGTGTCGATCAGGGCACGCGACGGCGGCGTGACGCGGGGCGGTCGAGTTGACGGTGTGTTGCGGCGAGAGGGGGGAACGACGGGTGGACGAGGAGACGGTGTCGGCGTTGAGAGCGGAACGGCGCTAATCGGGCAGTTGGGTGCAATGGCAGGTACGGGCTGGAGGAAGAAGGTGACCAGGGAGCGGCGTCTCTGTGACGTTCGCGTCGAAACGAGTGGAGGAGGGTGACGGCCTCACCGCATGCAACGTGTTATCTATAACACAGTGAGTCTGAGTTTGTCTTGTTTCGAGAAGTGTGAAATTGCATACCCCACAAATTTAACGATAACCAACTTCCGTTCATGTCAAAACGGGTCAACGCGGGGCGCAGAAGAAGCGTCGTCGTAGCATTGCATGTCATCGGCCCAAAATGGAGGTGCTGGGTGAGAGAAAACCTGGAGACAGAGTGGAATAAGCACACGTTGAACGCCTCTGTGACAAGCACGACGAATCGCTTTGGATCTCTGGTGCGCCCCATTCAATCGTTTGAAGAGAAGGAGCCAGAGGACTCAATACTGCTGAGAAGGGAAATCGCGCGAGGAGAATGCTATTAACGCGTCGAATGTCTGGTGAGAACGGCTGCAGGGCATGGACCTGCTCAATATCTCACATAGAGACACTGTTGAGTGTGCCTCTATCGTTCACCTCTTCAGCTTCGAGGATATCGCTCGCTGGAACGCTTGACACATTGAAGAATCATCGATGTCGTGGGAGGCGCCGGAAAGAGAAATTCGGCGGGATTTTTGCGACGATTCAGTGTCAATAGAGAGACAGGAAGGCCAAATAAGCAGAGAGGTTTGAGGGCGGATGGTTAGGACGGGTGGTAAGCGCAAACGGCGTCGGGCGAGCAGGTCGACATCGAGTGAGAAGAGAAGACTTCGAAACATCGCTCTATCGGGGATAAACCGCTAGCGCGCGGGCGCTGTTGGCCACGGCCAAAGAGGCGCTCAATCAAGCGCCAACAGAATTATCGTCGTTTGTGCCCATGGAGAGTAGCGGGAAGCTATTGTGAGCGATATCATCGAGAAACAGAGGTATTGGCGGCAGCTTCCCAAAAAGGAAAACTACTGGGTTTTCCTGCGCCTCAGAGAGGTCACCCAGCTGGGTGACCCAACAAGGGGATCAATTGATAGGTCACCCAACTTGGGTGACCTCATCAGGTGAAATACCACTGGGGTCTCCTCGTTCTCTCCATAACCCCGACGCCCACAGTCGAAGGCCCGTGTTACAGCCACTAGATCACGCTTCGCTGGCAGAGACAGCGCAAATCCTGAAAATTGCGGCCGAAGTCCTTAGTTATCCCATTCTGAGGCGGCGAAGCCCAATGGACCGTGGTGCATGCACTCAAATAGCCCCTGCAGCAGCATTCAGATTCAATACAAGTACCCAGTCTTGATCTACCCAACGAAATTGAGCGCGGGATTCACAGCCTGAGTGACGAGTCTGATTGGAATCCGTCGTTTGCTTGAGCGGTCTCCTCTGAATCAGGGTCTCATGCCCTCTCATCTCTTCTTCACAAGGCTTCCAGATTCACAGTGGCTCCTTCTACGAAGTTGCAGGAGATCTCAATATCCATATCTCAATCCGGCGGCGCAGACTGCTACTAGAAGGGTCGGTTGGCCAAGGAGTGGAACGCAATGTGCAACGAATTCAAGCTGCGAGAGCTTCTCCGTATCGTGCGTTTCTGTACGAAGCCTCGCAATTTTTCTTCTGACGATGAACAGATAGGTCCAGTCGAGCGCGTTCCCTAAATCATGAGGTAGAACGCGAGGACTCTAGTCCCGTCGATACCCTCCATGGTGAAAGTTTCAATATTGCCGGAAACGTGAATCACATTCAACGCTACGGAGAGCCCGGTATGCACATGCTCAAGAGTCAAATCCTTCTAACTGAACCAGTAAACGTCCCAAGGTTTCTGCATCTTGCAGCGCGCCGCCGTAGGTGACGCATTCCACGACTCTGTACAACGATACCCCCAACCAGAATGCCATCCTGACACGCGGACCGACATCCTCGAGAATCTATGGCGCTGGGCATCCTGTTCCGATTTAACGCGCCGTACCCCATGGCTACACGGGCCCGCAGGGGCGGGCAAATCTGCCATCGCACAGTTGTTTTGCCAGAAATTGCAGCTTGCAGCTTGAAGGTCGTCTAGGCGCGAGTTTCTTCTTCAAACGCGGTCACCCGTCGCGTGGGATTGGGAGCAGGGTGTTCTCGTCCATAGCATACCAGCTTGCTCTCAGCGTTTCTGAGTTGAAGCCGGCCATCTCACAAATCGTGGAGGACGATCCGACCGAAATCTATCTGATCAGGTGCAACAGCTTTTAGTGCGCCCTTGCCAGCAATTTCAAGGTTTGCTGTTCATGGTCATCGTCATCGACGGTTTGGACGAATGCCACGGACCGGAAATCCAGCAAGCAATACTCCACGCTCTCGCTGCCGACGCGCAACATCTCCGCTTCTTCATAACCAGCCGGCCAGAATCACACATCCACGAAACCTTCCAGACGACGATCCACCGCTCCATGGCCCTTGAACCCTCCTTTTCCGCTGTCCGCAGATACCTCACCCACGAATTCGCGCGCATCTACCGAGAACACTCCTCCACGATGGCCAAAATTCCGTTGCCCTGGGCAGGGACGGAGGTCATCTAAGCCCTCGCCAACAAGTCCTCCGGGTACTTCATCGACCCATCCTCAGTCATCCGCTTTGTCGACGACAAGAACTTCCGGCCCACCGAGCGGCTGAAAGCCCTCCTAGGCCTGGGTGTCGCAACCATTGACACCGATTCCGAAACGCCGTTCGCCGCCTCCCTTGGTACACTCTACATTCAGAAACTTTCGCAAAGCCCTAATCGGGCTCGACTCTTCCTAGTCTTGACTGCTCTTGCAGCAGGGGGATTGCGATAGATCGAGCAGCCATACAGGCTTGATGCTGGGGACGTCCGACTCGCTTTACGCGCGCTACCGTCGCTGCTTCGAAGGCCAAGTTGTCAACTCGCGGTCGAATCCCGCGCGAGACGACTGGGCGTTCGGAACGCGGGTTGTCTTACATGAGGCGTCCTTTGTGGAATTCCTCACCGACCCCGACCGTGCGGGCGTATTCTACATCGGGGGTGCCTCCCGCACGGAGCTGAGTTGCCGGATACTCGAGATGTTTGCATCCCACGAGGCAGCGTCGAAATCGGAGGAGAATATCGCCTGCTCATAGCTACGAGATGAGTCGATAAATCTGAGCGAGCGTGTACTGATATTTGGGTCTCGATTTTCGCGAATTTGAGCATCTAACTCTGCCACCAGATCCAGTTCCAAAGGCTGTAGCATCGGGTTTCAACTGGGAACGTTGAGATAATTGGAGTGACAATGGAGATATTGGCAAGGAAGGAGGATCTACAGAAGGGCACAAGCTTCGTGCCAGTGTTTGTTGAGCAGTAATTCGCGATGAAGGAGGTTATTGCAAGTTCTCGCCATAGAATAATTTTGGAGCCGGGGTTATGTAGGATACTCGGTCTTTTCAGTAAGCAGTAGAAAATGCCATGAAACGACCTCGAATCTACACAGGCAAAGTGCTTGCCCCGAGACCAGTGTTTTGATGGGTTGTTCTCGACTTTGATTCGGTTCTTCCTCTCATCGATCATCTGGCACCGTGTCTTTATCTTCGAGTCTACGGCGACAACTCGATAGTCACCCTGTATTCCAGCGCCCCGATACTCTGTTGCAGATGCTCGAGGCTTTGGAACTAGATCGCGCTGCGCTGGCAAAGATAGACGCACAGGTCCGGATCCTCAAAATTGAGGCCCACATATCCCTTCTACCGGACTCGATTACCGAGCTAATCGCTACCGGGGAGGCCGCGCAGCAGCGTCTAGATTCATACAAGTATCCGGTCTTGACATTGCCCAACGAGATTGTAGCAGAAATCTTTCTCCTATTCTTGCCACCATACCCGGCCGTATTCGGAAAAAACACGCCTACGCGTCTAACCCACATCTGCCGCCAATGGCGCGACGTCGCCCTCTCAACACCTGCACTCTGGAGGGCCATTCGTACTGGCCCGCCGTACATGTGGAAAATGAGTCATGAAGAAGCATTCTCGCTGACTACTGCTTTTTTGGAGAGGTCTGGTAGCTTGCCGCTGTCGGTGCATGCCTCGGACTGGTACCAGCCATCCGCCTTTGTTCCAAGTATCATCCTTCATCGCGATCGCTGGGAGCACGTCAAATTCACCCTCGAGGCACCCACATTGGCGAATGCTCTGGACGGACCCATGCCGCTTCTCCGTACGATGTGGTTGCGCCCCCAGAGCGGTTCTTCGGCGCAGCCCGTCACTGTCCAATCTGACAATGTACCCCTCTTGCGCTCGGTCATCCTCGACAAGTATGGTGCTAGAATTGTCCGTTTGCCCTGGTCGCAATTGACCTCTCTCAAATTATCACCTGTCAGTTTGACGCCCTGTGTATCAATTTTGCGACAGACAACGTGCTTAACGAACTTGGCACTATGTCCGTCGAATGGGTGGTCTGCTGGTGATGACCCACAGGATACTTACCCGGACCTGATTCTACCGCATCTGGAAAATCTGGCTTTTGAGCCCAGGAGCGATATGCACCAGGGCTTTTTCCAAAGCCTCGTTGTTCCCGCTCTCCTTTGGTTAGAATTACCAGAGGATTACCTTGGGGTGTCTCCGTCTGGCCGCATAGGACTTCTCAACTCCTTCATATCCAAATCTGGGTGCAAGCTTGACGGGATACGAATTACTGAAGCATCTGTCCCAAAATTTTACCGCGATGCATTACCATCCATTCCTCACGTCGTTGCTTTGGGGCGTTCCTGACCTTGGAGGCGGCATGATCTCGACCACGTTGATATCGCGGCATACGTCTGTTGCATGCAAGGTACTCGGAACGTAGCATACGGTCGATATGGTCTCACTTGCGCGAGCTAGAAATCGAATCGCTTGTCTGTCTAGAGACTAGTCCTCTCGGACTCCGCCCTGGCCTCAATTCTTTAACACCCAGTATCTTTGGCCTACTCATGAGATTGAATAGAATAACGCGTCGTTGACTCCTTTGCTCATGGTAATAAACAGTAATAAGCTGAAGTATCCCAACCTCAAGATAGTTACAGTAACCTACGGGTTCTTGAGATGCGGTCAAGACATACTCCCACGCTCTTTTCCTTGCTCTCCTCCACTGCCGTCAGTGCAGTCCGGACTTCTGCATCTTTCGGTTATCCCAATGTTCCCAGCCGAAAGCCCATGCTGCAGTTTTTGGAACTGGATCGCGTCTTCGTGGCAGAGAGAGATGCGCAAATCCGCGAGATCGAGGCCGAAATATCGAAGCTTCAAGTTGAGGAGCAAGTCGCAGCCCTTAAGGACTCGATCCCTGTGCTGCATACATCCAAGAAGCTCGCGCAGCAGCGTCTAGATTCATACAAGTACCCAGTCTTGACTTTACCCCACGAAATCATCTCGGAGGTCTTCGTACATTTTCTACCAACTTACCCAAAACCCCCGCCGATTCTCGGGCGACTTTCTCCATTTACCCTCACCCATATCTGCCACCAGTGGCGAGAAATTGCTCTCACGACGCCTGAACTTTGGAGGGCCATCGATTTGGGCTTTGAGGGGGAAACGGCAGCCTTGTTGGCACCGCTATGGCTGGAACGATCTGGATGTCTGCCGCTCTCCATTCGTGCCGCAGAGTCCACGGCGATTTCCGGTGTCCTTATCCCTCATCGCGCTCGGTGGGAGCAGCTTGACCTGGAACTGTATAATCCCAAGCATTTGGAAGTTCTAGATGGCCCATTGCCTCTCCTGCGCACCCTGAGTGTATATCTCGGCGAACATCTTCGTAATCCCCTCCTTCTCCAAACTGTACCCCTTCTACGCACCGCCTTCCTCGACGACTATGGGCTACTCGGCCTCATTTTACCCTGGTCACAGCTGACTTCCCTCACATTGAGGGTTATCTACTCCTCGAAGTGCGTCCCGATTCTACGACAGGCCCAGAACCTGGTCAGTTGCACCCTCACCATATATGGGCTACATAATATGCCGGATGACTGGATTCCTGTCCTTACATTGCCGCGTTTGGAAACGTTAGTTTTCCATCGCGACAGTATATACCGGGCGGAATTTCTGCTATTCTTCATTACCCCAGCTCTCCGCTCTCTCGAAATTGGAGAAGCCTCCCTGCACAAAAAGGACCCCATCGCGGCCCTCAATTCCTTCATTCTGAATTCTGGATGTACGCTCAACGAGCTACGGATATACTGGGCATCCATTGACGAGGTTGTTTACCGCAAGGCGTTTCCCTCGATCCCTATCGTCATATGTGATCTTTAGGGTAGATTCTATAGGACCCCCAAGTCGACTCGTACAATCCGACGATTGTTTGGTCAACTCCGAATCATCATTAAGTATCCCATTTTCGTTCTGCACCGAAGATGGACTTGTAACAAGAATTAAGGTGACACCTCTGTCGAATTCTCGACTCCCCGAGCCATTCATATAGGTTCATACCGAAATCCGGGTGCAAGCTTCACGGGATACGGATCACCAGAGCGTGTTTCTCTCCACAGTACTGCAATGCAGGTCCATTGATGCCTCAAAATGTGCTTCCCCAGTTCGCGGCTTTGAGACACCGGGACGGGGATTCTCCGATGAGGTGTGCGGCATCTCTTGCACCCGAAGTACTGTTAGAATCATGCCATTAGAACGGAGGATATAATAATGATTGAGCGATTCTTTGGTAAAAGCGTTAGAAAATCGAACAACGCCAGAGGGGCGACGCGTTGTTGACTCCGTTGGTGAACTTGGTCATGGCGACAAGCTGAAGAGAGCCTAGAATTATTGAGATCTTGAGATGATGGTTTTACAATAACTCAGTCGAGCAATTTGAAGGCGAGAGTCCCACGCTCTCTCCCGTCCCACTGCGACTCACTCACGCTGTACTTTGGGCTTTGGAATCTTTCCGTTCTGTCACTCGACGCCAATATCTCGAATTATCATCGCTAACGTTCTCGAAAGCCCATGCTGCATTCTTTGGAATCGGATCGCGTCTTGGTGGCAGAAACGGATGCACAAATTCGGAAAATTGAGGCCGAAATATCTCAGCTCGAGGAGCAAGTCAGAGCCCTCAAGGACTCGATCCCCGTGCTGCATGCATCCAAGAAGCTCGCGCAGCAGCGTCTAGACTCGTACAAGTACCCAGTCTTGACTCTACCCAACGAAATCGTCTCAGAGGTCTTCGTACATTTCCTACCGACTTACCCAGAACCCCCGCCGTTTTTCGGGGCACTTTCTCCGACGACCCTCACCCATATCTGCCACCAATGGCGAGAGATTGCTCTTACGACGCCAGCACTTTGGAGGGCCATCGATTTGGGGGGTTTCACTGGGAAATTGGCAGCCTCATTGGCTCCACTATGGCTGGAACGATCTGGATGTCTGCCGCTCTCCATTCGTGCCGCAGAGTCCGAGTTGAATTACTATGACGACTTTTCATCGATTTCTGATGTCCTTATCCCTCATCGCGCTCGCTGGGAGCAGCTTGACCTGAACCTGGATCGCTCCGAGCATTTGGGAGTTCTAGATGGCCCATTGCCTCTCCTCCGCACTTTGAGTGTATATCTCGGCGACGGTCTTGACAACCCCCTCCTTCTCCGAAATTTACCCCTTCTGCGCACCGTCGTCCTCGACGATTATGGGCAACCCAGCCTCATTTTACCCTGAGCACAACTCACTTCCCTCACGTTGAGGTGTTTCTATCCTGCGGAGTGCGTCTCGATTCTGCGACAGACCCAGAACCTGGTTAATTGCAACGTTCAAATATGGGCCGGACAACTCCCCGAGGACCGGCTTGCTGACCTCACGTTGTCGCGTTTGGAAACGCTGGTTTTCGAGCGAAACAATGATGGCGTTTGGAGTGACTTTATACAACTTCTCATTGCCCCAGCTCTCCGTTCTCTTAAAATCCGAGAAGACCTCCTGGGCCAACCGGACCCCATCGCGTCTCTCAATTCCTTCGTTTCGAAATCTGGCTGTACGCTAAACGAGCTACGGATAATTTGGGCATCCATTGACGAGGTTATTTACCGCAAAGGGTTTCCCTCGATCCCTCTGGTCCATGTTTCCCTGGTAGGTAGGTAGGTAGGTCCCGAATGATCATTCAATATAAGTAGCTCGCATACCTGGACAGTACTTGTTTACACTCTTCTACTTTCCACCAACTTTCCACTTTGCACTCATCCTAGTCCCTCATTATAGTACCGACGTACTCTACTCTGCTGTGTCCCTTCAATAAAAAAAAGCCTTATAAAGATGCGATACTGCAGGACATGGAGAGCACCAAAAGAGTTGAATGTCGCGTTCACTGCACTGAGGAACAGCGCTGCAGCGTGGGAATCCCTGCCTCGCTTGACTTGGTCCACCATCATCTCACGATTTCAAGCTTGTACTATTCCGACCAGTCGTTCTCTCAAAATCTCCGAGTTCTCTGGATCTGCGCTGGACTCGGTATTGGCTCCAGAAGGTTCTTGACTTGAAGCCCGGCTCGTTACGCGGCTTTCTCCAGCGTCTCCCGAAGAATACTACACCCAGGATTTCCAGAAATTTTCCGAGTCGTCAAGCAGCTCGACAAGTACAACGGACTCGCTCGCTAGAAAACGTGTTTCTTTCTACCGCTGTTCTCCTGTTCTCCTTCTACTCTAGCGAGGCGTTTTCGGAGTTCTCCAGCGACTTTCTGTTGTGCTAGCCAAAGTTGTGGGTCCACCAAACCTCTTTAGGTTCGGCGTCCGCAGATTACGTTGTCTCTCACCTCACATCCACGCCCATCGTCCCATTCTTCCGCCGACTGCCTTGTACTTATATCTTCACTCTTCTCTCCATCCATCCATCCACACCAGCCAGCCAAAAGAGCCCATTGCAACTTAAAATCCCGCAAAGACCACGAAAAATGGCGACACTCCCTTCGTTCCCCGAGGAGCTCCTCGAGCGTATCCTTGCCCACGCCGTCATCGCGCCTGCTGCCCCGCATCCCCGCGCTTCTTGGCATTCTCCCTCCTCCTCCTCCCCAACCCAAACTCAACAACAGACAAAGCCCCCACGCGGACGCACCGCCCCCCTCCTCGTATCGCACACCTTCCATCGCATCGCCCTCCCCCTCTTCTACCACACCTGCGTCCTGCACTCACCTCATCAATCCGCGGGCCTCCTCAGCGCGCTTCGCGCGCGGCCGTTTTTGGCGTCTGCGGTGCGCGTGCTGGTGTTGGCGAGCCCGAGTGCGGGGGATGCGGGGGTGCTTGGGGTGCTAATGCTGAGTGGGGAAAGTAGGGTTGGGGTGCTGGATGTGACGTTGCCGAGCGGTGGGAATGGGATTGAAATGGAGGGAATTGAAGAGCTTGCGGGTGCGCTGAGGGAGCTGTGCACGCTGCGCGCGTTAAGCGTGCGCAAGGGCGCGGGGACGTATCTCTCCCAGGCTGCGCCGCGTGTCTTGCTCGATGCGTTGGCGGATGCGGTTAATAACTGCGCCCAACTCGTGAGTTTTTTCTTCCTTCGCGCGCGTGGTTGGAAGCTTAGTTAGATTTTTTTCACAGCACACTACGACGTTAAACTTCCCGCTCTCCTCGGACCCCGCTCTCCTTCCGCTCGCCAATGCGCTAGCTACTGCACCCGCCCTCACGACGCTGCGCACCCCGCTGCCCGCGCTCCCGAACGCCGCGCCTGCGTACGCCCTCGTGGCAAAGAATGAGAGCTTGCGGAGGGTGTGTCTTGGAGACGACATCGATGTACATGTGCCTGCGTTCGCTCCTCCGCCTGCGCCTGTCGATGAGGAAGAATGTGCCAATGCCAAGAAACTTTCGCCTCCTGCAACCGTCACCGCACGCCGTGCAACCTGTTCTTCCGGATCCGTGGTCTCCTCCCCCTCCTCTTCGCCGTCCCGCATCCACCGCCCCATCCTCCCCAGCTCGCTCTTCCTCTCCGCGGCGCGCCCGCACGACAGACTGTGTGAGCTCATCCGCGCGGGGACGCATGTCGCTGTCGGTGGGTGGAGGGGAAGGGCGGTTACGATTGGGGGGTGTTAGTTGGAGAGCTACGACCGAAGCGGCGAGACTTGATTCATTCGCTGTCATAACCGTCTGCGATTTGCGACGCCCACATTCCTTACCCCCACCCTCGTTCTTTCACGATAAACACAGTGGCACTAGCCACCGCCATCGAGATCGCCTCCCTCTCTCCGCCCATCACCCTCGCGACAGCATCGCTACCACTCTCTACACCTCATACCCAGCCAGTCACTTCCGGCTCGGCGCATACCCCTTCTCTCCTTCCTCTCATCGGAAAGAGAGAATGTACATGCCTATAAAGCCTATCTAAAACGCTCGCAGCAATTATGCTCGCGCGCACGGACGTTCTCTAGTTTCTTTCTTCTTCTTCTTTTTACTTCTCTCTCTCTCTCTCTCTCTCTTTATGATTTTGCAGTCTGCGCGGGGGGCTGTGGAAAAAGTACATATCGCTATCGCTCGACGACGATCATTTGGATGGAATAATTTGGATTGGATAAATGGATGGATGGATAAAATGGATGGAAGGAATGTAAACTATTGTACCTACTCTATACCTATGCCTATACCTATACCCTAGCTTGATTGGATGTAATTTGGATGGGATTTTTTTTTTTGGATTTGTGGGAGGGAGGTGGCTAGAAAAGGAAGGTGGTAAGATGCCTACGCCTTTGCAATTTGCCTTGTTACGAACACCATGCCCGTCGCAATCTTCTATGTTCACTTTGGTCCTGAGTCATCGCTCGCTCTCTCAAGTCCTCGACGGATCGGTATAATACTTCGTACACCTGCGTCCTCTTCGCCACCGAAAGGAATGAAGGCTTAAGCTTCAACGTGGCAATTTTTTTGAAGTCGTCAATGGACCCGGCTCCGAGCCTACTCTAAAGCCTCAACACGTCCACATTACTCAACGACTGCCCTCGTTCCCAAGCAAGTAGCTTTTGGTTGTGTCAGTGGTGTGCGGAGCGCGACGGTCCAGGCCTCCCCCTGTCTCGCAGATACACTTCATCTTTACGTTCGCGGAGTCCAAGTCTTGCATCTGAGTCGACTCGCAGTCTCCCAATCTCGCAGAAACGGCTCCTATGTCTGGCCATTCTCGACTCTGCCTTTGACTGCCACTTTCACCAAGAACTAGCAGCCAACATGATAACAGAAGAAGAATTGGATTCCCCGATTGCCTCATTCCCAGAAGAACTCCTCGAGCGCATCCTCGCACTTGTCGTCATCGCCCCGTCAACACCCCAGCAGCTAACCCACCGCGCCGCCTGGCACTCCACCACCACCTCCTCATCAACATCAACCCCAACAACATCACCGAGCAAAACCAAACCCCCACGCGGGCGCATCGCGCCGCTCCTCGTCTCCCGCACCTTCTACCGGATCGCCCTCCCGCTCTTCTACCACACCATCCCCCTCCCCTCCCCCGCCCACGCCGCCGCCCTCCTCCACACCCTCGCTACGCGCCCCAGCCTCACCTGCTTCCCGCGCACGCTCCTTCTCCTCCAGCCCGGAGCGCTGGACGCTGAGGTTCTGCGCGCGCTGCCGCGTCTGGAGGTGCTCCACGTGACGCTCCCGACGCCGACGCCGGAGAGTTTCAGCGGGTGGAAGAACCAGGAGCCGATGCGCGCGCTGTGCGGTGCGCTGAGGGAGGTGAGCACGTTAAGGGCGATGGTGGTGCGGAAGGATAAAGGGACGTATCTGTCGCAGCCTACCACGCGCGCATTGTTGAAAGCGCTCGCGGGGGCGGTGAGACGGTCGGATGGGCTGGTGAGTTCTTCCTTCTCCTTCCTACTTGTCTTTGGCTACATGCATCCCCCGCTGACCACAACGATGCTTAGGAAACCTTCACCACAACCTTCCCCCTCTCCACCGACCCCGCCCTCGCCCCGCTCACCTCCGCCCTCGCAGCCAAACCCCTACTGCACACTCTCACGACGCCCATCCCCGCCGTCCCGAGCTCCGCCCTGGCGTACGCCGCAGTCGCGGAGAACCCCGCGCTTCGTTGCGTGCGGTTCTCCTCGTCCTCCTGTGATAATTCCTCTGCCCTCTCTTGTAATAATGGAAACAACCACACCACCACTGTACTCTCGACGTCGCTCTTCCTGACGGCGGCAAGGGCGTGGCCGAGGTTGGGTAGCCTCATTCGGGCGGGGACGGCGATCACTGCTACTGCGGGGTCGACGACGGCGGCTGCGAGTAGTAGTAGGGCCCGGGCGTCGACGACGGCGGCGTGTGCGGGTGTGGGTGTGAATGGGAGGAAGGGGTGTAGAGTGTGAAGGGGGTTGAGTGAAGTGGGGGGGAGGGGGAGGATTGTGCGTATCGGTGTGCTGGGCTGGGCTGTGGATGCGGATGCGTGGAGCACGCATCGGGGACAGCTAGTTTCAGGTTTGAGTGGGTGGAGTCGTGGTTCATCGTGTTTCGTGGCTATCTGCATCCCAGTTCGATATTCGAAATTCATCGTCTTGTACGCTGTACGATCTTCTCCCGCGATCGTATCCTGTATTGTACTCCCTTGTACCCTTGTACTCCCGAACCCAAATTCGGCATTCGTACCTGGATCTTCCACCGCGATCGTATCTTGTAATAGTGTAATGTACTTTCACGTTTCCCGACCCAGCTTCGCTCAAATTCGCCTTCGTAGCTGGATAATCTGTGTGTAGCATGCGGACGGGCACTTGAGTTCGTTATCTACTTGCATGGTCCGTGTATTGTCGATGTGTATTGTAGCTTAGCATCGAATTCTTTTTGCTGGCTTGGAAATTGGAATTAATGTCGTGTAGCGATTCAGATGATTCAATGGACTTGTCCCGCGGCGTGGGTAACTGCTGGGGTAGGAATTAGAGGTCATAATCACATCTTTGGACTGCCTCCCTCCCCCCCCCCCAACCTTCGTATCTGTAGCATGCGGGTACCGTAGTACTTGTAGATCCGTTGACTGTAACCTGATATGGGTTTCGATTCTTGCTAGGCTCGAAGGAATTATTGTACGTGTAGCGTTGATGATTCAATCTTGGACTTCTCCCGCGCGCGGCGTCCTGCTGTGGTAGGAGGTTTTCGCGTCTTCTGAAACGTTGTAATGTACTTACTTACTTCCATTCCCGACCGAAAACTTCGTATGAGTCTGGAGCATGCGGGTCCGGCGGGGCGCTTAAGTTTTGTTATCTAAGTACACGATCCGTGCAGCTTGTCTTCGGGCTGGACCTGGGCTTCTTCCGCGACGTACTGCTTGAGCATGAGGGAGTTTTATGGCATTATTTATCGGCAAAAAATCGAACTTCTGTGACGAAGACTGAACTCTGAAGTTTCTTGATTAGACGAACTTTCAGCAGATTAGGCATAAATCTGTGAGTCTCGATGGTTGCTACTTACTGGCTAAAACAGACTCTCAGAGAACATGGTCAGCACAACGCTCAAGACATCCATCAAGCAATTCCCATATCGAGCTGGTTTACCTGATGCGCTGATTTCATCAATATCTGTCGGCGTTCCGAAATTCGGCTGATTCTTTGACGAACTACTGTTTCTGGGCTTGTAAAATCCAGAATATTGCCGTCTTGTATCAGTAAGGCAGTTCAAATAGTTATAACCATTCCACCTTTTTTTCGACCCCCTGTGTGAATGGTATGGAGCAACCCCTCAGCCCTTTGGCCCTGATTGGCCGATCAAACTATCATCTGCGTCAGCCATGCCATCAGGCGCTGCAGACAGTTGAAGTCGATGGGAGTGGCTCAGCTCGAGATGTTGTTACTTTTGTGTTGTGAAGCTCACCACCAAGAGCCCAAAACTTCGGAGTTCGTAGTTTGAACTACCGAATTACTTGTTTTGGACATCGTACAATCACTTCCGTGCCAAGTTACGTTCTTGCAGAAAACTTCTGTCTACACCCTTCAAAACTCCTCAAACATACTCACTTGACAGTTGAAAAAGGCCAGAAAGTATCAAATTTCACTTGCAGTTCGATTATTTACCGAAAAAAGATCTCATAGAGTTTGCTACTTACCAACTACTTACTGGCAGGCAAGTTGCAACTGGCAGGTCCCTGCAACGACTCGAAATACTGAACCGGCTGCGAGTTTCTGATCGAGTTCTAATAAGAGGCTGCCCCAGCAGCTTATACAGTAGCTTCTGGATGGACGGCACAACACCCGAATAACTGTTTGAAGTTGCAAAAGACTGCTGTACAAGGGGGTGCGGGCCGGAGAAGCCGGCACACCGGCTAGGGAGGGTGGGTCGGCCGAAAGGCCGGGTAAAAAAAAATAATGACCTTTTATATTTGGCTCTGGAATGAGTTCTGGAGGTTGTATAAGCAGCTGAAACCCATGTTAGCAATATGGACAGTGAGTTTTGACCCCTCACGAGCCGTCAGAAGCTTGCTCGAACGAATCATCCGAATTGGGAAGGATCGGCCATCAAGTTGGCTGTGGTTGGCAAGGTCGTCACCAATATATGCTGAACTTGTAAGTGCTGATTTTTCTGCTGTAAAGTAAGGATTGACTTCATATAACACCATGCAGAGAAATTCTACCAGGTTTGAGGCTAAAACTCTCACTGCACTGCTCCCTCAATTTATTGGGTCGTGAAGTGATTTTATATTTGCTAAATTTCTTATCTCATTTCCAGCGGCAATAAATGTTGCGTTTCCGGCGCATCACGTGACCGTGGAATTTCCTTATAAGGCGATTCTATCTCGTTTCCTCGCCCCAGAAACTCAACATTTATCGGCGCAAGAAGTGAGAAAAGAAATTTAGCAGATATAGTATCACTTCCAGCACCAAGAAATTGAGGGAATGGCGCTGTGTCTGTGCCAAATGAGTGTTTCTGATCGTAAATTCTTTATTAGGACGTTACGTAATGCTTACGTGGTAGGGTGGTTCCCGCCAAAAGGTTCGTAAAAGAAAAAACGGGTCTAGGTATTTTTTTTTATTCTTCGCACCCCCTTGCTGCTGTAAATGTTCAACATGCCGTTTCGGCCGGCCGTGCCGTACTGATTCGGCGATCAAGCCACAGCCACACACTGTCTCCGTCCGCCACGATGTGACGATACGAACATCTTGGCAGAACGTTGTCCTGCGGGCAGCGAAGCTCCCTGGACAGGTTTTCTGAGTTCTCCTACACTCGGTGTCTCTTCTTATGGCTCCAGCTCTTCTGGCTTCAAGTCCTGTCCCGAAGATGATCCTCATCCATAGGCTACGACGCTCCCTTACGCATTCAGCAGCCTGTAGTGTCGACGCTGACCCCCCTGCCGGCGCTGGCCTCGACAAGGTTCTTTCCCAAGAGGACGAGTCTCGTCCCAGTCCCAGTCCACACGACTTACTTACTATGCATATGGCACCAATGACATCTCTCGGGTTCCAGGATACTGGGCTCCCTGATGTATGATTCGACATTCCACATGCACGACCACTTTCTTTTCTATCGCTGCTGCTGCGCTGCATCTTCTTCGGCTTCATGTAGACGCCTGCGAATTTTTTGCATCTCTTTCAATCCCCTTGCTTTGGAGCAGAAAGTTATACTTCATTCAAGCAGCGGGGACTCTGGATTAAACGCGCTACAGTATACTCAATCGAATTCAAGCTCGGGCTAACAAATCCGTCCGTGTTTGATGTACTTGGGACTGCCGTTGCTCAATCAATCATCCCTGTCCAATGTACACAGTAATCTGTCCGCTGCCAGCCTGAAAGCGTTCTTTGATTTTGAGATGGAGGTGCGAGTCTCCGTTTTGTTTTCCCCGATTCCACCTTCTTTGCGCGCCCTTGGCCCTGTTCTGGAGGCGGTCTTCTGCAGTTGTGCGACGCGACGGTGCTATCCTGTTCGCGTCCAGACCTATAGAACATCTGGCAGGCTTTGGTCTGGTGCTTTGGGACTTGTACAATATTTCTCTCTGATTTCAAGTCTCCTCGCATATATATGAGCAAGCTTCAGCCCCTAATAGGCTCTGTGGCGCAATCGCCAGTTCCAGCTTAGTTAGCCCGTTGTTTCTCCAGGAGGAGGGGGAGTCTGTATCGGGCGGGGCGGGGCTGCGAATGCGTGAAGCGGTTCGCGGCGTATTGGGTGCGACACTCTTCGTCTCGAGTGGATTTGTGTTTCGTCAAATTCCATCTGCATCCCAGCTCGGATCTTCCCTCAAGTTCAACCTTCTACTGCGATCGCATCTTTAAACGTTGTAATGTATTGCCAACATTCCTCCTGTTGATTCAAATAAATCGTGAGCACCTTCAATTGATTTCCTGAAATAATGAGGAATGATGATGTATACAGCAGTATTTATACGTCTTCTATGTCATGATCTTGCAGGGCTCACCGACAAGACCCTGACTTCTCAGTTGGCTGGGATTCCGTGATAATGCACGGCGAGAATCCCGAGAATCCATGAGTAAGTTGAAATTCAAACTTGAGGATGATCAGCTCACCGAACATCGGTCTCAGTCGCGCTATATCGCTCGGTGTTCCGACTCGGAATCAGCCCATACATATCTGCGCCAGTCACCTCTCCCTGCATTTTTCAATTCGACCAGTCATCAAGCAACACTGTGGAGTAATCCCATTACTATTATCTTCATTTCGTCGTGACCCCGATTGTCGCCGTAGGTATTGAAATTTAACGCCGCAGAGCATAGGCTCGAGTCCCTCTGGATCGCCTTCCCATATTGATTTATCCTTTTCAGTTGAAGCCGAGTTTGGTTCTTCTGAGCGTCACCTCAACTCGGAGGCCGAACGTTCGAATAATGGAAAGGTTCAACAACGGTTCAACCTGAGAGCAAAATTGAACCCTGGTAGAGCAGCGCTGGAATTCGCTCAACAGCTTGATTACTTACTAACTGTGAGATGAAAACGCAGAAAAACTAAAGGGAATTGTTGACAATGAAATCGAGGCTCCACAAAGTATATTAAAAGGTCACCGGAAAGCAGTCAAGGAAATGGTGGACTGCCAACGACTCCACAATGGAATCCGTGCGAGCAATTTGGCAAAAAATAAATCCATCTTTTGCAAGTTCTTTGAAACAGTCTGCACTGAAGGGTTCAAATATATTAATCTGGTCACCGCCGCATTTGAACTGCCTAGCTAAAAAATAGATTATTGTTGGAGCACTATTCCATAATCTGCCACTAGTAGAGGGGCGAAGAGAATCAATTATTAGAGATGTTCGTCGGTGAAACAGACCGAAAATCGCACTGGAAGCGTCTGTTTTGTAATGGTAGGTTATTCAATTTTTCGGATCCGTGGAGTTCGTGAGTAGATTGGTGGGGGTCCGAGAAAAAAACTGAGCCTCCGAGTTTGAATTTCAACCCGAGACAGTCGGCTTGTATTCAAGAATAGACTGCATTCAAAATTGTACTCGGGAATCCGAGAATACTTAGACCGGAGGCTTGAGGCTCGATTGACTTGCGGAAACAAAGACAGATTGTAAACAGGTGCGTATATAAGAAGCAAGAAGTCAACCACATTCAACTGTACTACCCTCGTCGTACACACAACCGCAGGTGCGAGGATCTAGTGTCTGTTTCGAAAAAACTAACACAAGTTTAGCATTCACAAGATGTTCTCCACTTCGTTCAACTTCGCAGCTATCGTCCTCGGACTAGCCAGCGTCAGAGTCGCTCTCGCAACTCCTGCCCCCGCCCCGGTCAAACAATTTGCCACCGACGGCGGCGTCATCGTCAGCCACACTGCCGCTGACTACTTCCCCCACGCGCTCAGCGACCTCAGCGCCTGGGACGTCTCTACGCGCTTCACGGGCTACAACGCCACCATGGAGTCCTGGCTCACCAGCATCGACCCGCACTCCGGCGCCACCGACGAAGAGAAAGCCCAAGCTCTCACGTCGGTCGCGTACGCGAAGCCGTTCAACGCCGCCGACAAGGACATGGCGGGCGACATGCAGGCTCTCCTCGATGCAGTCGCCGGCAAGGCTACTAGCAAGGCAGTGAGCTTGGACGAGCGCGACTCGACGTTCACCGTGTCGCTCAGCCACATCGTCGTGTGGCACACCTGTGCTGCGTTCTTCTCGTGCGTTTCGGGCGCGAGCTGCAGCTTCAATCTGCAGGTGGGACAGGCGCCGCGCAGCCAGTGCGAGAATCAGGGCGGACAGAACTGCTGCATTTCGTGGTCGACGTATAATGTGCAGGCTGGGTTCTTCTCTACCACTTGGACCACATGCAACCAGGAGGTCAACGACGACGGGGATACCTCTGCGTCCTGCGAGGGGAAGAGTTCGACGCAAGGCGGAGATGTCTGCCTCAGCAACCGTGCTACTGGCTGCACTTAGAGCGCCGTCAGAAATATCGAAACAACATATCATATGAACTCAGTACTGTCCTTTTCATTCTCATACTATCTTTTAGCGTTCAAGTAATGAGAAAATATTTTGACCATATGCTTGAAGCCTGAGACAGTCCATCTACATAGTCTGTCTATGGGAGACTAACTCAATTCCACACGAAATACTGGAATACGAAGTTCAACATGCCGTTTCTCCGAGTCGGCCGAAAATTGATCGGAGCTCTCCGAACTACCCGAATAGCGGGGACAATGGACGGCAGACTTCGGCACATTGATTGCCACTATTTAAGATCAGTTCCCGTTATCCCAGTCCATTCGACTCTCTCTTGATCTGCTGCCACCACAACTGATTTTGTCGTATTGCGGCTGGTAAGTCGGACTCACAATAATAGAGGAATATTAATTGACGACCTTTCAAGCCCACCCTCAGGCCTCAGGTCTTGCCTCAGCCTTGAAACTGCCTAGCTATCTTCGAATTAGTCTGTATTTGTTGGCGCCTGTCAACCAGGACCTCGGTTTTTGATGTGACATGTCACACTTCTCACGTCCGGATTGGGACGCAAGGCTTCGTTTGGCCACCTTGTGTGAGTCTGTGAGCATATGTGCAGTTTTGAGACAATTGAATAGCTTAGGAAAGGTAGTGGTCGCTTACCCTGACAGTAGACATACAAAAACGACGGAGTTTTCAACGAGGTATCAAAATTGGTTGAATTCACACTTCCTATCAATATTCGAGTCCTGAGCCCATAAAAATTAGTGTTGCATGGTTTAATAGTGCCCCTGCAATGGTTTATGGACTTAAAATGCCTGTAGGTCTGGGGCAATAGCAAAATCGTCCGAATTTGGGCGTGGGACTATCTGCACGTGCCATCAAAATTGTCACAAAATCCGAGGTCCCATTTGACAGGTGCCAACAAAATCAGACTCTATATAAAAAGATATATCGACTATCATATATCTCATAGAGTCTGACTGCGGGAGACTATCTTCGAATAGTATCGGCACTTGGAATCTCTCTGATCTCCTTCATCGTCCTTTGCCACCCGAATCTACTTCTAGCTGCGCCAACCGACTCCTCATTGACTCAACCTTCAGGTTGAACAATGTCCGTCGCACCCTCCATCGCGTACGTCGCTGGCAATTATGCAGTCGACAGACAATTCCTTGCCCTACGATACACGCTACAAACCCTGGACCACAAATGGCGGAGTTCCAACTCCCCCACCTATCCCATTCTATCCCTCCCAAACGAAATCCTATCAGAAATATTCCTCCACTTTCTACCCGCATACCCCGAATTCCCTCCCCTCGCGGGACCATGTTCTCCACTGTGCCTCCTGCAAATCTGCCGAAAATGGCGGGCAATAGCTCTCGCTACCCCAGTTATTTGGAGCATAGTCACCTACCTCGTTTCCACCCGTCCCGAAACAGTCTACAAGTCCGAAGCGCGGCTGAATGAATCGCGTGCCTCCGCATTGCCACTTTCCCTTCGCATCGTTTCGAGGGCGCCGGTGGAACTAACGCCGTGGAGCATTCCAGAGCTACCGCCGTTCGCCGGGATATCCGAGTATGATTGTGCTCGCGTAGAACACCTGCGACTCGACGTTCACGGGTCCCACCTCTCCGCTATCCAAAACCGCCCCATGCCTATCCTCGAGCGGCTGGAGCTTTGTGTGCTGGACGGAGCAGCCGCACCACCCAGCTCAACAATGCCTCACATTTTCTTCCCTGGCATGCCCGGATCAGGGGACTACTTCAACGCCTTTGCGCTCCAAGCATTCCAAGCTCCCCTTCTTCGCACCGTAGTCCTTGAGCTCCCCTTCCCCATGACCATCGACCTCCCCTGGGAGCAGCTCACCTCCCTCACGATCAACTCCGCCTTCAACGTCAAAGCAGAGCAGGCCGTCCACGCGTTGAGGCGCGCGGCGAATCTAAAGCACTGCGTCTTGGACTTCCAACCCAACGGCGATCTGTTAATTTACGCCAGGACCCCTGATCCATACGGCGGAATCATCTGGCCTGCCTTGGAGTCTCTTGCTATCGGAGCAAGGGGCTTTCCCGGCGCTTTTGGGAGATACCTGCTCAACGCTCTGCTCGTTCCCTCCCTTCGCAGCCTCCAGGTTCCGCTGCCGTGCCTGCTCAAGACGCCCGGGCAGCGCCAGCTCATCAATTACATTCGTTGCTTTGTTCGGAAATCGGGGTGCGAGTTGAAGGTTCTGCACATAACGCATGTAGAATTGGCGGTGGCATACGGGTTGTGGCATTCACAGGTGGACCAAGCCATTTTTCTCCATGCGGAGTTCCCCGACCTGGAGGTTTGTACCATGACTTGAAATCGTGCTCATCAATTGCCGCTCGGACGTACGAGTAGATATGTTGCTGAGATTTGAATGCATATGTATGCCACCCACAATATATACTTTACATGCATAGATGCGACTCACGCTCGTTGAAATCTGTTTCTCCCTTTCGAATGTGACTTCAAATAGGCTTCAGATCTTTGATGGCCGCCGTCTGGTTAATTATTTATTGCAAGCTTCGAAAGCCTCTCGAATGGACTGCTGAAAGAAAACAACAACAGCCTAAGCTCGAAGGAAAGAGTTCGAACTTTTCAAGTTCAACATGCCGCTTACCGGCGGAAGCCGACGCTGATCGGTCTGATATCAAATCAGTTTGTGGTGAGAAATATCACATCAATTTGATGAATTCGATGAGATCAAACAAGTTTGTCTCTTGTCTTTCAATTGTACACCCACCACCCCGTACAAGATCTCGTAGCCATGACCATCGTCTTTTTTATTTGCCGCAGCAGAGCTGGAAACAGGGTACGCCTCGATCTCTTCCCGCTTCATAAATTTAAGACCCCGGTTCTTCTAAAATTATAATACTCATCCGCTCCGCTGTACTATGCGTATTCAAGTGCTCCAGGAGACTGTTAACGGCTTTTTTACAGATCGTCCTCGCTTCACTCTTTGTTTGATCTGCAAGTTTGCATGTCATTTTCATCCAGCCGGGCGCCAACTTTGGCTTTGTAAATTTGTTTTGAGCAATCGACACTCGATCAAAGCGTGGACGTGTTCCTGCAATCCTCAAGCAGACTTTTCCGATGTCCGAACTCTTGAAGGTTCGTCTTATTACAGTAAATATTTTTTCGAAATGACAGGCAAGCTGTGCATTTGAACTTACATCTGTTTACAACCTCGGCAATCAACGCTGTCATTCAGCCTGTCGATGTTGTCGACCTCCTCGACAGGGAGCATGTTTACTCAGTGCTTTCATGGCTTCTCTAGCTCTCGACCGGGGCCCGATCCACTCTGAATCTTCTCTCCCAGAACCACCAAATTGGAGTCGGACGGAGCAGAAGGGCCATGTTTCTGAAGTTTGCCAAACGTGCGCCGGCGATGGCTCAAAGTCTTGACTCTTCTGAGACGATAAGTCTGGAAACACTCGGAGCCATATTCTTCCGACCTCATTATTAAATCATGCACTCGACATGTCAAGAGGCCAGACGGTCTCTGATTCATGAAAAGGTAATGTACTGCACCCGTGTAACGGCCGCTATAGATTGTGTCAGTCGGTCGCCGTCGTCCGCCGTCGTCGGTGCTGGATTACTTAGTAACTGAATGAGATTTGATTATTTTGAAGACTTGTCTGCGACGTCAGCGGCATGCTTTCAGGGGTCCTCTGACGCAACGCTGACGTTCTGGATCTAGCAGTGGATCCTCAGTCTATCCAGGAAACCAACCAGCTTTTTTCAAAGCCTGATAACTGGTCAGTGTTCTCCCGCAACTATGATGGCTCCTGATTCCCGTAGACAAACCAGCACAAGTCGCTGTACTCGAACGTCGATGAAAATACCCATTGGGCGATTAGGAAGTGACAGCCCGCCGGAGTCGCTTCCCAGGCTGTGCAACTACGTTTTGCCGACCAGGGCAGGTTATCCGAATCCCATCGGCGACAACTTGTTGAGTTCAGTCAAGACTTGAAACATGAGCTGAGGCTTCTCCGCTATCTCAGCAGTCCGCCCGTTCAAAAACTGATAAAGCACATCCATGGTAGGCATTTAAAGGGTATGTCAACTGTGAATTTAGATCGTCGTAAAACCGCTCCCCTTTTCATTCCTACCTGGTGCTGCACTGATTCGAGAACCCAATGGCACTGACGATAGCACCTACCAGTTCGTGCCCTTCCCACCGCCATGCGTTATTACTGATTCCTTGATGTAGAGGCTAACGCAAAATTGGAACCAACAACTGTCGTGGCAGAAAATGCCATCAACGACAGCATCCTCGGTTGCTCATACGTCTCAGAGGCCATTCTCCACGAACTCCGCGTATTCTGGGCATTCACTTGGCGAGATTGGTCTGCAAGTCTCATCCCCGGAACCATGTACACGATCGCCGCCCTCCGTTCCCTCGAGTCTACTCCGAGCACCGACTACATAATCCAATCCCTCGCGCGCTCCCTCATCTATTTCTTCCTTTACATCTACAACTTCGACATCGCGAACCAGATCAACGGCGTCGCCGAGGATCGGATAAACAAACCCGACCGACCACTCGCTTCAGGGCTCGTCACTCTTCGAGGAGCGTACGTGCGATGGTACGCAACGACCCTACTGCACCTGGCACTTGGGGCCGCATGGGGAGTCCTTCCCTACACCACGCTCTGGGTCGTTATCACTGTGTATACGAGCTTCTATGGTGGGGATAAACACTGGGTGCCGAAGAATCTCGGGTTCATGTCTCTTGGGTCGCTTTGTCTGCTTCAGGGGGCGTGGGGGCTTGTTGCGCCGATAACGTCTCGGGAATGGCGGTGGGCTTTGATGTTGAGTGGATTCTTTGGCATCGTCGCCAGCGTTCAGGATATGAGGGATGTCGATGGGGATAAGATCGCGGGGCGGCGGACGTTGCCTATTGTGCTCGGGAGACATTTTCGATGGGCTATGGCGGCGCTGATTTGTTCTGTGCCCGTCTTTTGTTGGCGGTTGGAGTTCTTGAAGGATAGTCATTGGTTGGTGGGGTATTGCGGGGCTCTTTTGACGCTCGCAATGGTGTACATGGCATATCGGGTCTATCTTGGGGGTTCGAGGCGGTATGATCACAAAACTTACATGGTGAGTTCTGAATATTCGACTCGGTGACCCGACGGCTGAGGATATCTTATCTTAGATACTGACGTACATATATTGCGGATGTGTGGCCGTTCCGATGCTGTTTCCTTGAACTTCTCAAGTTGCTTTGCGATGGATCTTCTTGTTTACTGGGAGGGGCTTCTTGATATCACATCTAGAGAGTCCCGTTAATTTAGAATGTATAGTAGTACTACACGTATAGATCGCTGTCGTCTTAATATTAATGCGATGCGACGACATACTTAGCGGGGAAATATTTCATGAAGTCGACCAGAGGGTACTTATCTTTCTGACCACAGATTTGAATCCTTCAAAGTTGAGGGTATCCAAATCTATTCAAATGGTATTACCTACTTTCAAATTTCATCAGCATTGGTACGACTAATAAGTACTACCATGTCAGCGCATCGTACAAACTTCGAGATGAGGAAACGCGGCCTGTAAATCTGAGGCTTCACCTGGCTGCCGCTTCCAGAGCCTGTGCGCCACGGCCACACCAACATGCGTAATATGCAACACCTTCAACTCACACCCGGATCTCCCAACGAACTGACCAATGAATTCAATGTGAGTTCGGGGTGGCTTGAGCAGGTATGGCAGAGGGATCTGGAGGCTCTGAAGAGCAGGAACAACCAAAGCATTGAGGATTTTTTGTCGGTCGAGGAGTCGTCCGCCGTTGAGCAAACACTTTGGGCCGATCACAAGGGATTCCAAGGCAGGCCAGGTAATTTCGTTGTTTGAATTCGGCGTGAGGTAGTCAGCCTCAGCATCCGGCGGGAAGTCCAAAACGCAATGCTTCAAATTTACTGCCCGTTTCAACGCGGTGAAGCAGTTGCGTGCTTCAACTTTGAAGGCATTAACCGTTAGGGAGGTGAGCTGCTCCCAGGGCAAGTTGATGGTCATCCGCAAAGAAACTTCCAGGACTAATGTGCGTAGAAGGGGAGCTTCGGTGCCTTCGAGCGCAAAAATGTTGATGGAATAGTTCACCGGTGCGGACACCATCAGGACTACTCCAGGGAAGGAAGGGTGAGTCGCAGTCACGGTTAGCGGTGCGATAGCTCCTTCCGTGACGCAGAGCTCTAGCCTCTCAAGGAGAGGCATGGGATGCTCTCGAATAGCAGGGAGGTGGGTCGCATGGAGGTTGAGGCGCAGGTGTTCGACGCGAGCACAGTCGAGTTCGGATATCCCACAAAATGGCGGAGGTTCCGGAATACTGAACTGTGTCTTTCGGACCGAGGCCCTCGAGACGATGCGAAGGGAAAGTGGCAATGATGATGCGCGGGATCTATCTAGCAAGGCTTCACACCTGCGGGTCGTTTCTGGACGGGTGGAGACGAGGTATGTGACCATGTTCCAGAGGGCTGGGGTAGCGAGAGCTATGGCTCGCCATTTTTGGCAGATGGCCAAAAGGCGCAGCGGAGAGTAAGGGCCCTTGAGGGGAGGGAATTCGGGAGGTGGGGGTAGGAAATAGAGGAAGATCTCCGATATGATTTCGTTTGGGATGGTTAGAACGGGATATTTAGGGGAGTCGGGATCCATCCAAATGCCGCGCACTGTCTCCAATGTAGCTCGGAGGGCAAGGACCTCTCGGTCTACGGCACAATTGCCACCCATGTACCCGAATGAACGGGGTTGAAAGACAACAGTGGACATTGCTAAAGAGGACTCGGGTGTTGGTTCATGGACGGTGCGTTGGTAAAAGAGGCCGTGAGATTGGGTCCCAGAATTATGAGGAGCAGCCGCAGCAGTGGCAACGAAGATTCGAAGAAGGGGGGTGGCAGAGGTTCAATAAAGAGTTGTTTGTGGGACTGTGCGGAACTGATCTTATATAGTGGCAATCAATGTGCCGAGTCTGCCGACCATTGTTCAGGCGATTCGGAAGATCGGGCCTGATCTCCGGATCGGCGGAAACGGCATGTTGAACTAATTTTGAACGCTTCTGTTCATGCATATTGCGCGATTTACATTCTTCAAACCCTCTAGCGCTATACTTGTACATTCAGAGCTAAGATGCAAGGCTATAAGCTTTTCATGAGTAGCTAAATTTGAAAGCCTTCTGCGTGGGGAGCTGACCTCACACCAAATTGTATTCTGAGTATACGTACGACGTAGGCCGCATAGAATGTGGCAATTCTCCAGGATCCTTCAACAACGTACCGGCGCTCAACTTACATATCAGATGTACTATTGCATAGCCTGTAGCCCAACTGTAGCCATAATAAAGCCAGGATTAATGGAAGATAAGATACCAATCATTATTTTCTAATCATCTGGACCCGTCTCGAATTGCCAGAAAAGGTTTCTAGACGTTTTGAGCCAATGAGAATGCGTGAGATGCAGATGGTAAAAAGAAGCAGGCGAAAGCGTCGGACGGCAGAATATATTTCCCAGGCAAGTCACACGATGGGCCGGATCAAGTGGTTCCCGAATTGAGCCTATAAAATGCACTCGCCTGAGCAACTCAGTCGCCCCCGCAATGTACTCGACGATCCTCACCGTTCTACCCCTCCTGCTCGGCGCCGTCGTCGCCCACAAGGAGGCTACCACCCCGGAGGAAAAAGAGGTTCAACGGAACCTTAGAAACGCTGCATACCATGTACGCCGCCGTCAATTGACTTTGCTATCGTTCCGCAGGCTGAGCTTACTTTTCTTGGTATGGTGTAGTGCGCGCCGGCAGTAGCAGACTTTACTGCGGCAAGGAAGCGGGCGTTTGCGCAGAAGGCGCTGGGTCAGGCTGGCCAGCCGTATCTGCCGAACTACAACGAGCTCTTCGCCCAGGAAGCATTAACGGGCATAGACGCGCCTGAGGGCGACTTCCTAAGCTGCGCCCCGATTCAGGACACGCATATCGAGAACAATACTTGCGTACTGAGTGCGTTTCTTGCTTCAAATCCTTGTTCCGGTGTTTTAACAATTCCGATGTAGCACCGGAGGTTACTGAGGGGCCGTATTACCATAATGTCGGGCATCCCATTCGACAGAATATTGCGGAATATCAGGATGGCTTGCTCTTGGTACTTGGACTTTATTCGCTTTATTCAACTTCCTGATATCCAGGAAGCTTCTCGATATCGGCGTTATAGACGTCGAGACGTGTAAACCCGCACCTAATGTCTTAGTCGATATCTGGCTGGCCAATGCGACTGGCCACTATTCCGGTGAGTTTTTATACGATTTGAATTCAGTGAACATGAATCTAACATTCCCGATCCAGGCCATCCCCTCCCTGCGCCGCACCTGGCAGACGAGCAGCCACAAGTCGGCGGCAAGCGCAGCGGCCTTCTATCTGCCTTCCCTCGCTCAGAACCGCGCGAAACCTTCCTCCGCGGCGCATGGGCTACCGACCGAAATGGCATCGCGCAATTCACCTGTGCGTGTTCAGCCTCGTACCATACTATACTATTTACGTTTGAAGCTGAATGGACACCAGCGATTTTCCCGGGATACTACACGGGCCGTGCGACGCACATCCACACAAAGGTCTTCCCTGAATGGACTGTGCATCCCGAAAATGGAACTTTCACACCTGGACGGCTTTCTCATGTTGGGCAGTGGTTCTTTGAGGACGATATCAATATGTCTGTGGATAAGGTGCATGATCTCTATCTTTTTTTTTCTTTCGCTGGTCAGATGAATGAGGTTCTTACAATCTCGTAGATGTTCCCATATACCGAGAACCCGATACGACACACGCGTGGCCGGACGCGCAACTGGCGCGATTCGCTGAATATCTTCGAAGACTCGCATATAAATGGTTATAACCCGGTGTTCAAGACACATATGCTCGGCGGCGTGATAAACCAGGGTGTTATTGCGTATATTACGATGGTGAGCCTGATTGTTTCGGCCTGTCTTGAGACTTGTTTTGTTAATCTTGTTGTCGTTTCTTAGGGAGTGAACATGAGCGCGTCCTATGATAACTGGTGGAAGGGTGGCTCTGATTCTTGAGGGACTTTTTCGATATCTAACGAACGCGACGAGAGGGATAGTTGGTGAGGGAAATTAATTGATTTGAGACGAACAAAAGTTGATAACTTATTGAGACGTGTATGTTTGTAATGACTTGGGGTATTGACACCAAACCACCGTACGAGTCCACTAAGTTGTGCGTGAAGATCTTACCACACGTCTCTTTAACATTGTACCTTGTCCATGACATGATTCGTATCGCTGCCCCCAACATATTCTCGACTTTGCTGCAGTCGAACTCCTCTGCGTCTGTTTCATGGGTATTTACTTGAAACTGAAGCGGCGGTTCTGCTGCTTCATTCTCCTCGCTTCGTTCGTTCACAGGTTCAATCCGAATGCCACATAACGAATCCGAGCCTCAAGACATGACGATTCATGTAAATCATCTCGAATCAATAGAAGGTGAAGTATATACAATCCCGCCCTGAATTACATATAAAACTCTAACTAAAATCGAACAGGATTATAGTCACGGCGAAAACAATCCCGAGTTTCAGGTACTGCCTCGTCTCTTCCAGAGCCCCCATACTGCCCTGAATTGCTGAGAAATCGAGGAAGAGAATGATGAGCAGAAGCCCACCTCAAGCGATGTCATCTTTGGCACTGTCACCAGTTGTTTCTGAGCCATCTGTTACGCCAATTTTTCCTCGAATGGATTTGAGATGCTCTTGGGTGGTCTGGATTCACGACATGCTGGCTTTGAAGGGACAGCATCGGTCTTAGCTCACCCAGACTCCGCGGCGGTGTACTCTGAGGTTCATTCTGCGATTTCCACCAACCTCAAACGCCGTTCTTGCCCAATCTGGAGTTCATGTGCGGGTACCTGAGGCCGTAGAAAATGCGTATAAATTGGGAGGCAAGCCACAGCAAGAGCCCACACAACTCAAGCACTGCGTCTCTCGTGTTCTCGAATAAACCTCTACCTCACTCGCAATGCTCTCTACGTCCCTCGTCCTCCTCTCCGTCGGGTTGTTGTCCACTCTTGTCACGGCAACTCCAGCTCCGCGCGCATCTTGCAACCCAAACTTCGAAGGCGCCGGGGTTTCGATCATCGACAATGCCGTCGAGTGGGGTGTCTCTCCCTCTGTTGCAGGGACCGTTCTCAGCCACATCCTTGGTGGTTTCCCGCCCAATGCCACTGCTGAATGGCACGTTCAACAGACGGGAGCGTTTCCGACCACGTATATCGTCAAGTGAATCCTCTCACATATTAGTACAGTTTTTAAGCGTTGACTGACTTGATCATTCAGAGAAATCAACCACAACGATCTCGTGGTTGGAATCGGTGCCGATGGATTGCTGGTTCTTGAAGAGATTAATTCGTCCAAGCCGTGGGTTCCCTCACATTCTGACTCCGCGTAAACTGACATAGAGTTCAATAGCACCCAATTTTGGCGAATCTCCTGCAATTCTTGCTCTTCGGGCGCCTCCTCAACTCCTCGTGGAGGCGAATTCGGCAGTGGGTGCAAGATTGTCTCTGACGCGAACGGCTCGTGCGTTGAGGTTCAGCACGGCGGATCTCATGTTACTACGGCTCAATGCAACCCTATTGTTGCTCAGAGCTGGGAATTCTGGACGGCTACTGCGTGAAATTTAGTGGCATTGAATATGAAAGGGAATTGGGGGAGTAAATGGATCAACGGACTGATTGAGAATCTCGGAGTTACTAGATCTTGGACTATCGTATAATGTATATCGGTTGGGACATGGTATAACGCACTTTTCACTACTTATCGTTCGAAATTCAGAGGGTCAGTCGGAGCTTGCCGAGCAGAAAGTGATCGGATCACACAAATTTGACGCGTTTTTGCTCACAACCCCACGTTCTACCACGTTTGAGTCCAGTTCAACGATTCCATTGGCACTGGCAGTTCACCGCTTGGCAGTCTAGTTCTCCGCACAGACTCTACACTTGAATGGTGCTACAGGGTGCTACCTTATCCCTCCCTTGATCCCTCCTTATCCGCTCCAACCTGCCAGTGGTTCCGAACTTCCAAAGTTTCATCGACTCGGACTGAGGCTGCCGCCTTGAGCTCCAGCGACCTCCGAGTCAGGCTGTAGGCCAAGCTGGTTCCGTACTAGGCGCTGAAGTTGCGCCAAAGTCACGTTACGGCCCACATAGGTAATAGGTTTCTCTTGGATTGGTATTCACCTGGGACCCGACCTGCCCGTAGCACATTCTCGTGTCAGATCTTCAGCGGCATGATTCTACTTGTCATGAAAACTCAAGAAAAAGGCTGGAAGCTATCTCCGGAATGGAGGTATCATGGCTTATCATGATCGCGGTTCTGATTCTGAATGCATAGCCAACGAGCCCACAAAGTTGCCTCACCGCCATGCTGAATCTCGGGCAGTCCCCGTTATATGACCCAGCCGTAGTGCTATGGAAGCTCTCCAAATTCTATTGGTCTTTAAAATCCTCTTAGCCTGGTATCACGAACTCAAATTGCCGGTATACATGCTGGCGCTAGCGTGTTCGTCCACTGCCGATGTCGCGTCCACAGTACTGTAAGTGAATAGATTTGCTCCAACTTTTACATACAGAGTGATAACCACCAGAACAGGAATAGATTATGTATTCTCGCCTAGTACTCCACAGCGCCCGCCATGACTTTCCCAGAACCCGAGTAAGGGAATGAAACCATGATGGTACAAGCTGCGCCATTGCAAAAATTCAGTGCACTACCGGTCTGTGGATTGAACAATTTCTCTTCGAATAACTGGGCGAGTTTTCCTGAGTGGGCGCGCAGTTGCTAATTACTGACGCCGAATCATCGGTTTTGGAGCATCCAGAAGCCGCGGCGGTGCGTTATATGTGGTTTTGTTCTGCCGTTTCCAACCAACAAGTTCAAACGCCGTCCCTACCTCGGTCCAGTAGGAAATTCTTGCGTCGGTGAATCGAAGCCGCAAAAAAAGCGTATAAATTCGAGCCAGAATTGCAGCAAGTGGTAACACAACTCAAGTACTTCAGTCTCTCTCTCCTGTTTTCAAATTCTACAGTTCTACACTCCCCTCCATTTTAATCGCAATGCTCTCCGTTTCCACCATCGTTCTCTCTTTCGGTTTGCTCTTCACCAACCTCGCGGGTGCGACTCCGACTCCTCGTGCGTCGTGCAGCCCCAGCCTCGAGGGTGCCGGTGTATCGATCGTCGCCGGTTCCGTCGAGTGGAGTGTCTCTTCAGCCGTCGCAGGAACTGCCCTCGACCACACCGGAAAAAATGGCGCGGCTGAATGGCATGTTCAGCAGACGGGAACCACCCCGCCCACCTATCTCGTCAAGTCAGTAATTACATCTTGATTTTTCTTTTCTCGTCGATAGTAACTGTCATTATCAAGAGACATCAAGAACAACGAGCTCGTTGTTGGCATCGGTGCTGACGGATTGTTGACTCTTGAACAGCTCGATGCAACCAAACCGTGAGTCTCACACTTGCTTCTCTACGTATCTGAAGTTGTATATCGACATGGGGATAATTAGCACTCAAATGTGGGCGATCTCGTGCGACTCCTGCTCTCCTGGCGCTTCCAGCGCTCCGGGTGGTGAATACGCTAGCGGATGCAAGATCATTTCTGCCTCGACTGGGTCATGCGCCGAAGTCCAGCACGCGGGAGCCCATATTTCCACCAACCAATGCGCCGCTGTCGTTGCTCAGAGCTGGGAATTTTGGACCGCCACTGCTTAAAGTATCGGCCCCAATATTGAACGGAAAAGTTGAAACGGGGGAGGTGTGGAGATCAAATGGCCGGACTGTGGTTGCTCATGTTCAATTTACATAACTTAGCTAATTGCTGTTTACAACACTTGCCGTCTGATATAATACTCTGTCGCTCGCTAGACTTCGCTAGATCTGCTCGTTTGTGAATGTGCTCGTTGCTTTTCCACGACCGAAGTTGAAGTTCAAAATGACGGGAAGTTGCCGACTCGGAGCGGAGTTTGCCAGTGAACCCATCAACAGCCTGAGCATCCTTCTTCATCACGACAACACCACGATCACCTCTTTAACTGGCGCTCAGCCTGAGCTGGATCTATACCGTGAACTCCACTCAAAAACCAGGTCCTTGAGGCTCATTTACTTCCTCCTGATCCTCTACAGCGGTGCACCGGCGTTCAAGATGCTACCACCTACGTATCCAGGGCCGACGGTCGACCGGGTGCCAAAGACTTTGCTTTTCAAATATGTGGCCCGCTGGTCACCCTTGCCAGTCACTGCGGCATGACCAATTGAAGGTCCAATTAACAGGCGTATGGGGTTTAAACAAACGGATGTTCTATATCCATAATCGCGCAATCCGAGCCATCCAAGCACTGGAGCGTCGGAGCGTCCCCAGGCTCCGCTCTTAGTAATGCAAAACAGGTTAAGCTCGTGCAGTCCTTCACTTGGCGGCCCCTTTAGTATCCTCCTCTGATATTGCTGGCCCTCATCAATGATCAGCAGTCTTGTGAAACTCAACACCAAGCGTTGAAGCGGTGAGGGTACTTAACATTTCCAAGTGAAAACGCACCTGAATTACCCATTCAGCGATACAGGAATATTTCAAGACCGAGAAGGCGATTCCATAAGACACAGCCTATATCACTCCACAGCGCTCGACAGCGCTGTCTCGCTTGTAACGCGAACATGAATGAAATGCGGGGGCGCTGGCAAAGTGCCAACAATGTTGTTTATGAAAAACTGCGCCATTTCTATGAGATGTCTGGTCAGTCAACCTTCAAACAGATTCACAAAGCTCCCGAGTGGCCCCAGCCGTTACGATTGTTGACTCTCAAAGGACGCTATCGGCCTTCGGTCATTTCAGACTCCGCGGCGGTGCTATCAGTATAAGGTTTCGTTTTGCCGCTTCCAACCAATGAATCCAACGCCGTCCGTGCTCAGTATGAATCTTCTGCACGGGCATCCCAAGCCGCATAGAAAACCTATAAATTGGATCCACAAATTGTAGCAGGATCCCACACATCGCAAGTTTTCAAGTTCTTCTTTACCCTTCTTAACTTTCTATCTTCTTACTCTTCTTCTTTTTTACCCATTATGCTGTCTGCTTCCACCATCCTTCTCTCTTTCGGTTTGCTCGTTGCCGCAACTCCGGCTCCCCGCGCGTCGTGCAGCCCCAACCTCGAGGGCGCCGGTGTATCTATCATTGCTGGTTCCGTCGAGTGGAGCGTCTCTTCGCCTGTCGCAGGAACTCTTCTCGGGCATAATGCTGAAAGCAAGGCTACTGCTGAATGGCATGTCCAGCAGACGGGGACCACCCCGGCCACGTATTTCGTCAAGTAATTGCTTCACTTTTTGAAAAGATTCCACGTTTGGCGTCTAACCTTCTTCGTTCAGAGACATCAACAACAACCAGCTCGTGGTTGGCATTGGCGCCGACGGTGTTTTGGCTCTTGAGCAGATAGATTCATCCAAATCGTGAGTTTCAATTGGGCTCGTGTGGTGCTTCTCTATTAATAGTATACTGACCCCGACACCAGCACTCAGACTTGGGCAATTTCGTGCGATTCTTGCTCTTCTGGTGCTTCCTCCATCCCTCAGGGAGGAGAATTCGCCACCGGATGCAAGATTATCTCTACTTCGAGCGGTTTGTGCGCCGAAGTTCAGCACGCTGGAGCCCATATTTCCCAGAGTCAGTGTGCCGCCGCTGTTGCTCAAAGCTGGGACTTCTGGACCGCTACTGCCTGAAGCAGTGAAGTCTGAGTGAAACAGTGAAACTGGAGACGTTACTTCATGATCCAAGAAACAGGGCGTTTGGTTGCAGACTATTTTGGACTTCATCTTTAATGATTTACAACACTACATAGCAATGTGTAGTATTTTTCGATATTCTACTTGCGTTTGCTCGTCCTTCTGTGATTTTTGAGTTTCTCATTTGAACTGTGGTTGACATCGGGAACTTGCCGAGCGGAGTTCAGATCAACCCGACCGGCATCCGAGCTTACCTTCACGCTGCACGCGCCACGGGTCTCTGCGTCTCGCCAACTGTCATACGGCTCCTACTAGTACCTTCTCGCCACGAAGAATGTCATCCGCTCGACCGTTCTCCTCGCCCATGGAATGTGGCGCAGTGTCCAAGAACTCGGGACTTCAAGGCGGCGTGCCATCCTTCACCTCCGATATCGTCTTGGTCAACAATCCTTTTCTCTTACGCTCCTGTGTGGATGCTCTCGCCAGAGCAACATCGATTGCAGTAGATTTGGAAGGCATCGAGCTCTGCCGCTCTGGCACTTTGTGTATCATGCAGCTCAAAGCCGCTGGCAGCGAGAGGATCTGGCTTGTCGACATCGTTGTACTTGGCGCCAGCGCGTTTGAAACCACAGGGACTTTCAACAAGAGTTTGAAATCTATTCTCCAGAGTGCTGGGATCAAGAAGGTATCGCCAAGTTTGTTCACGCCTTCCCAGTAGAGTTGACCTATGTCTTCAACCCAGCTATTCTTCGACCTTCGAAACGACTCCGATACTCTTTTTAACTTGTTCGGCGTGGTTCTGGCCAATGTCTACGACTTGCAACTGCTCGAAGTCGCTGTTCGCTGGTCCAACATCGGGATCTGTCCGCGATTTGTCAAAAGCCTGGTCTCGACTATGGAAACCTATCTCGCACCGGGGAAATCTACGGAGGAAGTGCGCAGCTGGACTCGTGTCAAGCAAGCCGGAAGGTTTCTTTTTGCTCCAGAGCGTGGCGGCGCGTACGAGGTCTTCAAGCAGCGCCCACTGGCTCTTCCGCTGGTCAATTACTGCGCGCAAGACGTCGCTCTACTTCACGATCTCGAGACAGTGCTACAACAGAGGATTGGACCCAAAGGAAGGAACTGGGCAACAAGGGTGCACGCCGCGTCGGCAGTCAGAGTACGGGTCGCATTCGAGGCAAACTATCTGCCCACAGGCAAAGACAAGACCATGGTATTCGCGAATTGGTAAAGGGATCAATGTACTCCCATCTCATTCCGCAAGATGTACTCTATACTATCGCACATCTACATTTCTTGATCGGTGGTGTGAATCATTGCACTGTTCAAGAACTGGTGGCGGTCCAGAAGCTCCATGTTTGCGCCACAACTGGATTACACTCGGTAAGGCCAAGGAATTCCGAACCCATTTCAAGCGTGGCGCAAAGACCACTTGGAACGGAAACAATCGAGCAGCCTGACGCGAACTCTCCGCCACCTGGGGTGGACGACGCTCCCGAAGCACACTGCTTGCATTTGATATCCCAGATTTGGGTCCTACGAAGTAACCTCGGTCAGTTTCGCTCCATGAATTGGTTCATAGCTATCAACGTACTGCTTCGAGGACGCGATCTGTTCCAATGTCAACTGATTGCTCACTACATCCACCACTAGTTGGTTGTTCGTAATTGCTCTAATAATTGGCAAGTCAAAATCAAACTTGACGGCACAGAAGCTTGACAGGGACTGACTTGACAAGGTATGTTGTGTTGGCTGAGCCAGTTTGCTCGACGTGCCAATTGGCGGTAGCGTTCGGCGGGAAAGGATCACCATCCTTCTTGAGCGGTGTACCCGCAACAGCTGGAGCCACGGTCCATTCCGCATCTCCGGCAATAATTGATACTCCAGCGCCCTCGAAATTGGGACTGCACAGGGACTGGCGTGCAACAGGCGTCGCCGAAACGAGAGCGCCGATGAACATGCAAAGAAGAGGTGCGGCTGCGATAGAAAACATGTCGAAGCTTTCTGGAGAGACACAGACTCATAGTTGACGCCCTTTATACACTTTGGCCGGCCCCTTCTCGGTATACGTTGCCCGTGTAACTCAAGCTGAGAGGCGAGTAATCAATTTCTGAGCATTCCAAAACCCGCGCTGTGCTAAAATAAATTTAGGTGGCGCCAGCTCCAGGTATATGAATCTAAGGCTAACAGGCTTCACTCCGAGAGGGCGAAACTTCCTTACAACCAGTTGCATTTAAGTCTCCTTGAGAATGATCCTTACGAGGTTGGTAGAGCCTTCAATTCTGCCATCACTTTCGACAGTGTGATGTGGTATCCAGTCCTGGAAAAGTACCGAACCTGCAGACTAGGAGGGGATGTCAATGTCGAATGGGGTCAAATGAATATGATACTCGCCGACTGATATCTACTCATGTTCAACTCGGTGAGGAAACGTTTTACTGATCCGTACTCAGTTCTTAACATTCAAATCTACACAGATTTTTCGGATGCCGCCTGTTGATCAGCTAGTGCGGCATTTATTCTGCCTGCGAACTACATAGAGAAGTTTTCTTGCGTCTCCGGTCGGGATTCAAAAAGTTTCAGTGGTGAGTATATAACAGGCTGTGAGGGAGACTGATATCCAGTCTTCAACAAGCCTCAAGGTCCTTGGACTCGAGTCGCAGCGCAGTCGATATCACCACATCGCAACGTGATTGATCCTCAATGTTCACCTTCCTGCCGATTGCTGTCTCCCTTGCTCTCGCGCGTTGGGCAGCTTCTACCCCGGTCTCCCGCGCCGCCTGTAATCCTTCTCCAGTTGGGGTAGGGATAAGCATCGCCAGAGGAAATTTGGAAGTTGGATATGCGAGCTCCGTCGTCGACGCTCCGATCATCTCGCAGCCACTAACTACTACAAAAGCCGAATTTGTCGGTGAGACCCCTACCATAATTAATGGGGGTTTCGTTTTGAAGTACATTCTGCTTTGTTTCGCTCCTTGGTCACAGAGATCTGATATTGTTGATTTGTTTCATCCAGGGATGTTAACCAGGACAGTGAAGCTCCTGGCCTATACCTTACCTGGGTGAATAGCACAATCAAACTTGAAACCCTTGTTACACCGGAGGACGGGTGAGCCTTAATTGAGTATAGCCCACATATTAAGCTCAGTTTGGTTCGTCTCATCATAGGAAACAAGGTTGGGGGTTTGTTTGCTCGACCTGCAATGCTCCTTCCGGTGTGAAAGAGGGCGGAGTAATAGCTTCTGCATGCAATGTTGTCAGTGGGTGGACTGGACAGTGCCTTCAGATGGCAAACACTGTCGGAGACGCGCTCACAGTCGCAAATTGTGCGAATCTAGGATCTGCTTCCCAGTCCTTTGACGTCTACATGGCGTGATTTATTCTGGCCTGTAGGTACGCAAGACCAAGCATTTAATAGCTTGAATTGCACAGATTTTTTGTGCTTGTAAATGAACCATCTTGTTGAATTGGGCAACAGATCGGATTAAGCCAAGATCTTAAGATGGGCACAAGAGGTGATTGATCTCTGGATCTTTCAATTTGATGTCGGCATAAGCGAGATCACTGATCTCGCACTGATCTCTTCCAACTCACAGTGTATTTGCAGCGAAAAACGCGTCTTGAGCACAATATACAATGGAATTGAAAGGAAGTAACGTTTACTGACCCTCGAGAAGATTGTTTCCCGTTTTTTCGTTTCTTTGTATAGTCGTCCTAATAATAGAATCATTCAGCGCCTGGGTGTACTGGATTTTCCATTGTGAATACAAGAAGTACAGGGCTAGTAGGGTTTTGGGACTACTCTGAAAACAATCTACCCACTGCCCGCCCCAGCGGACACCATAACCTGGCAGAAAGACCGATTTACTGAGGCGGCGGTTGATGGCAACTGATGATCATTGCCTTTTCTGGGGGGGGTGGGTCGTGGGATTTATTGGCTGATCCAGAGATCAATCACCTCTTGGATGGGCAATGAGATTCGCGCACACGTGACCGCATTGAAGACTGTCTCTTTGAATTTTCGAGTTTTGGATCCAGCTAGTATTTGAAGTTGGAATGATGGAGACTTGCTTATGCAACATCTCATGAGTATTCTCGCTTATTTCCTGACGATCTTCAACAACTCTAAGCCTCTCAGCATTTTGCAGCATAAATGCTCTGGTTATTCTACAACCGTAGATTCTAGAATACGTCAGTAGTAAACGTCATTGCTTCGTAGTAATAAGCATTTTCCCTTCGGAATACCAGTATATCCTATTTCTTCAAATACCCAAACCTCCCGACTCATCAAGGAAATAAATCACCATCACTCCATAATTTCAACACTGCGCCGGTTCTCGATAGACCGTCGCTCACTGAATTGTAATAATGGTCCACGAGATTGTCGATCGCTGATGATTCAACGGGAGGAGTCGTAGCGAGATTGGGCTGCCGCACGCCATGCGCATATCGTGTCACGATGTCGACGGGATGAGTTAACAATGGGCCAGTTATAAGTTGAGATTTGAACCCGACAGCTGCGGGTGGGAATATAGCGACGGTGTACTGGAAAAGAAACAAGCACCAAGGATAAGTAATTATAAGACGCTTTTAGATTTATGCGATGCGCACCTCAATCTGAATTTTCTTAATCGCTGTTGAGGGTTGGAGATCTTTCCGCAGATAGATTTCGCCTACAAGCTGCCGCTGCGTAGGTGATCGGAGTGACCGAGCATTCGCATCTGTTGAGGGACGCCAAGTCGCCTGTCCGCAGGGTACGACACTCGTCGTTGTGCGTCCTAAGGAGCAGCGGACAGTTCGTTGTAAATAAACGGCCGATGATCTTATAAATGCTAGAATGTCCGCTACTTGCGGATCGATATCGATTTCCGTTTCGATTGTCATAGCACAGGGTATTGACGTCCCTCGAGTGTAGCAGAGCTAAACCAACGAAGAGATCAGTCATTTGAGAATGTGTACAAAACGGTAAATGGCGCGCACCGGTTTGGCGAGATAGACCTGTGAGGTTGGGTAGAAGATTAAGAAGATGATCGGAATAAAATATTAATTGAAGCAGTAAACATACAGTGCATATCGCGTCCACAGGTCGTTCCCCAAATAATTTGCCCTGAATCCGAACCGGCTCTAGTTCATGCCAACCTTCGGGATCTGTCGATGGTCCGGGTACGTCTACGCCACTCCGGTAGGCAAGCTGTCTGAGCTGTGAAGGACGGCTCGGTGCCTGCATGGCGAAATACCCAAACTGCGTGATTATGCTGTATTCATGGTTTTCTTGGTCAACTGGATTGATAATCACAGGAAGAGATATACACACCTGTCGTCAGGCCGTAGTTTGCCTCGATCTATACGAAGCTCAAAGTAATAGTTGATGCTCGACCTGCACGAGCGTTCCGCAAAAGTGTGAGGCATCCTGAATTTAGGTTCCGTTTCCCCGGTAGGATCGGCAATGAACTCTGGAAGCTTTATTGAGAACGGCCAGGTGTATTCCCCTTTGAGTTTTTCTGTCCAGTCATTGCAGCCAGGCACAGCTGCTGCACTGGGGTCTCCCATTGACGGCTTCCATAGGTATTTTCGCAGTCGAAAAAAAGTCGAGCGTTCGTCTGGGTCACCGGAGACGACTAGGTCGCCTCTTACCTGGCATCTCGAATTCAGTACATATACAATGTAATGATGAGCGTGCCGCAAGCGCTAATACTCACCACTACAGCGATTGATTTAATAGGATCTGAACTTCGGAGATTGAGCCTGAGCGATCCATCTATACTTGAGCCTTGAACAAAGGTCGGCGAAGTCCGGCTCAGAGTAGGATGGGCAAGTAATGTGAGGCGAGCCCATGGCTTGCTGAAATAATTCTTCAATTCGAACGTGAATTCTTTGGGCGGTGTTTGTGTCTGTGCGATTGAGGATGGGTTACGCGGGTAGCATATCTCAAATCTGACGTACAGAAGCGGTACGAGCTGCGGTGGGCCTTAAAGGAGGTGCGCTGTAGGTAGGTAAGTCTCCTGCAACAAGTTGAGCCCGATCGTAGGCGGGTGGGGGCACTTCAGCAAGTACAGTTAAAGACATAAACCAGCGCTGAGCGAACCGAGAAAGAGGATGATGAATCAAGATAAACAGCGGGCTTTTATCTTGGTGATGCAAGTTACTTTGGCCCCCGATCCGCCTTAAAGCCCAGAGATCCGTGTTTGCATTGACATGTCCACGACAGGTTGAGAGCGTTTCATCGCTCGAGCTGAACGCTTGAAGTTCTGAACCCGCTCGTTTAATGGCATCGGATCAGGGAAGGCGGCGCCAAGACGAGATTGTTACGCGCAATTGCGCTGGTATGCAGATACCTATTGCAGACAACTCGTCGCAGTCAGTCGCTAATTCTCAGCACTTGTCGGAGGCAGGCAGATACTAGCGCAACACCATCTCCGGTGTCAGGACCTGGCTCGGTTAGTTTGGTTACCTTGATTACCTCGTCCATCCGCTGGATGCATATGAGAATGTGCCGAGCGGAAATTGGCACTGTCTGGGGAAAGTGTGAGACTCGATTGACCAGGCAGCAAGGGAGATGTGACTACAGCCATACTTCACTTCGGTGGCGCTCTTGGCAAGCGTGCCCAGGCGTGCCCGCACGCGCAGAGTCTCCAGCAACAGGAGAGTCCAGACCTGAGAACCTGAACGCGGAGTGTGCGCGGAAGTTGCTCAAGAGGAGTTCCATTAGCCGCGGTACATCCAAACAGATGCCCCTCAAAATCTTCGAGCAGCGCGTGGTTCAGAACAGATTGGCGCCCATGTTCGATGTTGGGAAAAGAGAATTGATGGCACTGTCATTGGCCATCAAATTTGAGGACATAACGTTAGCGACATGTCAATCTTATCATTGACATGTTTCTTTATCTTATCTGCTAAAGAGATAAGATTAAAGGATCGCGGAAAATAAAAATAAAAATGAACGGAAATAAAAGCGGCCGCCGACCTCCGAGTCCGTTCCTTTCCGTTCACGTTGTTGTAACTCCCTCCTGCAAAGATACCGGGTTCACAGACTGAGGACGTCCGCTGTGTGAGGCAGACACACGGTTCACCCGCCCCTCCACCGGCAACCAGGGCCAATTCCGAACCTGTGATGGAGGATTCTCACTGTGTACTTGACTCTCACTGGAGGTTTCCCTGGCTGACGGCCTGCTGACCACCCTTGACTCGTACCTCGTCGGCCGACCGTACTGGGTTTAAATTCACTTCTGCGCTGCGGTGTGGAGCCCCTGAGACCCAGCTAGTGTTTTCATTGAACTCTCCCCAGACATGAAGCCCGCTTCGACGGTTTTTCGTGAACTCCTCGCCCGGGAACAAGAAATTCTCGTGCTCCCCGGCGTGTACGATGGTATCTCCGCGCGTGTTGCACTCAGCGAAGGGTTCGACGCGCTCTATATGACTGGTGCGCTGCGGCTTACTGTCCCTCCCGCCAAATGATTATTCAGCGGCTGACTCGACGACGACGCACGGTCCCACAGGCGCCGGCACTTCCGCGTCCGTCCTCGGGCAGCCTGACCTCGGGGTGCGTGTGCTGAGCTTATCTTTCATGTATGAATATGCCGCGAGTCGATTCTGAGACGTTGGACGCAGATCGTGACACTAAACGACATGGTCGGCAATGCGGGGATGATCGCGGGACTGAACCCACGCATACCCGTCATCGCGGATGCGGACACGGGATTCGGCGGGGCGGCTATGTGTGCGCGCACAGCGACAATGTACATCCGCGCTGGTGTCGCGGGGTTCCATATTGAGGATCAGGTGCAGCAGAAGGTGCGCTTGTGGACTCATTCATTCCAGTAGTGAGCAGCGGCTGAGAAGTGCTTTGGTGCTAGCGCTGCGGCCACCTTACAAGCAAACAACTTGTCCCGCTTGAAGAATACCTCGTACGCATCCGCGCCGCTGCCAACGCGCGCAAGACTCTGGACTCGGACATCGTGATCATCACACGCTCGGACGCCCTCGCACAATGCGGCGTCGAAAAAGCCATCACGCGGTGCAAGGCAGCCGTCACCGCCGGCGCGGACGTCGCATTCGTCGAGGGCCTGCGCACACGCGAAGACGCCGAGCGGGCCGTGCGCGAGTTGGCGCCGACCCCTGTGTTACTGAACCTCGCAACGGGAGGTGTGACACCGAATTGGACTGTCCAGGAAGCGAAGGAGATGGGATTCAAACTGGTGATATTCCCGTGTGCGGGGATAATCCCTGCGGCGTTGGCGATGCGTGCTGCTTATCGCGAAATTAAGGTAAAGGGGACAGATGTGGAGAGTTGTGCGGGGGTTGGGCCCAGGGCGTTTTTTGAGATGGTGGGATTGAATGAGGTGCGTAACTTGGATTCCTGATCTTACTTTGGTGGTTTACAAAGTTTATTGCAGGTCATGGATATCGACGCGCAAGCCGGAGGCACCTTTACGCTGGGTTGAGTGGCGCATACGATCCGAATCTGGGAGTTTGTGAGTTCTGTATGGTACAGCTGGTACAGTCAGGACATCGACAGCTGCTTTCACGCACTGAGTGAGAGAGTCCTCTCTTCGAGCCTTCATTATCACATGCCAAAGAGATTCTTGAATTCTGCTTCACGTTAGTTCCCTTGTATTGCTCTCTTATCTCTAGACCCGTGCAGAAGGCGTGTTTTGTGAAGTTCATCCCAGCTTGAGTTACATACGGTACTCTGCTGTCCTCTGAGGTTGAGATATGCTGCTGGACAACTGCAGAAAACCGCTCACCAAACGACATAAACACGAGGATTTTTCGCCATAATCTATCCCCAAGTGTCGGCGGTTAGCGAGGGTTAGCGTGAGCACGTTCGGTAAATGACACCGATCGTCGACCGTCGTCATTGTGCACACGACTCTCGAGGCGGCTCGGCGACGGAACGGGGTTGGTAATTGTCGGTCGGGTGTGCCTGCCATCGGGAATCGGGATCGGTTAGGTCAAAGCGCTTCGACGGATTCGGTAATTTTGGACAAGCGAGAGAAATTCGATGCGCAGGTGCGGCGCGCACGCGACGTGCAAAAACTGTCGTTCACGGGAAAATGACGGGAAGGACTTGTTCATAAAATTCATCGATTTTGCCACGCCGACACAAGAATTGCTGGAGAATAACGTCTGGCCGATTCTGCTGCTTATCGTGCCGATCGTAAGTAGCGGCGGCGAGTGCAGTAACATACAGAGACCTAGAATGAAGGTATTCTTCCTCCACTTGTCTTCCGCGGGCATGGCAAGAGAGACTCCGGATAGATATGAAATTCATGTAAGGCGGCCACAGGATGAAGGAGTCATGTAACTTGTAAGCACAGAGTCATTTCCAGCGCAGTCAACGCAGTAAAACTGTCAGTAAGGTGTCCAGAGCCGGGTGTACTGTGGGGAAGCGGAAACTCGTTTCAGTTGCCTTTCGAGACACGTTCAAGCTCTCAAAAGTTCCAGCAAGTTCTGCAGGGGGGTCTACGAACGGCGTATGAATAACGCAGCCTCATTCCGAGTCATATTTGCAAGCACCGGCCGGCGGAGTCGGTGGACATAAATGTTTTTTTTGACCTGGGCAGAGGGCTTGAAAAACGCGTCGGCCATCAAATCGGCTAATCTGGGCAGCGTGAGCCTCATGCTCGCGAATCAAACCTAGGCAGTTCAAAGAATAATTCGTTGGTGGGTCTGGGAGGACTGATCGAGGGGAGGGGGGAAGGGGGGAGGGCCGGAAGGTTGTCGAAGGATTGGGATGTTGGATGTTGTGGACCTTGTGAGTCCGGAGCCATTAAGCGAGCCAAGATGCTGCGGTGTTCCAATTGGGGATTAATGTGCTGACTCGGATCTATTAAAAGGGCAACCCGACAAAGACTTTGCCGAGTTTCGCGCCCTTGACCCAAACTTTTTCATCGTTAACTTTCTCGCCGGAGGGCGAAGGCTGGCTAGCATGCTGACGCTCGCTCCTGGCTCGTCTTGCGACGTCTGCGCAGAGGAATATGGTCCTCATTGTCCACCGCACTCAATTCCCTGTGGTATGTCGAAAAATCCCCTGTTTTTCCGCGTTTTTCTGAATGTTTTTTCGCGTTTTCTCTTCAGGACATGTTCTCTGCGCCAGCTGCTGCTCAACCATCGCCGAAAAAACCTCCTCGCGCCTTTCTCCAGCCTGTCCTTTCTGCCGCGAAAATTTTACTAGCGAATCTGTTCGTTTAATTCGCATGGACTTTAATACCAGCGGGTGGACTACCCCCAGGCGGCTTCCCAATATTGAAGCCACCAACGTTCCCGACTTTACAAGTGATGCCTGGTCCAAGAGGCTCATGGCTGCTGACGGTTGTTCGCGTTCTCGACAAGACGCGCGCCGGTTAGAAGCAAAGGTGGCTAAAGTCGCCGCCAAAAAATGCTCCGTGGAGGAGGTCACCACCCTGCACAAGGAATTGCAGGAATGGTTAACATCCGACACTGCGCCCGATGACGATGTAAGATTTTTTTTATTTCTGAAACTATATAGTTGTTGATGGAGCTCACACGACATTTTTTTCAGACATCGTCGCTGGCCCTCAGCGCTGCCCTGCTGCGTGCCATTCTCATGAACCATTTGGCTCACTCAGAAGCCAGTAAAACAGCCAAAAATATTGAAATGATGCTGAAGACGAAAATTGACGACCTCGAAATGTCCTACAAACAAATTAACGCCGATATGAGACAGTATGTTATTCCCGTTGTTCCTATACTGATACTTTTGCTGATGCTCCGCTTTTTTTTCTCTAGACAAGTAAGTGGACAATTTTTTTTCTGTGTCGAGTCATTTCTGACCGTCTCTTTAGCAAACCGCATATAACCAAAAAACACAGGAGTGCCAGAGCTTGCGGCAGGAGCTAATTCGCTCCAAGGTTGTTTCCACAACCCCCAGCGCTCCTCCTCCGCCTCCAATGTCGGAGCCGCGTCACCGCTCTACTTCTCCACCCCCAGTTTCAGGCTACAACGCTCCCTCCTCTGTGGCGCGCTTCAACTCAACCCACATGCGTTCCGCCTCCATGTTCTCGCCCTCTGGCATCCCCCGGTCCCAAACCCCCGGACCCATGCCCCTGGCGCGTTCACAAACCCCGGCGCCGGCGCGGTCGCAGACCCCCGGCCCCGGACGCTCTAACAGCATCTCCTCGCGCATGGAGCGCATGGAGCTCTCCCCGACGCGTGGGCAGATCCCCCCACCCTCGCGCGCCAACTCCATGACGCCCACCCCGACGCGACAGTTCTCGATGTCGCGTTCCAAGACCCCCGCGCCGACGCAAGCTGCTCCCCGGCCCCGGCGGCTATCTGAATCCCTCCCGTCGCCGCCCAAGATGGCCGCGCGCACGCTTTCGGAGGAGAAGTACGACGCGCAGGCGCAGCACCACCAGCGCTGGTTCCCGCAGGCCCCGTACGAGGACCGCGATAAGACGGTCAAGTTCCCCGCCCGCTCGCCGTCCCGTACCTCGCAGAACTACAGCGCTTTCCGGCACCGCGTCTTCGAAGAGGATGATTAAGGGCTCAAGCTTCTTTCCCCTTGATCTTCTTCTCTATTCTCGTCGACATGGTGCATAAATTAATTGGCGCCTGGGATCGCCGTTTCACCCACACACGGAAGGTCGATTGACATTCGATCGCTCTTCTTCTCGTTCTCTCACGCAGCATGGCATCGCATTAATGCTTTCCGCTTGCCGCCTGTACATATCCCCTGGCCACGATTCTGCGACACCGTCTGTGATTCTGCTGTCCCTGCCTGCGACTCGGCGACACCTGTCCTCCTTGCCCCGCTCACCTTTAAAATTATTGCTGTTCCTTTTCCTTTCTCCACTTTACTCTCCATTGGGCGCACGCACACCGCACCATAGTCGGTCCCTACGCGCGCCATTGACTGTACATACCTTACCGTAGCTGCACATATTCTTCTTCTCTCGCCTCGTTTCTTTCTTTCGGCATCTCGTTTGTTCTTTCCATCATGGATATATCATCCTTGTAGCCCAGACTTTCGATACCACGTACATACATACCAACTATCCATCCATCTCCATCTCCATCCATCTACCAAATCCGCTTATTTTACCTTTTTTTATCGAGAACCCCCTGCTGCTTCTCGTTCGTTCTTCCATATACATACATACGCACCCTCTTCACCACCCTCCCACTCACCCACCCCTCGCGACTGCTTGGACGCTCCCCAGCTGTAGCTAACACATACTTATAGATAGACACCATTTTCGTTTCTTTTTCTTTCATTATCGTTCATGGCATATACTTACAACAAAGTACAATACGCAATACAAACATCGTATAATAATGAAAATGAATGGAATGTCGTTTGGAATGAAGTAGGGTGTGCGGTGTCGTTCAGAAAGAGTGGAGGGGAAAAATGAGGACCCTTGCAGCACCTTGACAGCACCACTGAGACCCTTTCTCACTCTTTATACCATTACGAGGAAACCCTTATCGCGGCAAACTTGTTCATACTCCAAGGGTGTAGACCATGATCGAGGACACCTCGTAC